>OY997274.1:407250305-407850305 GCA_963921465.1 Triticum timopheevii | reverse complement strand
CTGAATGTGTACCCACTATGCAGGCTTTAGTACTAGTGCTAGTACTAGGTTATAAAAAGGGGAACTACCTAGCTGAAAATTACTCTACCTTCCTCCTCATAAGCCTTTCTTGTTCGTCTATCCTTGTCATGGCCGGTGTGCAGAGCTCTAGGTCAAGTAATACTTGTAACAAGGCAGCGGCAACCAAGGCCGCAGAAAAAAAGAGGGCTCGCTACCTCGCAGAGACCTCGAAAGATCTCTCATGGGCAGGCAAGGGCTCCCAAGGGCACCCTAGCCGCGGAGGCGAACATGCCGAGCTGGCAGCGCTGGAGTCGTTATCCCTCGACGACATGCCCGATCAGCTCAGTAAGCAGAAGGAGAGCCTCGATGACATGCCCGCTGAGCTCAATGAGCAAGGGAAGTTGACTGCCGCCTTGGTGATGCTGCTGAAGAAGATCATTGCCTCGGATGAGAAGGCGACCGACGAAATCCTGCAACTTTAGGAGGACAATGCGAAGCTCCGCCACGATCTCGACCTGCTGAAGGAGGAGAACGCCGGCTGGAAGAAGCTGCATGAGAAGAGTAGTTCCTCGGTGAAGATGCTGCACACCCTCGTCATGGAATAGAAGGAGGAGTTGGTGAAGCTTCGCATCGAGCACCCGGCTGTTGTCAAGGTACGTAATGTGGCTGTGGAAGAGATGATGAAGGCTCGTGTTGAGAAATCCTGCGTCATGGACAGAATAAAGAAGATGGCGGAGGAGATGCGCAAGCAGATGGAGGTCCTGGAGGCGATGAAGAAGCAGTTACGACTCCGCGACCAACAACCCTTCACGTAGTAGAGAGCAGTGCCCTAGACTTGTGTGTGCGTCTTCCTTCTTTTTTGGGGGATAATCTTCCCTCTTCTTTTGCTGCTGTGTTTGTTCTTTTGCTTCGGGTGTTTCGCCGCACGTGTCACATTCTCTGTGAGGCATGAATAGAACAATGGTAACAATGAGCAGCGCCGTGGGATCGATGACTAGCAAATTAGATCATTTTTATCGCCATATCGCACTGTGCTGCCGTGTTTCGTACTCCTCCGTCGTACTAGTACTCAGCGGAAAACTTGGGTATACCGCACGGTTCTTTGCTCCTCCTCAGGTCATCGGAAACATTTATACAAGCAGTTAAATCACAAGGCCCCGCCTTCCAGCAGTAATGAGCCGTCAAATCACAAAGGCCCTCCCCTCTCGTGAAACTGACCAAGCGAGACTGCCCCTCCCTCTAGCCTTTTATATGTATACTTTTG
Source organism: Triticum timopheevii (assembly GCA_963921465.1). Lineage (NCBI taxonomy): Eukaryota > Viridiplantae > Streptophyta > Magnoliopsida > Poales > Poaceae > Triticum > Triticum timopheevii. Next base: position 407,849,041 of record OY997274.1, on the reverse strand, counting down.
TACAGTAGTAGTATCGATGGATTGTGCCATGGAACAAAACTAACAAGATAAAATTATGGAAAAAAATGGTACATATAGAGAGCACTCATCGCCAAATTATGCATATAGTTCTATTAAAAAAGCTAGTACGTGCTTAGATGGGGTGCTAAATTCTATTAAAAAAATTAGCATACCTATTTAATTATTGTGTTTTTATTATTTATGCCACTAGTTGTGTCTTACTACTCAGTTTTGCCATTAGAAGTTACAACTACTCAAAAATGCCATCGATCCGTGAGTTTCTTGCTTAAAAATGCAATTAGATACCTAAAAAATGCCATCGTTCCGCTGGATGTTTACTAAAAAGTGCCATTAGACATTGTTATTTTCACGTCAAACCCGTTGACCATGTTATGTGACAAAAATAAGCCTAGACCCACATGTCGATTCTCTCTGTCTCACAATGATAAGTGTTGTCCCGCTTGTCTGGAGTAACCAAGCGAATAATTTTATAGGAAAATAAGAACGCTGTTGTGATCAAGTAGGCCCCACACTTTATTGTACTGTAGTGAGATAGAGGGAGAGCTGGCATGTTGGTCCATAGGTATTTATGTCATTATAACATGGCAAAAGAGAGTTGAGTCACAACAATGGTGTCCAGTACAACACACCCCTCAAATAAAACTAAACACCGTGAAATTCTTTGACAACTAAACCGCTGGCTATATGATGTCGGCCATATATATTATACGTATATAATGTGAAGAAATGAGTGGTAGTACTACCAACCACAAGATAAACTATAAGAAATATTAGCATGTACGTACTGAAGAGTTAAAGTGACCAGAAGGAACATAACATAGTTCTGCTGGGGGCTCAGCACAACACACCCCTCAAATAAAACTAAGCACCCTGAAATTAAACTAAGCAACTAATCTGGTAGACACTGCATTACAACCACCATGAGCAACGATGGCATATTTATCCCTTAGGTGTTTTGGTGATTGATGACAATGCTTTTGCGGACTAATCATGTGCCTTGAGTTTCTCAGACGCTTCATCACTAGGCACAAGACGATTCGGTGCCCCTCGAGACTTTTGAAGACGGCGTTGTTCTACGTTTCTTTTTGGTGGATTTGAGTCGTAGGAGAGCCGTACTATTAAGAGGGGGTCCGTGGCGGAAAGGTTCGGGAGGAATCATCACGTACACGTTTTCTTCATTGTCTCCTCCTTTCCCTTGCACCTTGGAGCATTCCCCGTCTATCCTCTATGTGAGTGTCTGGACTACTGTTGCTGAGCTTGCGGTAGTACTGCTTCCTGGAGCGGTAGTACCGCAGGCACTCGCGGTAGTACCATGCCCATGCGTGGTAGTACCATGGGAGCCCATGGTAGTACCGCTCCCTCGGAGCCGTAGTACCGTGGCTCGTAGGCCAAGTACCACTGCGTCGCGGTAGTAGGCGCGGATGTAATTTTTTACATCCGCGCCCACACGGTAGTACCGCACGTCTTTGGCGGTAGTACCGCGGGTACCCACGGTAGTACCGCTCCCCCGAGCTGTTGTACCGTGGTTCCCTGGCCTAGTACTGTTGCTTCATGGTAGTAGGGGCGGATGTAATTTTTTACATCTGCACCCACACGGTAGTACCGCACCTTGTGGACGGTAGTACCGTGACGGATGTTTGCATCGTCTCTTTGACAGCGGAAGTAGGCATGGATGTATTTTTATTCATCTGTGCCATTTCCAAACTTAGTCTTACCTGCCTCGCGGTAGTACCATGGGTGGGTGCGGTAGTACCGCGCTTGCGGTAGTTCTGCCTATGGTATAGTCTCTGCAGCTGCCGCGGTAGTACCGTGGTCTCCCACGGTAGTACCGCGCCCCTGGAGCGGTAGTACCGCATGTCGCAGGCTGGTCTAAGTGGATAACGGTTGGATTTCTTCCATGACTATAAAAGGGGCGTCTCCTACCTCTAGTTGACCACCTCTTCCACCTCTAAGCTCCATTGTTACTCCAAGCTCCATTTTCGCCAGATCTCTCTCCCTAGCCAATCAAACTTGTTGATTTGTTCGGGATTGGGTGACAAGGCCCCGATCTACACTTCCACCAAGAGAGATTTGATTCCCCCCACTTATCCCTAGCGGATCTTGTTACTTTTGGGTGTTTGAGCACCCTAGACGGTTGAGGTCACCTCGAAGCCATACTCCATTGTGGTGAAGCTTCGTGGTGTTGTTGGGAGCCTCCAATTGTTGTGGAGATTGCCCCAACTTTTTTTGTAAAGGTTCGGTCGCCGCCTTCAAGGGCACCAATAGTGGAATCACAGCATCTCGCATTGTGTGAGGGCGTGAGGAGAATACGGTGGCCCTAGTGGCTTCTTGGGGAGCATTGTGCCTCCACACCGCTCCAACGGAGACGTACTTCCCTTCAAAAGGAAGGAATTTCGGTAACACATCCTCGTCTCCACCGGCTCCACTCTTGGTATCTCGCGCCTTTACTTTTGCAAGCTTACTTGTGTTGTTTCCCTTACTTGCTCATGTGCTTGTTGTTGTCGCATCATATAGGTTGTTCACCTAGTTGCATATCTAGACAACCTACTTTGATGCAAAGTTTAATTTGGTAAAGAAAAGCTAAAAATTGTTAGTTGCCTATTCACCCCCCCTCTAGTCAACCATATCGATCCTTTCAATTGGTATCAGAGCCTCGTCTCTTTATTAAGGACTTTGCTGTCCGAAGAGTATGGTTGACACCACAGACGGTGCGGAGGAGCACTCCGGTGTGAATCCTATCTCGTCTACGGCCGATGGGGGAACCTCGATCTCTCATGAGGAATTCAATGTGGCTCTAGACACATTGAAAGACTCCATGACGACCAAGGTTGAAAGCATGTTTACTAAATTTCTTGAAGGACTTAAACTGTCCACCTCACCGATGAAAGTGGGTGATCCCACTAACAAGGTGACGGATGCTACCTCCGACAAAGGGGAAGCTAACAGTGAAAAGAGTCCTTCTACTAGTGGTAGAAATGGCACCGACATCTTTGCCCATGTGGAACCTCCAATTTATGGAGGACCGATTCCCTCTACTCATTTAAATCATGCCGGTCCTCCTCCTAAGATTGTGAAAAATGAGGATTTTGATTCTTGGGTGTATCGCTTCAATCATCATTTAAATCATGTGAATACTAACCTTTGGAGAATCATTGAAGAAGGTTTCTATCCACATGACCGAAGCAACTTCACCCCGAGAGAAGTGGTGGATAATCAATTCAATGAGAGTGCTCTCTTCATCATCCAAGATGCAATCCTTCCTGAAGATCTCCCTCATCTTCGACCTCATGCCATGGCCAAAGATGCATGGCAATGCGTTGTGTCTCTCTGTCGAGGAAGTGCTAGCATTCAACGGTCCAACTATGAAGTGGTACAAGATGAAGCCGATGAGTTTGCAATAAAAGAAGATGAAGAACCTCGTGAGCTCTTTCGAAGAGTGACCAAACTCGCGGTCTCACTCCGAGATCATGGGAGCAAGGACACGGATGACAATTGGATCAAGCGCAAGTTCCTCAAGGCCATGATGCCCTACAACAAGGCCATGTCCTCTGTCATTTGTCAAAGACCGGACTTCCACTCCATGACCTCAAGTGAAGTGTTGGATGAGTTTGTTGCAATGAGAATCTTGGACAAGACCGCCGACAATGCGGTGCTCCGTTCTCAAAGGGCAAAGAAGCCCAACCTTGCTTTGAAGGCCAAGGTTAGTGTGGAAGAAGAGGAAGAAGAGGAAGATGAGGAGAGCAACCCCGAAGACACCAAATATGATTATCATGAGCACATGGCTCTTGCTTCAAGACAATTTTGGAGCAAGAAGAATACAAGACCTAACTTCAACAAGAACAACTCAAGTGGCGTCAAGGGCAAGCAACGAGTTAGAACTTGCTTCAACTGTGGCAATGTGAGCCATTTCGTTGCGGATTGTCCTTACAAGAAGCGTGAAGACAATGGTGGCAAGTTCATCCGAAAAGACAAAGCCAAGTCCTTCCCCAACAAGAACAACTTCACCAAGAAGACTCCTACTCGTGGGTTGGTGGTTCAAGAAGAATACCATGAGGATGACGATGATGATGAAAATGGAGAAGCAATGGCCATGGCGTCCGTTGCCATTGCTACCACTTCCCAGGTGTCTCTCTTTGATTCACCCAACGAGAACATCACCGCCAAGTGCCTCATGGCTAAAGCTTCCAACAAGGTAACCCCCAACGTCAAAGCCACCATCATTACTAATCCCTCCTTGGAGGATTGCATTGATGAACATGATGGGTCTAATGAGGAAGTAAATGAATTTGAGTCTTTTATGAGTAAGCTCAAGGGAAAATCCAAGAAGCACTTTGTTGCTCTCTTGGAACAACTTGGTGAGGCCAATGACATGATCGAGGTTCACGAAGAAACCATCTCTAAGATGAAAGGTCATAGTCGTGACTATGCCGATGAGATATCGGATCTCTCTAATGCTCTTGAGGAAGAGCGTGGGCATCGTTTGACTCTTGAGGAGTCATACAATGATGACCATGCTAAGTTAAAGAAAGATCTTGATCATGCTCTTGTCGCGTCTCGTGTGCTAACTTTCGAGAAGGCTAAACTTGGGGTTGATCATGCTAGACTCAAGGAGGAGTTTGAGATACTTGACAAGGCCCACAAGGTCTTGAAGGGTGCTCACGCTAACCTCAAGGAGTCTCATGCTCAACTCCAAGTTAAGCTAACCAAGGAAAAGGCCACCTTCCCTCATATGGTATTAATTGATAATGCATATGCTACTAACCCGTGTTGTGAGCATGTGCATCTTGTGGAGGAGAATGCCAAGTTGAAGGATCAACTTGAGAAAGGCCTTGTGACTTGCATTCAAGGTGAGAAGAACCTCAACAACCTTTTGAGTAATCGAAAGAAGTTGTGGCCAAGAAGGGAATTGGGTTTGCCCCCAAGTCCAAGAATAAGAAGAAGAACGACAAGACCTATCGTCCTCCTCCTCTCAAACAAACTTTTGTGAAAGAGGGAGAGGGTGATCCTAAGGAGAAGAAGGAAAAAGTGAAGGGCGTTGATGTCAAAAAGGGCAAAACCATCTCCTCCAACAAAGCCGGCGACTTTAACCCGTCATATTTGTTGTGCCGTGCTAGTGATGGACATGTTTATGCTAAATTTGTTGGTTCTCCTTATGAGTACATTGAATGGTCTATTTGGGTTCCTAAGACCCTTGTTACTAACATCAAAGGACCCATTACTAAATGGGTACCTAAAACCAAGCATTGATCTCTTGTAGGTGTTTGCTTCCGGTGGGGGATCATGGTTGCTCGATAGTGGAGCAACAAATCATATGACTGGAAGCAAGGACTTGGTGGTGGACGTGCAAAAGATTCCATCTATGCCCACCAATGTCGAGTGGGGTGATGCCTCACATTCTAAGGTATTGGGTCTTGGCAAGGTTGTCATTTCTCATGATCTAACGATCGAGAAAGTCATGCTTGTTGAGTCCCTTGCATACAATTTACTTTCCGTTCGTCAACTTGCACTCATGGGCTTTGCCACTTTCTTTGACATTGATACCGTGGCCCTCTTGTGGAGCAAGACTCTTAAAGTAGCCTTTTTTGGGCATGTCGAGAACGGTCTCTATGTGATAAACTTTTCGGAGCGACCAACTAAGACCGCGACATGCCTAATGGCTAAAGTTGACGTGGGATGGCTTTGGCATCGCCGTTTAGCCCACGTCAATATGAGATCTTTGCAAAGTCTTCTCAAGGGGGACCATGTCCGTGGACTAACAAATGTTAGTTTTGCCAAAGGCCGTGCTTGCAGTGCTTGTATTGAAGGAAAGCTTCATGAGAAGGCTCACCCTCCCACGACAATCATCTACACAAAGAGACCCTTGGAGTTCCTTCACATGGATCTCTTTGGGCCCCCATCATTTGATAGTCTTGGAGGTAGAAAGTATTGCTCGGTGATTGTGGATGATTATTCAAGATACACTTGGGTATACTTCTTCAAAAGGAAGACTGAGACTCAACAAACTGTCATCGACTTTGCAAATGAAGCTCAACATCAACATAATGCAATGATCTTGACAATAAGAAGTGACAATGGCACCGAGTTCAAGAACTACACCTTGGATGAGTTTCTTAGTGATGAGGCGATCAAGCATCAATATGTTGCACCTTACACCCCTCAACAAAATGGTGTTGCGGAGAGGAAGAACCGGACGTTAATGGATGCAGCAAGGACCATGATGGCGGAGTTCAAGTCTCCATACAACTTTTGGGCCGAAGCCATCAACACTGCATGTCATGCATCCAATGGGCTCTATCTCCGCAAAGGCTTGAACAAGACTCCTTATGAGATACTCATCGGCAACAAGCCCAATCTCAAGTACTTCCTGGTGTTCGGGAGTAAGTGTTTCATTCTCAAGAAAGGTGTTCGTTTGTCTAAATTTGAGGCTAGAGCTTATGAGGGCATATTTGTTGGTTATGCTACAAACCCACATGCTTACCGTGTTCTCAACAAGTCCACCGGACTCATTGAGGAGACGTGTAACATGGAGTTTGACGAAAATAACGGCTCCCAAGTGGAGCAAAGTGGTACTTGTGATGTAGGTGATGAAATTCCTCCCCAAGCCATAAGAAGAATGGGTATTGGTCATATTCTACCCATTGAGGAACCCCTTGTGGCCGAAGGAGAAGGACAATGCTCCACTCAAGTGGAGCCATCACCTCCCCAAGACCCACACGCTTCCAAAGAACAAAGTGATGGCCCTCAACCTCATGAACAAGACCAAGGGCAAGATCAATCTCAAGATGATGGTGAACCCCCGAATGATGCCCAAGGTCAAGGTCTTCCCCTCGAGCAAGTTCAAGATCATGAGCAAGCTCAAGATCAAACAAGCTCATGGCGACGCTCAAGATGATCAAGTTAACCCTCCTCCTTCCACATCCGAGGAGGAATTAGAGCGTCATGCCGCGAAGATTGCTTCCAAGCTCACCACCAAAGGCCATCTCATGGATAATGTGGTTGGAAGCCTAAGAAACGGGGTAAGCACTCATAGACAATTAGCAAACTATTGTGAACATCACGCGTTTGTCTCTTGTGTTGAACCCCAAAAGGTCTATGAGGCGCTCGAAGACTCGGATTGGCTCAATGCTATGCATGAAGAACTCAACAACTTCGAGTACAACAAGGTGTGGAGATTGGTGCCAAGGCCATCGGGGAACCACAACGTCATTGGAACCAAGTGGATTTTCAAGAACAAGCAAGATGCTCATGGGAACATCATGCTCAACAAGGCAAGATTGGTAGCACAAGGCTACTCCCAAGTTGAGGGTATCGACTACGGTGAAACCTTTGCTCCCGTTGCTCGCCTGGAATCCATTCGTTTATTGATTGCTTATGCTTCCCATCACAACTTTAAGTTGCAACAAATGGATGTGAAAAGTGCTTTTCTTAATGGTCCTATTAATGAGTTGGTCTATGTCAAGCAACCCCCCGGGTTTGAGGATCCCTACTTCCCGGATCATGTGTATCAACTCGATAAGGCACTCTATGGCCTTAAACAAGCCCCACGTGCGTGGTATGACCACCTTACCAAGTTGTTACAAGATAGTGGATTTGAGGTGGGCCAAATCGATCCCACTCTTTTTACTAAGAAGGTCAAAGGGGAGTTGTTTGTATGCCAACTATATGTTGATGATATTATCTTTGGTTCCCCTAACAAAGCTTTCAATGAGGAATTTGCCGCTCTGATGACCTCCAAGTTCAACATGTCTTCGGTGGGAGAGTTGAAGTTCTTCCTTGGTTTTGATATCAAACAAAGAAGAGAAGGAACCTTCATCAACCAAGCCAAATATACTCAAGACATGCTAAAAAGATTCAAGCTAAGTGATGTCAAGCCGGCTTCTACTCCAATGCCTACCAAGTGCCAACTTGACATTGATCCCAATGGTAAAGCGGTGGATCAAAAGGTATATCGCTCCATGATTGGCTCCTTGTTGTACCTTTGTGCATCTAGACCGGATATCATGTTGAGTGTGGGAATGTGTGCACGGTTTCAAGCCGCACCAAAGGAAAGTCACTATGTGGCGGTCAAGCGAATCTTTCGATATTTGGCTCATACCCCAAACTTTGGCTTATGGTACCCAAGAGGGGCAAACTTCAAGCTTGAAGGATATACGGATTCTGATTGGGCGGGAGACAAAGTGGATAGGAAGTCGACCTCCGAAGGGTGCCAATTTCTTGGTTGCTCTTTGGTGAGTTGGTCTTCCAGGAAGCAAAGTTGTGTGTCTCTCTCGTCCACCGAAGTAGAATATGTGGCGGCCGGTAGTAATTGTGCACAACTCTTATGGATGAGGCAAACTTTAAAGGAGTACGGTGTCATTTGTGACAAAGTGCCTCTTTGGTGTGATAATGAAAGTGCCATCAAGATTTCTCTCAACCCGGTGCAACACTTCAAGACGAAGCATATTGAGATTCGGTATCACTTCATCCGGGATCACATTAGGCGAGGGGAGATCGAGCTCAAGTATGTCAACACTCATGATAACCTTGCAGATATTTTCACGAAGCCCTTGGATGAAGCAAGATTTCGCGAGTTAAGGCATGAGCTAAATATCATTGATTCGAGCAATGTGACTTGAACCCTTGCACCCCCACCACACTCAACTTGTTGTCTAGTTTAGATGTAGGCATGGACATAGGGGGAGTGTTGTTCTCTCAATGAACTTTCCCTCCCCCATTATGCATAAATAGATCAACTCTTTCACATTAGCCATTTTTTATGGTACTTGTGCTTCAAAGACGAGTTTTGGTCATGGGCCCAAGGATAATTCTTCGCGGTGCCATACCATCTAACTCAAACATAGGTGGCTCCGGCCACTGCCCTCTCCTTGTGAGAGGTTGTGTCGCATGGTGGTTTTTTTGTTGTCTTTCTGCCTTTGGATTGTGCGTGTTCTTGTGGTGTCCTTTGTGTGAAAAGTTTCCTTGCAAAGACCTTCTTCTTGTGTTGAAACTTGCTTTGTCTTGAGCTCACGGTACTACCGCGGCCAGCTACGGTACTACCGCAGCCAGCTACGGTACTACCACGTGTGGGGAGCACGGTACTACCGCCCCCATGCGGCAGTAATTTTTTACTGTCGCCTGGGTGAGCGGTACTACCGCTTCGGTGCAGTACTTCCGCCCGAGCGGTACTACCGCGATGATATGCGGTACTACCGCGCCGTCATGGGCGCATGGGGATAAGGACGGGCAGGGGGAGTTCTAACTCCCCCATACCCATTCGCAGTCCCCCCCCCACATCGTCTCTCTCTCTCCCACTCTCAAGAATGGAGCCGGTGTTCGTCGCCGGATCTCCTCCTCCGGCTGCCCTCCCGTGATTCCGTCCGGTGGGATCGTTCCCAACCACGTGCTCTTGCTATGGACCAAGGTCTTTCCCCAACTTCTTCTTGTTTTTTTTGTGTTCTTTGCCTCTAGGTTCTTGGGGGAGACTTGTGTGTTCTAGAGATTCTTAGGCTAAATCCATGCAAGAGTTGGATGAAGGAGTGTAGCTTTGCGTAGGAAATATACTTGTATTTTAGTCCTGTGCTTGATTTGATCACCGTAGCACCATCGTGGTTTCGCGGTTCTTTTCAGATTCAAACTATCGTTTGGATCTAACACGGCGCGGTACTACCGCCCGTCTGGCGCGATACTACCGCTGGTCCGGTACTACCGCCCGTCTGGCGCGGTACTACCGCGCTCACTGTGGCACTAAAACTTTACTACCACTCCCATCACGGTACTACCGTGACCTCGCACGGTACTACCGCAACTTGGAGCGGTACTAAAATTTTAGTACCGCGGGCTCTGGCAGTACTACCGTGGCTCACATTTATCTCATGGCAACTTTCATGTATACTTTCTATGTGTTTCTTGTGCTTTGTCGTGGTCTTTGCATTGATCCTCTTTGCGTTTCATGGGTGTTTTGCGTTTGTGTCTCAGGTGGTGGCTCTCGCCGTTCCAATCCCAGTCGTGACACTGGCTCCAAGCGTCTGCGCAACCCAGGTGAAGCACCAGAGGGCTCCACTGCCCCAAGCGCCATGTCAAGACATCAGCTAGCAAGAACAAGGAGCCCGCTAAGGGCATGGACGTTGGGATGCTTCCCTGATTGAGACACCTCTTGTGTGTAGGTATCCTTTCTGCCTTTTTGGCGTCTTGATGCCAAAGGGGGAGAGAGTGTAGGGATTTGCAACTTGTGTGTCGCTCGTGTTCGGTGTGTTTGCTGCTTTCTCGTTTGAACCTCGTTTGAACCTGTTTCAGTTGCTTTGGGTTGCTTTACTTCATATGGTGTAAGACATATGCACTCTATCTATCTTAGCGAGCTTGTGATATATTGTGCTACCTTTGTGCTATGCTTTGCTTAGATGTTTGTTATCATGCCTTTGTCTCTAAAATATAGGGGGAGTGTTGATCCTAGTTTGTGTGCTATGCAGTCCAAAGCATCCATCTAGATTGCACACATCTAGGGGGAGCCCGTCTATATTTTAGAGAGGAGGGGTTTGCCATTGCTCAATATTATCTCATCTATGTGCAAATCCCGTATTGTCATCAATCCACCAAAAAGGGGGAGATTGTAAGGGCATATTTATCCCTTAGGTGTTTTGGTGATTGATGACAATGCTTTTGCGGACTAATCGTGTGCCTTGAGTTTCTCAGACGCTTCATCACTAGGCACGAGACGATTTGGTGCCCCTCGAGACTTTTGAAGACGGCGTTGTTCTACGTTTCTTTTTGGTGGATTTGAGTCGTAGGAGAGTCGTACTCTTAAGAGGGGGTCCGCGTCGGAAAGGTTCGGGAGGAATCATCACCTACACGTTTTCTTCATTGTCTCCTCCTTTCCCTTGCACCTTGGAGAATTCCCCGTCTATCCTCTTTGTGAGTGTCTGGACTACTGTTGCTGAGCTTGCGATAGTACTTCTCCCTAGAGCGGTAGTACCGCAGGCACTCGCGGTAGTACCGTGCCCATGCGCGGTAGTACCGCGGGAGCCCACGGTAGTACCGCTCCCTTGGAGCTGTAGTAACGTGGCTCGTAGGCCAAGTACCGCTGCATCGTGGTAGTAGGCGCGGATGTAATTTTTTACATCCGCGCCCACACGGTAGTACCGCACGTCTTTGGTGGTAGTACCGCGGGTGCCCACGAAAGTACTGCTCCCCCCGAGCCGTTGTACCATGGTTCCCTGGCCTAGTGCCGTTGCTTCACGGTAGTAGGGGCGGATGTAATTTTTTACATCCACACCCACACGGTAGTACCGCGCCCTATGGACGGTAGTACCGTGATGGATGTTTGCTTCGTCTCTTTGACAGCGGAAGTAGGCACGGATGTATTTTTATTCATCCGTGTCGTTTCTAGACTTAGTCTTACCTGCCTCGCGGTAGTACCACGGGTGGGTGCGGTAGTACCGCGCTCGCGGTAGTTTTGCCTATGGTATAGTCTCTGCAGCTGCCGCGGTAGTACCGTGGTCTCCCACGGTAGTACCGCGTGGCCTTGCGGTAGTACCGCGCCCCTGGAGCGGTAGTACCGCGCCCCTAGAGCGGTAGTACCACATGTTGCAGGCTGGTCTAAGTGGATAACGGTTGGATTTCTTCCATGACTATAAAAGGGGCGTCTCCTACCTCTAGTTGACCACCTCTTCCACCTCTAAGCTCCATTGTTGCTCCAAGCTCCATTTTCGCCTGATCTCTCTCGCTAGCCAATCAAACTTGTTGATTTGCTCGGGATTGGGTGACAAGGCCCCGATCTACACTTCCACCAGGAGAGCTTTGATTCCCCCACTTATCCCTAGCGAATGTTGTTACTCCTGGGTGTTTGAGCACCCTAGACGGTTGAGGTCACCTCGAAGCCATACTCCATTGTGGTGAAGCTTCATGGTGTTGTTGGGAGCCTCTAATTATTGTGGAGATTGCCCCAACCTTGTTTGTAAAGGTTCGGTCGCCGCCTTCAAGGGCACCAATAGTGGAATCACGGCATCTCGCATTGTGTGAGGGCATGAGGAGAATACGGTGGCCCTAGTGGCTTCTTGGGGAGCATTGTGCCTCCACACCGCTCCAACGGAGACGTACTTCCCTTCAAAAGGAAGGAACTTCGGTAACACATCCTCGTCTCTACCGGCTCCACTCTTGGTTATCTCGCGCCTTTACTTTTGCAAGCTTACTTGTGTTGTTTCCCTTACTTGCTCGTGTGCTTGTTGTTGTCGCATCATATAGGTTGTTCACCTAGCTGCATATCTAGACAACCTACTTTGATGCAAAGTTTAATTTGGTAAAGAAAAGCTAATAATTGTTAGTTGCCTATTCACCCCCCTCTAGCCAACCATATCGATCCTTTCACTCGGACTCCTCGCCCACGTGCTCGACTTCGTCCTTATCCCTCTTCCTCTTGGTCGATATCTTTGGTTGAACCGCACACTTGGCTCTTGCTCTTCATCCAACCCTTGTAGATATTGAAACAAAGGTAGGCATTCATTGCAGCGTAAGTGATGTGGTCTCTATCTAGTACATTCCACTACCATGCAAGATGAAACTTGGGCAGAGGTTTCATCAGTTTACCGTACGAAGGATCAACCATGGCTGGGGCCAGGGTCAGCATTGAAGGCTGACGGGAGGACACCAGCACATTCCTCTGGAGGTCGAAGGGCTGGCCTACAATGAGGCCTACCCGACCCAGGACTTCTTTGTCGTTCATAAAGTCTATAGAAATGAATTTGACTTTGCCGCCCCTGAGGAAGTTCTTAAAATCCTCGCACTCAATGTCAGCAAGGCATATGTGGTAGACCAAGCACAAGTTATGCATGCAAACCTGGATCACGGCAGGCTTCTTCTTCTCTTCCTCCTTTAGATTCTTCTCTTTTCCCAGGACTGTGGTGTACTCAACATCTAGCCCAGCGACCCACTCATCACCCTTTGACTTTCCGAACATGCATCCAAAGCGAACATGGCATCCTTTCACCGTCGTGGAAGAACAGGTGTAGATGACATCAAACTCATCGCTGGTGATGGTTCCAACCTTGTACTCACCGCCGATCATGGAGATTTGAGACGCCATGGATTTGGGAGGAGGGTTAGGATTAGTGGAACTGTTGTAATGTGAAAGGACAGGACGACCAGGAGCGAACTGTCGTAATGTTAAAGGACGGTCAAAGACGAGTAGGAGAGAACTGCTAGCGGTTTTTCGATTGTAAAAATGCTGAGTGGGGCATGTGAACGACTGGGTTGTGGCTTGCCCGGTGGATAAATGGATTCATGCACAGTACTATGGGGTCCCAATTAGATGTCATGTCTACTAGACACCCAATTAAATGGCTTCATACATCTGTGTGTTCGCACGTCAAGCGTCGGGAAAATTACAGGTGATATGAAGCTTTCTATGCTCCCACGATACGGGCTTCCGAGAGCCCCTGGATCTGAGATCGAATGGTTGCATGGCGTGATTCTAGACCTATGTGTAAATATCCTATCCTGGAGGGTTATTCTGTAAAATTTCAGCAACTTAGCATGCGACCGTTCGATCTCAGATCCAAGGGCTATCAGTAGCCCATACCATGGTCGCGCCTACCACGACCGTCGCGTCGCTCGCGCGGCCGCGCCCTTGGAGATTTGAGATGGCTATAAATGAGCATTTTTTGCCTACTTCGCATGCATGAAACTACTTCCTCCATGCAGGTGCATTAGGCTATCTGATGTTGGCATGCCATACATAGTCACCACTTAGTCACTCATACAACAAGGTTAGCTATAAGGTTGGCTATAAGAGTATTTTTGTTACTTCTCTCTATCTCTTTCTATAGGATCGAAAGTATGTCTAGAGGGGGGGGGGGTGATTAGACTACTTGACCGAATAAAAACTTAACCTTTTCCCAATTTTAGTTCTTGGCAGATTTTAACAACTTAGCACAAGTCAAGTAATCAACCTACACATGCAATTCTAAGAATATAGCAGCGAAATGTAAATCATTGCATATGAAGGTAAAGAGGAGGAGTTTGGAGGGACCAAATGCAATGTTGACACGGAGATTTTTGGCATGGTTCCGATAGGTGGTGCTATCGTACATCCACGTTGATGGAGACTTCAACCCACGAAGGGTAACCGCTGCGCGAGTCCATGGAGGGATGCACCCACGAAGGGTCCACGAAGATGCAACCTTGTCTATCCCACCATGGCCATCGCCAACGAAGGACTTGCCTCACTAGGGTAGATCTTCATGAAGTAGGATATCTCCTTGCCCGTACAAATTCCTTGGTTCAACTCCACAATCTTGACGGAGGCTCCCAAGTGACACCTAACCAATCAAGGAGACACCACTCTCCAAAAGGTAATAGACGGTGTGTTGTTGATGAACTCCTTGCTCTTGTGCTTCAAATGATAGTCTCCCCAACACTCAACTCTCTCTCATAGGATTGGATATGGTGGAAAGATGATTTGAGTGGAAAGCAACTTGGGGAAGGCTAGAGATCAAGATTCATATGGTTGGAATGGAATATCTTGGCCTCAACACATGAGTAGGTGGTTCTCTATCAGAAAATGAATGCTAGAAGTGTAGGCACGTTCTGATGGCTTCCCTCACGAATGAGGAGAGGGTGGATGGGTATATATAGCCTTCACACAAAATCTAACCGTTACACACAATTTACCAAACTCGGTGGGACCGAATCAGAAAACTTGGTCGGACCGATTTAGTTCATATTGTGACCGTTAGGCATTTCGATGGGACCGACACGTCAACTCGGTGGGACCAATTTTGTTAGGGTTAGGGCATAACGTAATCTCGATTGGACCGATTACACAAACTCGGTTGGACCGACTTTGGTAATAAGCTAACCAGAGGGTTGGTCAGGCAAACTTGGTGGGACCGATTCGCTCATCTCGGTGGGACCGAAACATTACGAAAAGGAAATAGGGAGTTTGCATCGCGAACTCGGTGGGACCGATCGCTCATTTTGATTGGACTGAAACGTTACGAAGGGAAATAGGAAGTTTGCAATCCCATCTCGGTGAGACCGAGATCCCTATCGGTGAGACCGAAGTGACTAGGGTTTCTGGCAGTGGCTATGTCAAATGAACTCGATGGCGCCAGATGGATCAAATTGGTGGGGCCAGGTTTGACTTTTGGTTTGGGACATATGTGGATATGAGAAAGTGGTTGAGGTCTTTTGGAGCATATCACTAAGCATTTTGAGCAAGCAAGCCATTAAGAAACACCTCATCCCCTTTTAATAGTATTGGCTTTCCTATAGACTCAATGTGATCTTGGATCACTAAAAGTAAAATGTAGAGTCTTGAGCTTTAGAGCTTGAACCAATCCTTTGTCCTTAGCATTTTGAGGGGTCCACATTCCTAATCCATGCCATGCCAATCATTGAACTTTCCTGAAATATTCATCTTGAAATAGCATTAGTTCAATGAGCTATATCTTGTTAATCATTACCAAAACCACCCGGGGATAGTTGCACTTTCAATCTCCCCCTTTTTGGTAATTGATGACAACATATAGATCAAAGCTTCAACAAATGATAATAAGATTGAAATACATCGTTGCTTTGAGAAGTATGTGATAAGCAAGAGCTCCCCCTAAATTTGTGCATTATTTAAAATTTGCTTTGGATTGCAAATGCACAATCTGTTAGGATCATCGGTCACTCTTCCATGTCACATACATCTTGGTGGAGCGCTCAAAATGATAACAATTAAAAGCATGCACTCATCACCAAGCAAAGTGAATGATCATAAATGGATATAAGGGATAATATCATTCAAGACACATTAAAGTAGCATATGATCAACCACATGATCATCCTAGTATCTCACAAGAAGACATAATGTATCAAGGAAGCATACAATAAAGTTCAACCAAATAAAGTGCAAGAGAGACAAAAAAGCAACACTCTCTCTCTCGAAGACTATGATCTATACATATTTCTCCCCCTTTGGCAACAAGTTACCAAAAAGTTCAAATATGCATAGTGCTATGCGTCTCTCAGGCTTGGTCTCCATGAGGTGGGGTAGTGATGACTCCAAGAACGAAGGCTTCAGTTGATGTAGCTGGAGTTGCTGGAGTGGCTACTGGAGGTGGCATTGAAGCTGTGGCTACTGGTGCAGATGTAGTAGCTCGTGTATCTGGAACTGGCACTGCAGCAGACCTCTGACCTCTTGGCACATACTGAAAAGCTTCTGTAGTTGCCTTGCCCTTCTTCTCCTCTGCTTCCTCCTGGAGCTGCTCAACTACTGACTGAATTTTAGTCACTTTTACATCAAGATCATAGAATTTTTCCTCAATGATTCTCTCCAAACTCTCTTGATTCTGAGTCAGGGTGGCCAAGCCCTTCTCAATCCTCAAGGTGGATTGGATCAGAAATCCAAGTTGATCTTGTTTGCTCTTCAAGAATACCTGAGATGCCTCTTCTGCACTTGGCATCTTTGTAGCTTTCTCTGCCCTTGCCTTTGCTCTCTTCTCATGTGCTTGCACTGATGAAGGATCATTATCATCCTTGACCACTATGTTATCCTCAAAATCTGGCTTGAGAGGTAAGAGCTCCTTGCCCAACAAATAAGTGCATGTGCCCATCTTTGAGTTGATAAGCACCTGAATTTGTGGAGCATACCCACAAGACCTCTTCTGATCAGCAGCTATCCTCATGATTGTTTCTACAATCAAACTCATCACCTTGAATTTCTGAGGAACATCAAAGATGTGCAGCAAGTTGATTGAATGTCCTCTTATCATCCTGTGATCTACAGACTTGGGCAAAAGAGTATGCCTCAGGATGGTGTTGATTGTAGGCAGACCAGACAACATAAACTTCACTGAGCCCAACTTATGAGTTTCCAGGGCTGCATCAGGAATTTCCTTGTACATACTTGCCATTGAATTATGGTCTTTCTTCTTCTTGGCATACACATCCAAGTCATCCTCATGAGCTGCTGAGGAATTTATCAACTTGGCCCATTCATCAACAATTGCTTGGTACCTAGTACCTTCAGACATCCATATTATCCTACCATCTGGATAGAAGTGAGCAGTGGAGTGGAATTGCATGATCAACTCATCATTGTACTTAGTGAGCTTCTGGCCAAGAAACTTGTCCACTCCACAAGCCTTGAAGCTATCATAGACACCTGGGAAATGATCTTCATTCTCTCTGATGTATGTCCAGTCAACCCATCTCATGTCATAGACAATTGGCTTCTTGTCAAGCAGAATGGTCTCAAGAAGTCTTGTTGTTCCTTAGTGTGGAACCTGTAATCCAGAATAGTTCTCCTTCCCACAGCATAAGGGTCACTTTTCCTCCAAATTCTCAAACCTGCATCCTTCCTGATGCTCATGTCCTCTGCCACTGGATGAGTGTCACTGTGGTCTGGGATCTTTGATTTGAGCTTTCTCAGCACTTGGGCTTCAACTTCTTCTTCTTCAGCTTCAGGCACTAGGGCCTTGTTCTTCTCTTCAGCAGGGATGTTTCTTGTGCTTCTCTTGGGTGCAGACTTGGTGGCTGTAGCAACAGCTTTGGGAGCAGATTTGTGCTTGGGAGCAGCCCCTGACTTGATTGCATCTCCCATAAGCTTTTGGGATTTGGGTGCTGGTGCAGCATCCTCTTCCTCTTCCTCTTCATCATCAGATGGATCTCTCACCATAGTTGACTTCCCAAGAACTTTTGCAGTTGTGGTTATTGCCCTCTTCTTCTTCTTGTCATTACCAGCTGCTTCATCTTCATCTGATTCAATTGTGAATTTCATGGTTTGTCCTGTGGCAACTTTCCTTGGCTTGGATGTTGGGATTCTCCTAGCTGGTGCCTTCTTAATCATGCCTGGCTTTATAGATGCAGCAGTGCCAGACTCTTTCTTCACCACCTTCCTCTTTGAGATGGCCTCATCCTCAGCTGCAACATAATCCTCATCTTCAGAATCTGAGGTTCTCTTCTTCCTTGCTCTAGTGTCTGCCTTGGGCAAGTTACTAGGTGTGCTCTTGCTGCCCTCATCATAGCTGCTTGAGGTACTAGTGCCCTCACTCATTTGCACGTGCTCTTCTGACTTGTTCTGGCTATCACTTTGGTCAGACATCTTGGCAGGCAAACTGATAGCAAACCCTGTGAATAGATTATAGATGAGGTAGACTAGATGAGCATCACAAAGTATAGAGATTTTGCAAAAGAAATGAGTCAAAAACTTAGTTTTAGTTCTCTATAGAAATGATCTGGGAGCTACCGAATTGATAAAATCGGTGATACCGAAGCAACTTTTGGAACCTAAACTAGTGAACTCGGTTAGACCGAGTCACAGTTCGGTGGCACCGATATTGCTAGGGTTTCACAGAGAATTGATCTCGGCCACACTAATTTGCAGTTTTCGGTCAGACCGAAAAGCGCATGTGCAATGGCCTAAGCCAAATCGGTGAGACCGATTTCTACGATTTGGTCGGTCTGAGATGAGTTCGGAGGAGAGCTAACCCTAAAATTTTTGAATCAAACTAAGAATAAGGAAGATTTAGCTGGATAGATCGATTTCATTCGTGGAAAGAATCATGGCATTGTCCTCGTGCTAGGAATCGGAGGTAAATAGACTGCACGAGGGGTCGAACACATACCCTAGTTCGACGGGTGTTTTCTATGGCGGCGATGGCGGAGTAGATTCCATCGACGGCTGCAGAAACCAGCGGTGGGAGGTCACTGGCGGTGAGGAGGCGATCCAAAGACCCGAGGAGGCAGAGCAGGACACGCGCGGGCTGAGTGGTTTTGAAGAGTTTTCCAAAATCTCACCCGTGGGTATTTATATCCCGACCCTATTGGTGTGACCGAGTGGAACAACTCGATGACACCGAGATTGCAGAATTGCAAGCGGTTGCTGCAACTCGGTGTGACCGAAGTGTTCAAATCGGTTGCACCGAGATGAAAACCTTGATCAACTTAGTGAACTCGGTTTAACTGAAATGGATGACTCGGTCAGAACGAAATGCACAAAGAGGTTTTGGAAGTTTAAGTCTATGACGAATCGGGGACTCCGAGTGCTCCTCACACAGAGTGGTTCGAATCTGACTTGATCGAACTTTGTGATGTAGCATGAATAGAGTTTGAGACGAGAAAAGCACAGATAGCTAGAGAAGATTTTTAGGCATTCTTGTCCATCCACTTGGCAAAAGAGAAAGAGCCAAACAATCAAAACAACAAGTGGATATCCTCGAATGAGTAAAATATGCAACCAACATGCTCACACAATAAAATGGCAAATGAAATATGTGGCAAAGCATGCACAATCACTCTAGCATCTATCAAGCAATTTGCGATGACTAGGTCATCTATATATGAGTATATTGACTTAGGAGTCAAATGAGAACATTTGATCATAGGTCATACTCATCGTTTAAGCGCAAGTGGGGTTACCACTTTTACATAAAGCATTGTTGTGTTCACACCATTAGAGTTGCTTTAGCTCAAGTCTTAGAGTAAAAGCTCCCCCTAGATGTGATATCCCCCCTAAGAGGGATGAACTAACCTTGCGTTTTGTCGATGATGAATTCATGTAGGTGTTGAAGATGTGGATGCTCAATGTTGATGTAGATCTTTCAGAGCTTCCCACTGGAGTGAGTTGCACTTTCAATACCTACATGGGTTAGTCCCACAAGGAACAAACAATGATATCCATAGACATAGAGTGATGCACACACAAGATGATGTCCATAAAAGCATTAGGTTACCTTGTCCCTTGTCTTACCAACAAGAGGGTTTGTGACTCCTTGAACTAGTGCAAGATGTGGAAGTTGTTTGCACTTGTTCTTGCCAAAATGATATGAGTGAAGTGTTGGCGGAGTCACCCTCAAGAACTCTCTAGTTCTTCTTCTTCGGGATCCACATCATCTTGATGGGAATCCTTGGGGTTGTAGTCATACTTTATGAAGTAGAACTTGATGTAGTCTTGGGAACCCACTTGACCAAGGCCTTGGGAGCTTCTTCAAATGCATCAATCTCCTCTTGAAGCTTGTCCTTGCCTTTTTGCTTGTGGTCTTGTGGTGGAAGATCATCTTGAGCTTGTGTCCCTTGGAAAGAAGTAGGATCGTACTTCTCTTGTTGAGGAACAAACTTCGTCTTGGGATATTGATCTTCTTCCCACTCAACTTCATTGGCATTGAACTTTTGTTCAAAACCAACACCTTGATTCTTTCGGTGCCTTCCTTGCTTGCGTACAGTTTCCTCAAATTCCTTACTTCCAGCAAGGCTCTTGTAAACACCTTTCTCTATAATTCCCTTCAATAATCTATTTTCTTGCTCAAGTGTAACTTGGCTAAGAAAATCATTAGTGGAATCAAGAGAACTACTAGAAGCAACAACATTGGATTTAGCATGATTATTGTTACTACTACAAGAAGAATCTTTCTTACTTTTGTTGCTAGATTTTACTTGTGGCATGTAAGTAGATAAGAGTAAATGCTTGGCGACGTAAGAAGAACTTTTCTTGTGAAGATCATCATTGATTGCCTTTAAAAACTCATGCTCTTGCTCTAGGTTGAGCTTTTCAATGCGCAACTTCTCATGAGTCTTTAAAAGTTCCCGATGATCTTCCAAGGTAGTTTCATGAGCTAACTTAAGAGTGTTTAGTTCTTTAGTTAGACGCTCAATCTTCTCCTTATCATTGTCATTCGTTTTATCTTGATTAGCATGATTAATTGATGTTTCATCATAGTATTCTTCACTAGAGTTGTCAACAAGTAAATCATCATCACCTAACAAATCATCTTCATCACTATTGAAATCAACATACTCGGGGTGTGATACCTTTGGGCCTTTAGCCATGAAGCATCTTCCAATTCCTTCATTTGGTGAGTCAAATATGTCGTAGGAGGTTGACACAAGTGCTAGACCGGCAACACCTTCATCTTGAGTATATTCGGAGTCAGAGTGATTGCTTCTTTTAGAGTGATGGTCAGAGTCGGAGCCGGATACCCATTCACCAACATGAGCTTGATGTCTTCACTTTGTGTAGCTCTTTGATGATTTGTCCTTTCTTTCCGAATCCTTGCTTCTCCGGGAGGTTCTTCGTTCATAACGATCATCTCTACTCCTTCTCTCTCTTGGTGGTGATTCTTCTCTTCTACTTCTTCTTTGAGGTGAATCTTCTCTCCTTTTATAGGGAGCCGTACACTCATTGGAGTAGTGTTCGGGTCTTCCACAATTTTAGTAATTACGTTCACGACTCGAAGGTCTTTTGTCATTGTAGGACCTTGACTTGGAACTTCTTTCCTTGCTTCTACTCTTGTAGAACTTGTTGAAGTTCTTCACCATTAGGCTCGATTCTTCATTGAAGGTTTGTTTCTCACTTGATGATCTAGGAGCATCAAATAAGGCTTTGTAAGCACCACTTGACTTGTTGTGAAGTTCTTCCTTATCCTTGAGTGACATCTCATGAGCAACAATTCTTCCAATGACTTCCGTTGGCTTGAGATCTTTGTAATTTGGCATCATTTGGATAAATGTGCACATGGTATCATATTTTCCATCCAAGGCTCTTAGGATCTTCTTGATGATGAATCTATTGGTCATCTCTTCACTTCCTAAGCCGACAATCTCATTTGCGATGAGAGAAAGCCTAGAGTACATTTCAGCGACACCTTCACCATTCTTCATTTTGAACTTGTCAAGTTGACTTTGAAGCACATCCAATTCGGATTCCTTGACGGAGTCGGTACCTTCGTGCATATCAATCAATGTATCCCAAATTTCATTTGCATTCACAAGGTGGCTGATTTTGTTGAATTCTTCGGGGCACAATCTGTTGAAGAGAATGTCACAAGCTTGAGCGTTGTATTGCAACATCTTCAACTCTTCTGCGGTAGCTTCACAGTTCGGTTCTCTCCCATCGAAGAATTCACCTTGCAAGCCAATACACACAATAGCCCAAACGGCGGGGTTATGTCCAAGAATATGCATCTTCATCTTATGCTTCCAACTAGCAAAATTAGTACCATCAAAGTAAGGACCTCTACGGTGGTAATTTCCCTCGCTAGACCCCATACTCTCCTAGGTTGTGAAACCAAGGCTATGATCACCAAAAGCTAGGTAAATCAAGGAAAATGGATACCATAGCTCTGATACCACTTGTAGGATCAAAAGTATGTCTAGAAGGGGGGGGGGTGATTAGACTACTTGACCAAATAAAAACTTAACCTTTTCCCAATTTTAGTTCTTGGCTGATTTTAACAACTTAGCACAAGTCAAGTAATCAACCTACACATGCAATTCCAAGAGTATAGCAGCGGAATATAAATCATTGCATATGAAGGTAAAGGGGAGGAGTTTGGAGGGAGCAAATGCAATATTGACATGGATATTTTTGGCGTGATTTCGATAGGTGGTGCTATCATACATCCACGTTGATGGAGACTTCAACCAACGAAGGGTAACGGATGCACGAGTCCACGGAGGGCTCCACCCACGAAGGGTCCACGAAGAAGCAACCTTGTCTATCCCACCATGGCCATCGCCCACGAAGGACTTGCCTCACTAGGGTAGATCTTGACGAAGTAGGCAATGTCCTTGCCCGTACAAACTCCTTGGTTCAACTCCACAATCTTGATGGAGCCTCCCAAGTGACACCTAACCAATCTAGGAGACACCACTCTCCAAAAGGTAATAGATGGTGTGTTGTTGATGAACTCCTTGCTCTTGTGCTTCAAATGATAGTCTCCCCAACACTCAACTCTCTCTCATAGGATTGGATATGGTAAGATGATTTGAGTGGAAAGCAACTTGGGGAAGGCTAGAGATCAAGATTCACATGGTTGGAATGGAATATCTTGGCCTCAACACATGAGGAGGTGCTTATCTCTCAGAAAATGAATGATGGAAGTGTAGGCACGTTCTGATGGCTTCCCTCACGAATGAGGAGAGGGTGGAGGGGTATATATAGCCTCCACACAAAATCTAACACGTACACACAATTTACCAAACTCGGTGGGACCGAATCAAAAAACTCGGTCGGACCGATTTAGTTCATAATGTGACCGTTAGGCATTTCGGTGGGACCGACACGTCAACTCGGTGGGACCGACTTTGTGAGGGTTAGGGCATAACATAATCTCGGTTGGACCGATTACACAAACTCGGTGGGATTGAATTTGGTAATAAGCTAACTAGAGAGTTGGTCGGGCAAACTCGGTGGGACCGATTCGCTCATCTCGGTGGGACCGAGACGTTACGAAAAGGAAATAGGGATTTTGCATTGCAAACTCGGTGGGTGAGGGAGTCCTGGATTAGGGGGTCCTCGGACAGCCGAACTATATGCTTACGCCGGACTGTTGTACTGTGAAGATACAAGACTGAAGACTTCGTCCCGTTGTCCGGGTGGGACTCTCCTTTGCGTGGAAGGCAAGCTTGGAAACTCGGATATGTAGATTTCCTTCTCAGTAACCGACTCTGTGTAACCCTAGCCCCCTCCAAGGTCTATATATACTGGAGGGTTTAGTCCGTAGGACAACAACAATCATAATCATAGGCTAGCTTCTAGGGTTTAGCCTCTACGATCTCGTGGTAGATCAACTCTTGTAATACTCATATCATCAATATCAATCAAGCAGGAAGTAGGGTATTACCTCCATCGAGAGGGCCCGAACCTGGGTAAACATTGTGTCCCCCGACTCCTGTTACCATTAGCCTTAGACGCACAGTTCGGGTCCCCCTACCTGAGATCCACCGGTTTTGACACCAACATTGGTGCTTTTATTGAGAGTTCCACTGTGTCGTCACGGTAAGGCTTAATGTCTCCTTGAATCATCTACAACGATGCGGTCTAGGGCGAGATTTTCCTCCCCGGACAGATCTTCGTATTCGGCGGCTTCGCACTACGGGCCAACTCGCTTGGCCATCTGGAGCAGATCGATAGCTATGCCCCTGGCCATCAGGTCAGGTTCGGGAGCCTAAATTCCACTGCCGATATCCGCGGAGACTTGATCTTCAATGGATTCGAGCCCATAACAGGTGCACCCTACGATCGCGATGAGCATGACCTAGATCTGCCATCTGACGGTGTTCAGGAGATCGCACCTACAGCTGCCCTGGCTTTAAATCCGGAGCAGATCGTGCCATCCGAGGATGGGTGGATGGACCCCGCCATGGAGGCCGCACACTCAGTGGCGATAGAACCGAACATAGACTTCGCCTCCAATGAGGTCTGTGTCACCGGACCCTCGGACTCATCTCCGGCCATAGGCTCGAACCACGTGCATCCGTGCCCATCAAACCTGACTGGGCACCAATCATGGAGTTTAGCTCCGCGGATATCTTTTAGCACTATCCCTTGGGCGACGTTCTAAACTCCTTAAAATCTCTCTCCCTGTCAGGAGACTCTTGGCCGAACTATGTCCGGCTCGAGCGGGAAGTGGACGATGAAGAAATTCCTTACCCACCCACCACCCACTTAATAGCCACTGTCGATGACTTAACTGACATGCTTGATTTCAACTCCGAATACATCGACGGTATGGACGATGATGCCGGAGAAAAATGGGAACCACCACCCCCAAGGCGCTGGAAAGCCACCTCATCATATGATATATATATGGTGGACACACCCAAAGAAAGCAATGGCGATGACGCAATGGAGGATAATCCCCTCGAGAAGCAAACAAAGCGCCGATGTCAGCGGTGCCGCTCTAAAGCCCACCATAGCAAGAACAGTGATACCGGCAGAAGAAAGAATAATACCCGGATGACGCTAAAGATAACAGCGACCCCGTAGACCCAGCGATGGAGCAGGATGAGCCAGGCGACGGCGAACATAGTCCGGGGCCGCTGTCCGATCACAGCGATGCCGAAGACAAAACTTATATACCTGTCTCCGGAGAGGAGAACAGTCTGGACGATGATGCACGCATCATCCCGGAAAAACACTTGGAACAAGAGACCCTCCACAAAAGGCTTATCGCCACCACGAGGAGCTTGAAGAAGCAGAAGCAAAGGCTTAAGGCCGCGCAGGATACGCTCAACCACAGATGGAACAAGGTGCTCGACACTGACGAACAATACTGTGGTGATCGCCACACAAAGAGCTACCCAAAGCGCAAGCTGCTGCCCGAATTCGACGACGAGGCTATAGAGCCCATCCCGCCGATAAACAATACGGCCGATCTGCCGGACCGGCCACCCCGTGGCCGAGACAGAGCGGCTAATGACGCCGCATATAAGACAGCACACGATCTACGTGTACACCTGGACAAAAGAGCTGGTATGGCTAGGTCCATCTACGGATCTAGGAAACGTGTTCCTATGCAAGATCACAACCACCAAACTGTCTATACTGATCAACTACCAGCTTAGAATCAACACCGAACACTACAACCGTCGAACCCACGCCACGACACATCCAAATACAGGGGCGCCGCGCACCCCCTTTGCTTCACCAATGAGCTATTGGATCATGAATTTCCAGAGGGATTTAAACCCGTAAACATCGAGGCATACGACAAAACGACAGACCCTGCAGTCTGGGTTGAGGACTTTATTCTTCACATCCATATGGCTCGCAGAGATGATCTCCACGCCATCAAATACCTGCCCCTCAAGTTGAAAGGACCAGCTCGGCACTGGTTGAAAAGCCTCTCCCAAAATTCAATGGGAAGTTGGGAGGAACTCGAGGACGCTTTCAGGGCTAATTTTCAAGGGACATATGTCCGACCTCTGGATGCAGACGATTTGAGTCACATTATTCAACAACACGAAGAGTCAGCCCGTAAACTTTGGAACAGATTTCTCACCAAGAAGAACTAAATCGTTGACTGTCCAGATGCTGAAGCCCTAGCAACTTCCAAACAAAGTGTCCGGGACGAATGGCTCGCCAGACACCTCGGCCAGGAAAAGCCAAGGACAATGGCAGCCCTAACAACTCTCATGACCCGCTTTTGCATGGGCGAGGACAGTTCGTTGGCCCGCAGCGGCACCAGCGACCCAGGCACATCCGAAATCAGGGATGGCAACGGGAAGCCGTGGCGCAATAAAAACAAGCGTCGAAATAATGAAGACAACCCAGACAACATAGCGGTAAACACCGGATTGAGGGGCTCTCAACCCAGTCAATGGAAAAAGCAATTTAAAGGCATCAGAGATGGATCATCCAGCCTAAATAATATTCTAGACAGATCCTGTCAGATTCATGGCACCCCCGAGAAACCTGCAAATCACACCAACAAAGAATGCTGGGTCTTCAAGCAGGCCGGCAAGCTAAACGCCGAACACAAGGGGAGGGAGCCGCCAAGTGAAGACGAGGACGAACCTCACCAGCCAAACACTAGGGGACAGAAAACATTTCCACCAGAGGTCAAAACAGTGAACATGATTTACGCAACCCACATACCAAAGAGGAAGCGCAAACGCGCACTCCGAGACGTATCGCTATAGAGCCCGTCGCCCCCAAATTCAACCCATGGTCGGCCTGCCCGATCAGTTTTGATCGCAGGGATCATCTGACTAGTATCCGGCATGGAGGTTCGGCTGCCTTGGTGCTCGACCCAATAATTGACGGATACCATCTCACCAAAGTCCTCATGGACAGCGGCAGTAGTCTTAATCTGATATATCAGGACACTGTCCACAAGATGGGGATAGACCCGTCAAGAATCAGCCAAAGCAACACTACCTTTAAAGAGGTAATAGCAGGCGTAGAGGCCCGCTGCACGGGCTCTCTAACATTAGAGGTTGTATCGGTTCTCCCGACAACTTCCGAAGCAAAGAACTAATATTTGACATCGCTCCATTCCGAAGTGGCTACCATGCACTACTCGGAAGAACGGCCTTCGCTCGTTTTAATGCAGTTCCGCATTATGCTTATCTTAAACTTAAGATGCCCGGTCCATGTGGCGTCATCTCAATTAGCAGAAATACAGAGCGTTCCCTGCGTGCGGAAGAATATGTGGCGGCTCTAGCAGCCGAACCACTGAACGACCTCTCCAACCCAAGCAACTAACTGGTCGTTGAGACCATGGACATGGCTAGACGTGTTCGGCGCACCACTATTTGTTACAGCCCAGATAAACCCGAGCTTGATTAACGGCTATGCCCCCATATGTTGTGCTAGGGGCTGCCCGCACAAAAAGAATTCATAGTTCGGCTGGATCCTATTTACACTCAAGAAATTGATTTTTCACGGTTCATTAAGTTTAACCAACGTTACGCATGGTCACACAAGATTCTTTCACCTGGGTTTTTCTTTCTTTTTACAGATGACTATCGTGCTATACCCTTCCAGGACACGGCACAATGGAGATAAAGGCACAGACGTGCAGCAGGGCCCTGTTCCAAGGTTTCTTTTTAGATTAAGACCCTGTGTAAACCTTTTTTTATTGTATTTTGTTGGCTCATGCCCTCCTGGTACTTAAAAAGACCAAGAGGGATACCGACGTTATTGGCAAGCCTATTATTCGCCAATCTAAAATGGACGTTACAAGGGCAGTATTCAATGTGATTTTGGGATTTATGCCCTCACCACAACCGCTCTTTCGTCACGCCGGATTAATGCACGCACCCGGAAATTCAGGGATCATTATCGAGGGTGGTACTCAGCCCAGTATATGTTATGAAGTCCAAATACCTTCGAGAGTGTTCGGCGTCGCGAGTTTGGCCTTATATGCATCAACTCTGAATCATGTCTTTGGTCAATAGTTGGGTTTTCCCGGCTCCCGTGTTTTGCTACCTTACGTTCCGCTCTATCGGCTAAGGTGGCACCGGGAGAACTACTGCGATTGTGACCTGGTTCATCTGGATGAGCACCTCAGTAGAGAAAGCTGAAAACTGACTGTCATGATAAAGTGAGAGACTGGTCAACCACTCGGTGACCCAGCGGAATCTTCGCAATTCCTCCGCATTAACGAAGGACCGGTTTCCCGGTCACGTATGTACATGCACCGTATTCGGATGAGCGCGGACATACCAGGGGCTATATAGTAGCCCCACCGTCAAACTCCTATGGCTAAGTGAAAGTGTTAAAGCTACATAGTCCGATTGCCTTGTTCGCTGTGCTATCACCTCCTTAACGGACCAAGATGTTGGAACAAGTGTGAATATGCGCTTTGCTGAACACCCCGACATTATATGCATGGGGGCTGAAGCCGACGACTACAAACTTTCAGGTTATATAAATATATACATAAACGGCTGCATAGGAGGCACTACAATACTTTACGGGAAAAAGTATAAATATAGCCTTTATTATCACAAGCATTGTTTTTACAATCAAGACACATGTCACTAGAACATGGCGGGCACCTTCTAAGACTTCTTCAAAATAGTGCTCGGGCGAGTCCTGGCCTCCGGGCGGACCCCTGGTTGCGATAGCGGTGGCTTCTATCTTCGCCCAATATGTCTTAACACGGGCAAGAGCCATCCGCGCACCCTCTATGCACGTCGACCTCTTGACAGGGTTGATATGCGGCAAACCACGAATAAATTGTTGCACCAAATCAAAATAACTACCCGGACTTGGTTCCTTCGGCCATAGATGATCCACGACAGCCTTCATGGCAAGCCCGGACAACCTATGGAGCTCGGCCCACTTGGCCATTTGCTCATTTAATAGAAGCGGACGCCTTGGATTACTGAACTGCGACCAAAACAATCTTTCCACCTCATGATCTTTTCGATCTTTGAAATACTCAGTCGCATCAGCAGCACTCTTTGCTAAATCCAAGTATGCATCTACAGAACTCCACAATTGATCAAGAGGGGCATACTTTGGATTGCCAAACTTCGTTCGCAATAAAAAGGGCTTTCCAGCCGCGATATCACCGGCTTGCCGAAGCTCCTCCCGCGCTGCTCTGATTTCAGAGCGAGTTTCCTTTGCTGCTTGCAAGGCCTTCTTTAGGTCAGCCGTTTTTGTTTGGTTTTCCCTTTCGAGAAGCTCATATCGGCTGGCGGCATTTTGTAGCTCAAGAGCCATGTTGGCTATTTTATCTTTGCTCTGGCGATGAGCAGCCTGTTTGGCTTTTATTCTTTGGCTGCCTTCAGGGCGGCCGCATCACTTCTCTTGGCCGTCTCTTTGGCCCGGGCAAGTTCTGCCCGAAGGGTCTCCACGGCGGCATCTCCATCTGCAGTCAAAGCATATTATAAATACTAGCATCATGCTCTTATTAATATTTGCTGACCACCCAAATATACATACCCTGTGCCTCGTCAAGCCCCCTGTTCACAAGCGTGATGTCCGCATCCGCCACGTCAAGCTGCCGCCTTAGTTCGGCAAATTCAGCAGTCCGGTCAGCCGCCGGATCTGTAGCTGCCTGCGCACAAAAGCGGCGCTACCATTACCTGAGATTATGGTCCTATGCTCGCCTCATCTGGACGGCAACCAGAGTCTCCGGGGCTACTATCTATACAAAGTACATGTTGCATGTGCAGTACAATCAAAAATATATATCACTTTGCGTACCTCAAAGCCTCTTAGCAGGCTCGTAAAAGCTTCATTCAACTCGCTTTTTGCGGATGAAATCCTCTCAACCACCGTACCCATTAAGGTACGATGTGCCTCTGAGATAGTCGCTTGCTCCAGAAGACCCATCAATGTGTCCAGTTGTACACCGGACAATCCCGGGCTTTTTCTGTTGGTCCCCTTAGGAGCCGAGAACTCCGGACTTTAGGCAGCTGAAGAGTTACCTTCTGGCCTTTACGGATCAGAAGAGATCCTCTGGGACGACACCTCAGGGTCGTCCGCCTCATGAGGCGGGGAAGCAGGAGGAGGCGTTTCGCTCTCCATCATCTCCAGAAGATCCCCTGAGGATGAACATAGTTGAGAAGGGCTATGAGCCGGACTGCAAAACATATGTCTCGGTTGTTATCCTCAAAAAAAAAGAATGGGGCATGCTTACTAAAGTACCTTTGTTCACTTACGGCTCGGTTGACGGCTGGCCCCCTTGTGGGCGCTATGTGGTAAGGTTGCCCTCCGAGGCAGGGCCCCCTGATGCAGGTTTCTTCCCTCGTTTGGAGACCTCTGCTTCCAAATCTCTAGGGGCGTTCCTTTTCTTCCTGTGGGGAGAGGGGATGCTAGAATCTTCTCCCTGTTCACCCTCCGGCACGGGGGTATTAATTCCCCCGGTGAGGATGCGTAACGTACCTCCAGCATGAAGTCCGCTGTCGGCTTCCCTATTCCTCCCCTTATCCTCCCATGATGGCACTTGATAAGGTGGGCGAGCCAGCATCCTGGTTAGTACAGGATCCAGCGAGCTTTCGGGAAGAGGGGCCGAACACCTGGCCAAGGTTGGTTTTTCAGAATAATGTTGTGACAAATATAATGACAGCATGTTCGGTCACGGATTTACTTACTTGGGTATCTGGACAGTTGCAGTTGAGACCCGCATCCTCTATTGTGTCCGGACACTTTATTCGTGATCCAAAGAATAATCGATACATCTCTTCGAGCGTCACGCCGAAGAAGTGTTGAATGGTTCGCGGTCCTTCCGGTTTGAACTCCCACATATGTAGAGATCGATGTTGGCATGGCAGGACCCGACGAACTAACATTACTTGAATTACTTTGATGAGACTGATATCCCTCTTGAGGAGATCTCGGATCCGGCTTTGCAATGTCAGCACATCATTAACCGGTCCCACGTCCAGCCCCTTGTTGACCCATGACGCAAGCTGTGGTGTAGGGGCAGAGCGGAAGGCCGGGGCGGCTGCCCACTTTGTACCTCGGGGAGCTGTGATGTAAAACCACTCCCGTTACCATAGGTCAGACACCTCCGGGAAGGAACCCTTTGGCCATAAGGCGTCGGCACCTTTGCTTATTAGAGCGCCTCCGCACTCCGCCTGTCGCCCGTCGATCATCTTCGGCTTCACATTGAATGCCTTGAGCCATAAGCCGAAGTGTGGGGTAATGCGGAGGAAGGCCTCACACACGACGATAAACGACGAGATGTGTAGGAAGGAATCTGGAGCTAGATCATGAAAATCTAGACCGTAATAGAACATGAGCCCTCTAACAAAGGGATCAAGACTAAAGCCTAGCCCTCGAAGGAAGTGGGATATGAATACGACACTCTCGTGGGGTTTGGGAGTGGGGATAACCTGCCCTTGAGCAGGTAGTCTGTGAAGGATTTCGGCGGTCAGATATCTAGCCTCAAAGCTTCTTGATGTCCTCCTCTATGATGGAAGAGACCATCCACCGGCCTTGAAGGTTGGATCCAGACATGGTTGAAGGTCCGGAGCGCTTAGACTGAACCTTGGGTGTTGGAACTCGAGGTAGGGGAAGGGAAGGATCGGGCGTGGAAAGAAAAGGACAGGTCTTGACCTCTTTATATAGAGGAAGAATATCAAGCGTCCTCCGCGCGGCCGTTTGGAATTCGCCTAAACCAAGGAGTCGTACCAATGGAGCGGTTGGGTTACCCACACCCATATTCATGAGGATCCTGTGATAAGGGGAACACGATCTCTGCTTCGACAAGACGTGCCAATAAAACCGCCTTGCAAGACGTGAAGTGCCAGGTTGGGAAAACGGTTCGAATAATGACCGGGCCGCGGCGTGATCTCACGCTATGGAGAAGTTGTCAACAGATTAGACTTGTGGAATATTGTGCTCTCTACGGTGGTATGTGGAATTTGTTTTGCAGAGCCAGACACGATCCTTGTGTTCAAGATCTTCTATGGAGTATTCGGAGAAGGAACCCGCCTTGCAATGCCGAAGACAATCTGTGCGTCGGACTCATCGTCATTGAAAGCCTGGTTCAGGGGCTATTGTGGGAGTCCTGGATTAGGGGGTCCTCGGACAGCCGGACTATATGCTTATGCCGGACTATTGGACTATGAAGATACAAGATTGAAGACTTCATCCCGTGTCCGGGTGGGACTCTCCTTTGCATGGAAGGAAAGCTTGGCAATTCGGATATGTAGATTTCCTTCTCTGTATCCGACTCTGTGTAACCCTAGCCCCCTCCGTGTCTATATAAACCGGAGGGTTTAGTCCGTAGGATAACAACAATCATAATCATAGGCTAGCTTCTAGGGTTTAGCCTCTACGTTCTCGTGGTAGATCAACTCTTGTAATACTCATATCATCAAGATCAATCAAGCAGGAAGTAGGGTATTGCCTCCATCGAGAGGGCCCGAACCTGGGTAAACATTGTGTCCCCCGCCTCCTGTTACCATTAGCCTTAGATGCACAGTTCGGGACCCCCTACCCGAGATCCGCCGGTTTTGACACCAACAGTGGGGCCGGTTGCTCATTTCTGTTGGACTGAAACGTTATGAAGGGAAACAGGAAGTTTGCAATCCCATCTCGGTGAGACCGAGATCCCTATCGGTGAGACCGAAGTGACTAGGGTTTCCTGCAGTTGCTATGTCAAATGAACTCGGTGGCACCGTGTAACACCCCGGATGTAACTTTCCATAATTGTAACTCCAACTCTTGCCATTTCTGGCTATGTGATATATTATTTCATTCGTGGTTGGGTTTTTGTCTTCGTTTTGCATTTTGTTCATGTCAGGCTTTTCATCTCATTGCTTCATGTGCATTGCATCATGTCATCTTGCACCCCTTTTTAAACTCAACTAAATAAACCATATGGATCTTCGGTCCACTTAAATCGAGGGATATTCACAATGGTGATTTCTCTTTAGAACATATACTCCCAATATTATTAGGGAGCTATAATAAATTTTCCATTAACTGGAAATCACCCATAACACATTTGCATTATTCTTCAACTCTTCTTTTATCCGACTCAACTTTCTATCCTTCCTTTTTGACCTTTTAGTAAAATTGAGTTGCAATTTTACTTCTCCATAAATGTTCCAAATCTGCCCATAAATCACATCTGGTGTGTAGGGTCACCCTCCTATAATTTCAACCCATTTGGAGTTCATTCGAATGGGTTTCGAAATTCAAACTTGTCTGAGTTAAATCCAACAGGTGTGGATTTTGCTTCCTCTAAAAATCCTCAGTCTATTTTTGTCAAATTCCTCACATTTTTGTGAGTTCGGGAAAATAATCCCCATGTCCGACTTCTTTCCCTAACCCCCTCTTTATTTTTCTTCTCTCTGATTCTTTTCTGCTAAAGAATTAAGAGGGAGAAGAGAGTCCAGCGGCCCAGCTAACCCTCCTAAGCCCAGCTCGCACCCCTACCTAACCCTAGCCTCTCCCCTGCTCGATCCACATCTCCCTCGCAGCCTCTCTTCCTCCCCTCGTTCCCCATCGTGCGCCACACACCCACACACACACCCGCGCCTCACGCCCGATCCCCTCTCCCCATCGTCGTCCTCCTACGCCGCCACATGCAAAGAGGAGCAGAGCCTTGCGCCCGGCCTCCGCAACACCACTGGGGCGGCCAACTCCGGCGCGCCGCCCCCTTCGCCAACTGCCGAGCGCCTCCCTCACCTGCGGCCTCCTCCTCGTTGCCCCGCGCCTTCCCGAGAGCCACCTCCACCTCAACTAGCGCCGCCCCTCCGCCGTCCACTTCCGGTGTCTCCGACCCTCCTCTGCATCGACCTCCCCTGCGCCAAGCCCCGCCACCGGCCTGCTACCTCGCCTCCCCAACCCGAGCTGGCCTGGATCCGGCATTCTTCGACACCTTGGGTCGCTGGCCATGGACGCCTCTGCCCCATCGCCGGACGGCTGCTTCTTCACGCGCCTCTGTTCGTCATCATTGTCACCACAAGCCCGGTGACCGCTTCCTGCCGCTGACCACCACCATCGCCTCCTTGCTGCTGCCCGAGCCCCAAGTTCGTCGGCC
This sequence comes from Triticum timopheevii, assembly GCA_963921465.1. Taxonomy (NCBI): domain Eukaryota; kingdom Viridiplantae; phylum Streptophyta; class Magnoliopsida; order Poales; family Poaceae; genus Triticum; species Triticum timopheevii. Next base: position 407,815,328 of record OY997274.1, on the reverse strand, counting down.
TGCCTCCGCTTTGAACTGGCAAGAACGGGACCCCGGCGACCTCCCGCGACCGGTTTCAGCAAGTTCGACGCCTGCGCCCATCGTCTGTTGCATCTTCGTTGGCCTCCTCCTCGTGCTATCGAGGTCCTGCCTGAGCCGTCTGCCTCCTGTGCACACTATGTTTTCTGCCAAGACTAGTAAGGCCGCCTTGCACTACCGTCACCTGAAGACCTGTGTACCACGAGCGCCAAGTTCGACTATCGCACGGTTACGCCAAGTTCATCTATGGAACATGTATGTCTCCAATGGTGTACCCCTACCGATGTCGTGTTCGACTACTTCCCACGACGACCCGTGAATGTCTACTTCCACTACCACCGCATGTACCACTACTTCCACTACCGTCGCCCTGAAGACGTTGGATTCGTCAAGTACCTCTCCGAGACGAACATGTACAACTACTTCCACTACGACCGCTGCGAGAACGTGTACTTCCTCTACATTGCACCAAACTCGTTCTGCCCGAAAACGCTTGCTTCGTAGTTATAACCCGAGACGACCGCGATGAGATGCCCTTGCATGTATGAGATGTACCACTTGTTTGCACCGTGCCTGTTTGTTTCGTGCACGTCCCTCTTTTGCCATGCCACCATCACGTGGGAACCCGGTAACCGGGATCACCCCCACCATCTTTGCATGTTCTGCACATCCACACTTTTGTTCTCACCGACATCTTGATGAGTTGTCGGATCATAGGAATGTTGCCGTGGCACCATTTCTGTTTCGCCGCCGTGGCACCCTTTTTGTTCCGCCATGGTGACCAAATGCTTCATAACATGCTTATGTCAACATTTTCATAAAAATTGCATATAACTTGTATATGTCATCCGCATCATGATAACAACATTTAGAATGTTTAAAATTGTTGTTGCATTAAATTGCTAAATAACATGGGGATTTTTTCGGAATTATTGTTTGTGTTTCCGGCCTCATTTAAACTTGCCTAAATATGTAGTTTAATTATGCTTCACCTCTTGCCATGTTTATAACAACATGTAATATTGTTGTGTTCATAACCGAGAGAGAAACTAAATAATTGATGTGGTGTTTCATCAATATGCAACTCGTTGCATATTGAGCTCCACTTAATTTGTAGTATTGTTTGTTGCACTTTGCCATGCCATGCCTCTTTAAAACCGGACATGCATCATACTTGATTGTGCATCATGCCATGTTTATGCTTGTGCGTTTACCATGTTGCTTGCTTCTTTCCGGTTTGTTTCTCTCGTTAGCTTCGGTTTTGTTCCGGAGTTGTGAGATTCATTCGACTACGTCCGTTTGTCTTCTTCATGGAATCGTTCTTCTTCCTAGCGGGATTTCAGGCAAGATGACCATTAACCTCGATATCACTTCTATCTTTGCTTGCTAGTTGCTCCGTTCTATCGCTATGCCGCGCTACCTATCACTTGCTCTTCAAGCCTCCCAAATTGCCATGTCAGTCTCTAACCTTTTTCACCCTTCCTAGCAAACCATTGCTTGGCTATGTTACCGCTTTGCTCAGCCTCTCTTATAGCATTGTTAGTTGCAAGTGAAGTTGAAGATTGCTCCATGATGGATAGGATTATGTTGGGATATCACAATATCTCTTATTTAATTAATGCATCTATATACTGGGTAAAGGGTGGAAGGCTCGGCCTTATCCCTGGTGTTTTGTTCCACTCTTGCCGCCCTAGTTTCCGTCATATCGGTGTTATGTTCCTTGATTTTGCGTTCCTTACGCGGTTGGGTGATTTATGGGACCCCCTTGACAGTTCGCTTTGAATAAAACTCCTCCAGCAAGGCCCAACCTTGGTTTTACCATTTGCCACCTAAGCCTTTTTCCCTTGGGTTCTGCAGACTCAAGGGTCATCTTTATTTTACCCCCCCCCCCCCCACGGGCCAGTGCTCCTCTGAGTGTTGGTCCAAACTAGAGCACCGTGCGGGACCGTTCCTTGGCAACTTGGGTTATGTTGGTACTCGTGCGCTTAGATATGTGCAGCTCCTATTGGGATTTGTCGGCACATTCGGGCGGTCTTGCTGGTCTTGTTTTACCATTGTCAAAATGTCTTGTAACCGGGATTCCGAGACTGATCGGGTCTTCCTGGGAGAAGGAATATCCTTCGTTGACCGTGAGAGCTTGTGATGGGCTAAGTTGGGACACCCCTGCAGGGTATAAACTTTCAAGAGCCATGCCCGCGGTTATGTGGCAGACGGGAATTTGTTAATATCGGTTGTAGAGAACTTGACACTTGACTTAATTAAAACGCATGAACCGCGTGTGTAGCCGTGATGGTCTCTTTTTGGCGGAGTCCGCGAAGTGAACACAGTCTTTGTGTTATGATTGAACGTAAGTAGTTTCAGGATCACTTCTTGATCACTTCTAGCTTCTCTACCATTCCGTTGCTTCTCTTCTCGCTCTTATTTGCGTATGTTAGCCACCATATTTGCTTAGTGCTTGCTGCAACTCCACCTCATTACCACTTCCTACCCATAATCTTAAATAGTCTTGATCTCGCTGGTTTTGAGATTGATGAGTCCTCGTGACTCACCAGATACTATCACAACAGTTGCAGGTGCCGATGATCTTGGTCGTTGCTATGTTTCGTTTCATCTTGATCAGTAGTGGAGCCCAGTTGGGACGATCGGGGATCTAGCAGTTGGGTTATCTTCTTTTCTTTTGGCTTCGTCCGTAGTCGGACTATGTGTGTACTCTGAATGATGTATGAATTATATGTTCATTGTGTGAAGTGGCGATTGTAAGCCAACTCTTTATCCCATTCTTGTTCATTACATGGGATTGTGTGAAGATGACCCTTCTTGCGACAAAACCACCATGCGGTTATATCTCTAAGTCGTGCTTCGACACGTGGGAGATATAGCCGCATCGTGGGTGTTACACGCCAGATGGATCAAATCGGTGGGGCCGAGTTTGACTTTTGGTTTGGGACATATGTGGATATGAGAAAGTGGTTGAGGGCTTTTGGAGCATATCACTAAGCATTTTGAGCAAGCAAGCCATTAAGCAATACCTCATCCCCTTTTAATAGTATTGGCTTTCCTATAGACTCAATGTGACCTTGGATCACTAAAAGTAAAATGTAGAGTCTTGAGCTTTAGAGCTTGAGCCAATCCTTTGTCCTTAGCATTTTGAGGGGTCCACATTCCTAATCCATGCCATGCCAATCATTGAACTTTCTTAAAATATTCATATTGAAATAGCATTAGTTCAATGAGTTGTATGTTGTTAATCATTACCAAAACCACCCAGGGATAGTTGCACTTTCACTTTCTTCGTAGTATTTATTGAATTTGCCAAGGAGTGACCTCTTCCAATGAAATGGTGCTTAGATGAGGTGCTAAGGGCATTAAATGGCTTAGCAACTCAAGTCCGCAATGCATAGGTGCTTAGTTTTTTGTTGCTAAGCTTGCTTCATTTAATTAGCTGTAGACTCAAAATTGTCTTTTCACCTAGGTACACGCGCTTAACACTGTTTCTTCCTGGGGTCACCAAACTAGTCTCTCTCTTCTTAATTAACTTGCCACATCAGACTGTATGCCTATGTGGCAGGCTTAGCACCTGTACATGGTGGAGCATTAGGGTCAGGAATCGGGAGACTCATGCCAGTCGTAGCGCTGCAGTTAAAATGATAATGGCAAGTCAAATCATAGGGCCCCACCTGTCCAGCAGTAACTCACTACTAGGGAAAACCTTATACACAGAAACTTAGCAGTAGCACTGGCCAAAAAGGGGCACTGCTGCTAATTAGCAGCAGCATGTGCAACTAACAGGTGCTACTGCTACCAGCTTAGTAGTAGTGCGGCTCAGTAGAACCATGCTACTACTATAATTGGCCGACCGTTCCTACCACGCTAGGTTTAGCAGTAGCGCGCCCATGGTAACCGCACTACTACTGATGTGATAGTAGTAGTGCACTTTTTCTTCCTGTCGCTACTGCTAATTTTGAACCTGGCTACATGGCGGGCCCCGCTTAGCAGTAGCGTGTCTGCCAGGAGCTCACTACTGCTATCATGTTAGCAGCAGCACATTTTACCACCAGCGCTACTGCTAAACCGCAACCATAGCACCTTTTTCATCCCCCTCTCCCCCTCCCCCATCCTCTCTTCCTTCACTTTCCCCTCCCACCTCCTCTCTCCATCACTTTGCTTCTTCCTCACTACTCCTCCCCCCATCACTCTCCTTTTCTACCTATGTTTCTCTCTCTTCATTACTCCTAGCTAACTACACCACCTCCATTAATGCATCTCCTTTCTCTTTTTCCTTCCCCCTCTACTAGTTGAACTTGTCTCCTCCCAAACTAGCTAGCTAGGTAGATCTAGCTAGCATTTAGTGAAGTGACCTATGTACCTCCCTAAGTAGATCTATAGCCTTGTCAAGAAGAGCTTTGTCCACTTTTGATCATTCCATAGGTGTGTGTGGCGACACCTATCGACAACATCATCACCGCGCTCAATCTCGAGATAGGTAATTTAAAAATTAAGCTTTTGCAAGAATGGAAATATGTGTATGTGTGCGATATGACATAATTGGACAATATGATGGAAATTGTGTGTGTGGCATGAGTTGCCGCTAAATTGTGCTTGTGAGTTGCCTATATTTATCCTAAATGTTGATTTATTTCCGTTTCAGCGAATTCCGGGCAAACTATATATGTCCTATTTTTAGGGAAGGTCATGCCGAATTTTTGTATGACTTTGATGCATGCATGCATTTTTATAATCAATTTGTTTATTATTACCATGAAGGCGTTCATGATGGTCAGTGGAATGGTTGTGGACAGGTGGTTGCGGTCGGCGGTGCAGGACATGAACGAAAATAACCTAACAGAGGTTTTATGTCCGTTTCGAAGATGGAAAGGAGGAGTTTGGCTCGACCCCTATGATGCGATGGCGCACGTGCTCATGACTGGTTCCATGGATGGCTATACTCGGTGGATAATTGAAGATGAGGATGATGATGTTGAGGGCGCCGATGGGGCAGGCAATGACGACACGGGGCAAGATGAAGAGATGATCGATAATGGCGGCGGAGAAGGGGCCGAACATGGTGGTGGGGAAGAGGCCGGACATGGCGGCGGAGAAGGGGCCAGACATGGCGGCAGAGAAAACATGGACTCCACGCCGCAGAATTTGTCGGTACTAAGTTCAATCATGCGGGACCCTCATGTGAAAGCACTGCTTTGCAAGGAGATGAGTACTGAGAGAGCTGCTTCTAGAGAGGAGGCCAAGCCGCAACAACTGGTGGTAGACTCCAACACTCCATTGTGTCATGGTTGCAATCCCGAGGTGACCCGCTTGAGTTTCATGCTCGAACTCCTAAAGACGAAGGGTAAAAACAAATGGATCGACACTAGCCTCGATGAGCTTCTCAAGTACCTAAAGGATGTTCTTCCTGCAGGGAATTCATGTCCTACTAGCATGGATGAGGCCAAGAAGATCGTGTGCCCTGCATAATTTATCGGAAGGAGCACGCGGAAAAAACAAGCTATCCAGTGTGCAATGCTTCTCGATACAAGAAGGCCGAGAAGAAATCTCCCCAGAAAAATGTATGGTACTTTCCAGTCACTCCCTGTCTACAGCGGTATTTCGTAGATCCCAAGGAAGCAAAGCTCATGCGCTGGCACGTGGAGAGGAAGAAGCCCGACGATGGAGATGATCCGAAGCTGAGACACATCATGGATGGAAGCCAGTGGAAAGCGTTCAACAGAGAATATCGGTATTTCGCATGTGATGCAAGGAACATCATGCTCGGCGCGTGTACCGATGGCACGAATCCATTTGGCAACCAGAACACCAACCATAGCACATGCCCCGTGTTTTCATGGATGTATAACCTCCCCCTGGTTGTGCATGAAGTCGAAGCACATACACATGAGCATGCTGATTCAAGGGCCGAAACAACTGGGAAATAATATTAATCTATATCTAGGGCTACTTCAAGAGGAGTTAGACACGGAAAACACCGGCCAAGACATGGGACGCCAGCAAAGGCGAGTATTTCTATATGAGAGTCGCGTTGATCACGACGGTGCACGACTATCTCGGTTATGGATATGTCGCAGGCCATGTGTGCCATGGATATTACGAATGCATGCGTTGCATGGATGATATGACGTCTCAATAGCTAATGTCAAGGAAAGATGGCGGGTCTGGGAAAATCTTGTACATGGGGCATCGAAGATGGCTCGAGAAGGACGACCCATGGAGAAACCATGGAGATCTATTCAATGGTGAGGCTGAGCATCGAGGACCTCCACGTAAGCGGAGCGGCGCCAAAATAGATGATCTGTTGAAAAACTGGGAACAGTGCCCTGCGCGGCTGTAAAGACGATGAAAAAGGCGCAGGAGCTGCTGCTGAAGGTATGGAAGACGATGTCTATTTTCTGGGACTTGGACTACTCGCACATACTCGACATGCCTCATTGCCTTTATCAAATGCATATATGTAAGAATGTCCTTGAGAGCTTTCTTGAGACACTGATGAACATGCCTGATAAGACCAAGGATGGGCCGAAGGAAAGAAAAGACTTGCAAGATTTCGAAATCAGGGAAGATCTGCACATGTCGCCTTGTAAAAAGTCATAGGAGACAGAGACGGAGACAGAGGCGCGGGAGAAGAAGGGCAAAAAAGTAAAGGAAGAGGATTATTGCCCCCCTTCTTGCTTCACCTTAAGTCCGTCTGAGATCGATCAATTCTTCAAGTGCCTTACCAGAATCAAAGTTAGTTCCAGTTACTGTGGCAAGATAAGAAGATATCTAGACACAAAGAAGAAAAGGTTCAGCAGGATGAAGTCCCATGACTGTCATGTGATGATGTCGCGGATACTACCTGTTGCCCTTAGAGGGATAATGGTCAAGCATGCCCGTGACATGCTTATTGGTCTCTACAACTTTTTTGACGTCATCTCTTGAAAGTCAATCGATGTGAAGCAGCTCCGAAGGCTACATGAAGAGATTGTTGTGATACTGAATGAGCTTGAGATGTACTTCCGCCCACGCTCTTTGACATCATGGTGCATCTGTGTGTCCATATTGTGGATGACATAATAGACATGGGGCCGTCATTCCTGCACAACATTTTGCCGTTTGAGAGGATGAATGGGATCAACAAAGGATTCGTTCGTAGCATGTCCCATCCGGATGGAAGCATCATCCAGGGCTATCTGACACATGAGTGCATCTCTTTCTGCGAGGATTTTCTATATGGCGCAGACCGGCCGCCTGGTGTTGGTTTTCCCATTAACAAGCACGATGGGAGGCTCGAAGGAGAAGGCCACTCCAACGGTCGCAGGGAACTGCATGTGGCCTACTCAGATCGATGCAACGACTTTGACAGAGCAAACTTGGTAGTGCTACAACACCTAGACCAGGTAGATCCTTTCGTGGCACTGCATAAAGAAACTATCACAAAGAAGCATCATGACCGGGGGGGGAATGCATGATAGAAGCCGAAGTTACTAGAGAGCACAACTCCACTTTCCTGCATTGGTTCAAAGAGCATATTATTGCTAATCCCCGGAAGAGGGCTCTAAGGACGGATTTCTCATATACGCCTTAGCACATGTCCCCTCGCACAACCTCGTCACCTATCAAGCATACGATATCAATGGATACATGTTCTACACGGAGGCCAAAGATATGGATAGTGATGATCAGAACTAAGGGTGATGATGGAATGCATGACCGGCAGCGACAACGGTGCAACTGAGAGATTTTACGGAAGGGTCAAGGAGATCTAGGAGCTTGACTACTCTGGGCCACACAACGTGACGATGTTCCGTGTCAGATGGGTTAAGAATGTCGAAAGAGAAAACCGGTATTTCACTACCATGACTATACCCGATGCCAAGAGTGCTACCGTGAACACTATCGCAAAAAATGAGCCATGGGTACACGCTAAGCATGTGACACAATGCTTCTTCATAACGGACCCGTGCAATCCTAGCCGTGTTGTCATGAGGAGAGGCAAAAGGAACATCATTGGAATGGATGGAGTCACCGACGAGGAAGACTACGACCAGTACAGCAACCCAATGAGTGAGTATGACGATGACGATGAAGTATACGTCAAAAGAAGAATCAATACTACATTACCTAAGAAAGATCGTACTCCATGGAATAGGAGAATTCACAATGAGGGGCTCCATTATTCTTCAACGAACAAGAAGGGAGAAGCTCACTCAAAAACGAAAACGTCGATGCTGAGGAACCGTTATCGTTCAAATGATGTAATATATATGTTCCTATTTTGTATACACACTTAACCGTTATGCATGGGTCAAATGATGCAATATATATGTTCCTATTTTGTATACATACTTAACCGTCAAATGATGCAATATATATATCACCTTAGTTATATACATTGTATCACCTTCCCTTTGTTCCCGCTCTAAAAAAAATAAAAAGAAGAAAACAAAAGGGAGAGAAAATAAAGGACAAGAAAATAGAAGAAATCAACAGGAAAACTGCTATTGGTACACGTTATAGTAGTAGTGCTTTTCTGAAAAAGGGCTATCACTTGTCAAACTAGTAGTAGCACAATCAATAGAAACACGCTATAACTACATGTGATAGCAGTAGCGCGTTTGGGTGAAACGGGCTATAGCTAAGTTAGCTATAGCGCATTTAGCACAAACGCGCTACTGCAATGCTGACTTAACCCCCCAAATCCCCACTCTCTGCTTCTTCCCGCCTCTGCTTCGTCCCCCAAATCCCCACTCTCTCTTCCCCCTCGCCGCACCCCTGCGCTCACCCCCGACCCCAGCGCTTGCACCCTCGCCCCGACCCCCCGACCCCGGCGACCTCACCCTCGCCCCGACCTCCTAACCTCGGCCATCGTTCGGCCTGCCTCCTCGCCCCTACCCCCTCTGTAAGCCCCCCACCGCTCCTCCTCTCCCTGCTAGCTAGGGTTCTTCAGTTAATTTAGTTAGGTTTTAGTTAGGGCAGTAGGTTAATTAGGTTATATATTTAGTTACGAATTTAGCTAGGTATCAAACTAGTAGGTTAATTTGGCTGAATTTAGTTTCAAATATTTTTTTAGTTTCAAATTTAGGTAGGCTGAATTTAGTTTCAAATATTGTGAAGAAAAATGACTTGTGCTATGTGAACATGTGATATTCGGAATTTTTTTAGTTTCAAATTTAGCTAGGTTGAAAAAAGTTTAGTTGCAAATCACTCTTCTTCCTTTTATATGCAATTTTGAAGTGGACATGTGATTTGGACATGTCATATTTGGAATTTGGACATGTCATATTTGGACATGTGATGTTTTGGACATGTCATATTTGGAAAATGCTGATTATGTGCAGGGTAAATGATCTGAGTGGCCTATGTTTCGCTGGAATGTTGATTCATTTCTATTTCGGTGAATTGCAGGCGCTCGATATGTCCACTTTTTAGCAAAGGTCATGCCGAAATTTTCTGTGAATTTTGGCATGACTTATGCAAGAAAGTAGGCATATCGAGTGTCGGGATTTGCTGGGAAAAGGCATTCCGGCAAACATAGATCTTTTTTATGTCATTTCTCATTTTTTTAGTTTTAGAATTAAACGAGGAGACTTAATCATAGGAAACATGTCGAACAACAAAGAAACCGGGCCTTCTGACCAAGAAGCAGACGAGATGGATTATGAGGGTGAACAACAGTACCTCGACCTTTTGTCTGCTAAGCAGAGTCAAGGTTTGCAGGTCAGCCTCGATGATGGTACTGAAGCCATATCGACACCAACGGTGCCGGCACCGATGGCGGCGCCGATACCGGAGGGAAAGGTACCGGCGGGGAAGGTACCGTCAGGGAAGATACCAGTAGGGAAGGTGACAGCGCCGATGCCGCTATCGAAAAGAAGGAGCAGAAGAAGTAGAGGATAAGAAAACCTAACAAACTCGGCATCGGACGACTGGTGATCAAAGATGGCCCCTGGCAAGTTTGAGCCATTAGAGCCGGAAGAACCTCGCAAGTGCTATCGGAACCAAGTAGGATGAATCCTACGGGAATGCGCACGGCGATGACTTCAGGAGTAAATAACATTTGAGACAGTTTCTCCTGATGAAGTTGCACAAGAGATTCAAGTTCCCAGACCGGGATGATAGCATAGAACAACCATGGGATGATCTAAAGATGAAAAAGATTAACAATCACACCATGGGCATGTTCAACAATGATTTGGCCTCCTGGAAAGGGAGGGTGAAATGAGCTATTGAGGCTGAGGAACCCTTGTCCATGATTCTGGAGGAAAATCTAACACTTAAGGAAGAGGAGTTCAAAAAGTTCAAGGACACTTGCGCTACCGAGGCAGCCAAGGCTAAGGCTGCGAAATTCAAGAGCCTTCAGCAAAGGAACATGGGGAAGCATCGCCTCGGAATCCATGGCTACCTTGGCAAAAGGACCATATGGGATAAGGAGGACGCAGAACGTGAAGTCGCGGGTCTCCCAGACCCCTTCGCGAAGTTCACCAACCCCTTGGAGCGTGACTTCATCAGGACCCGCTCCAAGTGGGACAAGGAAAAGAAGGTTTTCTACATGGACCAGATCACGAGGAAATTGATTAGACTACTGGTAATTATTCTTTTACCACCTTACATTTAGCTTTTGATCAAGTCGACTACACATTTGTAAATGGTTCACGTTCCTTCTGCAGGAGAAGCAACACCAGCTTGCAGCCGAAAGCCCTACTTCGCCGATGAGGCCCAAGCGGGACACCCCTCTCAACCAGGACTTGAACGAACTTAAGGGACTCCCTTTGAACCAGTGGCCGCAATATGGACGTGTGCACAGCGCTGGAGACGGCGCCACGTAGAAGGTCTTTTACAACGAGGGCCTGGAGGCCAAGAAGCAAAAAAAGAAGTTTAGTCAGGTGGACATCGATGAGAAGGTGAAGCTTGTGTTCGAGAAAAAAGCAGTCAAGGACGTGAAAAAAGCAGTCGAGGAGAAAAATGAGTTGCTACAGCAGGTAGTCGATGCAGCTGTACATGCCTGTAGAAATGATTTTGCCACTAACTTGATCCCGGCTATCATCAACTGGATGAAGGAAAATCCAGACAAGATGGTAGATGATTTCCCCATGCCAAGTTTCGTCGGGAGCAACTCGTTGAACAACAATGCTGCACCATCACCTGCTCACGCAACCGGGCCTGCTCCCGCACCCGCACCCACACCCGCACCCGCTCATAGCAGCCCGTCCTCAGTTTCTGGCGCGCCAGGCCGGCCTTCGTCTTTGGCTGAGCTCGACGCCCTCATGGTAATTACACGTCGCACCAACATATATCTAGAATATTCCATTTGCGTTGCCTTTCGGATGTTTTATGCCGCAAACATGGTTTTACAGGCCGACGAAACCCCGTGCATGATACTCTACTTGATCACAGGCCAGAAGGTGGACGTGGGAAATGGGGTGATAACGAAGCCCTTGGAACTCACACGTTCCACATCCATCCTATGCCCCGTGGGCACTTTAGGGTTACCTTATCGAGGGTGAAATCAGGGCATGAGGATTTGCCTCCTCTAGTACGGCTAGGGGGAGAGGACGACGAGACCCCGTCGCGGATTGGAAGCTGCATGGGTTGGGTGCTGCTATGGCCCAAGAATCTTCTTCGTCTGGAGCCGACCGAGAGCACACCAATAACTACACATCAACAAGCAGGTATGGACACCACCACCCCGCCTACGCAATTACCAGTGCCAGTAGTGTCGGGTGAGAGCGGCGGACGACATGATGAAGGGGGTCCAATAGTGGCTGATGTAATCGCCCCCGTAGAACATGTTGGAAATATGCCCTAGAGGCAATAATAAAATGGTTATTATTGTATTTCCTTGTTCATGATAATTGCCTACTGTTCATGCTATAATTGTATTAACTGGAAACCATAATACATGTGTGAATACATAGACCACAACATGTCCCTAGTGAGCCTCTAGTTGACTAGCTCGTTGGTCAACAGATGGTCATGGTTTCCTAACCATGGACATTGGATGTCATTGATAACGGGATCACATCATTAGGAGAATGATGTGATGGACGAGACCCAATCCTAAGCATAGCACAAGATCATGTAGTTCGTTTGCTAAAGCTTTTCTAATGTCAAGTATCATTTCCTTAGACCATGAGATTGTGTAACTCCCTGATACCGTAGGAGTGCTTTGGGTGTACCAAACGTCACAACGTAACTGGGTGGCTATAAAGGTGCACCACGGGTATATCCGAAAGTGTCTGTTGGGTTGGCACGAATCGAGACTGGGATTTGTCACTCCGTATGACGGCGAGGTATCTCTGGGCCCACTCGGTAATGCATCATCATAATGAGCTCAATGTGACTAAGTAGTTAGTCACGGGATCATGCATTATGGAATGAGTAAAGTGACTTGCCGGTAACGAGATTGAACGAGGTATTGGGATACCGACGATCGAATCTCGGGCAAGTAACATACCGATTGACAAAGGGAATTGCATACGAGATTGCTTGAATCCTTGACATCGTGGTTCATCCGATGAGATCATCGTGGAACATGTGGGAGCCAACATGGGTATCTAGATCCCGCTGTTGGTTATTGATCGGAGAACGTCTCGGTCATGTCTGCATGGTTCCTGAAGCCGTAGGGTCTACACACTTAAGGTTCGGTGACGCTAGAGTTGTTATGGGAAATAGTATGTGGTTATCGAAGGTTGTTCGGAGTCCCGGATGGGATCCCGGACATGACGAGGAGCTCCGAAATGGTCCGGAGGTGAAGATCGGTATATTGGACGAAGGGTATTGGAGCCCGAAATTGTTTCAGGGGTACCAGGTGATGACCAGCGTGTTCGAAAGGGGTTTCGGAGGCCCCGACAAGCGTTGGGGGGCCTTATGGGCCAAGGGGAGAGGGCACATCACCCCACTAAGGGGCTGAGCGCCCCTCCCACCCCATCTCACGTAACCAGGAGAGGTGGGGGCGCCACCCCTAGGGCAGCCGCCCCTCCCGGCTTGGGGGGCAAGTGTCCTAGGGGGTGGGGGCGCCCAAACCCATCTAGGGTTTCCCTTGTGGCCGCCGCCCCTCCCCTAGGGAACCCTAGGGTGCCTCCCCCTCCTCCCTTCCCCCTATATATAGTGAGGGAGAGAGAGGGCAGCCGTACCCTTCCCCTGGCGCAGCCCTCTCCCTCCTCCAACACCTCCTCCTCCTCCGTAGTTCTTGGTGAAGCCCTGCCGGAGAACCACGAGCTCCATCACCACCATGTCGTCGTGCTGTCGGAGTTTTCCCTCAACTTATCCTCTCCCCTTTCTGTATCAAGAAGGAGGAGACGTCCCCGGGCTGTACGTGTGTTGATCGAGGAGGCACCGTTGTTTGGTGCTTAGATCGGATTCGGCCGCGATCTGAATCGCATCGTGAACGACTCCACCGACCGCGTTCTTGTAACGCTTCTGCTTCGCGATCTTCAAGGTTATGAAGATACACTCCCCTCTATCTGGTTGCTAGAATCTCCATAGATTGATCTTGGTGATGCGTAGAAAATTTTGAATTTCTACTACGTTCCCCAACAGTGGCATCATGAGCTAGGTCTATTGCGTAGATCCTATGCACGAGTAGAACACAAGTAGTTGTGGGCGTTGGTTTTATTCAATATGCTTACTGTTACTAGCCCTATCTTGTTTCGACGGTATTGTGGGATGAAGCGGCCCGGACCGACCTTACACGTACACTTACGTGAGACAGGTTCCACCGACTGACATGCACTTGTTGCATAAGGTGGCTAGCGGGTGCCAGACTCTCCCACTTTAGTCGGATCGGATTCGATGAAAAGGGTCCTTATGATGGGTAAATAGCAATTGGCATATCACATTGTGGTTTTGGCGTAGGTAAGAAATGTTCTTGCTAGGAACCTATAGCAGCCACGTAAAAACTTGCAACAACAATTAGAGGACGTCTAACTTGTTTTTGCAGCATATGCCGTCTGATATGATATGGCCAAGAAGGATGTTATGAATGAAATATATGTGATGTATGAGATTGATCATATTCTTGTAATAGGAATCATGACTTGCATGTCGATGAGTTTGACAACCGGCAGGAGCCATAGGAGTTGTCTTTAATTATTGTATGACCTGCGTGTCACTGAATAACGCCATGTAATTACTTTACTTCATTGCTAAACCGTTAGCTATAGTAGTAGAAGTAATCAGTTGGCGAGACAACTTCATGGAGACACGATGATGGAGATCATGATGATGGAGATCATGGTGTCATGCCGGTGACGATGATGATCATGGAGCCCCGAAGATGGAGATCAAAAGGAGCAAAATGATATTGGCCATATCATGTCACTATTTGATTGCATGTGATGTTTATCATGTTTATGCATCTTATTTGCTTAGAACGACGGTAGTAAATAAGATGACCCCTCATAATAATTTCAAGAAAGTGTTCCCCCTAACTGTGCACCATTGCGAAAGTTCGTTGTTTCGAAGCACCACGTGATGATCGGGTGTGATAGATTCTAACATTCACATAGAACGGGTGTAAGCCAGATTTACACATGCAGAACACTTAGGTTGAGTTGATGAGCCTAGCATGTACAGACATGGCCTCGGAACACAAGGGACCGAAAGGTCGAACATGAGTCGTATACTAGATACGATCAACATGAAGATGTTCACCGATGATGACTAGTCCGTCTCACGTGATGATCGGACACGGCCTAGTTGACTCGGATCATGTATCCCTTAGATGACTAGAGGGATGTCTATCTGAGTGGGAGTTCATTAAATAATTTCATTAGAGGAACTTAATTATCATGAACATAGTCAAAAGGTCTTTGCAAATTATGTCGTAGCTCGAATTTTAGTTCTACTGTTTTAGATATGTTCCTAGAGAAAATTTAGTTGAAAGTTGATAGTAGCAATTATGCGGACTGGGTCCGTAAACTGAGGATTGTCCTCATTGCTGCGTAGAACGCTTATGTCCTTAATGCACCGCTCGGTGTGCTGAACCTTGAACGTCGTCTGTGGATGTTGTGAACATCTGACATACACATTTTGATGACTACATGATAGTTCAGTAATGTTAAACGGTTTAGAATTGTGGCGCCGAAGACGTTTTTGAAATGTCACGGAACATATGAGACATTCCAAGGGCTGAAATTGGGATTTCAAGCTCATGCCCATGTCAAGAGGTATGAGACCTTCGACAAGTTTCTTAGCCTACAAACTAATTGAGAAAAGCTCAATCGTTGAGCTTGTACTCAGATTATCTGGGTACAAAAATCACTTGAATCGAGTGGGAGTTAATCTTCTAAATGAGATAGTGATGTTTCTCCAAAGTCATTGCCACCAAGCTACTAGAGCTTCGTGATGAACTATAACCTATCAGGGATAGATATGATGATCCTTGAAATATTCGCAATGTTCGACACCGCGAAAGTAGAAATCAAGAAGGGCAAGGGCAAGAAGGGATACTTCATGAAATGGAAAATCAGTTGCTGCTCTAGTGAAGAAACCCAAGGTTGAACCCAAACCCGAGACTAAGTGCTTCTGTAATGAGGGGAACAGTCACTGAAGCAGAACTACCCTAGATACTTGGTAGATGAGAAGGCTGGCAAGGTCGATAGAAGTATATTGGATATACATTATATTGACATGTACTTTACTCTTACTCCTAGTAGCACCATGGTAATAGATATCGATTCAGTTGCTAAGTGTTAGTAACTCGAAATAAAAGGCTACGGAATAAACGGAGACTAGCTAAAGGTGAGATGATGATATGTTTTGGAAGTGTTTCCAAGGTTGATGTGATCAAGCATCGCATACTCCCTCTACCATCGAGATTGGTGTTAAACCTAAATAATTGTTATTTGGTGTTTGCGTTGAGCATAGACATGATTGGATTATGTTTATCGCAATACGGTTATTCATTTAAGGAGAATAATGGTTACTCTGTTTATTTGAATAATACCTTCAATGGTCTTGCACCTAAAATGAATGGTTTATTGAATCTCGATCGTAGTGATACACATGTTCATGCTAAAACATATAAGATAGTAATGATATAGTGCCACCTACTTGTGGCACTGCCATTTGAGTCATATTGGTATAAAACGCATGAAGAAGCTCCATGTTGATGGATCTTTGGACTCACTCGTTTTTGAAAAGATTGAGACATGTGAACCATGTCTATTGGTATATACGCATGAAGAAACTCCATGCAGATGGACCGTTTGTACTCACTTGATTTTGAATCACTTGAGACATGCAAATAATACCACATGGGCAAGATGACTGAAAGCCTCGTTTTCAGTAAAATGGAACAAGAAAGCAACTTGTTGGAAGTAATACATTTTGATGTGTGTAGTCCAATAAGTGCTGAGGCACGCAGTGGATATCGTTATGTTCTTACTTCTCAGATGATTTGATTAGATACTGAATATATTTACTTGATGAAACACAAGTCTGAATTATTGAATGGTTCAAGTAATTTCAGAGTGACGTTGAAGATCGTCGTGACAAGAGGATAAAATGTCTATGATATAATCATAGAGATGAATATATGAGTTGCGAGTTTGGTACACAATTGAGACATTGTGGAAATTGTTTCCCAACTAACACCGCCTGGAACACCATAGTGTGATGGTGTGTCCGAACATCATAGATGCACCCCATTCGATATGGGGCATACCATGATGTCTCTTATAAAATTACCACACTCGTTCATGGGTTAGGCATTAGAGACAACCACATTCACTTTAAATAGGGCACCACGTAATTCCGTTGAGATGACATCGTATGAACTATGGTTTAGAGAAACCTAAGCTGTCATTTCTTGAAAGTTTGGGGCTGCGACGCTTATGTGAAAAAAAGTTTCATCCTGATAAGCTCGAACCCAAAGCGGATAAATACATCTTCACAGGACACCCAAAACAGTTGGGTATACCTCCTATTTCAGATCCGGAAGCAAAAGTGATTGTTTCTAGTAACGGGTCCTTTCTCGAGGAAAAGTTTCTCTCGAAAGAATTGAGTGGGAGGATGGTGGATACTTGATATGGTTATTGAACCGTCACTACAACTAGTGTGTAGCAGGGCACATGAAGTTGTTCCTATGGCACCTACACCAATTGAAGTGGAAGCTGATGATAGTGATCATGAAGCCTCGGATCAAGTCACTGCCGAACCTCGTAGGACGACAAGGACGCGTACTGCTTCAGAGTGGTACGGTAATCCTGTCTTGGAGGTCATGTTGCTAGACAACAATGAACCTACGAGCTATGGAGAAGCGATGGTGGGCCTGGATTCCGACAAATGGCTCGAGGCCATAAAATCAGAGAGAAGATCCATGTATAAAACAAAGTTTAGACTTTGGAAGAACTACTTGATGGTCATAAGGCTGTTGGGTACAGATGGATTTTAAAAGGGAAGACAGACAATGATGGTAAGTGTCACCATTAACAAAGCTCGACTTGTCGCTGAGATGTTTTCTGACAAGTTCAAGGAGTTGAATATGATGATACTTTCTCACTCGTAGCGATGCTAAGAGTCTGTTAGAATTATATTAGCAGCTACTACATTATTTATGAAATCTTGCAGATAGGATGTCAAAATATACTTTCCTCGACGATTTTCTCGAGGAAAGGTTGTATCTGATACAACCAGAAGGTTTTGACAATCCTAAAAGATGCTAACAAGTATGCAAAGCTCTAGCAATCCTTCTAAGGACTGGAGTAACCATCTCGAAGTTGGAATATATGCTTTGATGAGATGATCAAAGATTTTGGATTTATACAAAGTTTATGAGAAACTTGTATTTCCAAAGAAGTGAGTGGGAGCACTATAGAATTTCTGATGAGTATATGTTGTTGATGTATTATTGATCAGAAATGATATAGAATTTCTGGAAAGCATATAGGGTATTTGAAAAGGTGTTTTTCAATGGAAAACCTGGATTAAGCTACTTGAACATTGAGCATCAAGATCTATAAGGATAGATAAAAAACGCTCAATAATACTTTCAAATGAATACATGCCATGACAAGATTTTGAAGAAGTTCAAAATAGATCAGCGAAGAAGGAGTTCTTGGCTGTGTTATAAGGTGTGAGTACTGAGTAAGACTCAAGACATGACCTCGGCAGAAGAGAGAGAATGGACGAAGGTCGTCCCCTATGCTTCAGACATAGGCTCTATAGTATGCTATGGTGTGTACCGCACCTGAAGTGTGCCTTGCCATGAGTCAGTCAAGGGGTACAAGAATGATCCAGGAATGGATAACAAGACAGCGGTCAAACATATCCTTAGTAACTAGTGGACTAAGGATTTTTCTCGATTATGGAGGTGGTAAAAGAGTTCGTCATAAAGGATTACGCCAATGCGAACTTTGACACTAATCCGGATTATTCTGAGTAGTAAACCGGAATCATATAGTAGAACATTTATTTGGAATAGCTCCAAATAGAGCGTGGTAGCTGCATCTAGGAGATGACATAGATATTTGTAAAGCACACACGGATCTGAAAGATTTAGACCCGTTGACTAATAACCTCTCTCATAAGCGAGATATGATCAAACCCCATGGGTGTTGAATTCATTACAATCACATAGTGATGTGAACTATATTATTGACTCTAGTGCAAGTGGGAGACTGTTGGAAATATGCCCTAGAGGCAATAATAAAATGGTTATTATTGTATTTCCTTGTTCATGATAATTGTCTATTGTTCATGCTATACTTGTATTAAACGAAAGCCGTAATACATGTGTGAATACATAGACCACAACATGTCCCTAGTGAGCCTCTAGTTGACTAGCTCGTTGATCAACAGATGGTCATGGTTTCCTGACCATGGACATTGGACATCATTGATAATGGGATCAATCATTAGGAGAATGATGTGCTGGACGAGACCCAATCCTAAGCATAGCACAAGATTGTGTAGTTCGTTTGCTAAAGCTTTTCTAATGTCAAGTATCATTTCCTTAGACCATGAGATTGTGTAACTCCCTGATACCGCAGGAGTGCTTTGGGTGTACCAAACGTCACAACGTAACCCGGTGGCTATAAAGGTGCACTATGGGTATCTCCGAAAGTGTCTGTTGGGTTGGCACGAATCGAGACTGGGATTTGTCACTCCGTATGATGGAGAGGTATCTTTGGGCCCACTCGGTAATGCATCATCATAATGAGCTCAATGTGACTAATTAGTTAGTCACGGGATCATGCATTATGGAACGAGTAAAGTGACTTGCCGGTAACAAGATTGGACGAGGTATTGGGATACCGACGATCGAATCTCGGGCAAGTAACATACCGATTGACAAAGGGAATTGCATACTGGATTGCTTGAATCCTTAACATCGTGGTTCATCCGATGAGATCATCATGGAACATGTGGGAGCCAACATGGGTTTCCAGATCCCGCTGTTGGTTATTGACCGGAGAACGTCTCGGTCATGTCTGCATGGTTCCCGAACCCGTAGGGTCTACACACTTAAGGTTCGGTGACGCTAGAGTTGTTATGG
This sequence comes from Triticum timopheevii, assembly GCA_963921465.1. Classification (NCBI taxonomy): domain Eukaryota; kingdom Viridiplantae; phylum Streptophyta; class Magnoliopsida; order Poales; family Poaceae; genus Triticum; species Triticum timopheevii. The sequence goes on along the minus strand of OY997274.1, from coordinate 407,795,821 downwards.
GAAATAGTATGTGGTTACCGAAGGTTGTTTGGAGTCCCGGATGGGATCCCGGACATGACGAGGAGCTCCGGAATGGTCCGGAGGTGAAGATCGGTATATTGGACAAAGGGTATTGGAGTCCGGAATTGTTCCGGGGGTACCAGGTGATGACCACCGTGTCCGAAAGGGGTTTCGGAGGCCCCGGCAAGCGTTGGGGGGCCTTATGGGCCAAGGGGAGAGGGCACCTCAGCTCACTAAGGGGATGAGCGCCCCTCCCACCCCATCTCACGTAACCAGGAGAGGTGGGGGCTCCACCCCTAGGGCAGTCGCCCCTCCCGGCTTGGGGGGCAAGTTTCCTAGGGGGTGGGGGTGCCCAAACCCATCTAGGGTTTCCCCTGTGGCCGCTGCCCCTCCCCTAGGGAACCCTAGGGCGCCTCCCCCTCCTCCCTTCCCCCTATATATAGTGAGGGAGAGAGAGGGCAGCCGTACCCTTCCCCTGGCGCAGCCCTCTCCCTCCTCCAACACCTCCTCCTCCTCCGTAGTGCTTGGCGAAGCCCTGCCAGAGAACCACGAGCTCCATCACCACCATGCCGTCGTGCTGTCAGAGTTTTCCCTCAACTTCTCCTCTCCCCTTGCCGGATCAAGAAGAAGGAGATGTCCCCGGGCTGTACGTGTGTTGAACGTGGAGGCACTATTGTTCGGTGCTTAGATCGGATTTGGCCGCGATCTGAATCGCTTCGTGAACGACTCCATCGACCGCGTTCTTGACGCTTCCGCTTCGCGATCTTCAAGGGTATGAAGATACACTCCCCTCTCTCTTGTTGCTAGAATCTCCATAGATTGATCTTGGTGATGCGTAGAAAATTTAAAATTTCTGTTACGTTCCCCAACAGAACAAAGAATGGATGAGGATATGGAGGAGGACCCTCTTCGGTTCCTCAATACAGGCGCCTATGACGGTGACTTAGATATAATGAGTCAGCCATATGACAACTTGGGCTATCAGCATGCTGATGAGGATATGGATGATCTGCCCGGGTAGGAATGTCCTAGCAGGGATTGCAAGCAGTCTCTCTTCATGCAATCCTCACAAGACATGCCTGAAGATGCCGCCTCAACACAGGCTCAACTAGCCATCGGTTGTACAGTGTTTAGCCCGGCAAAACTGGGGCAGGGGTTGAGGAAGGGTCTGGAAGGTCAGTCCCAGAAAAAGGAGAAGAAGAGACTGGGGAAGAGAGGCTCTGCTGGCTACAAACAAGCCAGTGCACATAGCGCCAGACGGCAGATTTTGAAGAGAGTGTACCTATCAAAGGTGCAGCCATGTTCCATGTCACAGGCGAGCCGATGCTACCGCCGAAACCATTGGAGGCAATATCAGGCGATCTCAGGAGACTGCACTACCATGGGTTGTTGACTGAGAAAAGCCTACTAGCCTCGAAGGATCCAGGATATCCGACATACGCGGCTCGTGTGCTTGAGGGGAAGTGCTACGTTGATACACGGCCCACGAAGGTGTTCTTCCTGCAGTTTGACCATATCTTTGAGATGTTTCTGACAAGGCGGCTTGATTGTACAATCGTCCACCTTTTTGTGCTACATTTGAGCTCCGTCATGAAGAGAGAAGAAGTCCCGCAAATCTGTGTGGCTGATCCATACTACATGCACGAGTCCGTCTTCAATCTCGGTGACTTTGAGCGTAAAACTGCTAGGGAATACCTCAAAAACTTCATGGTACAGAAAAAGGACTAGGAAATTGTCCTCCTACCTTATCATCCAAAGTAAGTCAGTGCCGGACAACCCTTTCGGACATTTCAATCATTCCTTCTCGCTCATATGGAGAATAATTTGAGGTGTTTTATTCCCCGCAGCAACGGGTGTGTCGTCATTATAGTTATTTACTCGCGAGTCTCCCATGTTGTGTATTTTGACCCTACCAGAAACTACGAGAAGAGGGACTACACCCACATAATGAATAATCTAGATGATGCTCTCCAAGGCTTCAGCTTGAGGGGTGGCCACCTGCAGATCAGGAAACTAAGGCACAAGAAGACCGGTTTCTCGCATAAAACTAACTTCTGGTGCATCCATGTCCCAAAACCAAGCAAGAACGATGGATTCTACCTCCTCCATCTCATGATGGACTTCACAATGGATCACCAAAAGCTTCACATGACAACAAGAAACGATGATCGTATCCACGAGTGGGTAGAATCTCATGGAGAAGCGGATTATAAACTTAGAGATGACTTCTTTTGCATCTAGAGGGACATTGCGACGATCATCATGAAAGAAGTCGTCGATGAGAAGGGGATGTTCCACCATGGCCCTATATCGCGAGCTGACGTCCGAACTCGCATAGGCATGCAACGTCAGGACCTCACGCCGTTCAAGAAGCTAGGGTCCATCCTCTATGATATGGAAGGATGGAACTTCTAGTGATTTTCGATGCCGATGATGATGATATGTGTTGGTTGAACTTGTATAGTTTCTGTAGCAATGAAACTTTGTGATGTCCATGGTCCCTTCCGAACTTGCATAAGGCTACTTTGTTAGTTTGGGCATGATAACCTGCATACCTCTAGTTAATTAGTTTGCATACGATGAAACTGTGTTCATTATTTGTATGTTTAGTATATGTTGCATCTAGTTGCTAACCCTTTCTTTTTCGTGTTGGTCAAGTATATTTTGTTGCATATATGATTGTACATTCTCTTGATGAAGATGCATCTCTAACAGGCACCTAGATTCTTGATAACAAAGAAATAGCGCTATGTCGTGTACAAAGGGAATGTTCTGGGAGTGTACGACGAGTGGCCTGAGTGTCAGGTGCAAGTGGAGGGGGTCTCGGGCGCCAGCCATAAAGGCTTCAAAAGAAGACAAGAAGCAGAAGCTAGTTACTGAGGTTCACGCTAGCGCGAGAGAGGACTCATAACCGCCGCCTCATGTACTGCATAGTTCCGCTCTCACTCATAGTGATAGCTCTTCTCATGTATATCATTGTTTAGATGGATGACAATGTAGTTGCAAGTATTCGAGACTTGTATTGCTATTTTCAATATGATGATTATGATGATGACATGATTTGATGAGACTATTTGTATGAATATGCTATGATTACATCTGTATGTGTATGATATGCTAGAGACTATTGTATAAAGCCCTAAACAAAATTCAGCAGCACAAAATATGGACCTGAAAAAATAATAATTCAGAAACAAATAACAGTAGCACGGGGTATGGTTTTAGCAGCAGCGATGTCTTAGCAGTAGCGCTCTTTGCAGTATGGCGCTACAGCTAATTGCAGCAGTGCGTGTGGTAGACGGAAGCTACTGCTATGCTGATATAGCAGCAGCGCGGGTCAAACCGCGCTACTGATAAGCGTTAGCTGTAGCGCGATATCAGTAGCGCGGCCATTGCGCTACTACTAAGCATTTTACTCACGCTACTACTAGGCTTTTCCTTAGTAGTGACTTGCTATCAAATCACACAGCTACGTTTGTAGCAGCCTACTCCCTCATCTTCTCGCCTCTCTATCGAACCGACTAGGCAGAACTACCCCGCCTACCGCGCGAGAAAAGCCCCGCCCTCGACTTTTAAATATAATTTTGTATCCATGGATTGCACCATGGAGCAATGCCTCAAGAAAATGGCGGTACACATGTATACATCACGCCCGTCGCGTTCGCGTCGCACCCCAGACAGTCGGTCGGTCTGGCACGCCGCTCTCCGAATGGAAATCGGGTCATATTATGTTTGCACACGCATGTGGGACCACAATTGAGAACCGACGACAGTCACACTCCCTGGCCCCGCAAGTCGGTTGAGTTAATAGAAGAGAGAGATGAGCAATAGTACTGGAGCAGTGTTGTACAGATGTCGGTGCCTAGACAATCCCTGCATGACATGGAAGATCAGTTCGTCCATGCATGTGACCAGACTCTAGCAGACGGCTAGATTGGCTATCCTCTACGTATCGTGCAGGCTATGTTGTAGAGGGCTCTAGTTCTGATGAGAAATAAAAAAAGGTTTCTTGTCATCTTGCAATATTAGGTGTCATGAGCTTTGGATCACTACAAGGGTTAAACAGCAACAATTTAGTTCCTCCAAGGCGCTGGTTATTGGGGGCACATGCACAAAGATTACTCGGCTGCCATCTAGGTCAAGCCAGCTATGTTAATTAGAACATCTATCGATGGAGCCCTTTTCTACGAGTTTATATTTAATTTGAGCTTTTATCCTTGTGTAGTTTGTTCATCGGGAGTCATGTTGTCTCCTTGGGGCAGTGAGGTTATGGTTTCTTGTCATGTGGCATTTTTTCGTGTATATGTTAATCCAGTGCTTCAGATCAAAATGACGACAACTGCGTCTCCGGGGCACATGCATGAAGACTTCTCGATAGTCATTGACGAGGTCAAGCCGACTCCGGTAGATAAAATAAAACTACTTCACTACATAGGCAGGAGCCTCCGCACTTGCTTGCTAGTGTTGCTCTCTTCACAATGTCTCGTCCTCTCCAGATCTAAACATGACAGCGGTGGCCGCACTCTTACTCTGCTCCCTGCTGGTCATAGGTCCAGCCGGATCCTCTCCGCCAGGAAGGTGAGAAGGTGCAATGTTCACACGGTCGTCCTCGGCGACGACTCTTACCCAATGCTGGTGTGTCCCAATTAGCGTGCCTTGTCATTCTTGTCCCACGCATCGCTGGCTAGGGAGGGCCTCCAACCCCTTCTTCCTCGTTGTCGTAGTGTGGGCAGATCCGGCTTCCCGCCTCCCACCTAGTGACATCCCGACAACCCTCAGGTATAACTTCCTTCAAAACCGGCCTTGCTCTACTTCCCCAGCTCCTGACGTCGCTGCATTTGTATCTTTTACTATTTCTCAGGCCCCCTCATAGATAGGATCGATCAGATGTTTGAAAGCCACCTAAATTTTTACTGTTAAGAGGTAAAACTAGTTCATGCAGTTGAATCTAGTACTACTTGGTTCAAACAGGGAAGAAAGGGGTGGGGGTGGGGGAAGATTTGTTACCTGAATCTAGGACTTGGTCGAAAGAGGAAATAATGGGGAGAAAAGTAGCAGTGACTGGCTATCCAACTAGTTTGTTTGGTCTAATAGAGAAATAAAGGGAAACACAGTACAAACTCAATATAAATTGATCTATTTGTTGAAAAAGGAAAGAAAGTGGGGACTGGGGGACAAGTCAACAGAGTATGTCCAGCACTAGATTTGCTAGCCTCACACAATATAAGGTGGCTATACCAAAAAATGGCACCAACCCAGATATCCTGTTCTGATGTTTGTTGCCCTGAGCCCCTCTTATGTAATGCCACTGGTAAAATGTAGCAGACACACTGTTTAAAGTAAGGACACGTTAAACCAATGTTGTTTTCAATGTAATGCCTCCACTAATATGAATCAATGGCACTATTTTTCATGTCCTACTAGATTTCCCATTAAGATAAGTTGCTTCTTTTCGTTAGAAATGCAACTATCCTGGTCCGCCTACTCTCCCGTGCCCAAATACCAACTCTCTAGCAGCTGTTAATGTAATGTTGCTGGTAAAATGAAGCAATAGCACCATTAAAGTAATGTCGTATTTAACGGTTGTCATAGTTAATCCTAATGCCCACACTAATATCTAGCAATGTTGCTGCTTTAGAAATTGCTACTGTCCTTGTAGGATCGCCATTCAGATAAGGAACATGCTTTTTTCATTTGATGTATGTTTCATCACTTGTTAGTCACCCTCCTTTCCACCTTTTTGCGCAAACAGAGATATACATTTCATGCTTGATCTTAGATGAACTGCACAAATGATATCCAAATTATAGTTGAACATTCCACGAGCTTCACAACCAACCTTGATGTTGCTCAATTTTGTTGCAACTAATGAAGAAGAAGCTGCTAGCTCATGGGACATTGCTTCATTTTAGGTGAACTGCACAAAAAGGTCCCATGAATTGAGTCATCCATGTTGGTGACTGGTGTCATTCCTTCTACGATGGCGTTTACTGAGATATGGTTCCCATCATGAGGTATGTATCTTTTTGGTCCTACCATTTGCCGAAGATCCTGCATGTTGAGTCTGCTCTTTTGCTACTGTTTTGGCACTGCCATGATAAAGCATTAATGTTATTATTTTGCACCTTAATCTAGTGGCACTATTAATTTGAGGCAATTTTTGGCACCGCTAGTGCCACTGATTTTTTTATATATCAAAAGAGGGGGTTTCCTCCGATTTCATTAAAGAAACCCAACCATAGAGAACCATTATCTAACAACATCTCAGTGTAAATAGGTAGTTATGCAACTACTACTAGAACGGACTGAGTACTAGCAGGAGACAAGTTTGCCACGTAAGCTAGGCAGGTAGGGGGGACGCAACACCAGCTCGACCAAGTGTGGATTACAACCCAAATGCTACCACAGAAACATCAGTGGGGAAGATAGGGACTGAAAGAGCCAGCTTCACCATCCCAGTCTAAGCACACCCGGCCTCCATCCTTGCGATGCACGGTACACCTCGCTCGCCACCTGCTCGACCCTAGTGCCACTGATAAAATGAAGTAATAATAAAGTTAAAATAGAGTGAGTGTCCTCTCTATCATTTCATTTCCAGTGTAGATAAAGAAAATGCTTCTCTTTGTTAGTATATGTTTCATCAACTAGTCCCATTGTTAATGTTTAAGTGTTTTTGCAAACTGGGGTGCTTAATTTTAGTTGATCTGCACAAAATAGAGATTGAAATGTCTCAAGGCCCCTCCTTGTACTATCGTTGTACACTGATGTTCATCACTGGCAGAAGATGTATCGGGGAGAATTGGGTCGATTTCCAGTATGAGTCTACCGTATGAGGCATCGCAGGGCCCATCTCTTCCTCGCAGCATGGCATACTATGATACTATCGCAATATTTTTCTTCTATTTATTAGTGTATGTTCCATCAACTAGTGCCACTATAATGTAATCATGCTTTTTCATTATCTATGCAAACAGGGTTATTCAGCTGCATTTTGGTGGATCTGCACAAATGTACGGATGGAACCGACACATATGCAGAATGCGAGGTGTGCAAAGTAAAAATTACCGACACCAACCATGTTTGATGTAAGCATTGGCATCCACCACCACCAGTGGGATGTGTGGCGCTCTCTATGGACGGATCTTTCTCGGCAGCAAATCCTCTAACCAAATACTAGTAGCTTATATTGGCACTTTTCTAGGGAGTACTCTTTTCTGAAAGAAGCACCAATCTATTTTTCTTTATGTGTACACAGTCTCACAACTTTGTTTTTGGTCCAGAGCTATTTTAGTGTGATTGGCGTAGTACTTGGAGACTAATTGTAAGCATGTTTTTCATGAGCCGTCACACTAATTGTAAGCATGAGCATATGGAAGATTAGGTTGCAAAGCTTACCTTAAACCCTACCGCCGCCGTTGAAAGGAGGCGAGCATCGAGGGAGCCCTGGAAAACGACGGGGAAGCGACATCATGCCATCTAGCCTCCTCTTGCGTTGGGAGAACAAATACTCTTGTGGATCCGGCTTGCTCTGCACCCCTATGAACGACACATCGTACTCGATCGATTCTTTATCCTCTGGATGCTCGACCTTCGACCTGTACGCCCACCACCTCCGCTCGACTTTTGCCTTGAGGGGGTGGTTTTGTAATGGAGAAGAGGGAGAGGCGAGACGGTGGTCTTGCAATGGACAAGAGGGAGAGGCGAGACGATGGTTTTGTAATGGAGAAGATGGAGAGGAGATGGGGTGGTTTTGCAATGGAGAAGAGGGAGAGGCGAGAAGGTGGTTTCGGAATGGAGAGGAGAGGAGGTGGTTTTGCAATGGAGAAGAGGGAGAGGAGTGTGTGGCAGCGATTTAGGATTGGACGAGAGGTCCGGAACGCTGTGTCTAGATCAAAATCAAAATCAATTTACCCTTCAGTTAAGAAAATGACCCACATTAACTAGTCTCCCTTTTATTCTGGGTCATAATTGAGCAAGATTTTCACAAATAAAATATATGTTATATGTTGCAAAAATAATATAATTTGAAAGTACATTCAGATACAAACCAAACGATACAATTTTTGGTGACATGCATTCACATTTTGCTTGTCAAATATAGTACATGGTCAAATTTTGACCCAAAATACGCAAAACAAAAAAAATACTTCCAAGACCAGCGCCGCTCCTCTCCTCTTAAACCACCGCCGCAACTCTCCTGTTCCAATCTAAATCCAGCGCCGCTCCTCTCCTCTTCCATTTCAAAACCACCGCCTCTCCTCTCCTGTTCCAATCCAAAACCAGTTCCTCTCCCGTTCTAATCCAAAACCAGCGCCGCTCCTCTCCTCTTCCATTCAAAAACCACCACCGGCAAGTGAAGGTGCTGTGGAGAAGTAGATTGATGGAGAAGTACAACTGATACGTGAGGATTACAGACGGCGACCCTGTGAAGCTAGCTAGGATGTTGGAGATATAGTCTTGGTTTAACAACAAGGACCAACTAGCGGCGACGGTGACGTCCATGGCCAAATATCTGCAATAGAGCGAAAAGGCGGCGATACTCCCGAAGGGAGTCACATGAGAGTACATAGAGCAGCTCCTCTGGGCCATGGAGCAAACAGATTCACGAAATCCGATCGTGAGGCAGTAGTGGTGGGAGTATCGATCCAAGATGGAGCATCCACCAGAGATTGAGGGTTTGAGCATCTACAGGGTGCCATTTGTGAGGGTGCCATGCGAGAGCGAGCCGGTGGAGTCTTCGTCGACCGAACCCAACAGCAAGAGGAGAAAAGAAGTTTGCCCGATGATGCTTCCCCCCATCCTCTCCCTCGTTGTTCGCATCGCCTCACGGGGCGGCTGTTTGCCACCGAGGAATAGGAGGGGACTGCCCCCCAACCCAATAGTCGGGCAGGTTGTGAATTGTGAGGAGGAGCTTAGGGTTGTCAGTATTCGCAGGTTGTGAATTGTGTTTTGTGTTGTGTATTTTGAGAGTACATTCAGATATAAATGTATTTTGAATTTCATATTTGCAGTACTGAGCATATGAAGTATTTTATGAATTCTAGAGATCTATTTTTAGCACTTCAAAAAATGTAGTTTCATATAAAAGTGAAGACAATGTGATTCTCAGAGATCAAACTTCAAGTTTTAGTTTCAGATAAGAAACTACAAGTTTCAGAGGCAGAGCATTTATATTAACACGCCCTTTTCAAACAGGGATAACATCATGTTGGAAGTTTTATTCATGGTTGAAAATGGAACTACCAGCTAGTTAACATCATGTTGATCAACATTCATGCATAGCACATCTCCATATGATGCACAGTCAAAAAGATATGCTATTATCAAAATGCCCACACAATGTCGAGTGTGCAAAAAATAGAGAAAACGAGGGACGAAGTTTTGGCAAGTTTTGGACGTGGTGTGCGTAGATGACAATGGGGACCCACATGTCAATAATGGCAGAGGCAAAAAATTTGGAGATATTTTCACTGCATCAGGTGGAATCGAACCCGGGCGGAACAATGGTCGGGTAGTGTCACTTGGCCACTGGGCTAGTTCAGTAGTTTTGGTAGAAATAAGGCAGATCATCTACCATTACTGTAGCATGCCTTCCCCGGCTCCGGTGGTTTGTTCTCGTCCTCCGCCTTTGTGCACTCACCGTGGCGCCGCTGTCTGCCGTTATGAACGCGCTGAACAAATGAGAGGAATCTGGAGAGGACTGTATGTGGAGAGGCGGACAGTCGGGACCCACCAGGTCTATGGCCGTACTCAAGCAAGTGCCTCAATGAAAAAAATACTTCCTCCTAATGCTATACTGAGGGCCCATAGGTTTGTCAACATAGTTACATTTTTTTGAGGTGCTTCAACGTAGTTACTAAAGGAGATAAATTTACAACGAAGTCAGGGAGCTGGCAGGTATCATTTATTATCAGTGGGCCAGCAAGTATCAGATGGGTTGTGGGCTGCCCCGTCTAGGCTTTCTTTTTTAACATGCGCAACCCACGGCATGCCAGTTTGTATTTTCTTGAGGGCGTCATGTATTGACCAGCCCATGGACCTCCCATCCTAGGTTTTATTTTTCCTGAAACACCCGCAACCCAACTTATGTATTTTTTTGAAGAAAACACAGAGGTCTATTCTATTTTTCTATATAAGAATAGGAACACCAGGTCCAACTTATGTTTCCCTTCTAACTATATTATATATATTTATATTATTTATATGTTATTATATATTATTGTTATTGTCATCAATTTAACATATACTTACAAATATAAGAAAACAATATCCCACGTCTTATTAAATTACAAATATAATGTTTTAACAATAAAATCCTGGATTTTTTTACTTTAAGGCAACGAAAATCCTGGTGATTGTGTACAGAAGCTGGGTAAAATTTAAGGACCAATGTAATAATAAAGCACTTTATTTAAATATATTTAGAACAAAATTCTCAGCCCTTGTTTATGTTTTGATAACATTGTTGTGCCCATGCTACTGCAGGATGCTGCTAACGCGACACTATGATCACAGACCCTTCGACGAAATTGTGTGAAATGCAATAATCGCAAACGGTGGTGTAAAAACCCTTCAAAAAAGGTGTAAAACATTTGCGATGGCGGAGACATCAAACACTATTAAGATTTTACTTGTGTGTGCGATGCTGGGCATACGGTTGATAGAACAGAACTGTTTGCGATGAGGAAGAACAACATAAACGGGCAGCCATATCAATGTGTGTGCGATATACGGCATACAGTTCGCTCTGATGAACTGTGTGCTATTAAGGAATGCAACAGAAGTGGTCAGCCAGATCAAGGCGTGTGTGATATATAACATGCGGTTCACTCAGACAAACTGTTTTCGATTAGCCAAGAGAACAGAAATGTTTCATCTTAACAAGATGTGTGTGATATGCGACATGTGCGATCAGCCAAAAGAACACAAACGATTCGTGTAAACCAAATGTGTGTGATAGGCAGCAAACAACCCACTCGGATGAACTGTTTGCGACGAGAAATTATAATAGTGGTTACTATAGTAAGTTCGTGTGCAATTCTGTTCGTACAAAAAACTTTGAAAAATGCAAATTAGTTGCTTGCATATAAACAATTATCAAGAAGTAACGAGATAGACCTTCTTCAAGCCAATCAACATGTGTTCAAAAAACAAAACATGTCAAAAGTTACAAAACAAAGACCTCGATAGACCTTGCTGCCGTAGATCCCTCTTTGCAGCCTTTATTGCGCAACACAATGGAAACGCTTCAACTGAACAAGATGTGTGTGATACGCGGCAAACAGGTCCGTGATCAGAAATGTGTGCGAAGACCAATAATAAAACAAACGATTGCTGCTAATAAGCCATGTGATTTGCTCTGTCTATAGAAGAATAACACGTATATATATAACTGAAATAAACATCCAATTACATAAGTGACTATACAGATCATTTGCACACACCTCAATAAACAATTGCGTGCATTCTAAAGTAGGAGAAACGATCGTCTAGTCATCTACTTCTTGTGATGCTCCTGTCATTGCTCTGTGGCTCGATCCCTCGTCTGGGGCATGAAGAAGACACTTCCTCATGTCAACGATCTGCCTGCACATCACATAGCTTGTGTATGCATCCTTGGCCGCATACTTGATGTGTTGTTCATCCAGTCTCTCATGCCAAACATTGTGCCAGGCGTACTTGTCCTTCTTGCTCTCATCCTTCATCTTCATGTAGTAGGTATCGATGATGGCCAAGGCGAGGTCAACCAGGGAGTTCAGTTTGTTGTTGTCGCTGCCCTAGACCTTGTAGTGGTCCTGGATGTTGACAAGATTCCGGCATTTCAAGTCCGAAACCTTGAGCGCTTTTAGATCGTTGGTGGTGTCCACCGTAGCAAAATTGTACTCGGAGTTGTTGATAAACCTGGAGAAACGCTCGCAAGGCCTTGTGGCCAGGTGGTAGTGGTAGACAAGGACATCATGTTGCATGCACAACTGGGCGACGATAACCTTCTGATCATTCCCGACACGACCGATGGTGTACTCGAGGTCGAAGCCAACCACTTGGTACTTGTCCTTGGCAAGGAGATGCTCCATAGTTTAGATGGAGCTCTCCACCGACACCGGATCGTTCGTGTACACCACCGAGAGGGCCTTCCCCCTCATGTGGGTGTCCACTACGTGATGCATGGTGAACTGCCCGCCGTTGTCATCGCCGGCCGCTGGGAGCGCCATTGGAGCCAAGGGGATCGCCATTGGAACCGCTGGATGTCCTCTCTGTATGCATCATCGCGGAAGTGCTTATTGTGTCGTGTGATGCGAGAGATGAAGGTAAATGGCCGTAGGAATAAATGGGGGCTGGGCGGCCTTGATTCTCGAGGCGTCCGCATGGCAGTTTTTGCAGCGGGTAACTGCATTGTCAAGCCGCGCCCGGCGCAACAGATGCACACGAACGTGTGTGATCATGCGCCGGCCCCAAACACTGGTACCGCGCGTGGAGGGACAAGGGCAGAGCACCCGGAGGGACGCGAGAATAGAGTGCGCGCGGCGAGACGCGAGCAGAGCGCGTCGCGGCCGCCTCGACCGCAAGCAACCACACACATAAAGCAGTTGAACACGCAGGAAATGGTCGCCTACAAGCCGGCTGACACTTGTGTCGCTGCGTAAACAACGGTTGTGTGCTACTACCTCCGTCTTGGTCTATAGTCCCCTTTATATTATGTGCCATACTTTGCCCTCAAAGTTCACCAACAAAATGTTAATGCATATTATAAAAAATATATAATTGGAAACCATGTTCAAATACGAATCTAACTATATAAACTTTGGCGACATGCATTCATATTTTATTAGTTAAATCTTACTTATAAACCAAGATGGGTGTATAGTAGGTAATTCAATCACAAACTTTTTATTATTAACTGTAGGTGTACGTGGCCTTTTGTCCTCCTCTCGCACATCTTGTCACCCCGCTGCCGCAGACGGCTTACAGCGCAAGCTTACGCAGTGCACAAGAGCGTTCTTTTGGCCAAACGGTGGCGCCAATGAATCGTTGATGAGCCTACTCCGGCGCAACCTTGCAGGTTCCCGCGCAAGCTTCCCGCCCGACTAGGTGAAATCCCCCCAAATCCCAATGCTTATCGGTCTGCTATAAAACCCCTCATGGCCAGCGAGTCTTGCGTCACATTTTCCCCTCCATTCTTGTAGCTCATCTCGTCTGCTTCTCCCACAATCGCCACTGGCACCGGTCCGTCGTGGTTGCTCAGCCACTCCGCTGTCATCATACGACGGCTCCAGCTGGGAGGCTACACCACGGCGGCGATGCAGTCCCCGGCGTAGTGTAGTGCACATGGAGCCCCTGTTGGGTTTGCATGGAACACCCAGCACACACACCATCGCCGGAGCCCGTAGGCAGCTGTTGCCAGCCGCCGTTGCCGCCACACCACCATCACCCACTCCGTCGTGGCCTAAAGACGGGAGGTGATCGTCGTTGCCGCCACCCCACTACCAGCCACTGTGGCCATCACCCGCTCCGCCACCGCGGCCCGAAGGCGGGAGGCGGTGGTCATGGCCGCCACCCCATCATCGGCCGCCGTGGCCGCCAACCCACCGTCGACCGCCAGGGTCATCATCCGCTCCACCACCGCCGCCTGAAGGCGGGAGGCGGAGGTGGATGCTGGCACGTGCGTCAGCGAGCTGCTTGCGTGCTACACCGAGTTCCTGCGGGAGGAGGAGGAGCGCCTCGTCGAGCATGCAAAGAGCCTTACCGCCGCCATGGCCGCGGTACACACCGCCCCAGAGGCGAGGAATCAGGAGATCTACAAGGAGAACCGCCGCTTTGAGAGGGGTCGTCTGGAGCGGCAGAGGGCGTTCGAGGTGAGCGTCGCTGAAATTGCAGCAGCGGTAGGCACCGTATTGCAGTTGTCCAGCTCATCGGTAGGCTCGTCCTCCTCTGCCACTTACTGAGCATGCTCGACAAAGGAGAGGCTGTCAGAAGTAGTACAAAGCCCCTCCGTAGTAGTATTTAAGGGCTATTGTGTTCAGTTCATCTGACTATTGATGTGGTGGAACTGTACAACGTACTTAAAATTAGCTAGTATATAAAGTAGAACTAGCTATTTCAGTACGTGGTTGGCAACAATTGGGGAAAAGTTTGGTCGGTTCAGCTGTCGAGTTGAACTGTTTGTATAAATTAAGCACGACTGCTTAATCTATGAATGAAATCTATGCTTAATTACTGAATTTTAGTTGCAAAAATTAGATATTGCTAGTGATTTTTAGTTGTATACTTTGACAAGTCACAGTGTTACAAGGTTGACAAATGGCAATGTTACTAGATCAACAAATGTCAATCTTTCAAGTTCGACAAATGGAAACATACCCAATATGACATATGCAAATCTTACCAAATTGTTCGTAAGTGGTTGCACACGGGTCATCCAAAACAACCGTTTGCGTTGAAGAGATGCACAAATCCTACTCCTGCTTTGCATACGGGTGTTCTATCTAAAATGTTTGCAATCAGAGCTGCACAAATCCTGTTCGGCACATTTTCCCTTGGCTTCCTGGGGAAGCTGTCGGTTTGCATACGGGTGTTCTAACTAAAACTTTTGCGGTCGAGATACAATATTAAAACCAAGAAAAAAGATTATTTCTGGCGGCAACGGAGGTGGCGCGATACGCCGTCCTTGTTGTTGTCGTCCTCCACGACGCCGTTGTTGAAGTCTTCAAGGCAACACAGAATGTTCTTCACTTGTAAATCAAACATCACGTAGTCGCACGATCGACGTGCGGGGCGTGGGAGGACAGCAGCTGGCAGCACTGAGAGGTCACAGTCGACGGCGACGTCCCATGCCGCTGAGGGGGGCGTGCGCACGGGCACGGGCACAGCGGGTTCAGCCAAACACATGGGGACCAGCGCCATGGTGGGTGGAGGGGCGTGCATGGGCACGGGCGCTGGCCATGGCATGTACACGAGCTTGCGCGGGTCTGCGGAGACCTCGGTGACGCCCGCGGCTTCCAGCTCTGCGATAGTGCTCGGCGACCATCCCGTCAATGATACGGGGATGGGAGCTGGGACGGGAGCGGGGGCAGCAACAGCTGCGCCCAGCTCGTTCTGGGCCATGTCCATGAGGTCCCATTCCTCCTTATTTTCTATCTCCTCCGGCTTGGAGTCGACTTCACCAAACTTGAAGACTAGTGGCAGATGATCCTTCCGCGCCATGGCGTTGGTGGAGGTCTGCGGGAGGGAGGGGAATGGGAGGCGAACAGTAAGGCCGCCCGTATTAACCGGCGGCTCGAGCGCCATTAATGGAGAGGAAGGCGGGAGGCCATTGAAGTCAAAGGGCTTGATTCCCAGTGAGCCTGCGCAACGTACATCTCGCACGCTTCCCGGTAAGCCTGCGCATTGGAGGATAGCTTGCACGCCTCTCGGTCAGCCTGCGCACCGGACTGCGCTTGCACGCCTCCCATTCAGTCAAGCAGCTATCCGCACGGCACCTCCTATAGCCATTAAAACCAAGACACATGGCGTCACGGGAATGGTTAACATAACGCACACGATTTAAATTATACAAACGTTTGCGATGTTAGAGTGGCAGCTATTTGTTTGAAAATGCCTTTGTTGGTTGTTATTTGAGTGCTTCTTCTCTCAAAATGGACATGAAAATACCACAGCATGTCGAGTGCCATTCCATGATAGCATGCCAAGTTTCATGAATTTCAGACGAGTTTTCGATTTGCTAGAATTTAAAAAGAAAGTATCTCAACATTTTGCCGGCAATCAACAGTGCCCTGGTGATTGAAATTCATCCCATTTCTTGCATGGGACCTAAGCATGCACCCAAGGACAAAGATTTGATTTTTCAACCAATTTATATGCACTCGAGCATGTGCATATAGTTCAAATTTGAATTATGCACATAAAATGCCTAGAAAATCCAGTTAATGTATAAAAATGTCCAAACGAACCCCGAAAAATTGCAAAATTTAACACAACACTCGTGTTGTTCTATGTTGACACTAGAAATTTTTTGAAAGCAATAAGAGGAAGCGGATATCATTTCATCGCCGAAGGTGGGACGTTCCCTACCGAAACCATTAGGCTTGTTGTGAGAAGCTCTGGTTTGTGAGATGCTTATACCCAAACCTGCCCCAAATGGGACAAAAAAATTACCACGGCATGTTGATGCCGCACCATGATAACATGCCAATTTTCATGAATTTCAAACGAGTTTTGGATTTATGAGAATTTAAAACCAGGAATCTCAATGTTTGCGACCGAATGACGGTGGCAGGGTGTTTGACATTCATTCCCATTTCTTGCATGGGACCTAAGCATGCAAGCAAGGACACATATTTGAATTTTCAACCA
The DNA here is from genome assembly GCA_963921465.1 of Triticum timopheevii. NCBI lineage: Eukaryota > Viridiplantae > Streptophyta > Magnoliopsida > Poales > Poaceae > Triticum > Triticum timopheevii. Next base: position 407,779,471 of record OY997274.1, on the reverse strand, counting down.
ATTTATATGCATTAGAGCATGTGCATGTAGTTCAAATTTGAATTATGCACATAAATGCATCGGAAACTCAATTAATGCATAAAAATGTCCAAATGAACCCCGAAAAATCCCCAAAATTGACACAACACTCCTGTTGTTCTATGTTGACACTAGAAATTTTTTGAAAGCAATAAGAGGCAGCTGATATCATTTCGTCCCCAAAGGTGGGACGTTCCCTACCGAAACCATCAGGCTTGCTGTGAGAAGCTCTGGTTGTGAGAAGCTTATACCCAAACCTGCCCCAAATGGGACAAAAAAATTACCACAACATGTTAATGCCGCTCCATGATAGCATGCCAAGTTTCATGAATTTCAGACGAGTTTTGGATTTACTAGAATTTAAAAACCAGGAATCTCAATGTTTGTGGCCGAGTGACGGTGGCAGGGTGTTTGACATTCATTCCCATTTCTTTCATGGGACCTAAGCATGAAATGAAGGACACATATTTGAATTTTCAACCAATTATATGCATTAGAGCATGTGCATGTAGTTCAAATTTGCATTATGCACGTAAATGCATTGAAAACTCAATTAATGCATAAAAATGTCCAAACGAACCTCGAAGAATCCCAAAAATTAACACAACACTCCTGTTGTTCTATATTGAAGCAATAAGAGGCAGTGGATATCGTTTCGTCCCCAAAGGTGGGACGTTCCCTACCGAAACCATCAGGCTTGTTGTGAGAACCTTTGGTTTGTGAGAAGCATATCCCTAAACCTTCCCCAAATAGGACAAAAAATTTACCATAGCATGTTGACGCTGCTCCATGATAGCATGCCAAGTTTCATGAATTTCAGATGAGTTTTTGATTTACTAGAATTTAAAAACCAGGAATCTCAATGTTTGCGGCCGAGCGACGGTGGCAGGGTGTTTGACATTCATTCCAATTTCTTGCATGGGACCTATGCATGCAACCAAGGACACAGATTTGAATTTTTCAACCAATTTTTTATATGCATTAGAGCATGTGCATGTAGTTCAAATTTGAATTATGCTCATAAATGCATTGAAAACTCAATTAATGCATAAAAATATTAAAATGAACCCCGAAATATCGCAAAAATTGACACAACACTCATGTTGTTCTATGTTGACATGAGAAATTTTTTGAAAGCAATAAGAGGCAATGGATATCGTTTTGTCCCCAAAGGTGGGACATTCCCTACCGAAACCATCAGGCTTGTTGTCAGAACCTCTGGTTTGTGAGAAGCATATCCCCAAACCTGCCCCAAATGGAACAAAAATTTACCATGGCATGTTGATGCCGCTCCATGATAGCATGCCAAGTTTCATGAATTTCAGATGAGTTTTTGGATTTACTAGAATTTAAAAACCAGGTATCTCAATGTTTGCGGCCGAGTGACGGTGGCATGGTGTTTCACATTCATTCACATTTCTTGTATGAGACCTAAGCATGCAACCAAGGACACATATTTGAATTTTCAACTAATTTATATGCATTAGAGCATGTGCCTGTAGTTCAAATTTGAATTATGCACATGAATGCAGACGAAACTAGGTAAATGTATAAAAATGTCCAAGCAAACCCCGAAAAATCCTAAAAATTGACACACCACTGATACGTCTCCAACGTATCTATAATTTATGAAGCATTCATGCTATTTTATTATCTGTTTTGAATGATTACGGGCTTTATTATAAACTTTTATATTACTTTTGGGACTAACCTATGAACCGGAGGCCCAGCCAATATTGATGTTTTATTGCCTATTTCAGTGTTTCGAAGAAAAGGAATATCAAACGGAGTCCAAACGGAATGAAACCTTCGGCAGCGTGATTTTTGGAACGAACGTGACCCAGGAAACTTGGAGTGAAAGCCAGGGGAGCATCGAGGAAGCCACGAGATAGGGGGGTGCGCCCACTCCCCCGGGCGCGCCCTCCACTCTCGGGGGCCCCTCGAGGCTCCCCAGACCGACTTCTTTCGCCTATATATTCCCTTATACCCTAAACCATCGAATATGCCAATAGATCGGGAGTTCCGCCGTTGCAAGCCTCTGTAGCCACCAAAAACCTCTTGGGAGCCTGTTCCGGCACCCTGCCGGAGGGGGAATCCATGACCGGTGGCCATCTTCATCATCCCGGCGCTCTCCATGACGAGGAGGGAGTAGTTCACCCTCAGGGCCGAGGGTATGTACCAGTAGCTATGTGTTTGATCTCTCTCTCTCTCTCATGTTCTCTCTATGGCACGATCTTGATGTATCGCGAGCTTTGCTATTATAGTTGGATCTTATGATGTTTCTCCCCCTCTACTCTCTTGTGATGAATTGAGTGTTCCCTTTGAAGTTGTCTTGTCGGATTGAGTCTTTAAGGATTTGAGAACACTTGATGTATGTCTTGTCGTGTTTATCTATGGTGACAATGGGAAATCACGTGCCACTTGAGGTATGTTTTGGTGATCAACTTGCGGGTTCCGCCCATGAACCTATGGATAGGGATTGGCACACGTTTTCGTCTTGACTCTCCGGTAGAAACTTTGGGGCACTCTTTGAAGTACTTTGTGTTGGTTGAATAGATGAATCTGAGATTGTGTGATGCATATCGTATAATCATGCCCACGGATACTTGAGGTGACAATGGAGTATCTAGGTGACATTAGGGTTTTGGTTGATTTCTGTCTTAATTAAGGTGTTATTCTAGTATGAACTCTATGATAGATTGAACGGAAAGAATAGCTTCATGTTATTTTACTACAGACTCTTGAGTAGATAGAACAGAAAGGATAACTTTGAGGTGGTTTCGTACCCTACCATAATTTCTTCGTTTGTTCTCCGCTATTAGTGGCTTTGGAGTGACTCTTTATTGCATGTTGAGGGATTGTTATACGATCTATCTATGTTATTATTGTTGAGAGAACTTGCACTAGTGAAAGTATGAACCCTATGCCTTGTTTCCGACCATTGCAATACTGTTTACGCTCACTTTTATCATTAGTTACCTTGCTGTTTTTATATTTTCAGATTACAAAAACCTATATCTACTATCCATATTGCACTTGTATCATCATTTCTTCGCCGAACTAGTGCACCTATACAATTTACCATTGTATTGGGTGTGTTGGGGACAAAAGAGACTCTTTGTTATTTGGTTGCAGGGTTGTTTGAGAGAGACCATATTCATCCTACGCCTCCTACGGATTGATAAACCTTAGGTCACCCACTTGAGGGAAGTTTGCTACTGTCCTACAAACCTCTACACTTGGAGGCCCAACAACGTCTACAAGAAGAAGGTTGTGTAGTAGACATCAAGCTCTTTTCTGGCGCCATTGCCGGGGAGGTGAGTTCTTGAAGGTATATATTTAGATCTTGCAATTGAATCTTTTTGTTTCTTGTTTTATCACTAGTTTAGTTTATAAAAGAAAACTACAAAAAAAAGGAATTGAGTTTGTCTCATACGCTTCATCTTTTTAATATCTTTCGTGAGTTTGATGAAAAGGAAAATTGTGCTCAAGTGTTAGAAGAAGAAATCTATAGAATGTTTGATGCTAAATCTTTGAATGATGAGCATGATTGCAATGTTGTTAGTATGAACTCCTTGAATATCCATAGTACTAATGATGATTGCACTAGTTATGATGAAAATATCTCCTATAAGCATGTCGATTTTTGTGGAGAGCATTGGGTTTGCATAGATACACCAAATAGGGAAGATAGATATTGCAAGAGGCATAAGCTTGTAGAAACTAAATTGTTACAAGAAAGGCTAGATAAGAGTGCTGAAAAATTATATTTTCTTGGCCGTACTTGTGAACTTTGCAATGAAAGTGGTCATTTACATCTCCGATGCTAGTTGTTTCATGATCGAATCATGTCCAAAAATTGTGATGATTTGATTTCCCTTGCACATTATAATGAACTTAGTTTGCTTATGGGCTATGAAGAAATGAATCGTTTAATTAAGCACCTTCCAGAATTTGCCCATTATAACCTTCTTGATTTTGATCTAGAGACGATTTATATGTGCAAAGAATTGCATTGAAAATCCTTATATTGCCAATTACCTAAAGAAAAGAAAGCAAATAGAAGCAGAGGAGAACACTAATTAAAGGGAAGAGATTTCCCAATATCCTCCTATTATTTCTTATGATGAATCAGGTACCGAGGAGGAGCTTTCTATTCAACCAATCTCGTCAATAAGGAGCTCAAAGAGGAAGGTTGAACCCACACATAATGTGAAGAAGAAAAAGAAAAGAAGGAGCAACAAAGGTAGAAAGGTATCCCTCCCAAATGATGTTGCTCCTACTACTCATTGTGATGATGATAATTGCTATATTATTGGAGCTATCCATGTTTTTAATGATGAGAGTGATTATGCCTATGATATGAAAGGGCCCAAGCTTGGGGAAGCTATGTTTATGAGGATGAAATATTTGAGAATATATTTGCTGAAATTAATGTTTGTCCCACGCTTGGGGATGCTATGTTTAATGAAGATGATATTTTTAGCATCCCAAGTTTTGATATGCAATGATGATAGCATGCCTCTTACCTATGATGATTATATTGATGAAAGTGGGTTTGGAAGAGTGTCAACTTTAGGAAGTAGTGATCCCACTATTTTGGAGGATGTTAAATTTTATTGTGATGAATACGAAAGTGGATTTGGAAGAGTGTCAACTTTATTTAGTGATTCCACTATCTTGGGAGAGGTTTCAATCGATTATGATGAGAACGAAGTTGCTACTTATGATGATTATTGTGATGAAACTTATGCTATAAAAAGTAGTGATGATTATATTTACAAATCTTGTCATGATTATGATTACTCTTTTTCTGAACATTACTCTTTTAATGTGGAAACAATTTTTAGTGTTCAAGTCTCTTATGATACTCCCACTATTCCGAATAAGAAGAATTTTGCTTATGCGGAGAGTAGTTAATTTTCTATACTTGTAGATCATGAAAAGAATGCTCTAGGTGCTGGTTATATTGTTGAATTAATTCATGATGCTACTGAAAATTATTATGAGGGAGGAACATATGCTTGTAGGAATTGCAATAATATCAAGTTTCCTCTCTATGTGCTTAAAGTCTTGAACGTATGCTTGTTTTTCCTTCCTATGCTAGTTGATTATTGTTCCCATAAGTTGTTTTCTCACAAAATCCCTATGCATAGGAAGTGGGTTAGACATAAATGTGCTAGTCATATGCTTCATGATGCTCCCGTTATGTTTCAATTCTTATCTTTTATGTGAGCATCATCATCATCATCATCATGCCTAGCTAGAAAGGCATTAAAGTAAAGCGCTTGTTGGGAGACAACCCAATATCTATCCTTACTGTTTTTGTGTGTTCACATGATTATGCTACTGTAGTAATCATGTTTTATAGCTTTTATTTCAATAAAGTACCAAGTAAGACCTTTAGGATAGCTTACGGTGATAGTTGTGTTGATCCTGCTGAGAACCAGAAACTTTTTCACCCAGTAAATTAGTTTTGTTAACTCACAGAAACGTGATTATGATCTGATTCTTTTTGCTATGGATTGGTACACAAATTGCTTAGCACTTCCTAATTTGGTAGAAGTTTTATAGTTCCAGAAGTAAACGTTTGATACAGATTACTACAGACTGTTCTTCTTTTTGACAGATTCTGTTTTCTATGTGTTGTTTGCTTATTTTGATGAATCTATGAGTAGTATCCGAGGGTATGGACCATAGATAAGTTGGAGTACACTAGATATTATACCAATATTAATTTATAATGAGTTCATTAAAGTACCTAAGTGGTGGTTTTATTTTCTTATACTAACGGAGCTTACGAGTTTTCTGTTGAGTTTTGTGCTGTGAAGTTTTCAAGTTTTGGGTAAAGATTCGATGGACTATGGAATAAGGAGTGGCAAGAGCCTAAGCTTGGGGATGCCCAAGGCACCCCAAGGTAATAGTCAAGGACAACCAAGAGCCTAAGCTTGGGGATGCCCCGGAAGGCATCCCCTCTTTCGTCTTCGTTCATCGGTAACTTTACTTGGAGCTATATTTTTATTCACCACATGATATGTGTTTTGCTTGGAGCGTCATTTTCTTTTGTTAGTATTTGCTTTATGTTATTTAGAATAATGTTTTGCATCTATATTTTCAATAAAAATGTCAAGGATAGCCTTTGCCATGCTTATTTTGCTAATATACATGTTGCTGTTTGAAAACAGAAAGTTTACCGCTGTTGCAAAAATTCCCTAGAAAAGTCAGAGAATGGTATAATGTTGAAACCTTTTGCATATTGAGCTCTGATAAATATTCTACAGCGTAATATTTTCCTCAAAATTTTTGGAGTTAGGAAAGTATTGATACTCTTGCATTCTTTACAGACTGTACTGTTTTGGCAGATTGCTGTTATGTTTGCATTGTTTGCATATGTTTGCTTGTTTAATGATTCTATTTGAGGATAGGAGTGTTAAATATGCAGAGGCATTTAGTATGCAATGTTGAATAATAATTTTAATAATTTGTTACAGTAGAAAATGATAAGGTTTTGCATTGGTTTATACTAACCTATCTCACGAGTTCTTGTTGAGTTTGGTGTGGATGAAGCTTTTGATAAAAAGAGGAACCATGATATGAGTGGAATTAAGGAGAGACACAAAAGTTCAAGCTTGGGGATGCCCAAGGCACCCCAATATAACATTTCAAGAAGTATCAAGCATCTAAGCTTGGGGATGCCCCGTTAGGCATCCCACCTTTCTTCTTCAACAACTATCGGTTAGTATCGGTTGAGCCTAAGTTTTTGCTTCTTCACATGAGTTGTGCTATCCTTGCAATGTCATTTTATTTTGCTTTGCTTGCTGTTTGAATACAATACCAATATCTGAAATTCTTTAATGAGAGAGAGTCTTCACATAGTTACATAATTATTTAGCTACTCATTGATCTTCACTTATATCTTGTTGGAGTAGTTTGTCATTACTCGTGTGCTTCACTTATACCCTTTGAGTAAACGGTTGAATGAGTTGATTGTCATAAATCTTAAATTATATATGTTAATTTGCTTATCCCATGGGGAGTAATGACTTCACATCTAAGAAGTAGAGGTTGTAAATTTATTGAAGGTTAGCAAGCATTTATTAGTCATTTGAACAATTCATGAAAGAATATTGACGGAAGAGAGATTCCACATATAGATATACTATCTTCGAAATCTTTTATAATTGTGAGCACTCATTAAGTATGACATGCTAAAGAGTTGATGTTGGACAAGGAAGACAACGTAATGGGTTATGTTTTCTCACATCTCAGTTAAAGTATATTGTCATGGATCATTCAAACATGTTGAGCTTGCCTTTCCCCCTCATGCTAGCCAAATTCCTTGCACCAAGCAGATACTACTTGTGCTCCCAAATATCTTTAAACCCAGTTTTTGCCATGAGTGTCCACCATACCTACCTATATGCGGTATTTACCTACCGTTCCAAGTAAATTTGCATGTGCCAAACTCTAAACCTTCAAATAATAATCTGTTTTGTATGCCCGAATCGCTCATGTAGCGACTAGGGGCAGTCAGTATCTTCCATGCTATGTGGGTTATTCTCAAGACGAGTGGACTCCGCTCATCATGCACGAGAAAAATGGCTGGTAACCGGGATGCCTAGTCCCATGATCAAAAGATCAAAATCAAATCAAAAATAATTGCACACAAAACTCCCCCAGGTTTGATGTTAGTTGGAGGCACCCATTGTTTCGGGCAAGCCATGGATTGATGATTGTTGGTGGAGGGGGAGTAAAAACTTTTACCATTCTGTTTGGGAACCGCCTATAATGTATGTAGTATGGAAGATATTGGGAACTCTTGGTTGTTATGTTGACAATGAGATCATACCTCTCAAAATTATTTATCTCTATTTCAAAATTGAGCTCTGGCACCTCTGCAAATCCCTGCTTCCCTCTGCGAAGGGCCTATCTTTTACTTTATGTCTTTTACTTTATGCAAGAGTCAAGCTGATCTTCACCTTTCCCTTTTTCATTTTATCCTTTGGCAAGCACCTCGTGTTGGAAAGATCCTGATATATATATCCAATTGGATGTAAGTTAGCATGAACTATTATTGTTGACATCACCCAAAGGTGAATACGTTGGGAGGCAACACTATAAGCCCCTATCTTTCTCAGTGTCCGATTAAAACTCCATAACCATTAGTATTGCGTGAGTGTTAGCAATTGTAGAAGACTATATGATAGTTGAGTATGTGAAGTTTGCTAAATCAAAGCTCTGACATGGACCCTTCCTGAAAATAAGATGAATTGTAATTGTTTGATGACTAAGAATGAAGTTTGCAAGTTTATGGTCTATGCTTTCAACGTGTGAATTGATTGTTACTTGTTCGTGAGGAGTTTTATGAGATGAACTACTGTTATGACATATAATGATGCTAGAAAAGGTGATTGAAATTATCATTGATCAAACTTGTGCACCTGCTAGCATTCACACTTCATAAATTCTTTCTTTTATCATTTACCTACTCGAGGACGAGCAGGAATTAAGCTTGGGGATGCTGATACGTCTCCAACGTATCTATAATTTATGAAGTATTCATGCTATTTTATTATCTGTTTTGAATGATTACGGGCTTTATTATATACTTTTATATTACTTCCGGGACTAACCTATTAACCGGAGGCCCAGCCAATATTGTTGTTTTATTGCCTATTTCAGTGTTTCGAAGAAAAGGAATATCAAACGGAGTCCGAACGGAATGAAACCTTCGGCAGCGTGATTTTTGGAACGAATGTGACCCAGGAAACTTGGAGTGCAAGCCAGGGGAGCATCGAGGAAGCCACGAGATAGGGGGCGCGCCCTCCACTCTCGTGGGCCCCTCGAGGCTCCCCCGACCGAATTCTTTCGCCTATATATTTCCTTATACCCTACAACCATCAAATACGCCAATAGATTGGGAGTTCCGCCGCCGCAAGCCTCTGTAGCCACCAAAAACCTCTTGGGAGCCCGTTCCGGCACCCTGCCGGAGGGGGAATCCATCATCGGTGGCCATCTTCATCATCTCGGCGCTCTCCATGGCGAGGAGGGAGTAGTTCACCCTCGAGGCCATGGGTATGTACCAGTAGCTATGTGTTTGATGTCTCTCTCTCTCTCTCTCTCTCTCTCTCGTGTTCTCTCTATGGCACGATCTTGATGTATCGTGAGCTTTGCTATTATAGTTGGATCTTATGATGTTTCTCCCCCTCTACTCTCTTGTGATCAATTGAGTTTTCCCTTTAAAGTTGTCTTGTCGGATTGAGTCTTTAAGGATTTGAGAACACTTGATGTATGTCTTGCTGTGTTTATCTGTGGTGACAATGGGATCATGTGCCACCTGATGTATGTTTTGGTGATCAACTTGCGGGTTTCGCCCATGAACCTATGCATAGGGGTTGGCACACGTTTTCGTCTTGACTCTCCGGTAGAAACTTTGGGGCACTCTTTGAAGTACTTTGTGTTGGTTGAATAGATGAATATGAGATTGTGTGATGCATATCGTATAATCATGCCCACGGATACTTGAGGTGACAATGGAGTATCTAGGTGACATTAGGGTTTTGGTTGATTTCTGTCTTAAGGTGTTATTCTAGTATGAACTCTATGATAGATTGAACGGAAAGAATAGCTTCATGTTATTTTACTACGGACTCTTGAATAGATAGAACAGAAAGGATAAATTTGAGGTGGTTTCGTACCCTACCATAATCTCTTCATTTGTTCTCCACTATTAGTGGCTTTGGAGTGACTCTTTGTTACATGTTGAGGGATTGTTATACGGTCTATCTATGTTATTATTGTTGAGAGAACTTGTACTAGTGAAAGTATGAACCTATGACTTGTTTCCTACCATTGCAATACCGTTTACGCTCACTTTTATCATTAGTTACCTTGCTGTTTTTATATTTTCAGATTACAAAAACCTATATCTACTATCCATATTGAACTTGTATCATCATATCTTCGCCGAACTAGTGCACCTATACAATTTACCATTGTATTGGGTGTGTTGGGGACAGAAGAGACTCTTTGTTATTTGGTTGCAGGGTTGTTTGAGAGAGACTATCTTCATCCTACGCCTCCTACGGATTGATAAACCTTAGGTCATCCACTTGAGGGAAATTTGCTACTGTCCTATAAACCTCTGCACTTGGAGGCCCAACAACGTCTACAAGAAGAAGGTTGTGTAGTAGACATTAACCACTCGTGTTGTTCTATGTTGACACGAGAAACATTTTGAAAGTAAGAAGAGGCAACATATATCGTTTCGTCCCCCAAGGTGGCACGTACCCTACTGAAACCACCAGGCTTGTTGTGTGAGAAGCTCTGGTTTGCGAGAAGCTTATACCCACACTTGCCCAAATGGGACAATATTTTTACCACGGCATGTCGCTGCCGTTCCATGATATCATGTCAAGTTTCATGAATTTCAGACGAGTTTTTGATTTACTAGAAATGTTAAAAGCATGTATCTCAATGTTAGCGGCTAAGCGATAGTGTCAAGGTGTTTGACATTCATTCTCATTTCTTGCATGTGACCTAAGCTTGCAACCAAGGACAAACAGTTGATTTTGCAACCCGTTTTTATGGACTGGAGCATGTGCTTCAGTTTTCAATTGTGCACCTGAAATGGCTAGAAAACCAATTTAATGTATAAAATTTCTGAACGAACCCTGAATAATTCCAATTTTTTTACGACACACTTATAGTTGCATGTTCACTGTAGATAAAAGGTCTAGCAATTCAAACACCGTCCATTGCTGCTGTGACCCCATTATGTAATTCAAATCAAAATGAAAAATCAAGTAGATCCCACACAGTTTAGTATCACCAACCGTGTGAGATGCTGTACAAAATATCATGGAGCACCGTCGTTGTATAGTACGCCTATGGCTTACGCGATAAGGTGCATCGGCTACAGTCCACAGCCGGCGTGTCAAGCACACTAGCTCGCTCCCCAAATAACATTTCACTGTTCAATCATCGCCGGTGAAAGATGGGGACATAGACACGCATCACGAGGGCAACTTCGGTGGCCCACTCCGGCGAGAGTGTGGCCGCAGCCGCCATGCGCGTTATAACAAGGTGCATGAGCACGGCCGCAATCTACGACCGGGCGTCCAAGGCAGCCCAAGCGGCCGTTGTTGCTTCTCAGGTGGTGGTAGCAACATCTGCCTCGGGGATAATAGCTTGCGAGAGCGGCACAATAGCTGTCTGTTCCACAGCGGTGGCCTTAACCCTGATGGAGGCCGCCCACGACCATGTCGAGGCCGCCCACGCCCAGCTCGTGGCGGTCAGCACACAAATCGAACGAAGCTTCTCCGACAACGGTCGGCAACCCACGGTCGAAGAGTTGGCAATCACCAAGAGCGTTCGTGCAGCCGTGCGTTCCTCCGTCGCATACCTTGCAATGACGGAGCCCGTCCAATCTCAGATCATGGCCGCCCATGCCCAGCTTGCGGTGGCCTTTTCCAAAGAGATGGCGGACGCGGATGGCGAGATGCTTGCCAAATATGGTGCGATGGATGCCATGGAGCTCCTTCCCGGGAGACCGTCGGGCGCGAGCTGGACATGGAGGAGGCGGCAGAGATCAACGAGCACCAGCCGTAGTAGTACTCTTTGTTTTGTTTAATTAAGAGCACCGGTCTTTCATTTGTTAGAGTAATGTTTAGGCCAGCTAGCTCTGTTTAATTGCTAAAATTGCTCGATTAAGAAGTGTGGGTGTGCTGTAGTCTCCTTTGTGTACCCAAATTATGCAATGACGTGGATGAGCACTGTAACCAGGGAAATTGGAACCAAAAATTTTGATGTTCAAACTCATCACACATGGGTTAAGCTATCTAAATTGTTTGTGATGTTCGCATATCATACACAATTCCAAATAAGGGACCGTGTCACACTTTGTGCGCTAGTTTTTTCACTGAACTGATTCAAAATTTTCGGCTTCCGCGGAAATATCTACCTCCCCGCCCCCGCCCCTTACCAAAAGCCTCATTCCCCTGTTTCCGCCTTCCTTTCCAAGTTGAAACCTTCACTCCTTGCTTGCAGCGCCGCCAGCCTCGCCGGTGACCCTCCTTAACGCTGCCCGTCCTGGTCTATCCAGGCAAGTAATCCACACCAGACCCCCATCCTCCTCCTTCTTCCACATCCCACATGCCCCGACCGCAGGCGCGACACCTTCCACCCAAATCACCGACCCCTCCACCAAATAAGTGCCGCCCTAAGCCATGGTGCACGTAGTATAGCCAGGATCTCAAGGAGCATTTGGCAGCGGAGAAGCAAATCGCGGCCACACGTGCGGATGAGGTCACGATGGTGCCATTCGTGCCGACCCCATGGAGGAGCACCTCACCATCGAGGCCACCATCGACGCCTCACGTGTTGATGCTGTGGCGCAATTGGTTGCTTTAAACGACAGTTCGTGGTGTTTTCTCGAGGCCACCGTCGGTGCCTTCGATGAAGACTACAAGGTGTTTTCTCAGCATGCACGTGCTTACCTCATCTCGAGAGCCAGCAGGTTGGTGCCCGGAGTGTCTCAGGCAACTCACCACTATGACGAGGGCACCCACGATGCGGAGGCCTCGCCCTCTTCCATGTCCAAGGAGCCAGTCGTCATTGATATCTCCCACAATGAGTAGCTTGTCTTATTAGCTCACTATAAGGACCCATATTCAGTTTGCTATGTACTGTCTTTCCTTAAAAAATTCTAGTGAATTGTGCTATCTACTTTTACCATGCAATCCTCTGCTCTAGTGTATATGTTCTATATGTCATGCAATGTGGTGTTCAGTTAACTATTTGGTTCAATTCTGCAAATGTGATGTTCAATTCTTTAGGGTGAAATTTTCCAAGTTGTCAAGCATGCTTGGTTTGGTTAAATGTCTGATCTTCTATTAGGAATATGTCATATTGTACAATGTGGTGCTCAGTTAACGTTTGGTTCATTTGTTGTGGTGTTTAGTTAATTGTTTGGTTCAATTCTGCAATGCGATCTTCAATTGTTGTGTGTGCATTCTGTTATTATATACCATGTGAGAAATAAATCAAATTTGGTTGTACTAAATACATGAGAAGAGGTCCGCCATGTGAGAAATACATTGCCAATAAATCAAATTTGGTTTTTAACAATTTGGTCTTGCACATGTAGGTCCTGCTGTTAGAGGTTTTGACCCACTATTCAACCCTTTTTGCATATGGGGAAATGAGTTGTCCATGAATATCAATCATGTCAAGAAACTCAGAAAGATTGTTAGGATAAAGAAATTAGCGACAAAAAACAACAAGATCTTTCTCTAGAAAATGAAGAAGACATCAGTTCACTACAAGATGGTACTAACTATTATACCTTGGCTTTTTTTATTCCTTTGCCCCATTTCCATTATAGAGAAGATATTTATGCACATCCTTGTTTTCAGGGCTTTCCAAAGCAGTTCATTGATGATTACCTTTCAAACCGCCTCTATGGTCAGGAGGCGAGGAAGGTTTTCATACAACACCCACGGTTCAATATTGAAGTGTTCTTGAAGAGGACAAAGGATGGACTGTCAATCATCCACAGGCACTGGCCTAAAGTTGCAAATACCTTCAACATCAATGAAGGCTCAATATTCGCCTTCCGCTTTAGTAGTTTTCCAGATGAGATGCATCTGTCTATGTACCGTCTATGATGCTAATTTCAAAAGGTCCTAGATGTTGCATGTGAAACTTGGTGCTAGTGCAGTTGTGTAATGGGGTAGCTGAGTGCTGAAGCTATATCATGTTGTACTCTGATGTATTTCAATTATGAAATCTTGCTTCCTCAATATGGGAATGAAATATATTATGTGTTTAATATGAATGTTGATTAGATTAATAAATGGCTTATTAATAATAGAGCAATTAGCCTGCTAATGGCGAATTAGCCTGCTAATTGGTTTTTTCTATTGCAAACGGTTATTGAGAAAATACCGTGGGCGATGACCTAAGGCAACACACACAGTTTCTAGGAATAAACTGTGTTGGATCGATGAACAATCACACACAACATTCTCTTCAAAACTGTTTGCGTTAGGCCACCTTGCACAAACATTTACCGCATAAAAACTGTGTGTGATGGACAGCCTTTGCCACATAGTTTCTTCTACGCACCGTGTGTGATGCATTCAATAATGTAAATGATAAAATTGATAATATTGTGTGCGATGGGAACGCTATCACAAACAATTTAATGGGGAAAATTGTGTGTGATGTACCTACGAACGGAAACGTTTTCCTTGCAGCGATTGTGTGGGATGTATATACGAACGAAAACGTTTAGCGGGGACTGACTTTGTGGGATGTACTTACAACCGGAAACGATTTCACCTGTATAATTGTATTTTTTAGCACTACTCTACGTATAACCATATTTGCTCGCTCGCCGGTCGCACAGGACCTCATTTTGCCGAGCGTGTGTGCCAGGAGGGCATATCACCGACGGTTTCTGGGTCGTGTGGGAAGGACCCCCCATCGCAGTCACTCACTAGGTGACGGTTCCGAATGCCGTCGCGGAAACGGGTTAAAAGCTCTTTGTATAGCACCTCGATGTACCAGTGCCAACCCAACATTATAACTAGAACCAGCCTAGCAAAATCATATATTTCGAGTAAGTGCAAATGAGCTGTAATTTTTAGGAAAAATAAATGGGCCGCATGGAAGCTACATTATTTGTTCAGCCAGCCCAGCAAATTCGTGTATTTCAGAAAAGTGAAAATGGGCTGTAGTTTTAAAAAAATGGGTCGCATGGACGCTACATTATTTGTTCACCCATCCCAGTAAATGGACTGTAATTTTCAAAAAAAGATCAAATGGACTGTAATTCTTAAATTCTGAAAAAATGGGTTGAATATGTGCCACAATTTTGGAGGCTAAAATGTGGGCCAATAGGTCGAAGCCAACGCAAGTTGTTGTCAACTTAGTCAACTAATGATTCTAACATCAATAGCCATTGGATTTACATCCAACAACTCGCGTCCATCTTCAATCTCTCGTCTTCTTCCTCCAGCACCGTTGGGACCACCTGTTCCTGCCTCCTGCTGCTAGCAGCTTTGCTTAGCATGCTTCACTATGAAGCGCTACCCCACCGCCGGCCAGGCCATCCCTCCACCCCTCCACACCTCCTGTTCTTCTCCACCGACTGCCGAACCACGCCGCACCAGAACCAGTTAACCCTCGTACACCACTCCGTCTCTAACTCCACTCCCGCATCTTCCCATCTCCGGCTCATTGATGTCTGGGGCCTCACCGTCGTCCACCACCTTGGATGCGCTCGGCGCGGCGTGGTCAACACAAAAAAAATGAATACCCCCTGCTAGCTCGGACCCACCATAGCGGGAAGCTGACTTGTAGGCCTACTAAGTTGATGCGGACGGAGGGCTTTCTCAACTTAGTCAATATGAATGATTCTAGCTCCAGTCACCGTACGATGTCCATCCAACGACCATAGTTCTTCTTCAACCTCTGGTCTTCTTGCTCCAGCCGCCCAAACCAGCGCCGGTCGTGCCGCCTGCTCCTGCCTCCCGTGGCCGGCTCTACTGCCGTGCAGGCCTCACCACCCCACTCTACTCTAACCTCTAGCCCAACCATCCCTCTACTCACCCACAACCCCTGTTACTCTGCGGCGACGACAGCCTCACACTGTAGCCAAACTAGTCAACCCTCATACTCCTCTCCGCATGGGAATCGACTAATGCATCTTCCCCGGCTTTGTGTCGTTCCCTTCCTAGGCCTCGCCATCGTCCACCGCATTGGAGCTCTCGGCGCAGTGTGGTCAATGTGGTCAAGGAACGACTTCCATCGGAAGAGTACTGTAAGTGGAGAGGCTGACAACTAGGTCCACGACTGTAGCAAGGAAGTGCCTCCTTATCATGCGCAAAATAATGATTCCTCCACTTGACAGCAGGGACCCACCGGATGGGCCACTGTATTTCACGAAAAAAACATTTCCCCCTGACTGCTGGGAGCCACCAGCTACATCTTCGCATGCAAGGAAGTGTGTCCATATTACGGGCAAAAAAGATGATTCTCTCCCTGACAGCTAGGACCCACCAACTATATGTTCACACGCAAGGAAGTGCCTCCTTACCTCCCTGACAGCTAGGACCCACCCAATCGAACCATACATAGGGTTGTCTGTCTAGTCGCGAACGTGTACGTACATACTATTTGATCGGTCTATCGGCAGGCTGCAAGCCTGCATCGATGAACCGTGGTCGAGTAAGGAAAGGCACGTGTCATAGTAGAGGCGCGGATGTAGCATGTCATGCTGTCCCATCAATATCGTGTACACGTACGTACAACCAGGGTGCAAGAAAGTAAAAATGACCACATATGTACATACGAGCGGGTCTCGAACGCGTACTCGCGCATACATACGGCCAGGGCTCCTGTACATGGAGAGGAAGTGGAGAGCAGCGATGGCATCCTGTTCATCGGCAGCCAACCAGCTGGGTCGGAATGGAGAAACAATGTCGTGTTCATCGGGAGGCAACGGAGTGCATCGTGTTTATTGGGAGCCAACCGGCTTGGACGGAACAGCCGAAACGAGGCCTGGCGTACCGCAGAACAGAGGAAACGACCTTCTGTTCGACCGCCTATGGTCGAAACAGGATCCTGTTCACCGAGAGGGGTGTGGCGTACCGCAAAATGGAGGAAACGAACTTATCTTTGACCTCCTACAGTCGAAACGGGGTCCTATTGATCGGGATGTGTGTGGCGTAACGCAAAACAGAGGAAACAGACTTCTCTTTGACCTCCTACGGTCGAAATGGGGGTCCTATTCATCGAGAGGGGTGTGGCGTACCGCAAAACGGGACTCCACGGGCTACTATTCATCCACCATCTACTGCCTCGCTCCAGCCTCCACGGGCTACTGTTCATCCACCGTCGACCTCCTCCAGCCTCGACCTGCGACTGTTCATCCACGGCATCTCCCTCCTGCCTCCAGCAGCTACTGTTCATCCATGAGCTCCTGTTCATCCAGCCTCCACGGGCTACTGTTCAACCAACCCTCCACGGGCTACTGTTCATCCAGCCCTCCACCGGCTACTGTTCAACCAACCCTCCACGGGGTCCTGTTCATCAACCCCCAACCGCCTCGATCGGGGTCCTGTTCATCCAGCGGCAACACTCTACTACCACCAGGTCCTGTTCATCCAATCCTCACCAGGAACTATTCATCTAACCCCCAACAACGCTCATTGTTCATCAAGAGGAAGTAGGTTCGATCGGCTTCAGTTAGCAGCAGTAGCGAAGGACTATCTCGATCTGGTTCAATTAATAGCTAGGGATCAATTGATCGCCCGGGTTCAGTAATGCGTAGCTAGTGCAATCGCTCGGGTTTAGTAGGCGAACACCTCAGTCGGGTTCAGTTAGAGCCCAATGCCTCGCACCCACGCGCGTACGTGTACGAGAGAAATGCGCAATCCCTCCGTGCATCACTCGGCCCCGACCACCCACCGTAACTGGGAACTCCCCGATATTTTCCTCGCCCTCGCTTCTACCACGGTTTTTGGGCCATCATGGATGGCCCAAAGAATGTGATGCAGCTGCGTCTCCGGCCCGCCCAGGACGAAAAACTCATTTTCTGTCATGATTTTTTGTCATAGAAGTAGGAGCCCACCACATCTATGATGATACCAGGTTTTGTCACAATTATCGTCATAGAAGTGTCATAAGCATGAAAAAAAATTGTTTGGCCCAAAATGTCATGATGTGTCTTTTTTGTAGTGCTTGGCCCCTCACGAGGGTCTTGTCTTGTTGGTGATGTAGATGGGATGTATCAAGCCGTTGATGGAGCCACGCATGGGTCGCAGGCAGGCAAGTCTGGGTACCCTGGTTCCCAGAACACCGACAATCCGTGCTATAGCTAGATATTCTCCCTCGTTTCTCTATTCTAATTCTAACTCAGCCGATGCGCGGTGGGCGGGGTGGGGATTTGCCGATAGTTGGTTTGCTCAACTACGGCCCCACCTGACAGTGAAAATGCTAAGACAACAAGCGTTCCCTAGCTTGAGCAGCATGCCCGACAGACTGTGTGGAGGTGCGACGCGAACACGATAGTCTTTACCTTTTTAACTTGTAGAAGAATATGACAAGCCAATGCATGCTGAGCAGCAGGCCGGAACAACAGTGTGGGGTGCGACGCGAACGACACAGGCGTGTTGTACATGTTCCACTTTCTAGTTCTTAACTTGTGAACAGTCTATCTCCGTCCTGATTTATTGGTCCCCATCATAATTTGTGCCAAATTTTGACCATAAATCTGACTAACAAAATGTTCATGCATGTCACAATTATATCATTGAAAACTATGTTCAAATACGAATCCAATGATATAATTTTTGTTGACATGCACTAACATTTTGTTAGTTAAATCTTTGGTCAAAATTTAGCACAAATTACAAAAGGGACCAGTAAACCAAGACGTAGGTAGTAAACCAGGACAAATTATAAGCCACCCTCATCCTCTGGCACAAGGCTTCGCACCCCCTATAATATCACACACATAATCCAATCGACCGCCGCCGGGCACCGAGACGTAGGGCTATTACTTCCACCGTGAAGGGCCCGAACTCGTAAATCTCGTGTGTACACCTTCACCATAGCTGAGATCTTGCCTCTCCATACCTACCCCCCTTTGTACTATTAGTCTTAGAACCACGATAGTTGGCGCCCACCGTGGGGCAGGTGCCTTAGCGACTTATTAGTGAAGTTGCAAGTTTTTCCGATCATCATCATGGTTTCCGCCAGCGAGTTGGCTGAGGGACGCGAGATCCGTCTCAGCGCGCTCGTTTTCGTCGCCGACGACTCGGCGTGGCTTCAGGAAGCTCCACTCGACGTTGAGGTGCTCCCCGTCCGCGGGGCGATGCACTTCCGCGCGTGCGTTCGCGGCGTCCTTCTTCGGCAGCTGTCGACCCAGTATCAGTCGGTTCTGATGATGTCTTCCCTCCCCGCTATTCGCTGCCGCAAGCGGTCCGGTCGATCGCGGCTCCAGCAGTGGGTGAAGCATGTGGTGGCTCAACATTCGGCCACCCATCAAGTCGCGGAAATCGAGCCCGACGAAACTCTCCACGGCATGTTCGATCTGTCGACTGGATCCGCGGAGACTCCATCCGAGTGCGATAGTAGCGATCCTGCGGCTGAAGTCCTGATGGTCGATGGTTCACGTAGCCCACCTGGCTTTCGCCGCGAGGATGGCAAAGATGCTGGTGGTGATCCTTCATGGGTCCACGAGGAGTATCATCTGGAACCTCTTTCTTCGCAGCAGAGAGAGGAACTTCGTCGCTACAACATGGGTGCACTCCACACACCCATCGTTGGAGAAACTCCCGAGGCTCGGGCCTTGGAGGAGGCACGCTTGGCTAATTTGTCCGAGCGCACTCGACTGGAGAACCTGCAGTGCGCTCTCGACGAGCGGGCTCGGGAGCGGGTCCCTGAGTCCAGTCGACGGCAGCTTTTCCCGCCTCCACCTAAGGTATACCGTACTCCGATTCAGAACCTCACAGCTGCGGCCCGAATTGCAGAGTCGATCCAACCTTCCTAGTCCGAGGCTGGCCGTGGGTTGGAGAAGATCCGGGCCTTGCTCTGAGCAGTAGGATAGCAGAATTCTGCAGTGTCTCAGTCGCAGAATAGGATCCACAGCAGATCCATGATAGTGGATACAGTCCAGTCGGCACATAGCCCAAGATCGCCCCTGCAACGTGAATACCGTGGGCAGTATGACCGTTAGTTCGACCGCGATAATCATCATCGAGTGCCTACACCTCCTCCGAGGAGTGCACCGTACGTGCCTCGGCAGAACGATGACAGACGCCGTCACAGGGATGAGCGCAGAGCTCCGGTCGACCCAAGAGAGCCGGGCTTCGATGCGAGATCCATTCTCGTTCAAGGCTTGGTCGACCGGAATAGAGCGCATAGAGAAGACCTTGGCAGAGATCGTCCGAGTGGCAGCAGATTGCATGTTTCAGGCCCAGAGTGTTTCAGCAGAGCCATCAGGGCAGGAATAATTCCTCCCAACTTCAGGTTGGCAACCGGAGTTAGTAATTTCACTAGAGAATCCAAACCCAAAACCTGGCTTGAGGATTACCGAGTGGCTGTGCAGATTGGAGGCGGAAACGATGAGATAGCGATGAAGCATCTCCCTCTTATGTTGGAAGGGTCGGTCCGAGCGTGGTTGACTCAGTTGGCTCCAGGCAGTACACAAAGTTGGGAGGAGTTAGCTCAAGTGTTCATAAGAACTTTTGAGGCACGTGCAAGCGACCAGTAGGGTTGCCCGAGTTGCAGCATTGTGTGTAAAAGCCGAATGAGACTTTGAGGGAATTCATTCAGAGATGGACCACTTTGCATCACACAGTTGAAAATGTATCAGAGCATCAGGCAGTATCCGCTTTTAAGGAAGGCGTTAAATACAGAGAATTGGTCTTGAAATTCGTTCGGACTGGGGATATGACTCTGACTCGGATGATGGAGATAGCAACCCGGTACGCTAACGGAGAAGAAGAGGATCGACTCCGTAGCGGGAAGAGTAAACCAGTCGGCCAAGAGGCCGGTGGGGGTGGCTCTAGTCGGAAACAAAAGCATAAGGCCGAACTAGCGGCACCCAGAGAGATTGTAGCAGTGGCTCAAGGAAAGTCTAAGGGAAAGCCTAAGGGGCCCTGGCCCCCTAAGAAGGTAAAGGATCAAGTAGGGAATGATGTGCTGGATTTGCCATGTCACATCCACACAAAGAAGGATGAAGAAGGTAATCTGATTTACCCGAAGCATACCACTCGACAATGTCGACTCCTGATCCAACAGTTCCGAGAGAAACAACCCAATGAGAAGGAGAAAGAGTCAGACCAAGATGAGAATGAAGAGGAAGACTATGGTTATCCCAAAGTCAATTCAACTCTGATGATTTTTGCTGATGTTGAGAGCAAGAGTCGATTGAAGGTCATCAACAGAGACGTGAATATGGCCGCTCCGGCGGCGACGACCACATACCTGAGATGGTCTCAGATAGCCATCACGTTTGACCAGTTTGACCATCCTGCTCATGTAGCCACCCCTGGGAGGCAAGCACTGGTGGTCGACCCCGTGGTCAGGGGCACTCGACTGACCAAAGTACTGATGGACGATGGCAGTGGTTTGAACATCCTTTACGCTGAAACCTTGAAGGGGATGGGCATTTCGATGTCCAAACTTAGCAAGAGCAACATGAGTTTTCATGGTGTTATCCTTAGAAAGAAAGCCGAATCACTCGGCCAGATCACCCTCGACGTGGTTTTCGGTGATTCCAAGCATTACCATAAGGAGAAGTTGACATTTGAAATCGTGGCTTTCTAGAGTGCCTATCATGCCATCATGGGTAGGCCAGCCTACGCACGTTTTATGGCTCGACCGTGTTATGTGTACCTCAAGCTGAAGATGCCTGGCCCCAAAGGTGTGATCACAGTTACTGGCAATCGGCAAAAGGCATAGGAATGTTTCCAGAAAGGTTCCAAAATCGCCGATGCACAGATCGCAACGGTTGAATTCCAAGAGTATCAGAAGAGTGCAGATCTGAGTGATTTGCTCCGAGCCAATAAGCTGACTACATACTCTGCATTTCAGTCGACCAGCGAAACGAAGCCGATTCATATTCACCCGACTGATCCCAATGCTGCACAGACGCATATATCAACAACAATCAACAGAAAATAGGAAGAAGCGCTCATCCAGTTCCTCCGTGAGAACTGGGACATCTTCACATGGAAACCCTCTGACATGCTAGGTGTACCCAGGGGATTGGCTGAGCATCGTTTGTGTGTCGACCCCAAGGTAAAACCCGTCAAAGAGCACCTTCGGCGGTCCGCCATGCAGAAGTGAAAAGCAATTGGCAAAGAAGTGGCCCGGTTGTTGGCATCAGAGTTCATTTGTGAAATCTACCAGTCCGAGTGGTTAGCCAATGTAGTCATGGTCCCTAAGAAGGATGATTCACTTCGTATGTGCATTGATTTCAAGCATATCAATCAGGCCTGCCCGAAAGATCACTTCCCTCTCCCTCACATAGATCAGATTGTTGACTCGACTGCGGGGTGTGAGCGCTTGTCTTTCTTAGTTGCATATTTCGGGTATCATCAGATCCGACTGTATGGTCCCGATGAAATAAAAACAGCCTTCATCACCCCATTCGGGTGCTTTTGTTATGTCACCATGCCATTTGGTCTAAAAAATGCTGGAGCCACATTCATGAGAATGATTTAGAAGTGCCTACTCACTCAAATCAGTCGGAATGTGGAAGCATACATGGATGACATTGTGGTCATGTCTCGCAAAGGTTCCGACCTATTGACTGACCTCGCAAAAACCTTTGCCAACCTAAGAAGGTACAATATCAAGCTTAATCCGTCAAAGTGCACATTCGGAGTTCCAGGAGGAAAGTTGCTTGGTTTTCTCATTTCCGAACGAGGGATCGACGCCAGTCCAGAAAAAGTTGATACCATTCTCCGAATGAAACGCCCCATGCGAGTGCATGACGTTCAGAAGCTAACTGGTTGTTTGGCTGCCTTGAGTCGATTCATTTCTCGTCTCGGTGAAAAGGCCTTGCCTCTTTACCGACTGATGAAGAAATCTGATAAGTTCGAGTGGACTGAGGAAGCTGATGCAGCATTTGCAGAGCTCAAAGCCCTGCTTTCCACCCAGCCGGTGCTTGCTGCGCCAATCATCAAAGAGCCTTTACTGCTTTACATTGCAGCCACTGGAAAACTTGTCAGCACAGTACTCACAGTCGAGCGAGAAGAGGAAGGAAAAGCTTACAAGGTTCAACGCCCAGTTTATTATCTCTCTGAAGTTTTGACTCCATCCAAGCAACGATATCCACATTATCAGAAGCTTGTCTATGGAATATACATGACCATGAAGAAGGTTGCGCA
The DNA here is from genome assembly GCA_963921465.1 of Triticum timopheevii. Classification (NCBI taxonomy): domain Eukaryota; kingdom Viridiplantae; phylum Streptophyta; class Magnoliopsida; order Poales; family Poaceae; genus Triticum; species Triticum timopheevii. The sequence goes on along the minus strand of OY997274.1, from coordinate 407,756,543 downwards.
TTATTTCTCTGATCACTCCATTATAGTCGTCAGCTTCGTGCCACTATCTGAAATCCTAAATAACAAAGATGCAACTGGTCGAGTGGCAAAATGGGCGATTGAACTCCTTCCATTGGATATCAAGTTTGAGGCAAAGAAGGCTATCAAGTCCCAAGCAATTGAAGATTTCCTTGCCGAGTGGATTGAGCAGCAATTGCCGACTCAAGTTCACTCGGAGCATTGGACTATGTTCTTTGATGGCTCCAAGATGCTGAATGGTTCAAGTGCTGGAGTAGTATTGGTATCCCCCCGTGGAGACAAGCTTAGTTATGTTCTCCAGATTCATTTTGATTCCTCCAATAATGAAGCCGAATATGAAGCACTTTTATACGGATTGCGTATGGCCATTTCACTCGGCGTCCATCGCCTTAATTTGGTGGTAAATCAAGTGATGAAGGAATGGGATGTCAGGAGTCCAGCCATGACTGGTTATTGCAATGCAGTGAGAAAACTGGAGAAGAAGTTTGAAGGTTTGGAGCTTCACCATATACCCCGACTGAAAAATCAAGCTGCAGATGAGTTGGCAAAGATAGGTTCAAAGAGAGAGGCCATTCCTCGAAATGTGTTTTTGGAACATATTCATTCACCTTCAGTTCAGGAAGATCCTTTCACCGAAGAATCACCACAGCCCAAGAGTGCCATAGATCCGACTGAAGTTGAAATCCCAGCCGTGGTCGACTTAGTCATGGAGGTTTTGGTCATCACTCCTGACTGGACAGTGCTGTACATTGCATACATTCCTAGGAAAGAACTTCCAGAGGATGAAGAAGAGGCTCGACAGATCGTCCGATGGTCTAAAGCCTTTACTGTGATAAAAGGTCAGTTGTTTAGAGAAAGTGTAACTGGGGTTTGCCAGAAGTGCATCATGCTAGAAGAAGGCCGAATGATCCTCAATGATATTCACTCGGGGACCTGTGGTCACCATGCGTCCTCTCGGACCATCGTGGCCAAAGCATACCGAGCCGAATTTTACTGGCCACGTGCCAATGAGATGGCAAAAGAAATAGTGGACAAGTGTGAAGGCTGTCAGTTTTACTCCAACATGTCCCATAAACCTGCATCAGCTCTGAAGACTATCCCACACGTCTGGCCTTTTGCTGTTTGGGGATTGGACATGGTTGGACCCCTGAGGACTGGCAGGAGTGGATTTACCCACGTGCTAGAAGCAGTCGACAAGTTTACCAAGTGGATCGAAGCTAAGCCCATTAAAAACCTTGAAGCAAGTACTGCCATGAGTTTCATCACAGGATTGATATTCAGATATGGTGTGCCACACAACATCATCACGGACAACGGATCAAACTTCGACTCTGATCAATTCAGAGCCTTTTGTGCCTCCCAAGGTACGAGGGTCGATTACACTTCGGTCGCCCATCCTTAGTCGAATGGGCAAGCTGAGCGAGCGAATGGATTGATTCTCAAGGGACTGAAGCCCCGGTTGATGCGTGACCTTAAGCATGCAGCAGGATCTTGGGTTGATGAGCTCCCATCAGTGCTTCGGGGCCTAAGGACAACTCCCAATCGGTCGACCGGACGGACTCCATTCTTCTTAGTCTACGAAGCCGAAGCCGTACTTCTGAGTGATTTGCTCCATAATGCTCCTCGAGTCGAACTCTTCTCGAAAGAGGAAGCAGAACAAGCTCGACAAGATGCAGTCCACCTCCTGGAGGAAGAAAGAGAGATGGCCTTGATCCGGTCGACCATTTATAACAAGACCTGCGTCGATTCCATGCCAGGAACGAAAGGGGTCGGGCATTTCAAGAAGGAGACTTGGTTCTTCGAGTGGATCAGCAGAAGCCACACAAGCTCGCCCTTGCTTGGGAGGGCCCTTTCGTCATCACCAAGGTGCTCCACAATGGAGCATACCGTCTCTTCAATGTCGAGCAAAACAAAGATGAACCGCACACTTGGAATGCGGATCTGCTCCGCCCTTTTTACTCTTAAGTTTTTAGACTGATGAGATGTAATAAGAAATACCTCTTAGTTTGGCTATCAAAAGACATAATTTTACTTTCTTCCGAATGATTGTTGTTTATTTCTTTTGTACGTATCGCCTTAGCTGCGAATCTGTTTCGCCAAAGATGAAGTGATAAAAATCCTACCGAGTGGTGAGTCTGCCTCCCACTCGGGGGCTTAGCTGCAGTCTAGTCCTCGCCTAAGTGATAAAAATCCTACCGAGTGGTGAGTCTGCCTCTCACTTGGGGGCTTAGCTGCAGTCCAGTACTCGCCTAAGTTTGAAAAATCCTACCGAGTGGTGAGTCTGCCTCCCACTCGGGGGCTTAGCTGCAGTCCAGTACTCGCCTAATTGATAAAAATCCTACCGAGTGGTGAGTCTGCCTCCCACTCGGGGGCTTAGCTACAGTCCAGTACTCGCCTAAGTGATAAAAATCCTGCCGAGTGGTGAGCCTGTCTCTCACTCGGGGGCTTAGCTGCGAATCCGTTTCGCCTAAGTAATATAAAAATCTTGCTGAGTGTTGAGCCTGCCTCTCACTCGGAGGCTTAGCTGCAGTCCAGTACTCGCCTAAGTAATATAAAAATCCTGCCGAGTGTTGAGCCTGCCTCTCACTTGGAGGCTTAGCTACAGTCCAGTACTCGCCTAAGTTTAAAGAGTCCCATCAAACGGTACGGGTCGACCATGACCCCCTCCCCCCCGGGTGGTTGCACCATCAAGTAGAAGGACGAGATTGTGAGAGCAATCCTCCCGCTCGAGGGCTTAGCTGCAGCCCAGTGCTCGTCTAAGTTTGAAAAATCCTACCGAGTGGTGAGCAATCCTCCCACTCAGGGGCTTAGCTGCAGTCCAGTACTCGCCTAAGTTTGAAAAGTCCTACCGAGTGGTGAGAAATCCTCCCACTCGGGGGCTTAGCTACAGCCCAGTGCTCGCCTAGGTTTGAAAAATCCTACCGAGTGGTGAGCAATCCTCCCACTCGGGGGCTTAGCTGCAGCACAGTGCTCGCCTAAGTTTGAAAAATCCTACCGAGTGGTGAGCAATCCTCCCACTCGGAGGCTTAACTGCAGTCCAGTACTCGCCTAAGTTTGAAAAATCCTACCGAGTGATGAGCAATCCTCCAACTCGGGGGCTTAGCTGCAGTCCAGTACTCGCCTAAGTTTGAAAAATCCTACCGAGTGGTGAGCAATCCTCCCACTCGGGGGCTTAGCTGCAGCCCAGTACTCGCCTAAGTTTGAAAAATCCTACCGAGTGAGGAGCAATCCTCCCACTCGGGGACTTAGCTGCAGTCCAGCACTCGCCTAAGTTTGCGAGTTCTGCCCCTCCCCCCCCCCCCACCCCGAAGGCTAAACCATCAAGAAGAAGGACGAGATTGTGCGCATTGTCAAAGGCTTCTCCAATGGTTGACAGGAACGTTGCTACGTCTCGAGCTTGCGTTGGTTTTCCCCGAAGAGGAGAGGATGATGCAGCAGAGTAGCGTAAGTATTTCCCTCAGTTTTTGAGAACCAAGGTATCAATCCAGTAGGAGGTCATGCGCAAGTCCCTCGTACCTGCACAACACGATAGCAACTCGCAACCAACGCTTAGGGGTTGTCAGTCCCTTCACGGTTAATTACAAGAGTGAGATCTGATAGAGATAATATTTTTGGTATTATTGATAGATAGATGCAAAGTAAAAAGTAAAGGCAAAGTAAAAACAAAGCAAGTAAATAAAGTGATATAGATTGATATGATGAGAATAGACCCGGGGGCCATAGGTTTCACTAGTGGCTTCTCTCAAGAGCATAAGTATTCTACGGTGGGTGAACAAATTACTATTGAGCAATTGACAAAATTGAGCATAGTTATGAGTATATCTAGGCAATGATCATGTATATAGGCATCACGTCCGTGACAAGTAGATCGAAACGATTCTGCATCTACTACTATTACTCCACTCATCGACCGCTATCCAGCATGCATCTAGAGTATTAAGTTAAAACAGAGTAACGGTTTAAGCAAGATGACATGATGTAGAGGGATAAATTCATGCAATATGATAAAAACCCCATCTTGTTATCGATGGCAACAATACAATACGTGCCTTGCAACTCTTTCTGTCACTGAGTAAGGACACCGCAAGATTGAACCCAAAGCCATGCACTTATCCCATTGCAAGAACTACCAATCTAGTTGGTCAAACCAAATGGATAATTCGAAGAGACTTGCAAAGATAACTCAATCATACATAAAAGAATTCAGAGAAGAATCAAATATTTTCCATAGATAATACTGGATCATAAACCCACAATTCATTGTTCTCAACAAACACACCGCAAAAAGAAGATTACATCGAATAGATCTCCACAAGAGAGGGGGAGAACATTGTATTGAGATCCAAAAAGAGAGAAGAAGCCATCTAGCTACTAGCTATGGACCCGAAGGTCTGAAGTAAACTACTCACACTTCATTGGAGGGGCTATGGTGATGATCTAGAAGCCCTCCGTGGTGGATGCCCTCTCCGACGGAGCTTCAGAACAGGCCCCAAGATGGGATCTCGTGGATACAGAAGGTTGCGGCGGTGGAATTAGGTTTTTGGCTCCGTGTCTCGTCTATTGGGGATACGTAGGTATATATAGGAGGAAGGAGTACGTCGGTGGAGCTCCGAGGGGCCCACGAGGTAGGGGGCGCGCCCAGGGGGGGCGCCCTCCACCCTCGTGACCTCCTCAGAAGCTTCTTGGAGTAGGGTCCAAGTCTCCTGGATCACGTTCGGTGAGAAAATCACATTCCCGAAGGTTTCATTCCGTTTGGACTCCGTTTGATATTCCGTTTCTTCGAAATACTGAAATAGGCAAAAAAGCAGCAATTCTGGGCTGGGCCTCCGGTTAATAGGTTAGTCCCAAAAATAATATAAAAGTGGAAAATAAAGCCCAATATAGTCCAAAACAGTAGATAAAGTAGCATGGAGCAATCAAAAATTATAGATACGTTGGAGACGTATCAAACGTCAAGACCATTGTTGAGTGCCTTGCTGATGAGCTGATCAATGCCGCTCAAGGATTGCCCAATCGGTTGACAGGAACGTCAAGACCATTGCTGAGTGCCTTGCTGATGAGCTGATCAAATGCTGCTCAAAGATCATCCAATCGGTTAACAGGAACATCAAGACCATTGCTGAGTGCCTTGCTGATGAACTAATCAATGCTGCTCAAGGATCGTCCGATGGGTCGACTGGTTATTCTTCTCTAGAAGCCGCATCAAGTAAATAGATGACAATCCGAGAGAAAAATGAATTTCATTCGAAGACAAATGCAATATATGAGACGATAAATCCAAAGTTTCTTAACCGTAGAATCAAGTGCTCGGGCATCAGGCCCAAAGGAGTTTTAACGGTTACAAAATCACTCGGCATTCTGAGGCAAATAAAGGTGAAGCATAATATTTTTTCAATCACTCAGCGGGAGAAGGACTGGCCGGATCGCAGAAGCTGTCGAGGTCGATGCTATCGGCGATGCGAGTGGCTGCCTTGAGGAAGGTGTCCATGAAGTCCTAGAAAGAGTGCTTCTTAGTGTTCGCCACTTTGAGAGCTGCCAACTTGTCTTCTTTAGCCTCCTTACAATGCACTCGGACCAACGATAAGGCGACGTCAGCACCACAACGAGCAGAAGATTTTTTCCACTCTTGCACTCGGCCTGGAATCTGATTAAGTCGAGTCATCAGTGACTCGAGGTCCTCAGACAGCTCCGCAAGAGGCCAAAGTTCAGCGTCCACTTGGGTCATCGCCGCCTTCAGCCGAGCCAGATAAGCAACCGCGTCATATAAGCGTGACTCCGATCGCAACAGATTCATTGCAACGTCATCTTTCACAGGACAATTGATGGGGTCGAGACCCGTCTCGACCCTCCCAGTTTCAGCTTCAAAGTCCTAACACAGTTCTGTCCCATCGCGAAAAATGATGAGTCGACAGCATGACAACAAAGTTTAGTCAGCGACAAATTAATTGCAGTCGAATGATCATACCTTCAAGCTTCAGAACAAGTTTCACGGCGAGTTGCTCCAGATAGGAATCTAGCTTGCATGTCTTGATCCTGAGGCCGCCAACTTCAGTGGTCAGATTCTCCTTGTCCTTCTTCAGCTGCTCGACTTCTCGATTAGCGTCCGAGATGGCAGTCTTCAGCTTCGCGTTCTCCTCCTCCAATTTACCGACCGAAGCCAGCTTCTGGTCTGCAAGCTTCGTATTCTCGCGTGCTTCCTTCTGAGCAGCTGCCAAATCCAGATCCTTCTGCTCCAAAGCCTCCTTCATCCTCTCTAAAGAAACAACACTCTTCAGACGAGACTGAAGTAGGCGATTTTCACTACGCACATCTGCTTGTGTGAAATCACTCGGTTCAAAGAGACTGAAAGAAAAACCAGCGTGAAGTGTGAAGCTACAAAGCAGACAAAATGGTCGAATGATTACCTCCCATGATGGCCGTTTCTTCTTGAGCAGTCTTGAGATTCTTCTTCGCGAGTTCAAGCTCAAGTTCAATGCTAATATGCTTCTTCTTTAATTCGGTGAGCCGAGCTCCAAGATCACAAGACCTCTGCAGCCAGAAAGACAGACATGCCAGTCGACAGAAATAAGCGACAGTGAAGGAGAAGAATTACTCTAAGACTACTGCCGAATCAAATATCCAACGGTAGTCTCGGGGACTACACCCAGTGGGTGCACTTAGCGTGCCCCCACTAGAACAGATCAATACTCAGCAAGGCCTACTCAGCGTGAGGTCAAAAAAAGGATACACCATCAGACCTCAGTCGACTGCAAGTAGTCGACCGTGGTCTCAGGGACTACACCTAGTGGGTGCACTCGGCGTGCCCCCACTGGTTCGGACAGGTTACTGGGACTCAGCTCAAGGCGACCGGAGTTGAAGATTTCCTCAATTCTAGACAAAGGAACCCCCAGTGAGTGATCAGATATAAAGACAACACTCAAAAGTTCAGTCGAAGTTTTGCTGACCTGAACATTGGTCTAAAGAGCAGTTCTGGCATTGTAAGCTACCTGACTAGCCTCATGCATCACTTTCACCTGCTCCATGACAAGGTTCACCTGACGAAGAGCTTCCCTAGCGGCGCCCAATGAGTCATCTGGAGTTTGATACGTAGAAAAGAGTGACGACTCCAAGGTGGTCGAAGTAGTTACCAGGTCAGACGAATGGAGTGGCACTGGTGTAGCAGGAGTCTGTGCAGTCGATCCCGACGGACGATCAGTCGTCTGCGGGTTGGCAAATGTGACGTTGGTCCGAACCGGCCCTTCAGAACGTTCGACCACTGCCTCAAGTGCCGGAGTCGACTGAGGGACTTGGATTTCAAGCCTCCTCCTGCCAGACCCTCCACTCTTCTTCCTCCTCTCATGTAGAGGCGCTTCTTCTTCCTCGTCATCAGGAAGCACAACAACTTCTTGCGGAACTACAGAAAGAGAAAAATGTCAGAAATTCTGCTGATTGACGATCTGCACAACTTAATGAAGCTTGGTTGATCGGACTTACCGACTCGTGAGGTGGCCTCTTCGTCTCCTCGCGCCTTGTCAATGTCCATGTCAGTGGAAGAAGAGGTGGGACTGGAAAGACACATGAATTGGTCGGTCAGAACAAGAAAATCTTCAGTCGACCCACAAAAACGCAAACAAGATACTCACCCCGAAGCAACGGGGACGTCCATCTTAATTCGCAGCAATGTCTTCCAAGCCTTGGGAGGAGCAACTTTAGGCTGCTTGGCCACCTTCTTCGTCGGCTCCTGTAACACCCCGGATGTAGCTTTCCATATTCGTAACTCCAACTCCTGCCTTTTCCGGAGATGCGATATATTATTTTCTCCGTGGTTGGGTTTTTGTCATTCGTTTTGCATTTTGTTCATGTCATGCATTTCATCATCGCATCATTCGCATTGCATCGGCATCGTTTTTCATAAAACTTGCATTCGCTCGTAGTTGTCGCTTCTTCCTTGTCCCTGTTGACCCCCTCTTAGATCAACCGGACCGCTCTCTTCTCTCTCTTTTCTGAGCCCATCAAAACCCTTTGTCTCCATGGCGTTTCTCAAACCCCTCTTGCGTGCGTCCGAAAACTCCCCTGAACCCGACCCGGGCAGTCATTACCGTTGGGTCCGGATCATCCCCTAACGTCTACAAAACATCTCCGTTTTCTTATTTGGACTCTCTAACCTATTTTTTCTCGACCGTTCGATCTTGATCGGAGGGTCCGTTTTGCCCCTAAGCTAGTCCACCTAGTTATTTAAACAGCCCAACCCTAATTTCTAGGCCTCATGTCCCATCCTCACAGCCGCGCCGCCACTCCAACAAATCCCCTCGGGATCCACCAGTGCCCAATCCCCTCGCAGCCTCCACCTTCTCCTCGTTATTTCCCTCCTGCCCAACCACCATCGACGCCCAAATCCTGCAGGAGCCCGAGCTCCTCTGCCCGTCGCCTCCCGAGGCCTCGTGCCACCCTGAGCGTCCTCACGCCGGCGTCCCAGCCACCTGGACCGTGCCTCGTCGTCTCGAGCAGGAACGCTCGTCCTCGTCTCTCTCGACGCCCATTGCCCCTCGTCGGAGCTCCTCTCCAGCACGCCGCCGTTGAGCGCCGCCGCAGCAGCAGCCCCAGGCGAGCCCCCGTCGCGCGCCTCTCCTTTCCCTTGCTCCTCATCTCGGACTCATCTCCCTCTCTCCTTGCTGGACAGGAAAACGCCATGGCCGCCCCTGAGCTCCGTTAGCGCCGTTGTTGCCTGGATCCGGCGCCGGCCAGCCGGATCCGCCCCGTCTCCACCTCGCCGGCCTTCCCTGCTGCCGCGCCGTAGACCCCGTTCTCGCCTGCGCCCGCTGCCGCGTTCGTCTTCGTTCAGGAGCTCGAGTTCGAGTCCCTCTGCCTCACGCGTTGACCGCGTCGCCAGCCACGTCGGCCGCGCGAGCCTCCTCTGCTCGCCCGCGTGGGCCACATCCCGCGCCAAGCCCCTACGTCGGCCAGCCTCCTCCACCAAGCGGGCCAGAGCCCATGGGTGAAGCCACACCCCAGCAGCTCCATGCCGGCCTCCGCCAGATCCGACCGGGCCTAGGCCCATGGTGAGCATCAGACCCACTGCGCCCCCTTCCACTGTTGGCCCAAGTGCAGATTCGGCCCGTAGCTTTTTTTTTCAGATCTGCGAATTTAGCTTTTAACCCAGGAATTTATGTTTTACAGATTGTCCCCTGTTGTTCATGCATATGAAAACTTCACAACCGTGCATCGGATTAAAATGATTTAAACATGTAAAATGGTTAGAATTTTGTGTAGATTAATAATATGCCACTTTCATCCATGTTTAAAATATTTAAAATGTTGTTTGTTTAAATTTGCTAAATGTCATGCTAAAATGATTTAATTCATAACTAAATAACCGTAGCTCGGTTTTAAATGTTCTTTATATGTAAATGGGGTGGAAAAATGCCTAGATTAACATGGTCCATTTTATTTTCCTGTTTAACAACTTTAAAATATGTTTTAGGGCAGAACAGTAGCAAATTCATAAATTGCATATGAGGTTTTTCCGGAAATGTTGTTTGTTGTTCCGGCCTCATTTAAACTTGCCTAAATATTTAGTTTACTTTTGTTACACCCCTTGACATGTTTAACAACATTTAACATTGTTGTGTACCTAAACGAGAGCGAACTAAATAACTCGGATGTGGTGTTTCGTCAATATGCAACTCGTTGCATATTGAGCTCCACTTAACTTGTAGTATTGTGTGTTGCACTTTGCCATGCCATGCCTCATTAAACCGGACATGCATCATACTTGATTGTGCATCATGCCATATTTATGCTTGTGTGTTTACCATGTTGTTTGTTTCTTTCCGGTGTTGCTTCTTAGTCCCGGTAATGTTGCGATTGTGAGGATTCGTTCGACTACGTCCGTTTGTCTTCTTCATGGACTCGTTGTTCTTCCTAGCGGGATTTCATGCAAGATGACCGCTACCCTGGATCTCACTACTATCATTGCTATGCAAGTTGCTTCGTTCTATCGCTTTGCTGCGCTTCCTATTACTTGTTCTTCAAGCCTCCCAAATTGCCATGAACCTCTAATCTTTGACACACTTCCTAGCAAACCGTTGCTTGGCTATGTTACCACTTTGCTTAGCCCCTCTTATAGCGTTGCTAGCTGCAGGTAAAGTTGAAGATTGCTCCATGATGGACAGGGTTATGTTGGGATATCACAATATCTCTTATATTATTAATGCATCTATATATTTGGTAGGGTGGAAGGCTCGGCCTTATGCCTGGTGTTTTGTTCCACTCTTGCCGCCCTAGTTTCCATCATACCGGTGTTATGTTCCCGGATTTTGCGTTCCTAACGCGGTCGGGTGATTTATGGGACCCCCCTGATAGTTCACTTTGAAAAAAACTTGTCCAGCAAGGCCCAAATTTGGTTCTACCATTTGCCTCACCACCACCTATACCCTTCCCTTGGGTCGGCCAACCCAAGGGTCATCTTTATTTTAGCCCCCCCGGGCCAGTGCTTCTCTAAGTGCTGGTCTGAACCGGGCAGACTGCGGGGCCCCCTCGGGGCAACTCGAGGTCTGGTTTTACTCGTAGGCTGACCTATCCGGTGTTGCCCTGAGAACGAGATATGTGCAGCTCCTATCGGGATTGTCGGTGCATCGGGCGGCTTTGCTGGTCTTGTTTTACCATTGTCGAGATGTCTTGTAAACTGGGATTCCGAGACTAATCGGGTCTTCCTGGGAGAAGGTCTATTCCTTCGTTGATCGCGAGAGCTTGTCATGGGCTAAGTTGGGACACCCCTGCAGGGTATAAACTTTCGAGAGCCGTGCCCACGGTTATGTGGCAGATGGGAATTTGTTAATGTCCGGTTGTAGATAACTTGGCACCAGATCCGAATTAAAATGCATCAACCGCGTGTGTAGCCGTGATGGTCTCTTCTCGGCGGAGTCCGGGAAGTGAACACGGTTTCTGGGTTATGTTTGACGTAAGTAGGTGTTCAGGATCACCTCTTGATCATTGCTAGCTTCACGAACGTTCCTTTGTTTCTCTTCTCGCTCTCATTTGCGTATGTTAGCCACCATATCATGCTTAGCCGCTGCTGCAACCTCACCACTTTACCCCTTCCTTACCCATTAAGCTTTGCTAGTCTTGATACCCATGGTAATGGGATTGCTGAGTCCTCGTGGCTCATAGATACTTCCAAAACCAGTTTGCAGGTGCCGATGAAACCGTGCAGGTGACGCATCCGAGCTCAAGGAGGAGCTCGATGAAGATCTTGTTCTTTGTGTTGTTTCGTTTCAGTTGATCAGTAGTGGAGCCCAGTTGGGACGATCGGGGATCTGTGTAGCATTTGGGGTAGTCTTATTTTATTTTGGTTCCGTAGTCGGACCTTGATCGTATCTGTATGATGTAATGCTTTACTCATGTATTGTGTGAAGTGGCGATTGTAAGCCAACTATGTATCTTTTTCCCTTATGTATTACATGGGTTGTGTGAAGATTACCTCACTTGCGACATTGCTTTCCATGCGGTTATGCCTCTAAGTCGTGCTTCGACACGTGGGAGATATAGCCGCATCGAGGGCGTGACAAGTTGGTAATCAGAGCCAGCCCCGACCTTAGGAGCCCCACTGCTTGATCATTTTTAGCGGCCGAGTTGTGTGTAGAAAAATGTTTTGAGTCATTTAGGATTATATATATCGGAGAGTTAGGAATTCTTTTTACTCCCCAGTCTCTTCATCGCTCTGGTAAGGCATCCTGACATAGAGTTTTGACTCTTCTCTTCTCAAATTTCACTAAATTTTTTTTTAGGATCACGCGGGTATCTTGGAATCGTTCCGATGGTTTTATGATGAGAACATTGTCTTGGTGCCTCCTGTCAGGGGTTTAGTGGAAGTGTCCCGGGGAGTTGAGCTCTGAGGTGTTGTCGCCATAATTTTATCGTTGCAGTTCTGGAATACCTGAGTTTAGTACGCCGACATCGAAAATCTCTTTTATGCAGTTCGTTGGTGAGATAACCTCGACGCCACCCAGTACTGGGGCGGGAGTTCGGGAGTATCGCCATAACTTGTATAACGGATGCTTTTCGAAGGTTGAGGTAGACGATTTCCGAAGGTTTCTTGGTTATGTGTTGAAGGATGGATACAGCTGGATGTAGGATTTGCTAGTTTTGGGTGAGATATTATGCTTCCCCTGTATCCCCAACACCTGATTGCATAACCGGAGAATTTCGGGAGTTTCATAGGTGGGAATTCAAGTAGCTCTTAGGATATCTTTCCGACGGATGTATGATATGAAATTGGGGTTCAACGTCTAGTGGTCCACCTATTCACGGTTGGTTTTACAGTGGTCTCGTTGTGTCTGAAAGAGTCCTTGGCTATGCCGACTCGGGGACACTTCGTATGTCATGTGCACTGCCTTGTACATGATTGCTGTACGATCGAGCGCGTGTAGGCCCCACCACGAAAACTTCGGACGAAATCTCTATCATATGTTTGTTCCGGCTTATTCTGCAAGCCAGTCCTTTGTTTTTGTTTTGAGTTGTGGTATTCGAGTTGCTTCAATGTCAAGTGTTGATTCCATACCTTTCCGAAATGGTGTTCTCATACTCCGATGTGAATACCAATCCTTCTCGACAATCGAGATTGTCATGTCAATCCTTTTCAACCGGCGTGTTTCTCTTCAAGTGGATCCGATCACTTCAACATCAGCAAGACCAATTATCATTTCTTCTCAACGGTGTTTGTTTCATGCGTCTCCAAGTTGCCTTTGTTTTTCCCGCCCACCCACCCTTTTTCCTCAAGGACTAAGATTTCTTTACCAAGTATCCTTTTATTTTTGTGAAGTTTCTCCATTCTTTTCCGTCAATGTTCTTACCCAGTGGTTCTCAAGAAGATGTTCTACTAGTTCGTCATTCCTCATTCCTTGCTCTTCTCCGGTGGATTTAAGTCAAGTTTTGTTGATCATACCTTTTTCCTCATTTCAATGTCTTCTCATACCGGTGCACCTCATTATCATTCTACTTCTCGCTATTTGTTATTCTGGAGTGCTCAAGATATCTCGAAGATTCGTGTTTCCACTCTGCATTCGTTCAAGCTCTTTCGAGATTGGTATCTCATTCAAGTCATTTAATTCAACCGGTGCAACATCTCTTTTTAATCTTTTCAACGGTGTTCTTTTGAGTGGGCCCTAACCCACAGGTCTTTTCCCAGGATCTTACCTGACTCTTCTATTTTCCCAGAGCTATCCTAAATTCTTCTCCAAGTTTGACGTAAGAATGAGTTATCATCAGTCAAATGCTTTTCTCCAAGATCTTTCAAATTCTTTTCATAGTTGGCTCAACCTCTTCGCTTTTGATTCTTCCGGTGTGCCTCAATAATTCTTGCTGGTGTTTCTCGTTGTCATTCTCATCATTTGAAGACCGAAGAAGGATTTCTCTTAAATCTTGGTCCATTCTCTTGAATATTCATGGTCCTAGCTTGATGCCATCCTCTCATAATTGCTTTCGATTGAGATAACTCTTTTCTTACCATCCGGAGCATTTCATGAGTTGTTTCCATTTCTTTCCTCCGAAGGCCATTATGTCATAATTCTTCATTCTCAGCGTGTAGCTATCGTTCTCCAAATCTTACCGGTGATTCGTTCAAATATCCTCTAATAAGTTCATGTTCTCTTCGTTCTCATGTATCTAAATCCCCTCAAATATCTTCATTCCTTTTCCAATTCTTCCCGGTGAATTGTGCCTTTGCTACGTTCATTTTCAATTCTTACGGTGGTTCGTTCAAGATTTCACCTCTTTCGTTATCATTTAATTCATTCGTTCTTTCCAATCCTACCGGTGGTTAGTTGAAGACCTTCCCAAGCTTGCGCCGTATCTATCTTAATCCTTTCTACGAGAATAAGTGACATGCCAAATCCATTGTGGGTCATCAATTTAATTGATGAGGGATAAGCATAATGTAATTCTTATTCTTGTTTCATCAAGTAAATTCAATTCCTTATTCCGGAGGTTCATCAAAAAATTCTTGGTTTCAATTGCTCATCCTTCTTTTTCGGAGTTCCAAGTTCTCTCGGTTATATAATCGCGAAGCTCCATCTAAATCATTGCAAGGCTTCACCTTGTGTTTTCAACTTCTCTTTCTTTTCATCATCCTTCTATTACCGGAGTTCTTCATGGAGGCTCTAAATGGTGGGTCGTCAAGGATTCTTTCATTCTTCAATTGTTCTTCAAGATTTCGCTCGAAGTTATGATCCGCCAAGCTATACTCAAAATTAAACAGGGTACCCAACACTTGTTTTGTTTTGAGAAGCTCAAGTATTCTCCGTCTTGCATTCCAAAGTGCAATTCCTTCTATCTTATCTTTTGAGATGGTGTTATGTCACTCTTGACAATTTCCTTCATGTTTCATGATTCATATTGTTGTCAAGAATGAGGTATTTTAAATCCATCAGTCTCTTCATTGGAGTTATCTTGGGTTATATTTCACCTAAAGCTTTCCCTAAGGATTGTTGCTATTTATGGTGCTTATAAATGACCCAAGTTCTTCATTTGTCCTCCCGGTGAAATAAGTTTCTCGTCTCCTTGTTGATATCAATCCAATCATTTGTTTCCGTTGGTGGCAGAAGCTCACCTCATAATTTTGAGATGTTTTCATAAGCCCGCCACAAGCTTATTCTTTTCGTTGTTGGTTTTCCAACAACTCCGTTATAACCTTCTTGGAAGGGTGCTTTCCGAGCCCATTTGTGGCAGAAGTTTGCATTTTCTCCTACATTCTATTATTCCAGTGATCTATCTTGTATTCTTTTGTTCCAGAGGCATTGTGTTGTTACTCTCTTCGACCCATCATCTCATTTTGTAAATATCATGTAATTTTCCTTGCTTATCCGTTTAGCTGGAGTGTCGTGTTTCATTCGAGTTCTCTCATCTTATCAAGTTTTGCCTCCCTTCTCAACCGGAGTGCGGTTTGTAATGTTTCTTACCCCTTGTGCCATTCTTTCAATTCCGGAGGTAGTGTGTTGTTGATTTCATCATGTATCCTCTCATCTTGTCAAGTTCATGTTCTATTCCTTCCATGTTCAACTAGAGTGCTGCTCGAATTTTTCCTCTCTCATCTTGTTTTAACCAGAGTGGTTTCGAATTCTATCTTGTCCATTAAACTCTTGGTTCGTGTCTTTGCAATCTTCAAGTTCTCGTAATGTTCCTTGTTCCTCTTTTCTAACGGATTGTTTGCAATCTCGTTCATCTCTGTTGTAGTCTTTCTTTTAAATTGCTCAACCTCCCAAGGTTCGTGGTTTCACTCATTGGTCAAAGAAGCAACTTAGTTTTACCTCTTCTCTTGCTCTTCCGTTTTCCCTCCGGTGCCATCCTAGATCTCGGGATGAGATCCTCTCGTAGTGGTGGAGTGTTGTAACGCCCCGGATGTAGCTTTCCATATTCGTAACTCCAACTCCTGCCTTTTCCGGAGATGCAATATATTATTTTCTTCGTGGTTGGGTTTTTGTCTTTCGTTTTGCATTTTGTTCATGTCATGCATTTCATCATCGCATCATTCGCATTGCATCGGCATCGTTTTTCATAAAACTTGCATTCGCTCGTAGTTGTCGCTTCTTCCTTGTCCCTGTTGACCCCCTCTCAGATCAACCGGACCGCTCTCTTCTCTCTCTTTTCTGAGCCCATCAAAACCCTTTGTCTCCATGGCGTTTCGTCAAACCCCTCTTGCGTGCGTCCGAAAACTCCCCTGAACCCGACCCGCGCAGTCATTACCGTTGGGTCCGGATCATCCCCTAACGTCTACAAAACATCTCCGTTTTCTTATTTGGACTCTCTAACCTATTTTTTCTCGACCGTTCGATCTTGATCGGAGGGTCCGTTTTGCCCCTAAGCTAGTCCACCTAGTTATTTAAACAGCCCAACCCTAATTTCTAGGCCTCATGTCCCATCCTCACAGCCGCGCCGCCACTCCAACAAATCCCCTCGGGATCCACCAGCGCCCAATCCCCTCGCAGCCTCCACCTTCTCCTCGTTATTTCCCTCCTGCCCAACCACCATCGACGCCCAAATCCTGCAGGAGCCCGAGCTCCTCCCCCCGTCGCCTCCCGAGGCCTCGTGCCACCCCGAGCGTCCTCACGCCGGTGTCCCAGCCACCTGGACCGTGCCTCGTCGTCCCGAGCAGGAACGCTCGTCCTTGTCTCTCTCGACGCCCGTTGCCCCTTGTCGGAGCTCCTCTCCAGCACGCCGTCGTTGAGCGCCGCCACAGCAGCAGCCCCAGGCGAGCCCCCGTTGCGCGCCTCTCCTTTCCCTTGCTCCTCATCTCGGACTCATCTCCCTCTCTCCTTGCTGGACAGGAAAACGCCATGGCCGCCCCTGAGCTCCGTCCGCGCCGTCGTTGCCCGGATCCGGCGCCAGCCAGCCGGATCCGCCCCATCTCCACCTCGCCGGCCTTCCCTGCTGCCGCGCCGTAGACCCCGTTCTCGCCTGCGCCCGCTGCCGCGTTCGTCTTCGTTTAGGAGCTCGAGTTCGAGTCCCTCTGCCTCACACGTTGACCGCGTCGCCAGCCATGTCGGCCGCGCGAGCCTCCTCTGCTCGCCCGCATGGGCCGCATCCCGCACCAAGCCCCTACGTCGGCTAGCCTCCTCCACCAAGCGGGCCAGAGCCCATGGGTGAGGCCACACCCCAGCAGCCCCATGCCGGCCTCCTCCAGATCCGACCGGGCCTAGGCCCATGGTGAGCATCAGACCCGCTGCGCCCCCCTTCCACTGTTGGCCCAAGTGCAGATTCGGCCCGTAGCTTTTTTTTCAGATCTGCGAATTTAGCTTTTAACCCAGGAATTTATGCTTTACAGATTGTCCCCTGTTGTTCATGCATATGAAAACTTCACAACCGTGCATCGGATTAAAATGATTTAAACATGTAAAATGGTTAGAATTTTGTGTAGATTAATAATATGCCACTTTCATCCATGTTTAAAATATTTAAAATGTTGTTTGTTTAAATTTGCTAAATGTCATGCTAAAATGATTTAATTCATAACTAAATAACCGTAGCTCGGTTTTAAATGTTCTTTATATGCAAATGGGGTGGAAAAATGCCTAGATTAACATGGTCCATTTTATTTTCCTGTTTAACAACTTTAAAATATGTTTTAGGGCAGAACAGTAGCAAATTCATAAATTGCATATGAGGTTTTTCCGGAAATGTTGTTTGTTGTTCCGGCCTCATTTAAACTTGCCTAAATATTTAATTTACTTTTGTTACACCCCTTGACATGTTTAACAACATTTAACATTGTTGTGTACCTAAACAAGAGCGAACTAAATAACTCGGATGTGGTGTGTCGTCAATATGCAACTCGTTGCATATTGAGCTCCACTTGTAGTATTGTGTGTTGCACTTTGCCATGCCATGCCTCATTAAACCGGACATGCATCATACTTGATTGTGCATCATGCCATATTTATGCTTGTGTGTTTACCATGTTGTTTGTTTCTTTCCAGTGTTGCTTCTTAGTCCCGGTAATGTTGCGATTATGAGGATTCGTTCGACTACGTCCGTTTGTCTTCTTCATGGACTCGTTCTTCTTCCTAGTGGGATTTCATGCAAGATGACCGCTACCCTGGATCTCACTACTATCATTGCTATGCTAGTTGCTTCGTTCTATCGCTTTGCTGCGCTTCCTATTACTTGTTCTTCAAGCCTCCCAAATTGCCATGAACCTCTAATCTTTGACACCCTTCCTAGCAAACCGTTGCTTGGCTATGTTACCGCTTTGCTTAGCCCCTCTTATAGCGTTGCTAGCTGCAGGTGAAGTTGAAGATTGCTCCATGATGGACAGGGTTATGTTGGGATATCACAATATCTCTTATATTATTAATGCATCTATATATTTGGTAGGGTGGAAGGCTCGGCCTTATGCTTGGTGTTTTGTTCCACTCTTGCCGCCCTAGTTTCCGTCATACCGGTGTTATGTTCCCGGATTTTATGTTCCTAACGCGGTCGGGTGATTTATGGGACCCCCCTGACAGTTCGCTTTGAAAAAAACTTGTCCAGCAAGGCCCAACTTTGGTTTTACCATTTGCCTCACCACCACCTATACCCTTCCCTTGGGTCGGCCAACCCAAGGGTCATCTTTATTTTAGCCCCCCCCCCCCCCCCCCGGGCCAGTGCTTCTCTAAGTGCTGGTCTGAACCGGGCAGACTGCGGGGCCCCCTCGGGGCAACTCGAGGTCTGGTTTTACTCGTAGGCTGACCTATCCGGTGTTGCCCTGAGAACGAGATATGTGCAGCTCCTATCGGGATTGTCGGCGCATCGGGCGGCTTTGCTGGTCTTGTTTTACCATTGTCGAGATGTCTTGTAAACCGGGATTCCGAGACTGATCGGGTCTTCCTGGGAGAAGGTCTATTCCTTTGTTGATCGCGAGAGCTTGTCATGGGCTAAGTTGGGACACCCCTGCAGGGTATAAACTTTCGAGAGCCGTGCCCACGGTTATGTGGCAGATGGGAATTTGTTAATGTCCGGTTGTAGATAACTTGGCACTAGATCCGAACTAAAATGCATCAACCGCGTGTGTAGCCCTGATGGTCTCTTCTCGGCGGAGTCCGGGAAGTGAACACGGTTTCTGGGTTATGTTTGACGTAAGTAGGTGTTCAGGATCACCTCTTGATCATTGCTAGCTTCACGACCGTTCCTTTGTTTCTCTTCTCGCTCTCATTTGCGTATGTTAGCCACCATATCATGCTTAGCCGCTACTGCAACCTCACCACTTTACCCCTTCCTTACCCATTAAGCTTTGCTAGTCTTGATACCCATGGTAATGGGATTGCTGAGTCCTCGTGGCTCACAGATACTTCCAAAACCAGTTTGCAGGTGCCGATGAAACCGTGCAGGTGACGCATCCGAGCTCAAGGAGGAGCTCGATGAAGATCTTGTTCTTTGTGTTGTTTTGTTTCAGTTGATCAGTAGTGGAGCCCAGTTGGGACGATCGGGGATCTGTGTAGCATTTGGGGTAGTCTTCTTTTATTTTGGTTCCGTAGTCGGACCTTGATTGTATTTGTATGATGTAATGCTTTACTCATGTACTGTGTGAAGTGGCGATTGTAAGCCAACTATGTATCTTTTTCCCTTATGTATTACATGGGTTGTGTGAAGATTACCTCACTTGCGACATTGCTTTCCATGCGGTTATGCCTCTAAGTCGTGCTTCGACACGTGGGAGATATAGCCGCATCGAGGGCGTGACAGCTCCAGAGTCGACGTCCGAGTGCGCTTCTGAGTATTGACACTCGGGCCCATGCTTTTTCCACGCCCGCCAGCCGGACCATGCTGCTGTTTGGATCGACGTTCGAAGCGCGGCGGTGAGTCGACTTCTTCCTCCTCGTCCGACTCCTCGCTCTCCTCCTCCTCCTCTTCTCCCGGAGACTCCCACTCACCACTCTCCTCCGCACTGTCCTCCCCCTCCTGGCCCTGCTCCAAAGCTTGTTCACTGTTGGGCATCGAATGCATCTCAATGAATACCTGCAGAACAAATCGGTCGAGCGAGAGTCAGTCAACATCAAGTACAGTCGGAGCGTGAGCAGGAAGCAGTCGGAACAAAAAGTATACCTTGTCGGGCGGGTTTCCGTCCCCGAAGGGGACAACTCTCCTGGATCCTCTGAGGTTGTCCTGGTTGCCTGTGATGCTCCTCAGCCACAAAGCTACGGTTTCAGACTGCACTTCTTCTGGATGGACCCGATCGGTATCGTCCGGTCCGGAATACAACCACATCGGGTGATCGCGGGCCTGGAGAGGCTGGATGCGTCGACTGAGGAACACTTCCAACAAGTCCATGCCGGTAACACCATCGTTGATGAGATGGACCACTCTATCCACCAACATCCTCGTCTCCATGGTCTCATCAGCGGTTACTTTCAGTGGGGTAGGAGTCTAAACACGGTCGAACGAGAAGGGGGGAAGACTAGTCGACTGACCAGGAGCTGCGACGTCCTGGCAGTAGAACCAGGTCGACTGCCAGCCTTTAACAGATTCAGCAAGAGTCATGGCGGGAAAGGCACTCCTATTCCTCCTTTGGATACCTAAACCCCCACACATCTGGATGACGTGGGTTTTCGAGTGACTCGACTTCGCCTTTTTTACCGACTGGGAACGAATGGTGAAGATGTGTTTGAAAATACCCCAGTGCGGTCGACAGTCTAAGAAGTTCTCACACATTGATACAAACGCAGCTAAATATGTGATGGTGTTGGGAGAAAAATGGTGGAGCTGAGCGCCAAAGAAGTTCAAGAATCCCCGGAAGAAAGGATGCGGAGGGAGCGAGAGACCCCGGTCGACGTGGGTGGCGAGCAGAACACACTCACCCGGTCGAGGTTGCGGTTCCATCTCCCCCTTCGGCAGCCTCGCTGCTCCCTTGGCGATCAATCCAGACTCCTCCAGTTCGGCTAGATCCTCCTGCCGGACCGAATACCAGATCCAATCGCCCTGGATCCAGCCTGGTGGCAGCCTCGCACGCGACGACGACCCACTGTTCTGCTTCTTGCCTTTCGCCGCCCCCGTCGCCTTCTTAGCGTGCTCTAGAGCCGCCGTCCTGTCCTTCACCATGGCTGGGGAGTGGCGGCGTCGAGAGCGGAGGTGCTGGGTGTGGTGGAAAAGCAGAGGAGAAAGAAGAAGGAACAGGCATGCACAGTGCCAGCGCCTAGGACCCATCGCCTTATAAAGGGCCACCTCCGAGTGACTGACGCATGGGACCAGGCAATCCCGTCAAATCCCGCAACAGTTGTGTGCAGCGTATGTGGCGAAAAAGGCGGCGCGGTAATTGAGGCATCGCTACTTATCCGAACCGCCTGTTTCGGCGCTCTCCACCCCGCGCGCTTCCCTGAAATTTCGTATCCCGCGAAATCCGGGATACACTGCAGACAATCGCGCCCAAGATCCCGCGCTCCAACACAACACTCGACACATGAGGTCACCAGTTCAATCGACAGCTCATTGAATGGATCAAGGTGACTGAGTCGACACCGAAGTACCGATGCGGGCGTTCAGTCTTGCAGAAGACACTCGTGAAGACACGAGGCTCGGAGCAGATACAACTTCAACCTAATTTTCACTCATAACTTAATCCATTCGGGGGCTACTGATGAGGATACAGACCTGGGGTAGGGTCATAGGCCTGACCTATACACCCTACCCAAGGTCACTACCCTGGAAGATAAAAGGACCAACAGACGACAGGGGAGCGTCAGTCGAACACGTCGAGTGCAATCCACTCGACGACCACATCACTCGGAAGCCCTCCTCGCTACCGTCACTTGACCATATGAAGAGCCACTCGACCATATCGAAGACCAAGAGTCAGAAGGACCCGCAACGGTCGGATGTTCACTCCTTAGTCTTTATAAGCATTAACAACAATTAAGGCTGGAGTTACCAGTAATGCCCCTTCCTTTATGTACATTAAGCCCCTTGTAATGGAGGTGGGCAGGGTCCTGGCGCACTCTATATAAGCCACCCTCCTCCTCTGGCACAAGGGTTCGCACCCCTTGTAATATCACACACATAATCCAATCGACCGCCTCCGGGCACCGAGACGTAGGGCTCTTACTTCCACTGTGAAGGGCCCGAACTCGTAAATCTCGTGTGTACACCTTCACCATAGCTGAGATCTTGCCTCTCCATACCTACCCCCTTTCTACTGTCAGTCTTAGAACCACGACACTATGTAGGCAATTTCCTCATAGACATGGATGTGTAGGTCGACTATTTCTTGCATGGCAAGGCACTGCGCGACGAGCGCAACCTCGAGGTGCACATTCTTCATCGTGACCTCCGGTAGCTGCAGGGCTACCAGTGCTTGAAAGAGTTCGTCACCATCGAGGCCGAAAAGGGTGACAGGTGATCAGGATCCTGGGTGTGCGGGTTGGAGGAGTACGACAAGGTCGTCCACGCGCTTCTTGACGGTGCTGAACTTGCGGATGGAGCGGACCATCATCTTGTCCATGCGAGAGGTGAAGCCAGCGTCGATGAGGGCTATGACATTGGCGGTCGCCAGCACCCTCTGGAAATGCTGCATGGTGCGGGGCCGCAGGACAGCATCTTGGATGATCCGGCACAGCTGACTTCCACTCGCGTCCATCTATGCCATGGGTGCTAGTGGGTATACCTGGCCATACGTCGGGCCGGCCCGGGCTTCAGGCCTGGCCTAGCCAAGCCCGACGCAAAAAACCCAGGCCCAAGCCCGGCCCGGCCCGGCCATCGGGCCTCGTTTCTGGGCCCGAGCCTGGCCTGAACATGTAAAAGCCCGTCGGGCTTTGGGCCGGCCCGGCCCGATCTTCAGACAAATGCAAAAACGACGGGCCCGGGCCCGGCCCGGCCCGGCCTTCGGGCTCAAAATCTAGGCCCAAGCCCGGCCCGAGGGCAGCGTCGGGCCGGGCCAGGTCGGGCTTTTTCGGGCCGGGCCTGCCGGGCCGGGCTTCCCATGGCCAGGTATACTTGTGGGTTCTGGTCACTTGGTCTTGGTCTTGGATTGGAGTGAGTAGCGTTGCGCAGAGACTAGGATTAGATGGATTGGAGTTGTGGGGCACCCTTATATGAGAGTCCAAACTGCGTTGCATTCACATCGTGCTGGCTCCATTTCGCTTCTCCAATTAATTCCCTCTTCATGCTAATTGAATGAGGATGCATCACTAACCGTTCAACGTTTCAGGAACCGCTACCCTCTCCCTCGTTTGCATTCAAGCTGTATCAACGTAAATGCATGTCAAAAAGAGACTAGTCAGTAGTAGTACTACTACATTGTGCACTGCAACCAAGGTGGAAATGAAAACGAGAGAACTTAATATTTATTTGCTCATTAATACCATTGCATGCAATGAATTGACCGCTGCATGCCATGCTAGGTACATCTCAAGGCATTAAAAACAAACACGGCCCACATCTCTTATTGGTTGATTCCTATTCATGTCTAGAAACAAGAAACGTGGTCGGGAGTGTTTTGGGATTATTTGATTTTTGTAAGATGACTATAACTAGCAGTCGCCACAATAACCGTAAGATCTACATTCGATGATGGTACCTATTGGACGCAAACAACAATTGAAAAGAATTGCCATGAAACTGCCACACCATGCCCCTCCCTACACATAAGATTGCCACGGGGGCGTTCGCAACTACCACATTCGGGTTGTGCTTGGCTCTCCGCCTCTTCGAGAAGTCGAACAATGATGTCACTACTTATACAGTACCGAATCAACTACTTCATGTCACCGCGTGGGGGAGGGAGAGCTTGTTGTAAGCAAAAGCTTCTCCTCGTCTACGAGACACCGCGCGCATCGGCGAGGGAGAGGGCGTACTAGTGATCAAGCTTCTCCTTGTTGTACGAGTTGACGCGACACATCATAGCATGATTTTCTCAAAGGCTGGGTGTGGCTAGGTCTGAGTTGACTGGGATTTAACCAAGTCTCAGTCAAGTGACATAACATGCAATAGAACAAAGAAAAAAGCTGGAAAAAAAATTCATGAATCTCAATGTAAAATCTCACGGATATAGTATCGAGCCGGTTGACACTTAGCAAGACTGTTTCTCAAAAAGTTGTGTTTACATATGCATTAATTACAATACATGCATGTCATGAGTTTCTTGTTGATCCTTGCATCTGTTGATTTAAGGAACCATTAAGTATGAACATGTGACGGTAAACTTGTCACAGTGGAGAGCACCTCAAGTGTTTGGAGGTAGCACTACCTCTAACACGGCCCCCGCATGCTTGCCTCTAAACTTGGATAAAAGACCGCAATGTACAATATTTGCTACAACCCCTAACATTTAACCCACCACAAACTAAAATATATATTCCTCTCTTTACCAGATCAGCATGAAAATTACAATCACCAGGATGCCAGGTAGGGCCAGAAGATTATTTTAATTAAAAAACGCTTTGAGACAGCCTCTTAGCATGGAGGCAACTCCAACAGTTTTAAGCTTATAGGCATGGTACATGCTATCCTAGACTATGTTACTACTACTACCTCCCCTACACATAAAACTGCCACGTGAGTGTTCGGGTTGCGCTTGGTTCTTCGCCTCTTCGGGAAGTTGAACAATGATGGTACTACTAAAGTGGAGTACTACTATGATTTTGTCCATCTGACACCGAATGAACTGCTGCATGTCCATCGCATGTGGGAGGGAGAGCGTGTAGCAAAAGCTTCTCCTAGTCCTGCGAGCCACCACGCTCATGGGCGAGGGAGAGGGCATTGTAATCAAGTTTCTCCTTGTTGTACGAGTTGATGCGACAGATCAAAGCAGTGCACTCAATATATTTCAATAATTTGCATTTACCGATGTATTGATTACAACGCATGCATGCATGCCGTGACTTTCCTTTTGATACTTGCATGTGTTGATTTAATGCATCTTGAAGTAGTATGAATATGTGATAGTAAAACTTTCTAATGCCCTGGCCCTAAAGCGAGAGATGGTGGTGCACGAGGAGGGCGAAATCATGTCGACAGAACAGGACCCGACGATGGAGGTCTCTATTGACCTCACCTTGCTCCACTGCCCCTTGTGCCTCTGCCCCTTGAAGCCTCCAATGTAAGAGGTTCGAATACACCTCGTCCGTTCGGCTGATCAAGCAAGGTGCAGGTTTCATGATTGATGTGATGTTTGATTGATTTTGTGCAGTGCAAGGGAGGGCACCTAACCTATGCGGAATACCGCGGCAAGCGCCCTCGGAACCAGCGGTAGTGCCAGAAGTGTGACCGCAGCGGCGGCTTCGATGTGTGCAACACGGCAATGGACGCCATCCTCTCCTCGTTGAGGGTGGAGTGCCCGCATGAAGGCTGTGGGCTCTATGTAACTTACCACGAGCTCGCCTATCACCAAAGCGTGTGTCTGCTTGGGCCCTACAAAGGCCCCGTGCCTGTCTGTGGCTACGAATGCCCGCCACCGGCGCTCCCCCACCACATCTGCACCGTGCATCTCATGCCCATGCATAGGATCTAGTACGGCAAGGTGCTCTAGCTGCAAGTGTCGGTGTCAGAGCTGTGGCGCTTGCTATTCGCAGAGGAGGATGGTCGCGCGTTTTTTGTGGTCGGCAGCGTGCTCGACATCGGCGTGCCTATCGCCGTGTCGGTCGTCTACATCAGAGCGGAGGCGTCTCCATCGCCGCACTACGTGGCCAAGGTGTGGGTGAACGACCCGCCAGGTGAGCCCAAAGGCAGGACCGACGTTGTCAAGGTGGAAATCGAGGTGACAAGCAGCAAGGATCCCATCGCCGTCGCCATGCAGGAGCTGACCTTCTTCACAGTGCCGCCCAAGCTGCTGGCCGGGGCTAGGTTGTCGTGGATGGTGTCCCTCCACATTCAAATTGACAAGCTCACCTCCTAAATGATTCTATAGTGCCTTCTGTTTACTACCTCTTTCCTGGTTTATTGGCCATCTTCGCATTTTGTGCTAAATTTTAACTTTTGAATTAACAAACAAAATGTTAATGCATGTAACCAAAAATAGTATCCTTGAAAACTACGTTCGAATACGAATCCAATGATATTTTTTTTGATAGAAAGACTATAAGGGAGGCCCCCTACAGTATTATTGATCCAATAACCCAAATTCCAAGTATCATGCCTTGAATCTGGGTGGGTGGGAAGGCATCAACCCCTTTCCACCACTAGGCTATGCGTATTCTACAACAATATATTTTTTAGTGACATGCATTATTATTTTCTTAGTTAAATCTATGGTCAAAGTTTGACACAAAGTACTAAGGGAACCAATAAACCCGGACGGAGGTAGTATCTTAGTAATATGCTAATATAGGGTTAGCTCAGTCTACTTTAACTTAAGAGATGGTGGATTTCGGTGGCGATGCAACAATTACTTCGACATCAGATCAACAGTTAAAGTAATTTCCAACAGTCGAAGGGATATTTTGTTTCTATTGGATATAAAGACCCTTTGGGTAAGGAGTATAAGCTGCTTATATGCTTGTTTGTTGAGGAAGTGTTGCATACTTCTGCGAGTTGACGCGACACATCAAAGCAGCACTACCACTAGTAGTACTCACCCGACTGCACACCAGGCAGACCAAGCTCGTGTCGTGTTGGCATCGTGTGCGGCCCGCACATTAACAAAAACCTCGCACCTCCAGCTGAGCCTCCATGTTTTAAACTTCTCAGTCTCAAGGCCAAGGAGTAGCATGAACCTATGACAGAGCCAATCGGATGGTTGAGAACACTACAATTCATAGCTACAGATGCATGTGTGAGAGAGGACGAGTGCGTGCGTGCACCTCTTCTCTTCGTTTACAACATACTAAATGTAGAGTACAAGTGTACATGGGTGGCATCGACCTAGAGAGCTAGAGATGGTGTGTGCGAGAAGTCCCGGGAGAGTAGGTGTGTGTGTTGGAAGGAGGGAGAGAGATGATATGTGTCGATGTAATGCATGTGAAAAAAATACTAGTAAATAGCTCCCATGAGGCTATTCCTAGTTAACGCCCCAATAACCGTAAGGTATGTATCAGATGGTGCCAATTATTGCATGTACACAACAGTAGAGAAATAAGTGCCAAGGCATATTACAAAACTGCCACACCACGCCCTCCCCTACCCATGAAACTACCACACGATCATTCGCAAATGCCATGGTTTGCTCCTATGTGCGATCTTCATTTTTTTAAAGGGATCTACAATAAAAGGTGGGGGAGCTTGGCATGTCGGTTTCCTACTACTCACATGCGGTCGGACATAAGTGATGTACCAAGACGATGCGCGTCGCTTCGGTGAGCGGCGGGCCGGATATACCGTCTATTCATGCTAAGTGGTGGGCCGGGCCGACCGTGTGTTGGTGCTACTGCTTACACGCGGTCGCACGTGTCAGTGATGCACCAAGCCAATGAGTGTCCCTTCGGTGAGCGGTGGGCCGGACCGACCATGTGCTGAGGCGACGCCAGCGCGACGGGCTGTAAGTTTACCGCCTAACGTAATTTGCAAAGGGTAACACTTTCTTTGCCTCCTTAACAAGATCGATCGCTAGAAATCCTAATTACATATGTTTCTCGGACGCGTATGTGGGCCCGCGTTCTCAGAGGCCATCGTGGCAGATCCAGACGCCCACAACCCCTCAGAGCAAAAAATGACTAGCCCGCTGTTGGATATTTCTATAATCAGTTTAGAAATTCTCAATTTCAAGTGTGACGCGATATTAGCCGTTCTTTGATGTTGA
Organism: Triticum timopheevii; assembly: GCA_963921465.1. Lineage (NCBI taxonomy): Eukaryota > Viridiplantae > Streptophyta > Magnoliopsida > Poales > Poaceae > Triticum > Triticum timopheevii. The sequence continues at coordinate 407,729,356 of OY997274.1, read as the reverse complement.
TCCAATGATCTAAGTGCCTCGGGATGGCTAGGATTCGCATCTACAGTAACCTCATTGTACCCAGCAGTGTCTACGTTCTTCTGGAAGCATCAACACGTCGGTGTGATCAATCCACGCAAGAAGCTAGCAAACAACACCTCTGCATGTGTGACGTGGCTTCATTAAGCACCCCCATCATTTTAATCCAAAATATATTGACTGAAAAAGAGAGACATCTCCCAAAACAAAAACTTGCTCGTATTTTGTTTCCTACTTGCTTTGCACGTACCAGAAGAGCAAGTATAATAAGTTACAGTCAGCAGGCTATAATGACTAAACAATTATATTTGTGTTGAGTTGGATGAGAGAGAGAAGAGGAGAGATAATGGAAGCTAGTTGTAGATTAACATCCGCCTACAACACGGAGTCCAAGAAACATTGTGAGAGTGTACAGTGGGCCATGCATTAATAAACTAGTACTGCTTAGTAACTAGCTATACTATACACATTGGCTATTAGGTTGACTATATATGACATGGCTACTCCATATAGCCGGTTGTTGGCTATACTATCAACCATGCTCAAAGTACTAGTGCCATGTCATCTAACAAGTCTTTCAACATGTGTAAAATTATCACGAGGGCTAACTTTTCTTAGAGAAATGTACTCCCATGTGTACTCGTGCATGTGTGTGAGAGAGGCAGTGTGTGTGTGCGTGCAACTATTCTCTTCATACATGTCCTCCACGGCTCCACCTAGTGGGTGTGTTAGAGAGAGAGAGAGGGAGATGGTGTGTCCCACATGCTTCTATACATATCTTTCTGAGGCCTGAATACATAATATATGTATGTGGAGGGGGTGATATACGGGAAGAGAGGGGGAGGGATCGTTTACGCAACATATCGATAGATGCAGATAGAGGGAAGAACTTCACGAGCATACAAGTGCTAGGAAAGAGGGGGTGCAAGTTGGAAGATGATGCAAGAGGCTAACTAGGCAAAGACAAGGAAGGAGTACAAGTGCGAGATCGATAATTAAAGAGAGGGGACGGTAACATACGTGGGCGTGCTTATCTGGTCAATAGACAAAGCGGAAGGCATGGATGATGAGATGGGGAGGGGCATTTAGTGTGTGTGTGGTAGGCGTTCCTATGTAGATAGGTTGTGGTTTGGTCGATGTGTACGTGGGTAAATAGGAGGAGACTTAACTAGAGATATAGATCGGACATTTTGTGTGGGGAAATAGTGAGAGACCTGACTACACATAAGGGGAAATTGATTGGTGCACATGCATGTATGTGTTAGAGATAAAGAACACCCAGAGTGACGAAGAGAGGGAGAGGTGTGTGTGTGGTGGCGGGAGGGGGTGCAGCTAGCTTGTGACACTGTACGAGTGCAAGATGGATAACAATAGAGGGGGCGACAGTGCCCGCATGCCTCAGAGTTAGGGCGGGAGGCATGGATGGTGAGAGGAGGGGAGGGACTATGTGTGTACTTGTTTGTGTATCGTAGGCAGGCCTGGCTAGCTAGAGGGGTATATCGATTATGTGTGTTGGAAAGATGGATACATAGGAAGATAGTGGGAGACCGACCTAAAGAACAAGAACGTGTGTGCACAATGTAGAGGATGCAAAGTGGTGGGGAGTGTGTGTGTGTGCATATATGCATGCACAATAGAAAAGTTACTGGTATCCACGAAGGGAAGAGGAGTGTGTGTGTGCGTGTAAAAGACTCATAGAGACGATAATCAGTATAAAAGTGGATTCAAATATTTGAAAAAGAGCTCATGATGTTTGGAACACATGCATGCATGAATATAATGCAGATATGCATGGTGTGGTTTTGAATCAAACGTGCTATATACTATATTCACGTGGAACAATGCCAAGTTGATTTGAAATTGCAATACCGATGGTAGACATCGTCTAACCACATTGCGTCCGCCCATGGACATAACTATTCAAATTTGAGATAATGTGTGGCTTTCAAAGCTAACATCTAAATGTTGTGTGTGTGGGCAGGGGGAATGCATTGTTGTGTATGTGTTAAACACATTATACATATGAAAACAAGGCTTAGATTATTTCGAACATCTCGCTACCAAGACCAAAGTACTATGATTTGAATTCAACATAAAATGGATACAAATATTTGAATTGGAGATCGTATGGTACATGTATTTCATATTTAAATACGATTAATACTATATGCATGTTTTCTGATGGTATAGCTTGACAACAATCGTATTCAAATAGTGAAAATTGATTCTAATTTAGTCCATATGTTAGACGACAATATATATTCATAGGGTGGAGTAAAATGTTCATATAAGATGGAAGATCAGAATGTAGGACTACATCCATTATAAACCGCAAGATCACCTAACGATATATTCGAATTCAACATAACGTGGATTCAAAATTGAATTTCGAGATCCTAGGGAGACGTCTCTTTCTTGTGGTGGGAATTGATTTGTTTTTTGTTGAGGGAAGTGCGAATTGATTTGGTATTGTACAGGCTAATCTTGTTCTCCTGATTTTTTTTATTTTTTCTTGTAGTTTTTCAATAGCATTTGTAGCAATATAGTAAAAGGGGACAACCTTGCAAAAAAGTAAAAGGGGACATGACTCTCTTGTGTCTTGTATGAATTATCTTTTTTGTTCATGTTAAGTTTGTTCTGCCAAACATGGAATCCGCGCCTTGTTATCTCGAAAATTTCAAGCTGGAGTATCTCTTGTCTCTTCCGCTGCGAAACTCCCGCCTCTTCAACCCGCGTTGCGCCTTGTTATCCCGAAATTTTGACGCGCATGAAAACTCCTCCTCATTTGAAATTGGTCGCAGCCCAGACACGTGAAATCTCCCTTCTATCCCTCAGCCGGAAATTCTGCCTCGATGTCGCGTGGTCAAAACCGATGGGCGTACGTTCGTAACTTACCCCATATTTCGGACAAGCGCATGCCTAAGCCATGGCTCCCCCTACCTTCCCATTCGTTCCCCCCATTCGTACACCAAGGTCGCCAAAACCCACAAAACCCCAAGCTCCTCCATCGGCCTCCCGATCGCCGCCCAGCCGGAGCCTCTTCCCCGATGATGTTGTCCACAACGACAGCTCGATGTCCCTCATCCACCGCACCGGATGAGGATCCATCGTCGACCTCATTGTCCCACCGGTTCAGCCGCCCCGTCCTCCTCCTCCAAGGAGTTGCCCCGATGTTCGCCTCTTCACCTGCCCGACCGGAAACGCATCACCCTCACCAATTCCTCCGATGAAGCCGAGGCCTACTCAGTACCACCAAGGAGGTTCTCACTCACCGCTGCATTTTATCTTTTATTCAATCTCATGGGGCTGCCCGTGCTCGATACCAAGCAGCCATGGCGGGTCTCCATCGACGGAGCCGCCGCTGGCCACTTCCTCCACGGCGTCTCTCCCCCATGTGGCTGCTTCCTCGGCAGTGACTTCCACAACAACACTAGCTGATGTTGCTTCGGTTCTCGCTAGTGCTGCTGCTCCGGCTCTCACCCGGGTTGCGTCTCTGCTCTTGCCGTCGGTCGCGCTGCTGCTCTGCTCTTGCTTTCATTCATGCTGTTGCTCTGCTATGCTCTTGCTGTTGATCGCGTTGCTGCTCTGCTCTTGCTCTCATTCATGCTGCTGCTCTGCTCTGCTCTTCCTCTCGCTCGCGGTGCTGCTGTTGCTATTGCTACACGACGTGCGACAGCTATTGGAGTTGCTGATTTATCACTCGCTCGCGGTGCTGTTGCACGAGCTACTCTCCGCTAGTACGTTCCCTGCTCGAGCAGCTACTGATTTAGATCACTTCTTCTCTGCTACCAGTGCTTGCATGGCCTAAACTTCTATTGTAGTGCTCTGCTACTAGTTCAATCAATTTCGTTAGTAAAATTTAGTTTCGATAATAAAATTCAGTTTTGATTGTAAAGTTTAGTTTCTTCACTTAAGTTCAGAGTCGACAGTATTTACAGCATCTGTTGGAGCAGCCTCGGCGGATGCATTGTACATCTGGCACTTTTTGGTGATTTATTTTACATCATATATTACATATGTTACAAGAAACCCACTTCAGATTAACGTTGCCTGTCTTGTCCTACTTTAGCCTCGCTGTTGTATGCCTCACTGGAGCTGCTCCAGCGACGGAACTGTCCATCACAGCGAAGCAGTACCCTTGGCGCCATCTCCAGAGGCCTCAAATCTTTTCCCCCACCTTCGACAGTCACACCAGCATCACCATCCTCCACGTCCAACCCAATGATGATGAGGTCAACAAGGCTACACCAAAGAGGTTGTACACTCATCGCATCACTTTTTTACTCTACATTCATATCGATCCCTGAGGGATCCTTTGGTTCAAAGGAGTTGCAAATCTAGAAAGAAATGAATTGTGGTCACAAAGTAAACATGGAGAAAACTAAATGCTCTTTTGAGCCACAATTTGAATTAGTTTAGCAAGATAGCCATTATATGATATTCATGTGGACCAAATAAGCTCACAAATCTTTTCGAGGGTAGGCTTCAGCCTGTTGAAGACTGCCTACTAGAATCGCCACTAGTTCAAAGAAAAAGTGAAGAAAAACATAGGAATTGGAAACTTTCCTACGGTACTACTATTCATGCATTTGGTTAGAAGGAATGGAGCAAAGAAAAACTAGAGGATTTTTTCTTTGGTGTCTCTTTCAAAGAAAAAACGTAGGAATTTTTATCCACTTGGATGTCCTTTTCAAATTAATATGCATGAAGAATAGGACTAAGTGCATTACTGGCACGATAAGATTCTTATTTACATTTTCATGTGGTTTGAATTTAATTTGACCATATTTCTCCATTCCATTGTTCTTTCAATTCATGTGAACCAAACACCTAGGTTGACAGAAATCATGTGATTGCAAATGCTCTGTTTTGCACGCATTCCTATCCTATTCCTGTGTTTTTCCTATCCCTGCATTTTTGAAATCCTCCAATTCTAATGAGTCCTTATAGATTTACTTTTCTTTTAGATAGGTGTGGAAGAAACTCTATGTGTTTTGTCCCGCTCCCGCCATGCCGTCATCCACCCCACCTAAGGTGCACCATCGACGGAAACGTCCACCATAGCAGAGTTCCCCCTGCATACCTTCTTTCACCGCCTCGAATCATCTTCCCCATTGTCGGCATCCACGCCAACTGCATTACCATCATCGACGAAGCAGATGAACTTAAGGTCTACACAGTTCCAGAAGAGAGGTCGCAGTCTTTCATGTCTGCTTATGTTATACATCGATTATTATTACCTACTACTTTATCATCCTATTCACCTCTTAGACTCCTAGTCAGGTCCAAACTAATGTTCAAACTTGAGTTTTATAATGCCTGCAGGGCACATATCGAGGCAGCAATGAATAATATCTCTGTGTACTATCTATTTGATCTCGAGTCTTCTATGTGGTTCATGTTGGGTGGGCAACAAAAGTAGATGAACCATCATCTATATTTTTAAACTAAAGCTATCATCTGCCTGCTATCGTTAGTTTTGGATCTATCCACTCGTTTGCTACCATCAGTCTTGATTTCTCCATGCACCACTTAGGCCTTACATAATCTAACTATGTTTTCTTTATTATGCATGTTAGTTATTGTACAAAATTGTAATAAACATGTAGAGAAAAACAGAAGCCCGTTGCATGGGAATATAATGTCATGCAGACGCCGCTCCATGGTGGGCAATGTGCCCCCCTCCCCCCATTCCAGATTGTATTCCATAGGAAGATAACTGTTCAGAGGGGGGATTCAGAGGGAGCCAACCACTTCTATTTACCCCATGAGGTGTTTGCTCTAACCTGGCATGCTGATGCTGGTCATATCATGCATATGGCACCTTGCATTGCTTATTTTATACATCTTATGTATCATCAGCTTAGTTTAGATTTGCTTTGTGTGAATGCCACCTATTTCTTTTCTATATCATATATGTGAATTATGCAGTGCCATCTTGTTTAGCCAGGCATCATATACGTGAATCATGCAATGCCATGCTATTTAGCTAGTCATTAGGTGGTGCTGCTATATGATAATAACCAGCCAGTTGGACCATCGAATTTCGATAAATAATTGTTCTTCATTTAAATTTAGGTCATGCATTCTTCATTTAAATTAGGCAATGGGATCTCTACGGAAGACATTGACCAAAGTAGATTGTGCCAATGGTATCTTTGTATTTGCATTTTGAACAAATATTGATTGTCTGTTTTCCTATCATATTAATTAGTGTACTGGGTTCAATTTGTGATGTTTGCAAGTCAAATTAATTTTCATATAGGCAGCAAAATGACAAAATATAATGCAATCTAGACTTTTCACTGATCATACCACCGATAAGCTAAAAAGGCAGGCAATGAAAAGAACTGGTTGGTTTATTACCTGGAGCTTATATTCAAAGGTGCTTATTTTCTTAGGATAAGTCGAAATACATGTCCCTAAGAAACTTGGCCAAAAGAACTGACATACAAATAACATGTCACGATGATTGCAATGGAGGCCCAGTTCTTTTGCCATATTCTCCCAGAATCTGACCCCTACCCTGATTCTCCTAGAATCTTTGAGACCAATTTTTTTACAATCCTATCTATTTAGGGTCTAGTTAGGTAGGATTGTAAAATAGAAGGGGGTCAAAGATTCTAGGAGAAGCTAGAGAGGGCAGATTCTAGGAGAATCCTACAAAAGAACTGGGCCGAAGTGACCTACCATAGCACACTGTATAGGCTCACCATTACCTCTCCTTTTCTTGCGATGTTCCATGAAATTGCCACATACATCTTGTACTTTTTCATTGCGTAACCCTATCTGCAAGTTGACACGGCTAATTTCAGACATCTCTACATGATAATACATTGCATATCCCTTCTGTATATTTAAACCACCAATTAAAGATTGTGTGCGTAGCATAAACTAGCCATGACTCTGTGCGCTGGACTAGCAGGCACTCCAAGGGAGCCTAATGTAGTGCACTGGAATTCCTACATGCCACCTACTATTTTGTGTACCTCTGTTCCTAAATATATGTCTTTGTAGAGATTCCAGTATGAACCACATACAGATGTATATAGATGCATTTTTGAGTGTAGATTCACTCATTTTGCTATGTATGTAGCCTATATTGGAATCTCTAGAAAGACTTATATTTAGGAACGGAGGGAGTATCATGTATGACATTTACATATATAATTTAGTAGCCAATAGTAGAAATCATTGTCTACACAAAGGGGTTACTGGTCGAAAATCCTAGCAAAGCACGCTGGCAGGCACACAACGATACAAGAGAGAGAGAGAGAGAGAGAGAGAGAGAGAGAGAGAGAGATGCACTTACAAGATCATAGCAATGCCTCAGTCCAGTATCTTGATTGTCCAAGCCGTTAGATCCAAAAGAGGCATCGTCCTTGTAGTTCTTGCCAGCTGCATAACATGTAACAGTGACCTGTTAGTATATTTGAAGTACATAGGGTAGGTGATGCTGGACGGGTTTAAAGGTGACAAGTACCTAGGCCATGGAGGGTGCTTGGCATCTTGCCAGACGGTGGGAATCAGGTTAGAAACGTCAAGGGTGATGCCGCTGCACTGGCTATCAGGGTCCGGTAAGGAGATCTAGAACCGTCGAGTAGGGTGTTTGTGGATCGGCTCTGGTAGGGTGGACTACAGTGTGGGTGAAGTGGATGTGAGGCCGTGGACGAGGTGTCGGTGAAGCTGCTCCAGTGGTTGGGTTCAGGATGGTGTCGACAATGCGTATCTGCGGCCGTGGATGGGGCGTCAGAAGCTGCTCCGGTAGGTTGGACGAGGGTGCGACGAAGTGTACCTGAGGCTGTGGACTTGTGCGTTGGCAAAGCGGCCCCGGTAGGGTAGAGAATGGTATAGGTGAAGCTACTCCAGTAGGGTTGACGATGGTGTCAGCGAAGCAGGTCCGGTAGGGTTGAGGAAGGTGCCGGCGAAGAGCATTAGAGGCCGTCGACGGGGGCGTCGGTGGGGCAGCTCCGGGGGGTGTGGACGAAGCATCTCCGGTGGGGAGTATGAAGGAGCCGCTGCAGATGCGCTGTAGTTGACGAGAGTGTTGGGGAACGTAGCAGAAAATAAAAAATTTCTACACATCACCAAGATCAATCTATGGAGTCATCTAGCAACGAGAGAGAGGAGTGCATCTACATACCCTTGTAGATCACGAGCGGAAGCGTTCAAGAGAACGGGGTTGATGGAGTCGTACTTGTCGTGATCCAAATCACCGATGATCCTAGCGCCGAACGGACGGCACCTCCGCGTTCAACACACGTAAGCTTGGGGAAGACGTCTCCTCCTTCTTGATCCAGCAAGGGGAAAGGAGAGGTTGATGGAGATCCAGCAGCACGACAACGTGGTGGTGGAAGCAGCGGCGATCTCGGCAGGGCTTCGCCAAGCTCAGCGAGAGGGAGAGGTGTTACGGAGGGAGAGGGAGGCGCCAGGGGCTAGGGTGCGCAGCCCTTCCTCCCCCCTCTTTATATAGGGGCCCTGGGGGGCGCCGGCCCCTAGAGATCCCATCTCAAGGGGGGGGCGGCGGCCAAGGGGGGAACTTGCCCCCCAAGTCAGGTGAGGCGCCCCCCCACCCCTAGGGTTTCCAACCCTAGGCGCAGGGGGAGTCCCAAGGGGGGCGCACCAGCCCACCGGGGGGTGGTTCCCTTCCCACTTCAGCCCATGGGGCCCTCTGGGATAGCTGGCCCCACCCGGTGGACCCCCGGGACCCTTCCGGTGGTCCCGGTACAATACCGGTGACCCAAGAAACTTTCCCGATGGCCGAAACTGGACTTCCTATATACAAATCTTCATCTCCGGACCATTCCGGAACTCCTCGTGACGTCCGGGATCTCATCCGGGACTCCAAACAACTTTCAGGTTACCACATACTAATATCTCTACAACCCTAGCGTCACTGAACCTTAAGTGTGTAGACCCTACGGGTTCGGGAGACATGCAGACATGACCGAGACAGCTCTCCGGCCAATAACCAATAGCGGGATCTGGATACCCGTGTTGGCTCCCACATGTTCCATGATGATCTCATCGAATGAACCACGATGTCGAGGATTCAAGTAATCCCGTATACAATTCCCTTTGTCAATCGGTACGTTACTTTCCCGAGATTCGATCGTCGGTATCCCAATACCTCGTTCAATCTCGTTACCGGCAAGTCACTTTACTCGTACCGTAATGCGTGATCCCTTGACGAACCACTTGGTCACATTGAGCTCATTATGATGATGCATTACCGAGTGGGCCCAGAGATACCTCTCCGTCATACGGAGTGACAAATCCCAGTCTCGATTCGAGTCAACCCAACAAACACTTTCAGAGATACCTGTAGTATACCTTTATAGCCACCCAGTTAGGTTGTGACATTTGGTACACCCAAAGCACTCTTACGGTATCCGGGAGTTACACGATCTCATGGTCTAAGGAAATGATACTTGACATTAGAAAAGCTCTAGCAAATGAACTACACGATCTTGTGTTATGCTTAGGATTGGGTCTTGTCCATAACATCATTCTCCCAATGATCTGATCCCGTTATCAATGACATCCAATGTCCATGGTCAGGAAACCGTAACCATCTATTGACAAACGAGCTAGTCAACTAGAGGCTTACTAGGGACATGTTGTGGTCTATGTATTCACACATGTATTACGATTTCCGGATAACACAATTATAGCATGAACGATAGACAATTATCATGAACAAGGAAATATAATAATAACCATTTTATTATTGCCTCTAAGGCATATTTCCAACAGTCTCCCACTTGCACTAGAGTCAATAATCTATTTACATTGTGATGAATCGAACACCCATAGAGTTCTGGTGTTGATCATGTTTTGCTCGCGGAAGAGGTTTAGTCAACGGATCTGCGACATTCAGATCTATGTGCACTTTACAAATATCTATGTCTCCATCTTGAACATTTTCATGAATGGAGTTGAAGCGACGCTTGATGTGCCTGGTCTTCTTGTGAAACCTGGGCTCCTTGGCAAGGGCAATGGCTCCAGTGTTGTCACAGAAGAGAGTCATCGGCCCAGATGCATTGGGAATAACTCCTAGGTCGGTAATGAACTCCTTCATACAGATTTCTTCATGTGCTGCCTCTGAGGCTGCCATGTACTCCTCTTCACATGTAGATCCCGCCACGACACTTTGCTTGCAACTGCACCAGCTTACTGCCCCACCATTCAAAATATACACATATCCGGTTTGTGACTTAGAGTCATCCAGATCTGTGTTGAAGCTAGCATCGACGTAACCCTTTACGACGAGCTCTTCGTCACCTCCATATACGAGAAACATATCCTTAGTCCTTTTCAGGTACTTTAGGATATTCTTGACCGCTGTCCAGTGTTCCATGCCGGGATTACTTTGGTACCTTCCTACCAAACTTATGGCAAGGTTTACATCAGGTCTGGTACACAGCATGGCATACATGATAGACCCTATGGCTGAGGCATAGGGGACGACACTCATCTTTTCTCTATCTTCTGCCGTGGTCGAACATTGAGCCAAGCTCAATTTCACACCTTGCAACACAGGCAAGAACCCCTTCTTGGACTGATCCATATTGAACTTCTTCAATATCTTATCAAGGTATGTGCTTTGTGAAATACCTATGAGGCGTCTTGATCTATCTCTATAGATCTTGATGCCTAATATGTAAGCAGCTTCTCCAAGGTCCTTCATTGAAAAACACTTATTCAAGTAGGCCTTAATGCTGTCCAAAATTTCTATATCATTTCCCATCAAAAGTATGTCATCCACATATAATATGAGAAATGCTACAGAGCTCCCACTCACTTTCTTGTAAACGCAGGCTTCTCCATAAGTCTGCATAAACCCAAACGCTTTGACCATTTCATTAAAGCGAATGTTCCAACTCCGAGATGCTTGCACCAGCCCATAGATGGAGGGCTGGAGCTTGCATACCTTGTTTGCATTCTTAGGATCGACAAAACCTTCCGGCTGCATCATATACAATTCTTCCTTAAGAAAGTCGTTAAGGAATGTCGTTTTGACGTGCATTTGCCATATCTCATAATCGTAGAATGCGGCAATTGCTAACATGATTCGGACGGACTTAAGCTTCGCTACGGGTGAGAAGGTCTCATCATAGTCAGCCCCATGAACTTGTCGATAACCCTTAGCGACAAGTCGAGCTTTATAAATGCTAACATTACCATCCGCGTCCGTCTTCTTCTTAAAGATCCATTTATTTTCTATCGCTCGCCGATCATCGGGCAAGTCTGTCAAAGTCCATACTTTGTTTTCATACATGGATCCTATCTCGGATTGCATGGCTTCAAGCCATTTGTTGGAATCTGGGCCCGCCATCGCTTCTTCATAGTTTGAAGGTTCACCGTTGTCTAACAACATGATTTCCAGGACAGGGTTGCCATACCATTCTGGTGTGGAACGTGTCCTTGTGGACCTTCGAAGTTTAGTAGTAACTTGATCCGAATACCTTGATCATCATCATTAACTTCCTCTATAGTCGGTGCATGCACCATAGGAACATCTTTCTGAGCTGCGCTACTTTCCGGTTCAAGAGGTAGTACTTCATCGAGTTCTACTTTCCTCCCACTTACTTCTCTCGAGAGAAACTCTTTCTCCAGAAAGGACCCGTTCTTGGCAACAAAGATCTTGCCTTCGGATCTGAGGTAGAAGGTATACCCAATGGTTTCCTTAGGGTGTCCTATGAAGACGCATTTTTCTGACTTGAGTTCGAGCTTTTCAGGTTGAAGTTTCTTGACATAAGCATTGCGTCCCCAAACTTTTAGAAATGGCAGCTTAGGTTTCTTCCCAAACCATAATTCATACGGTGTCGTCTCAACGGATTTAGACGGTGCCCTATTTAAAGTGAATGTAGTTGTCTCTAGAGCGTATCCCCAAAATGATAGCAGTAAGTCGGTGAGTGAGATCATAGATCACACCATATCCAATGGAGTGCGATTACGGCGTTCGGACACACCGTTACGCTGAGGTGTTACAGGCGGCGTGAGTTGTGAAACGATTCCACATTTCCTTAAGTGCATACCAAATTCGTGACTTAAATATTCTCCCCCACGATCTGATCGTAAGAAATTTATCTTTCGGTCACGTTGATTCTCTACCTCACTCTAAAATTCCTTGAACTTTTCAAAGGTCTCAAACTTGTGTTTCATCAAGTAGACATACCCATATCTACTCAAGTCGTTAGTGAGAGTGAGAACATAACGATAGCCTCCACGAGCCTCAACGCTCATTGGGCTGCACACATCAGTATGTATGATTTCCAATAAGTTGGTTGCTCGCTCTATTGTTCCGGAGAACGGAGTCTTGGTCATTTTGCCCATGAGGCATGGTTCGCATGTGTCAAATGATTCGTAATTGACAGACTCTAAATGTCCATCAGCATGGAGCTTCTTCATGAGCTTGACACAAATGTGACCAAGGCGGCAGTGCCACAAGTATGTGGGACTATCGTTATCAACCTTACATCTTTTGGTATTCACACTATGAATATGTGTAACATCATGTTCGAGAGTCATTAAGAATAAACCATTGACCAGCAGGGCATGACCATAAAACATATCTCTCATATAAATAGAACAACCATTATTCTCGGATTTAAATGAGTAGCCATCTCGTATTAAACGAGATCCAGATACAATGTTCATGATCAAAGCTGGCACTAAATAACAATTATTGAGGTTTAAAACTAATCCCGTAGGTAAATGTAGAGGTAGCATGCCGACGGCGATCACATCGACCTTGGAACCATTCCCGACGCGCATCGTCACCTCGTCCTTCGCCAGTCTCCGCTTATTCCGCAGCTCCTGTTTTGAGTTACAAATATGAGCAACCGCACCGGTATCAAATACCAGGAGCTACTACGAGTACTGGTAAGGTACACATCAATTACATGTATATCACATATACCTTTGGTATTGCCGGCCTTCTTGTCCGCTAAGTACTTGGGGTAGTTCCGCTTCCAGTGTCCGCTTCCCTTGCAATAAAAGCACTCAGTCTCAGGTTTGGGTCCATGCTTTGGCTTCTTCCTGGCAATTGGCTTACCGGGCGCGGCAACTCCCTTGCCGTCCTTCTTGAAGTTATTCTTACCCTTGCCTTTCTGTAAACTAGTGGTTTACTGACCATCAACACTTGATGTTCCTTTTTGATCTCCACCTCCGCTGATTTCAACATTGAATATACCTCAGGAATGGTTTTCACCATCCCCTGCATATTGAAGTTTGTCACAAAGCTCTTGTAGCTAGGTGGGAGCGACTGGAGGATTCTGTCGACCACCGCGTCATCCGGGAGATTAACTCCCAGCTGAGATAAGTGGTTGTGCAACCCAGACATTTTGAGTATGTGCTCACTGACAAAACCATTCTCCTCCATCTTACAACTGTAGAACTTGTCGGAGACTTCATATCTCTCGACCCGGGCATGAGCTTGGAAAACCATTTTCAGCTCTTGGAACATCTCATATGCTCTGTGCTGCTCAAAACAATTTTGGAGCCCTAGTTCTAAGCTCTAAAGCATGCCGCACTGAACCAGGGAGTAATCATCACTACGGGACTGTGAGGCGTTTATAACATCTTGAGTTGCTGGGAAAACGGGTGCTTCACCTAGCGGTGCATCTAGGACATATGCTTTCTTGGCAGCTATGAGGATGATCCTCAAATTCTAGACCCAGTCCGTATAGTTGCTGCCATCATCTTTCAGCTTGGTTTTCTCTAGGAACGCGTTGAAGTTGAGGGCAAAGTTAGCGTGGGCCATTTCATCTACAAGACATATTGCAAAGATTTTAGACTAAGTTCATGATAATTAAGTTCATCTATCAAATTATATAATGAACTCCCACTCAGATAGACATCCCTCTAGTCATCTAAGTGATCCATGATCCGAGTCAACTAGGCCGTGTCCGATCATCACCTGAGAGGGACTAGTCATCATCGGTGAACATCTTCATGTTGATCGTATCTTCTATACGACTCATGTTCGACCTTTCGGTCTCTTATGTTCCGAGGCCATGTCTGTACATGCTAGGCTCGTCAAGTCAACCTAAGTGTTTTGCATGTCTAAATCTGGCTTACACCCGTTGTATGTGAACATTAGAATCTATCACACCCGATCATCACGTGGTGCTTCGAGACAACGAACTTTCGCAACAGCGCACAGTTAGGGGGAACACTTTCTTGAAATTATTATGAGGGATCATCTTATTTACTGCCGTCGTTCTAAGCAAATAAGATGCAAAAACATGATAAACATCACATGCAATCAAATAGTGACATGATATGGCCAATATCATTTTGCTCCTTTTGATCTCCATCTTCGGGGCACCATGATTATGATCTTCACCGGCATGACACCATGATCTCCATCATCGTGTCTTCATGAACTTGTCACGCCAATGAGTACTTCTACTTCTATGGCTTACGGTTTAGCAATAAAGCAAAGTAATTACATGGCGTTATTCAATGACACGCAGGTCATACAAAAATAAAGACAACTCCTATGGCTCCTGCCGATTGTCATACTCATCGACATGCTAGTTGTGATTCCTATTAAAAGAACATGATCAATCTCATACATCACATATATATCATTCATCACATCCTTTTGGCCATATCACATCACAAGGCATATGCTGCAAAAACAAGTTAGACGTCCTCTAATTGTTGTTGCATGTTTTTACGTGGCTGCTATAGGTTACTAGCAAGAACGTTTCTTACCTACGCCAAAACCACAACGTGATATGCCAATTTCTATTTACCCTTCATAAGGACCCTTTTCAACGAATCTGATCCGACTAAAGTGGGAGAGACAGACACCCGCTAGCCACCTTATGCAACTAGTGCATGTGAGTCGGTGGAACCTGTCTCACGTAAGCATACGTGTAAGGTCGGTCCGGGCCGCTTCATCTCACGATGCCGCCAAAACAATATAAGACTAGTAGTGGCAAGAAAATTGACAAAACCAACGCCCACAACAATCTTGTATTCTACTCGTGCATAGAAACTACGCATAGACCTAGCTCATGATGCCACTGTTGGGGAACGTAGCAGAAAATAAAAAATTTCTACGCATCACCAAGATCAATCTATGGAGTCATCTAGCAACGAGAGAGAGGAGTGCATCTACATACCCTTGTAGATCACGAGCGGAAGCGTTCAAGAGAACGGGGTTGATGGAGTCGTACTCGTCGTGATCCAAATCACCGATGATCCTAGCGCCGAACGGACAGCACCTCCGCGTTCAACACACGTACGGTTGGGGAAGACGTCTCCTCCTTCTTGATCCAGCAAGGGGAAAGGAGAGGTTGATGGAGATCCAGCAGCACGACGGCGTGGTGGTGGAAGCAGCGGCGATCTCGGCAGGGCTTCGCCAAGCTCAGCGAGAGGGAGAGGTGTTACGGAGGGAGAGGAAGGCGCCATGGGCTAGGGTGCACAGCCCTCCCTCCCCCTCTTTATATAGGGGCCCTGGGGAGCGCCGGCCCCTAGAGATCCCATCTCAAGGGCGGGCGGCGGCCAAGGGGGGAACTTGCCCCCAAGTCAGGTGGGGCGCCCCCACCCCTAGGGTTTCCAACCCTAGGCGCAAGGGGAGGCCCAAGGGGGCGCACCAGCCCACCAGGGGCTAGTTCCCTTCCCACTTCAGCCCATGGGGCCCTCCGGGATAGGTGGTCCCACCCGGTGGATCCCCGGCACCCTTCCGGTGGTCCCGGTACAATACCGGTGACCCCCGAAACTTTCCCGATGGCCGAAACTGGACTTCCTATATACAAATCTTCACCTCCGGACCATTTCGGAACTCCTCGTGATGTCCGGGATCTCATCCGGGACTCCGAACAACTTTTGGGTTACCGCATACTAATATCTCTACAACCCTAGCGTCACCAAACCTTAAGTGTGTAGACCATACGGGTTCAGGAGACACGCAGACATGACCGAGACAACTCTTCGGCCAATAACCAACAGTGCGATCTAGATACCCATGTTGGATCCCACATGTTCCACGATGATCTCATCGAATGAACCACGATGTCGAGGATTCAAGTAATCCCGTAGACAATTCCCTTTGTCAATCGGTACGTTACTTGCCCGAGATTCGATCATCGGTATCCCAATACCTCATTCAATCTCGTTACCGGCAAGTCACTTTACTCGTACTGTAATGCATGATCCCATGACCAAGCACTTGGTCACATTGAGCTCATTATGATGATGCATTACCGAGTGGGCCTAGAGATACCTCTCCGTCATACGGAGTGACAAATCCCAGTCTCGATTCGAGTCAAACCAACAGACACTTTCGGAGATACCTGTAGTATACCTTTATTGCCACCCAGTTATGTTGTGACGTTTGGTGCACCCAAAGCACTCTTACGGTCTCTGGGAGTTACACGATCTCATGGTCTAAGGAAATGATACTTGACATTAGAAAAGCTCTAGCAAACAAACTACACGATCTTGTGCTATGCTTAGGATTGGGTCTTGTCCATCACATCATTCTCCCAATGATGTGATCCCATTATCAATGACATCCAATGTCCATGGTCAGGAAACCGTAACCATCTATTGACAAACGAGCTAGTCAACTAGAGGCTTACTAGGGACATGTTGTGGTCTATGTATTCACACATGTATTACGATTTCCGGATAACACAATTATAGCATGAACAATAGACAATTATCATGAACAAGTAAATATAATAATAACCATTTTATTATTGCCTCTAGGGCATATTCCAGCAGAGAGTACCGGCGAAGCAGATCCGGTGCCATGGACAAGGCCGGCACTGAATGAGCTATGGTACGGTGGTGGATGAGCAATCTACTTGTTTCTCGGGGAGGTGGGAGGGGTAGATGCTGCCGCAGAAGAAGATCCAGCGAGGTGGACGCCGCTGGCGGTGAATGGGCTCTGGTATGCCGGTGGATGAGCAGTCTAGGGTTTTGAGAGGGGAGGGGTAGAAAGGCCGATGAAGTACGGACGGCGTGATGTAAGATGCTCTGGTGCTGTGGAGTTAGTCATTTTTGCGTGAGGGGGAGAGGAAATGGGGGTGCCGTGTGGTGGGGAGAACCAGAAGTTTCCAAAGCAGCCCCGACCTATTATGTAAATGAGGGCTGTATTGTAACTGTTGTTCTTCGTTCACCAAGGACAAAAGGGGGATTTCGCATGCTAAAGACTAGGTCGCGGAATTTTAGAAGGAGGCGGGACATTTTGCCGCCCGCGGGATTGTTCATATCCAGTTTCAACTAATTTTGAACAGTGCTAGGGGGAAGGTCATGTGTGACTGTGTACACAGGGCACACATCAGCAGTTAATAACTGTTGTGAAGTCGACCCCAGAAAAAAGGCAATAACTCGGGATGATGCACCGATAACTTGGACGTTCACGCGGGCGCAGCCAATCGTACGGTTGTCGAGGCGCGTTCACAAAAAAGGGATCAAACGCTCAGCCTATATATTTCTCGTGTAAATATATAATTTAGTGCCATTGGTTATTTACTTTAAACATAATGCATTGACGTGTTATTGTAGAGGCGCACAAAAAGAAATGGATATTGTAGTCCCACAAAAGAATGGATATTGTAGTCCGCTACTTAAAAGTGTTACCTCATATGATTACATAGCCTCCATTTCATAAATTGCGTACCCATTGAATTCCTATATGAATATTACATATATTACTTCATAATAGAACCTTAAATCATCCAAAACTAAAAAAAATTGAATGCAAGACTAACAATGGTGCATGTACATGATAGCTACACTGGTTGTTTGAAGAAACATCACTGTAACTTTGGCATGCACAATTGAAAAGGATTATTTAGGAAAAAATGTGATATGTGAGTGTCCAATCTTTATAGCGTTGAATCGATATTGTATCTTTGGCCACGATACAAAGTAGATATTGTTTTATGTTCAAGCAATGCACGTCCACAATCGCTAGATAGTGATACGTGAATGAATTGTGCAATCTCTCTCAGATGCATACATATCTCATTTCTCCATGGGCATCGGAATCACACATGCACACTTCATATATTTCTGTCCCTCTGTCAAGGTTAGAATTCGTCTTTCTACCCCGTCCTACAAGTCTCTCACACAGAAACACACACGCTCTCTCTGTCGAACACGCCACCCCTTTAATTCCGCCCACCCACCGCCACTAATGTCTCAAAGTATAATTATGTCTCTCACACATATGCCTAAGGTTAACTCAAGTCCCAGAACCATATGAATACATACGATGGGATTCCAGCAGAGCACCTTTTGTTTTCAGATTTCTCTCTCTCTCTCTCTCACACACACACACACACACACACACATACACACACACGCATGCGTAGACATTGTTTCTCTATTCATTTTGCAGGCACTTGCATGCACAGCGCTTGTTTATCTCCGTGATGCTTTAAGTATGCCTCGCACACATGCTATCTACCTATCCCTTAATATAGATATGTGCCACACAAACTCCTTTTCCCTATATCTAAGTGTCACTGCCCCCTCCCACACCCACACACACACACTTTCCGACACCGAAGGAGTAGGGTGACACCTCGATCTTGATACTAATCTATCTACTGGCTTCTCTCTCAAAACACACACACACACACACACACACACACACACACACTACCCGACACCAAAGGAATAGGGTGGCACCTCGATCTTGATAGTAATCTATCTACTGGCTTCTCTCTCAAACACACACACACACACACACTCGCTAGTTGTGCCTCTGTGCCTACCGTGCGCACACTCTCGATACGTATTTCTCTCCCTCCCCCTCCCCACCCCCAACAATGACAGCAAAAGGGTGACAACTCGATCTTGATCTTAATCTATCAATTGGTTTCTCTCTCAAACACACACACACACACACACACACACACACACACACACACACACACTACCCAACACTGAAGGAGTAGGGTGGCACCTCGATCTTGATAGTAATCTATCTACTGGCTTCTCTCTCAAACACACACACACACACACTCGCTAGTTGTGCCTCTGTGCCTACCGTGCACGCACTCTCGATACGTCTTTCTCTTCCTCCCCCTCCCCACCCCCCAACAATGACAGCAGAAGGGTGACAACTCAATCTTGATCTTAATCTATCAATTGGTTTTGCTCTCAAATACACACACACACACACACACACACACACACACACGCTAGTTGTGTCTCTGTGCCTCGCTCACACACACTCGATATGTCTTTCTCTCTGTAGCCCCCTCGATATGTAAACTTCTATCGCGCATAGCTAAAGTGACGATGACGCTGAACCTAGTGTTCCTTGTTTTTACCGGCCTCATGTGATAGATGTCACCCTGTTTTCTGTTAATTAACAAGGCAACCTTTTCTTTGTTACTAATAGTGAATTTGAGATCATTCGGGGCAGACATAAAATATATCACTTCAACCCAATTATCACAGTAACTATTTTAAAAGAAACTAGCTAGATGTCCGTGCATTGCACGGAACATCAAGATGCATTTGTATGAGTAGTTTATTTTGTGGGAGAAAAGGATGAACGAGGGAAGGCCTTATTTGTAAATCTGGAGAGGGGTGTGGGTATCTTTTTGCAAAATTGCCATAGTTTCCTTCCTATCCGTTAGATATAAATCCGACGGCCTATATTGCAGGATGGCAAGCACACCATCATCACCAACTCTGTTTTCTACTCCCTTTGTTCCTAAATATTTGTCCTTTTAGAAATTTCAACAAGTGACTACATACAGAGCAAAATGAGAGAATCTAACTCTAAAATATGTCTATATACACATCTGTATGTGGTAGTCCATTTGAAATATGAAAAATACAAATATTTAGGAACGGAGGGAGTATAAGAGTAGACATAGAGATATATCTCCAGCATCGTCCACAACGAACATGTGTTGGACTGGTTAGCGCCGGATGCTCACAACGCGATAACCTGCATTCGAATTCTGTCTTTAACTTTAGATTTCTATATTATATAATTTAATATATACTTCTTTTGCTATTGTGCTGACAGTGGAACCCACAGAGTACTTAGAACGCAAGATTAAGGATGGATTTGTTTCTTTTTAACTTTCTGTACGAAGCTGTAGCCACCCTGCAAGTCATGTACACTGTACATGCAATTAAATTTTTATAGACGGAGAATCATACACCCAATTAACTCAAATGGATTCGACGTGACTCTGTTATTTCCAGCATAAGAGCATCTCCAATGGCAACCGGCAAATTTCCTCCAGCTTCCTTCCATGGAGGACATCCAACGCCAGCTGCATACATTTTCACAACTCTAACCAACCAGAGGAAATTCACGCAAACACGGATTGATTTCATATAAGCAAGAAGGATTTCATATAAAAAAGACGAATCTTCATATAAACATGACGGATTTCATTACATTTACATGAACTAAGTGGTGCTAATCCGGCTCTCGTGCTATAATTAATACCTAATCTAAATGGCCGCCCGCGGATCCCTTTCTCTTCCTCATGTCCGGCAGACACTTGCAGGGTCGACGAAGGTCCTTGGAAGAGACGAAGCAGCAAAGAAACCACCTGTATACGTAGTCATCGCCTCAGCGGTGGCCTTCATGGGACCCAAGTGGCGGCGGCCTCCCGTGTTCTACTTCTCCTCGATGATGGCGGCGGACACGGAGAAGCTGGCCACCGACTCGTCGCTCTCCATGAAACCAGCTTCTCTCTCTGCCTGCATGGCGCTGATACGTCTCCAATGTATCTATAATTTTTTATTGCTCCATGCTATTATATTACCCATTTTTGGATGTTTATGGGCTTTACTTTACACTTTTATATCATTTTTGGGACTAACCTACTAACCGGAGGCCCAGCCCGAATTGCTGTTTTTTTGGCCTATTTCAGTGTTTCGAAGAAAAGGAATATCCGGAGTCCAAACAGAATGAAACCGTCGGGAGCGATCTTTTTGGAACAAACGCAATCCAGGAGACTTGGAGTGGACGTCAAGAAGTAGCCAAGATGGCCACGGGGCAGGAGGGCACGCCCTAGGGGGGTGGGTGCGCCCCAACCCTCATGGGCCCCTCATGGCTCCCCTGACCTACCTCCTACGCCTATATATATCCACGTACCCTGAAAACATCCAAGAGCACCATGAAAAACTATTTCCACCGCTGCAACCTTCTTTATCCGCGAGATCCCATCTTGGAGCCTTCGCAGGCGCTCCGACGGAGAGGGAATCGACCACGGAGGGCCTCTACATCATCTCCCAGGCCTCTCCGATGAGTTGTGAGTAGTTTACCATAGACCTTCGGGTCCATAGTGATTAGCAAGATGGCTTCTTCTCTCTCTTTGAATATCAATACAAAGTTCTCCTTGATCTTCTTGGAGATCTATTTGATGTAACTCCTTTTGCGGTGTGTTTGTCGAGATTCGATGAATTGTGGGTTTACGATCAAGTTTATCTATCATAAATATTTGAATCTCCTCTGAATTCTTTTATGTCTGATTGGTTATCTTTGCAAGTCTCTTTGAATTATCAGTTTGGTTTGGCCTACTAGATTGTCTTTCTTGCAATGGGAGAAGTGCTTAGCATTGGGCTCAATCTTGCGGTGTCCTTTCCTAGTGACAGCAGGGGCAGCACGACATGTATTATATTGTTGCCATTGAGGATAAAAAGATGGGGTTTATATCATATTGCTTGCGTTTATCCCTCTACATCATGTCATCTTGCTTAATGCGTTACTCTGTTCTTATGAACTTAATACTCTAGATGCAGGAATGAGTCGGTCAATGTGTGGAGTAATAGTAGTAGATTTAGATATCGTTTCGATCTACTTGCTGCGGACGTGATGCCTATATACATGATCATACCTAGATATTCTCATAAATATGCACTTTTCTATCAATTGCTCGATAGTAATTTGTTCACCCACCGTAATACTTATGCTATCTTGAGAGAAGCCACTAGTGAAACCTATGGCCCCCAGGTCTATCTTTTATCATATAAGTTTCAAATCTATCTTTATTTGCAATCTTTACTTTCCAATCTATATCATAAAAATACCAAAACTATTTATCTTATTTTATTATCTCTAGAAGATCTCACTTTCGCAAGTTACCGTGAAGGGATTGACAACCCCTTTATCGCGTTGGTTGCGAGGTTCTTGTTTGTTTGTGTAGGTACAAGGGACTTTTGAGGAGCCTCCTACTAGATTGATGCCTTAGTTCTCAAAAACTGAGGGAAGTACTTATGGTACTTTGTTGCATCACCCTTTCCTCTTCAAGGGAAAACCAACGCAGTGCTCGAGAGGTAGCAAGAAGGATTTCTGGCGCCGTTGCCGGGGAGGTCTTTGCTCAATTCAAGACATACCAAGTACCCATCACAAACTCATCTCCTTCGCATTACATTATTTGCCATTTGCCTCTCATCCTCTCCCCCACTTCACCCTTGCCATTTTATTCGCCCTCTCTTTCCCGTCCGCCTCTCTCTTTCGCTTGCCTTTCTGTGTGCTCTTATGTTAGTTCATTTATTTCTTCGTAATGGGTAGTCCTTCTATCATCGTTAGTACCCCCGATCATGAAGTCCTTAACTTTAAACAAAGGGAGGGGGAAATCTAAAAGATGCTTGGCATAGAATTTGGAATGCTCACAATAGATCTACTAGGAAGCAATCTACTTCCATTCTTTTTCGCAATTTTTATGTAGGCATTACTCCTTGGAATAGATATATCCTTGATACCATTAGCGGAGGGAATTTCTTGGGTAGCCACACTTCTGATGCTTATAATGCTATGTTAGACTTGTTTGGTCCACCCCCTCTTTTGGTTAATGGAACTGTTTTAACCTTGGAACATGTAATGCAACGGCTCAAAATTATTGAAAATAAAGTTGCCACTGTTGAGTTAATTGAAAATTTGGATAAAAAGATCGACAACCAAATTACCCAATATGGATCTAGGGTTGGAGTTACTTTGAAATTTTTTAAAGAGAAAGAACCTATAGTTAATGAAAGAATAGATCTAGATTCTACGAGAATCGGTAAACTTGAAGATATTATTACCAACTTAGGGTCTTCCTTCTCATCCGTGAAAATTACTCCAACCCCTCCTACCAAATTGCCAAATTTATGTATGTTCCTAAGAATAAGGGTGAATCTTCTAGTAAGGAAAATGCCGATCTCAAATCAATGTGTTCATCACAATTTTCTCGCTTTCATTAAGGAAACTTTTGCTACAAAAGAATCTCTTGATTTCTTGCCAAGGAGTTTAATCATTAACAAAGAAATTCCTAAGGGTTGTAAGTGTTCTATTGAGGAATTGAATACCAAAGATGGCAATACTTAGATCTATTCTCGCTTTTATGCCTAGCTAGGGGCGTTAAATGATAGCGCTTTTTGGGAGGCAACCCAATTTTATTTTATTTCCTTTCTTTTTGCTTCTGTTTAGTAATAAATAATTCATATATGCTCTGTTTAGATGCGGTTTTATGTTTAATTTAGTGTTTGTTCCAAGTACAACCTATAGGATAACCTACGGTGATAGTTAATTTGATTCTGCTGGAAAACAGAAACTTTTGCGCGCACGAGAATAATTTTAATAAATCACAGAAACGTGCTTTTTAGTTGATTCTTTTTGCAGTATCAATAGATAAATTTCCTAGGACTTCCTAGTTTGGTAGGATTTTTAGAGTTCCAGAAGTATTCGAAAGTTACAGATTGCTACAGACTCTTCTGTTTTTGACAGATTCTGTTTTTCGTGTGTTGTTTACTTATTTTGATGCATCTATGGCTAGTATTGGGGGGGGTATGAACCATAGATAAGTTGGAATACAGTAGGTTTAACATGAATATAAATAAATAATGAGTTCATTACAGTACCTTATGTGGTGGTTTTTCTTTCTTACACTAACGAAGCTTATGAAATTTTCTGTTGAGTTTTGTGCTGTGAAGTTTTCAAGTTTTGGGTAAAGATTTCATGGACTATGGAATAAAGAGTGGCAAGATACTAAGCTTGGGGATGCCCATGGCACCACAAGATAATCAAAGGACAACCAAAAGCCTAAGCTTGGGTATGCCCCGGAAGGCATCCCCTCTTTCGTCTTCGTCTATCGGTAACTTACTTGGAGCTATATTTTTATTCGCCACATGATATGTGTTTTGCTTGGAGTGTCTTGTATGATATGAGTCTTCGATTTTTAGTTTACCACAATTATCCTTGCTGTACACACCTTTTGGGAGAGGCACACATGATTTGGAATTTATTAGAATACTCTATGTGCTTCACTTATATCTTTTGAGCTAGATAATTTTGCTCTAGTACTTCACTTATATCTTTTAGAGCACGTCGGTGGTTTTATTTTGTAGAAATTGTTGATCTCTCATGCTTCACTTATATTACTTTGAGAGTCTTTTAGAACAGCATGGTATTTGCTATGGTAATAAAATTGGTCCTAGAATGATGGGCATCCAAGTTGGGTATAATAAAAAACTATCATAGAAAGTGAATTGGATGCTATGATCAATTTGATGCTTGATAATTGTTTTGCGATATGAGGATGGTGATATTAGAGTCATGCTAGTGGAGTAATTATGAATTTGAGGAATACTTGTGTTGAAGTTAGTGATTCCCGTAGCATGCACGTATGGTGAACCGCTTTGTGATGAAGTTGGAGCATAATTTATTTATTGATTGTCTTCCTTATGAGTGGCGCCGGGGACAAGCCATGGTCTTTTCCTACCAATCTATCCCCCTAGGAGCATGTACGTAGTACTTTGTTTCAATAACTTGTAAATTTTTGCAATAAGTATATGAGTTCTTTATGACTAATGTTGAGTCCATGGATTATACGCCCTCTCACCCTTCCACCATTGCTAGCCTCTCTTGTGCCGCACAACTTTCGCCGGTGCCATACACCCACCATATACCTTCCTCAAAACACCCACCATACCTACCTATTATGGCATTTCCATAGCCATTCCGAGATATATTGCCATGCAACTTTCCTCCATTCCATTTATTATGACACGCTCCATCATTGTCATATTGCTTTGCATGATCATGTAGTTAACATCGTATTTGTGGCAAAGCCACCTTGATAATTCTTTTATACATGTCACTCTTGATTTATTTCATATCCCGGTACACCGCCAGAGGCATCCACACAGAGTCATATTTTGTTCTAAGTGTTGAGTTGTAATTCTCGAGTTGTAAGCAAATAAAAGTGTGTTGATCTTCATTATTAGAGCATTGTCCCAAGTGAGGAAAGGATGATGAAGACTATGATTCCCCCACAAGTTAGGATGAGACTTCGGACTTTATAAAAAATAAAAGAGGCCAAAGAAGCCCACCAAAATAATAAAATAATGAGAGAAAAAGAGAGAATGGACAATGCTACTATCCTTTTACCACACTTGTGCTTCAAAGTAGCACCATGATCTTCATGATAGAGAGTCTCCTATGTCGTCACTTTCATATACTAGTGGGAATTTTTCATTATAGAACTTGGCTTGTATATTCCAATGATGGGCTTCCTAAAAATGCCCTAGGTCTTCCTGAGCAAACAAGTTGGATGCACACCCACTTAGTTTCTTTTGTTGAGCTTTCATACACTTATAGCTCTAGTGCATCCGTTGCATGGCAATCCCTACGCACTCATAGTGAAATACTTTGTGTGATGAAGATAGAGCATAGCCAGACTATATGATTTTGTAGGGATAGCTTTCTTTAGCCATGTTATTTTGAGAAGACATGATTGCTTTGTTAGTATGCTTGGAGTATTATTGTTTTTATGTCAATATGAACTTTTATTTTTGAATCATTTTGGATCTGAACATTCATGCCACAATAAAGAAAATTACATTGAGAAATATGCTAGGTAGCATTCCACATCAAAAATTCTGTTTTTATCATTTACCTACTCGAGGACGAGCAGGAATTAAGCTTGGGGATGCTTGATACGTCTCCAATGTATCTATAATTTTTGATTGTTCCATGCTATTATATTACCCGTTTTTGGATGTTTATGGGCTTTACTTTACACTTTTATATCATTTTTGGGACTAACCTACTAACCGGAGGCCCAGCCTGGATTGCTATTTTTGCCTATTTCAATGTTTCGAAGAAAAGAAATATCAAATGAAGCCCAAACGGAATGAAACCTACGGGAGTGATCTTTTTGGAACAAACGCAATCTAGGAGACTTGAAGTGGACGTCAAGAAGCAGCCGAGGCGGCCACGAGGTAGGAGGGCGCGCCCCAGGGGGGTGGGCGTGCCCCCCACCCTCGTGGGCCCTCGTGGCTTCCCTGACCTACCTCTTTCGCTTATATATATCCATGTACCCTAAAAACATCCAAGAGCACCACGAAAAACTATTTCCACCACCGCAACCTTCTGTATCCGCGAGATCCCATCTTGGAGCATTCGTCAGTGCTCTGCCGGAGGGGGAATCAACCACGGAGAGCCTCTACATCATCTCCAAGGCCTCTCCGATGAGTTGTGAGGATTTTACCATAGACCTTCGGGTCCATAGTTATTAGCTAGATGGCTTCTTCTCTCTCTTTGAATATCAATACAAAGTTCTCCTCGTTCTTCTTGGAGATCTATTTGATGTAACTCTTTTTGCGGTGTGTTTGTCGAGATCCGATGAATTGTGGGTTTATGATCAAGTTTATCTCTGAGAAATATTGGAATCTCCTATGAATTATTTTATGTATGATTGGTTATCTTTGCAACTCTCTTCGAATTATCAGTTTAGTTTGGCCTACTAGATTGATCTTTCTTGCAATGGGAGAAGTGCTTAGCTTTGGGTTCAATCTTGCGGTGTCCTTTCCCAGTGACAGGAGGGGCAGCAAGGCACGTATTGTATTGTTGCCATCGAGGATAAAAAGATGGGCTTTATATCATATTGCTTGAGTTTATCCCTCTACATCATGTCATCTTGCTTAATGTGTTACTCTGTTCTTATGAACTTAATACTCTAGATGCAGGTAGGAGCCGGTCGATGTGTGGAGTAATAGTAGTAGATGCAGAATCGTTTCGATCTACTTGTTGCGGACGTGATGCCTATATACATGATCATGCCTAGATATTCTCATAACTATGCACTTTTCTATCAATTGCTCGACAGTAATTTGTTCACCCACCGTAATACTTATGCTATCTTGAGATAAGCCACTAGTGAAACCTATGGCCCCCGGGTCTATCTTTTATCATATTAGTTTCCAATCTATCTTTATTTCCAATCTTTAGTTTCCAATCTATATCATAAAAATACCAAAAAAAATTATCTTATCTTATTATCTCTATCAGATCTCACTTTTGCATGTTACCGTGAAGGGATTGACAACCCCTTTATCGCGTTGGTTGCGAGGTTCTTGTTTTTTGTGTAGGTACGAGGGACTTTTGAGGAGCCTCCTACTGGATTGATACCTTGGTTCTCACAAATTGAGGGAAATACTTGTGCTACTTTGCTACATCACCCTTTCCTCCTCAAGAGAAATCTAACACAGTGCTCAAGAGGTAGCACGCACTGCCGCAGGCATGGGAGGCGAGCCCATAGACACGGGAGGCGCGGCCACCGCAGACACTGGTGGCATGGTACGATGCGGCAGTGACTGCGCCCGTGCCGCCGTGCCAGCATGGAGAAACTTGCCACTCCTCATCGAGCGGAACTGGAGCGGCGAGTTGCTGAACCACGGTCGGCTTGGGCCGGCATCTGGCTCCGTCGGGCCAAGCAAGGTTGGTGAACCATCGAGTGGCCTTGCTCTTATCCGGAGGGCTCGGCGGGCCACCCAGCCGGGTAGTATGCCGGAGAACGGCTCCTCAGAAGACATCGGAAGAGTGGAGAAAATGGTGAAGGAGGAGATGGGGGAGCGGTGGAGGGGTGCGATTCTTGCCCGCTGTCTGTCTGGCCTTGTTTAATTAAAGGGCAGATGGTGGGAGCTTGGCCGGCGTCTGGCTTCGTTTAAACTGAGGGCAGAAGGGAGGAGCTCGTCCAGCGTTGCATTTAATTCTGGCCCGCTCATGAACGGACGTTCGGCCGGAGTAGGTTTCTCGGTTTGCATGCGGGTTTAATGGAGGCGTTTGATGGAGGCGAGGAGGCATGTTCACACTACAAAAAAGACACATCCGTAACATTTTGGGCTGAACGAATTTTTTTCTGTCATACTTATGACGCTTCTATGACGATAATTGTGACAAAACCCGGTATCATCATAGATGTGGTGGGCTCCTACTTCTATGACAAAAAATCATGACAGAAAATGGGCTTTTCGTCCTGGGCGGGCCGGAGATGCAGCTGCATGACATTCTTTGGGCCGTCAATGCCGGAAAAAACCGTGGTTGAAGTGAGGGCGAGGAAAATATTAGGGAGTTCCCGATTACGGTGGGTGGTCGGGGACCGAGCGATGCGCGTTTCTCTCGTAAACATACGCGTGTGGGTGCGAGGCGTTGGGCTCTAACTGAACCCGAGCGAGGCATCGCCTAACTGAACCCGAGCGATTGCACTGAGCCCGTGGAGAGGGCTGGTTAAACAGTAGCCGGTGGAGTAGCGCACGGTGGAGGCTGGATGAACAGGAGCCCGTGGATTAACAATCGCAGGTGGAGGCTGGAGGAGGTCGACGGTAGATGAACAGTACCCCGTGGAGGCTGGAGGAGGTCGACGGTGGAGATGAACAGTATCTCGTGGAGTCCCGTTTTGCGGTACGCCACACCCCTCCTGATGAACAGGACCCCCATTTCGACTGTAGCGCTCCAACACAAGTCAGTTTCCTCTGTTTTGCGGTACGCCACACCCCTCCCAATCAACAGGACCCCGTTTTGACCGTAGGAGGTCCAACAGAAGTCCGTTTCCTTCGTTTTGCGGTACGCCAGACCCCTCCCAATGAACAGGATCCCGTTTCGACCATGGCCGGTCGAACACAAGGCCGTTTCCTCCGTTCTGCGGTACACTAGGCCTCGTTTCCATCGGCTGTTCTGTCCAAGCCGGTTGGCTCCCACGTGTTCTGTTGCCTCTCGATGAACACAATGCATTCCGTTGCCACCCCATGAACACGATGACGACGCAGTTTCTCCGTTCCGACCCAGCCATGTACACGAGCCCTGGCCGTACGTATGCGCGAGTAGGCGTTCGAGACCCCACCCGTATGTACATACGTGGCCGTATTTTCTTTCTTGCACACTGGCCGATGTCCGTATGTGTACCTGCTACATGCGCGCCTCTACTACGGCACGTGCGCGCCTCTACATCGACCAGTATGTACGTACACGTTTGCGACCAGAATGAGAACGCTACGTACGCTTCGACCAGGTGGGTCCCGACTGTCAGGCAATTCCTTGCGTGCGAAGATGTAGCTGGTGGGTCCCAGCAGTCAGGGGGGCGAATCATTTTTTTGCACGGACGCACTTCCTTGTGTGCAAAGATGTAGCTGGTGGGTCCCAGCAGTCAGGGGGGAAACTTTTTATTCGCGAAATACAGTTGCCCGTCTAGTGGGTCCCTGCTGTCAGGTGGAGGAATCATTATTTTCCGCGTAATAAGGAGGCACTTCCTTGCTGCGGCCGTGGACCCGGTTGTCAGCCTCTCCACGTACAGTACTCTTCCGATGGAAGTCGGTCATTGACCACATTGACC
The DNA here is from genome assembly GCA_963921465.1 of Triticum timopheevii. Classification (NCBI taxonomy): domain Eukaryota; kingdom Viridiplantae; phylum Streptophyta; class Magnoliopsida; order Poales; family Poaceae; genus Triticum; species Triticum timopheevii. Next base: position 407,699,735 of record OY997274.1, on the reverse strand, counting down.
ACGCCGCGCCGAGAGCACCAAGGCGGTGGACGACGGCGATACCTAGGAAGGGGATGACACGGAGCCGGGGAAGACGCGTTAGTGGATGCCCACGCGGAGAGGAGTACGAGGGTTCACTGGTTCGGCTGCGGTGTGAGGCTGCTGTCGCCGCAAAATAACAGGGGGTGTGGGTGAGCAGAGGGATAGCCTGGCCAGCGGTGGGAGTAGTAGGGGCGGTGAGGCCTTCCGGCATCATAGCCGGCCATGGGAGGTAGGAGCACACAGCACGACCGGCGCTGGTTTGGGCGGCTGGAGCAAGAAGACCAGAGGTTGAAGAAGCACTACGGTCGTTGGATGAACATCGTACGGTAACTGGAGCTAGAATCGTTCATATTGACTAAGTTGACAAAGCCCTCCGTCCCTATCAACTTGGTAGGCCCACAAGTCAGCCTCCCACTATGCTGGGTTCCAGCTAGCAGGGGGAGTATTTATGTTTATGTGCGTAATATGGAGGCACTTCCTTGCGTGCGAAGATAGCTGGTGGGTCCAACCTGTCAGCGGGGGGCACGTTTCTTTTCGCGAAATACAGAGGCCCTTCTGGTGGGTCCCAGATGTCAGGTGGAGGAATCATTATTTTGCGCGTAATAAGGAGGCATTTCCTTGTGTGCAGCATTGGACCCAGCTGTCAGCCTCTCCACGTATAGTCCACGTCCGATGGATGTCGTTCATTGACCATGTTGACCAGGCCGCACCGAGAGCACCATGGCGGTGGACAACGGCGAGGCCTTGGAAGGGAATGACACGGAGCAGGGGAAGACTCGGCAATGATTGCCCACGCGGTGGGGAGTATGAGGGTTTACTGGTCCGGCTGCCGTCGCCGGAAAATAACAGGAGATGTGGGTGAGTAGAGGAATGGCCTGGCCAACAATGGAGTAGGGTGGGGCGGTGCGGCCTGTGCGGCCGCATAGCCGGCCACGGGAGGCGGGAGCAGGCAGTCCCACCGGCGCTGGTTTGGGCGGCTGGAGCAAGAAGATCAGATATTGAAGATGCATCACGGCCGTTGGATTAACATCCAACGGTCACCGCTACTAGAATCGTTTGTGGACTAAGTTGACAAAGCCTTTCGTACACGTCAACCTAGTAGACCCACAAGTCAACCTCCAAATCTGTCCCAAACAGCATACAACCCAAAATTTCTAGCCAGATTCAAATTAATTTTAAAACTAAATATACCTTAATTTAAATTCAATGAAATTTTACCCGCACAAAACAATGAAATTTAAAATATCAAAATCCGAAAGAAAAAAGTATTTTGGAACTAATTGCATGTTTGTTATATTCTTTATTTTATAGCCCATTTATTATTACTTATAGCCCATTTCTTATTACTTATAGCCCATTTTCTGGGCAAAATGCATCCCTCCTCGTCTTGAAAGATTTCCGGCCCAGCAGGGCGTAGAAAAGCAAGTAGGCCTACGTTAGTTATTCTGTAAAAAAAACAAAATAGTTGGCTAGCCATTTTCAGAAAGAAAAAAACAAACTGGGTTGGTCATGTGCTAAACATATGAAATAAAGCCTGGGCTAGACGGGCCACAGCTCCCGCACAACCCAGTTGATACCCTTCTCCATCCCGAAAAAATAAAATTACTACGCGCGCTGCTGGGTCCCTACTGTCATCCTCACCATGTACAGTCATCTCCTTATTCCTCTCGGTTGTTGACCATGCTGACAACACCAGAGGGTGGCGCCGCGGCGAGCGAACCAAGGCAGAGGACGATGGTGAGGCCTCAGATGGGAACAAACAGGAGCTGAGGAAGATGCGCAGAGTTTTAGGGTGCGATGTGGCCACGATGCATGTGCGGCAGCACAGCCAACCGTGGGAGGCGGGAGAAGGCGGTCCCGCCGGCGCTGGTTTGGATTTGGCGGCTCGAGGAAGAAGAGACTGAAGAAACAAGACATACGTTGAATGTCAATCCAACGGTCAAGGTTGGCACAATCGTTTGTTGACTAAGCCGACACCAAGTAGCATACTTTTTTATATATAGGAAGAAAAGAAAAACCGGGCTCGTTCGCCTGATAACATTCCCGAAACTGCGACCGTTTGATCTTGTGTTGCAACTAAAACTACAAGGAAAATGTTCGTTTGCCGTCCTCCTCCCAGGGAACGTTCGCCACATAAGTGACTAGAACCCTTGGTTTTCAACCGAGAGGTCTTGGGTTCGAGTCCCAGGAACTCTCAATTTTGTCCTCCTTCCTTCCTCGCAAAAAAAGGGAAAGAAAAGCAAACACTTGAGAAGGCGTACAGAACAAGCTAGTGTACCTATAAAGAGACATTGTAGAGTTTTAGAAAAATGAGAGATGTGCTCCTATAGCTGGTTCGGATCCAAACCTAGACTATGACTATATATGGTGCTATGCTACTCTGCAAGTAATGAATCTGACATATCCAACATTCGCTTATCCTCTTCTCTACTTACTCTACCTAGCATCAGAAGCTCTGGACGCAGCAACCATGTCCGCTGGCTGCTCCTCCACCTGCTCTTCAGCAGGAAACAACCAGATATGCGCCAAGTCGCCACCCGTACCATCGCTAGTGGGTCTCATGACACCCCCGCCGACACGCGCACCGCAGCCGGTTGCTCATCGCAACCCGCTGCCGTTGGTGTGGTGCCACTGCTACAAATCACGTAGAGTCATCCATCGCGTCTCAACCACAATCCTCAACCCTGGCCGAGTCTTCTACAAATGCCCGAATCATGGGGTAGTAATATGTTTAAGTGTTGTTCTGCTGCTTCCAGTTGCTGATTTTTTTAATAGTTTGGTTGGTGATCTTCCAATTTGATTCGTCCAGAAAAGGGAAGATTTGTGTGATTTGAATTTCTGGGAAGTTGCTGATGTGGGGGAATGCAACTACGCTGATTATTTGGTTAGCCGAGGAATCCCAATACCAGCAGGTTGGGGTGTTTGACAAGTAACTGAAGGAACAGCAGAAGAGGAAGATGCAGAGCAGGAGGTTAAAGATGTAGTTCCTCTGATCATGGCCAAGCAACAGCTGCTGAATGGCCTTGACAGCAATGAGGAGATGAAAGAGCTTGTGAAGATAATGGGCAAAATCGATGTGCTCTGTAGGATGATTGTCTCTTTATTTGCAGTGTATGTAGCACTCGTGATGTATTCAGTGGCTATGACATGAGCACTTTGCTGAAACTAGTAATGAAGGAAACCTGTGTAGCAGGCTGGGCATAGTGTTGTGAACATATAATGATTTCTATTAACGGAAATCAGGGGGTATCCCCTTTTGCTCATAAATAAATAAATAGCAGAGGCCCTTTTGGTAATAAATAAATAAAGTAGCAGAGGCCCTATCAGGTCAGCTTTGTTCTCATTCGAAGACGTTGAGCAAATTGCAGTCCAACAGCAAACTATGTCATCAAATTCAAGTTTCACAGCCAAATATGAGTACAACTAAACAACAGTGTCATCATGTTTTAGTCATCATACAATCACCAAACACAAATCAGCATACATAACAAGTGATGTTCCCATTGCAAAATACTAAACAACACGTTCATCGGGTTTTAGTTGTCATAGAAAACACAATTTCACATAGTAGATAAAAAATGTCTTCTGACAGGCAAATATGACAAAAGCAATCTAGTCATCATCCGCAGCAGCAGTGTCAACATCTTCGCCATGTGTATCAGTCTGAATCGTAATTCCCCATGGTGTAATCTTTTTCTTCATCCTCAACGTCCTTGAACGTTGGCTTCTTCTTGATCAACTCTTGTATGTCCACAACACGATAGGCAATCTTTTCGCCGACGTCATTGACGTGATAGTTCTCAAAGATATTAGGAACATCTGTGTTATCTTGTACATCAGGAGCAGTGTAAGCATCATCTTGTTGTGTAACTTCATTAAACGAATTCCTCTGCTCAAACCTTTGCAATACTCTCCAGTCATCACTACGTGCAAATGTGTCTTCCACGAAAAATATATGTGTTGCTTGATTTTCCAAAATAAAAGGCTCGTTGGTCTAGTATGCCGCCTTGACATTGATGTATTTGAAATAATCATCAGCTCTGGGTTTTGCGATCCAGGAAAACAGGTTATACCAACGACAGCACAACAGAACCACACACCAATGATCCTCAAAACTGGAGATATACTGCAACTGAACAATGTCCGTTATGTTAGCATACATTTCAGTTGTCTCTTTGTCATACATATCAGTGCTCATGATGGCAATGTTTTGTGTCTTCCTGCCTTCGTCGCGTGCAAGGGTGTTGTAGCGCACATCTCCAACAACGCAAGATTCATAATGTCTTACCCGAGTATCAGGACCCATTGCTAGTGAGTAAAGGGCATCACCAACTGCCTGTCCATCCTCCCGCATCTTCTTAACCTATGGTAGAAAATAGACAAGCTGATCATCTTATGTACTCAATATATTAAAAAACTGACAGTGCAATTCAAAAGCTTACATGGCTCTTGAACCATTTCGCAAATCCTGCCATAACTAGTTTGTCAATGTTTCTTGGATTTTGCGGCAGTAACTCCTTTTTGTAGATGATGCACAACATAGTGATCGCGTCAAACATCTAAATATATAAGAATGTGCTGCAAGTTTAGTATATTACGATGTATAAGTTGCAGTACTTAGCACTTACTTGATATAAGGTAGTATCTCAGGACAGTTATTCAACACATACCAAACCATTTTGTTCAAATCTTTAGGTTTTTCCTCTTGTCGACTCTTCCCTGTAACTCAAAAAGAATAATTTAAAAAATTGAGCCCGGGATTGTCTTCACCCACCTCTTTGCTAAGCTAATCAGCTGTTTCAATGTATTTTGAGCAAAATGTCAACGCTTCTGTAGCAATGTAGGCCTCTACAATGGAACCCTCGGGTATAGCTCTGTTCCTAACATAGCCCTTGAAAGTGCCTAGCCGCCTTTCAATAGGGTACATCCAGCCATACTGTACTGGACCTCTAAGTAGTGCCTCATCAGGTAGATGAACAACCAAATGCACCATCATATCAAAGAAGGCTGGAGGATATATCTTCTCAAGGTCGCATAGGATAGTTGGTATCTTGTCTCTAAGACGCTCCAAAGCATCTATCCTGATATTTCTACTTCAGAGTTCCCTGAAGAATTGTCCCAACTCTGCAACTGCTCCATATAAGTCAGGTGGCCCAATCCTCTAAGGATAACAGGTAAAACCCTTTGAAGTAGGACGTGGCAGTCATGAGTTTTCAACCCTTGTACCTTCTTTCCATCTGCATTGACTCTCCTTTCAGGGTTGGAAGCAAATCCATGTGGGAATCTCACACGTGACAGGACCTCGCAGAATTCTTTTCTTTTTACCTTGTCCAAGACGTACACAACTGGTGCCATATCCCGTGGTTTACCTTCATCTTGCACCTGCAAATCCTGTTTGATACCCAGGTGTGTCAAATCAATCCTAGATTTTAAGGTATCTTTCGTCTTGCCTTCAATACTAAGAAGTGTGTCGATAATGCTGTCACATATATTTTTCTCGATGTGCATCACATTAAGATTATGCCGCAGATCCAAATCTTTCCAGTACTCCAACTCCCACAAAGTGGACCCGCGGGCAAACAATAATCTCTCTTCTGCCCTGCCACGCTTCCTTTTGCCGCTACCATTACCAGGATGGTTTCCTTGTGTAATATGCCTGACCTTCTCTAATTCCACTTGCAACTCATCGGCGGTGAGCCTCTTTGGCGCATCACGGTTTTCATGCTTTGCATTGAACACATGTCTTCGGTATTTTCTAGGATGCGGCTTGTCATTGGCAAGGAAACGGTGGTGTCCAATGTAACAGATCTTGCTAAGTATTGCGTATGACAGCGGATTCCTGTCACAGCGAACACATGCATTGTAACCATGTGTCGTTCGCCCTGACATAGTGCCCAAAGCCGGATAATCATGGATGCACCAAATTATAACAGCACGCAGAAAGAAATCAGCTTGTGGGCTACTATATAGATCTCGAGTGAGAACACCCCTCCATAGCTGTTGAAGTTCTTCCATAAGAGGCTCCATGGATAAATCAAAATCCTTTCCATGACTTTTTGGACCTGGGATGAGCAAGGCCATCATGTAGTTTGATTCTTTGGTGCAGACATTTGGAGGCATGTCGTAAGGGATAACAAGCACTGGCCACATGCTATATGTGGCGCTCTGGTGGCCAAATGGGCTAAATCCATCTGAAGCTAAGCCAAGTCTAATGTTTCTAGGGTTAGCAGCAAACTTTTTGTGTTTATGATTGAAGCTTTTCACTCACTACCATGAGATGGATGGCTCATTACATTCTGATCTCTGTACTCCTGGTTCCTAGAAGGCCACAATACATCCTCTCTGTTTCAGCATCATGAAACAACCTCTGCAATCTTGGTATAATGGGAATATGTCTCAGAACATTATGAGGAATCCTCTTCACAGCATCGCCATCTTTCCATCTTGATGATTTGCATTTCGGGCATTCACTTAAGTTGGCATAATCCTTCCAGAACAGAACACAATTATTCTTACAAACATGGATCATATCATATCCAATTCCAACTGCACGAAGGAAATTCTTCATTTTACCGTAGGTTTGTGGCAGCTCAGACGCATCTGGGAAATATTTGCGGAAAATGGCCAACATCGCATTGAATGATTTGTTGGTCATCCGCTCAGATGTCTTCACCTGAAGAAAGGTGACCATAGCTGAGAATATAGACAACATATTTCCTGGGGTGACAGCCACGTTGCATTGTTCCAACATGCGGGCCCATCGTTTTTCTTCTACATGTGAAAGTTCACAAAATGCACGAGCATTTCGTAGCATTGTTTCAATGTTGGTCAAACCCACTGGATCCGCCACCACCACCTCCTCCTCCTCTTCCACCTGAGCATCAGGCAGATCAAGATGGTGATCTGCTACTTCCACGTAGTCAATAACATTGACGTTCACAGCTTGACCATGATGAACCCACCTAGTATATGTGACTGACATCCCATACAAGTGTAGATGATTTTGCACAATTGAGTGGGGTCTTGTAACTGAATTCATACAACTGCTACACAAGCAGAGCACATCTGATTTCGGACCACCGTACTCAGCTCTGATAAAGTTCATGAAGTTTTCAACCCCCTCGACATATGCAACGGAGAATCTTCGAACAGAAGTTATCCAAGTCCTGTCCATATGTTATACATACAAATTAGTTCTTCTACTAGATATTACAGGAAAACATATATGCTTTTTTATGAAGTCCAGAAAAAAATACCTAGGTCGATGTCTAAAGCTATGGCAAAATATTTGAACGAGCAGATCTAAGTAACGAAATATATATAAAGCTAATTCAGCAAACATATTTGAGTGCTAAATTATGGTAGGATGTTTTAGAAGTCAATGAGGCCGAGCACACAACCATCAAACTATCGAAGGCCATCACAGCAACAAAGATCGAGAATAAAACGGTGTAGAGCTATTTCACCTAACAGATTGGCTACTAGACCATGGCAATCTACGTCACAATAAATATATGGCAGGATATTTTAGCAACTAATCGGCCTTGGCATGCCATCTCAGCTAAGCAGATTGAGTGCAGAACAGAGCAAGGAAGCTTCTTAAGCAGAGCATATTGACTGTAAACTACTTCGGCAAACAGTGAGATTAACAGCGTCTATCAGCTAACATTCAGTGCTACACCGACATGCATGGGGCCTCAGACTGGAATGTGCGTACCGGGGGAGAAGCTGACCGCCATGCGTCTCCACACAAACGTCGCCAGCGGTGGCGGTGCTGACCGCCGTGCGCCTCCACAAGAACGTTGCCAGCGGCGGCGGCGCGGCTAGAGTTCGATAGTCTACGAGAGCGTACTATGGGAGCGAGAGGATCGCCGTGCGTCCCCTCGACGAGCCGCTGTGCCGATATGCGTACTGTAGGAGCGAGAGGATCGCCGTGCGTCCCCTCGACGAACCGCTGCACCGACGTATCGGCACAGCGGGGAGGGCAGCTTTGGCGGAGCGAATGGAGTGGAGGGGGACGGGGGGAGGGGGGTTTGGGGAATATTATTGGCTAGTTGGCCGAAGGGCGGTTGAATTTAGGATTTGGGGGTATTTTTCTTGGGGGGGGAGGATTTTTGCACCGTGGGCGAGGGGAGTTTGGCGCATGGTCGGTTTCTCCAAGTGGAGTCCCACGTGTCAGTGAAGAGGCAAGCCGAAGCACGTTCCGTTTGTGTGAGCCGTGTGCAGGATCGAACATGTGTGGGGTGCAATGCGACCGTGACAGGGGTGCTGTGAGTGTACCGCCTTTTTCCCTTTTAAACTAGGTGCTTTGCCCCCTAAAAGAAACTTGGTGCTTCGCGCGATCCATCGATACTACTACTAGTAATCCGGTAATCCCGACTAAAATGGCTGCCGGGTCTTTTCCCGCGTGATATGCTGGGAGGTTTGCTTAGTTGGGTTTTTTAGGATGAGTAAAGCTACACCTACGTAATCCCAGTTACGTAATTAACGTAATGTGAAACATGTGAGCTATTGATTGTAGATTGGGGGAGGGAGGGGCCCACCACCATGAAAATCAGGGGAGGAGAGAGAGAAGCAATTTACGTTAACCCTTTCATAGGTTCTCGTAGATGTACAGAGATGTGAAATGCATGAATGTGTAGTGGACGTACTATTGGAGTGCCTAAGATAAATTGTGTATGTATAGACACTATGTGTTTATTTACTTCGCACGTTAGCTTTGTCTCGGTTCAATAAAAAGCAGAGTTGGTGATGATGGTGTGCCTGTCATCCTGCAATATAGGTCATCCGATCTATATCTACTGGATAGGAAGGAAACTATGACAATTTACCCGCACTCCTCTCTACATTTGCGGATAAGGCCTTCCCTCATTCATCCTTTTCTCCCACAAGATCTTGATGTTCCGTGCAATGCACGTGCATCTTACTAGTACTCCTACAATATACTATATTATTGTGAAAGTTCATATACACCGGCCGAGATTAATGCAAACATGACATATTTTCATTACATTTCGAACTTTTAAAGGACAGAAAAATAAAATAAACCCGACCCTAAACCTATTCTACGGCGGCGACCGACGTCCTCCATCTGCGATCTCTATGTACGGGGGCGGGGTTCAAGACCCATGAAGTGAAGGTGCAGTCTCCGGTGAGGAAGAGTAGAACACGGGATACGGACCGGCCAGTTGCCACACCATGCCCTGCTGTCTCCCATGCCCTACTCATCCTCGGAGGAGTCCCCGACCTCGGCGGTGCCGGACGTTGGACGGCGACAAGTAGGACGCGTGGCTGACGGTGCTCCCGAAGTCGGCCGCCAGCATGGCCACCGCTTGTGCGGTCGCGTCCACGTCCGGCTACGCCGCTATTGCGTCGTGAGAGGCGATTTGAGAGAGGGCTGCGACCTCGAGCTTCATCCCCGAAGACAAGCTCTCCCACAGACGTTCACGCTTGCAGTCATGGCGGATGTGGTGCCAGGTAGGAGGACGATGCGCTATGGTTTGGAGGTTAGCTGGGCGTTGCCGCTTTAAGTAGCGCATTCCGGTGAGGCCAAGCGTCTGGGTGCGTCATTATGTCGCTGGAGTTGGTTCCTCGGGCACCGAGCCTCTTAACGACGCCATACAGACGGACGACATGAATGCGGGCAGCTGGCACAAGGCTGGGAACACACCGCGCGACGACGCGAGGGACGAGGGTTTTTGGTGTGCCAATGTAGTCAGCTGCGGTCGTGGAAACGTTGGAGGTGCCCTTTTCACACATGCGATCCCCGCATGTCATTGAAAAAGCAAGACGACCCGGCATGGTCTCAGGTCCTGAGGATGCAGTTGGCCGTGCTACACCACTCCGCGGACGCGTCGCGGCGCCCCGTGCATCATTGACGAGTCGGTTGTTGGGGTGTGTTTGTATTGTGGCCAAAGTGCACCTTACCAAAATTATGGTCATGACCCAAAGATTGGTATTTGTTTGGATGGTTGCCATTTTTTGGCATGCCAATGAACTCTAGCCAAGTCTAGTTCATTTTTCTTGCCAATGTCGGCCAAATCATGGGCAACCAAAACCTCAACCAAAATTTTGGCTAGCCAATGCTTTGATGGGGCAACCTTGGGCACAAACCAAACATACTGTTGGTCGTTCCATGGCACTAACGCCACCCTCGGCACACTGAAACCGATCGTGTCCAGCGACGATGAGCGTGTCGCTCACCGCGGTCGCCGTGTCCAGAGGCGGTGCTGGAGCTGCGCCACGTTGTTGGCCCCCACGACCCACATGAATGGTTGCCAGTGGCGAGGATGTCATGGGCCAGCTCCTCCATTGGACTAGTTTGTGCTACGTCATCCCGATAGGTGTGCCTCACATGTCGGTTTCCCTATTTTCCCGACCATATTCGAGCGTCAGTGCTCCGTGTTGCGCATTAGGCCTTTCACTATGTAGGCCAAGCGAGACAACTTATTGTTTATTTGAGCCATTCAAGTATAATCATGTGGCGTTTGCTTATTTCTCATTCCTCTCCGACCCTCTTCTCCATCGATCATGTCACGCTCCGGTCAAGTCCATCCTCCCGCATGCCTCATTTGAACATTCCGACGAGTATCATTCACATGTGTGCCAAGACCATGCTTGTATTTCTAATGTTGTAATTTGTCTGACATGCATACAAACAAACGGTTCATTTAAAGTTTCATTTTGCCTCCACTACGTGTCGCTTCGCGTCTTAGTTTTGACATCCCATTAGGTTCATGCCCCGACACATGTTGACGAGATCGATTGATGTTGAGAGATCAATTGTGTGTCGTGCAAGCAGATAAAGGTTTGGTCTGTTTCTATGATAGAAATGACCCGCAGGGGGGGTCTGTGGGGACCAGAGGGAGTATATTGTACGTTTATAAGCGAAATGAACATATTGTACCAACCATAGTCCTCTTTCAATCGATCTTCGGACCCCGAGATGAAATCGAGAGAGAACGAGTGGGGGCATGTGTGATACCTAAGGCGGATTCAAAATTTTGAGCCGGTGATCATAGCATCCGCAAATCATATATAAAGGGTATTCAATGTTCGTTTCGTTTTTGAACGTCCAATATACTCCCTCCGATCCTTTCTAGTTTACATATAAGTTTTATGTGTAGTCAAAGTGTCTCTACTTTGATCAAACTTACAGAGAAAAGTATCAACATTCAACAACACCTAATCAATATTTTTAGATTCGTACGTACTCCTAGATTTGTACTCAAGATGATTTCCAATTTGTTTTCAACCACGCGAATGTGCTTGTTCTCGCGCATGCTCTTCCTACTAGGATTTCGCCACGTATAGCCAGTCCAATAGTAACTTTTTTTAAGCTCCCTATCCAATAGTACTAGTGGAGTACTGACAACATTTGTACTAGAGTATGCAGTGCTCATAGTAGTACTCCCTCCTTCCATTTATATAGGGCCTATGTAGAAGAGAGAGATGTGAAAAAGAAAGGGAGTGAGCTCTCATGCAAGAGCCTAGCTATATACGCATTCCTAGTGAAATACAATAAATATGAAGAAAGAGATGGAGAGGAGATGGAAAAAAGTACTAATACAATAGCCAATCTTATAAATTTTTTTGCGGGAAATAGCCAGCCTTATAGCCCACACTACTGTATGAGTGCATATAATAGATGATGGCTATAGATGACATGGCATTTCCTTATAGCCATCGACTGGCTATATTATTAACCATGCTCTAATGTGTTTTTCAAAACCGCATTTGACTATTGACAAGATTAATAGTACATGAGATGTATAATGTGAAAATTATATCATTGGAAGCTCCTTTCACATATGAATTTGACTATATGCTTTGTGTAAGTTGCATGTCATATATTATTACTCTAACATTTGGTCAAAGTTAGCCTCGAAAAATGCATTAGGCCATGTATAGTAAATGGAAGGAGGCAGTAGTAGTGGAAGTGGATCCTCTGACGTAGGTATCCCTGCCTTACCCTCCCTTTCGGTCACTTACTGGTGGACCCCATGCTTGCTAGGCGCCGCATGTCAGTTACTCAATGGGTTTGTCCACGTCAGGGGATCCTCATCCATAGTATACTCCCTCTGTTTTTATTTACTCTGCATAAAACGGAGGGAGTGGTAGTATAAATGACATGGGCGGGAAGGGGGAGGGACATTGGTTTGCTCTCAACTGCGGTCCCACAAGCGAGCGAAAATGCAAGACGAAGCGCGTTCCAGTCGGTGAGCGACATGGAGGGTCCAGCGTGCTGGGGTCCAATGCAAACGCGACAAGAGCGATGTACAGTCAAAACCGATTGACCGGTCGTCACCGAAACCACTATTCACACTAGAACCTTCGCTGCTCGGCCTACGCCAGCCACTGCCCCCAAACCACACCTAATCTCCAGCGCATTCCCCCACCTTTCGATCCCCTAGACCGCATCAAGCGTCCCCTAGTTCGTCAGAAAGCCATGGTGTGCCGCAAGATCACATACTACAAGATGCTGACGCCAGAGCGCCGCGCAGAAATCGCCAGAGCGGTCGTCTTTGGCTGCTGGCGTGAACCAGCTGTAGTACTACAGACCTTCGTTCCCAAGCTCGCTTTGCGGCGGGCCAATCCCCGAGTTCTCTGGAGCCAAGCTACAAGGAGGGAAGCTGATCCAATGTTCATGGTGGAGGTCACGGCACAGAAGGCCCCCGATGGGTATGTGGCGATGGACGTCGACTTAGTGCCGGCGTCCGACTCCCCCATGGTGCAGGCGGACCAGCAATTCAACCTGGCGATACTAAAGGAGGACCGGGAGGCAGAGGCTCAACTCGACGCGGAGCGCGCGCATGCCGCTGCCATCGTGGCTCTCCTGCAGGAAGAACCGAATGTCATGGATGTGATTCGGGTGGCGAAGGCTCAACTTGAGGCAGAGCGCGCGGATGCCGCTGCCATCGAGGCCCTCCTGTAGGCGGAACTGGGCGTCCTGAACTTGAACCGGGCGGCAGAGGCTCAACTCGACGTGGAGCGCACGGTTGTCGATGTCATCGAGGCCTCCTGAAGGCGGAACCGGACGTCCTGGACTTGAATCGGGCGCTGGAGTCTTGACTCGACACGGAGCACGTGGATGCTGCTGCCATCGAGGCCCTCCTGCAAGAGGAACCGGATGTCCTCAACTTAAACCGGGCGGTGCTCTCGTCCGTGCAGAGCGCCTGCACGCTCCGCGTGAACGAGTAGCTGGAGGCCGAGGACAACCACGGTGCGGAGACACACGTTAGCAGCTACAACTGGTTCACGCCAGCAGCCAAAGACGATGAGGTCGTCTCGTTTTGCTAGCAGTGATAGTTTTTCTTTATTTTTTGTTTTATGGATCTTTTGCTGTGTAAAAACATATATTGTTATGCAATTCGCCTGACTTTCATCATTTGGGTCAGTCTACCATTTTAGGCGGTTGGAGGAATATCCTACGTCTCCTAACCCTTCTTCCTCACCTCTTCTTCTTCCCCAACAGACCACCGCACGGGCCGTACGGATACTCCCCAACATGCGGTTGGATAAAACATACTCTATGAATGAAAATTATGTGTCAGCGGTAGGATGGCTGAGTTTGGTTTGTTCACATGTGACAACACACGTCAGTGAGGGTGCGTTCCCTTGGTTGGGTTTGCGGCGTGCAGGAGCGACTGTGTGAGGGTGTGGTGTGACCGCGGGGTGCAGGAGCGACTGTCGGTGTCAAAACCGGCGGATCTCGGGTAGGGGGTCCCGAACTATGCGTCTAGGCGGATGGTAATAGGAGACAAGGGACACAATGTTTTTACCCAGGTTCAGGCCCTCTCGGTGGAGGTAAAACCCTACTCCTGCTTGATTAATATTGATGATATGGGTAGTACAAGAGTAGATCTACCACGAGATCAAAGAGGCTAAACCCTAGAAGCTAGCCTATGGTATGATTGTTGTCTGTCCTACGGACTAAAACCCTCCGGTTTATATAGACACTGGAGAGGGCTAGGGTTACATAGATTCGGTTACAATGGTAGGAGATCTACATATCCGTATCGCCAAGCTTGCCTTCCACGCCAAGGAAAGTCCCATCCGGACACGCGACGAAGTCTTCAATCTTGTATCTTCATAGTCTAGGAGTCCGGCCAACGGTGATAGTCCGGCCATCCGGACACTCCCTAATCGAGGACTCCCTCAGTAGCCCCTCCGAATACTTCATTGAAGATTTTGAACACAAGGATAGTGTCCGGCTCTGCAAAATAAGTCCCACATACCACCGTAGAGAGAATAACATTTACACAAGTTCAATCTGCTAATGTATTCCATGGCGTGACATCACACCACGGCCAGGCCTTTATTCGAATCGTTTTTACTGTTCCACCTCAGCACGTTTAGCGAAGCGGTTTCCTTGGCACGTCTTGTCAAAGCAGAGATCGTGTCCCCTTATTCCGGGATTCTCATCAATACGGGCGTGGGTAGCCCAACCGCACCATTGATTACGGTGCTTGGGAGATAAGCGGGTTTTACCAGGCTAGTGGGGACGCATAGTTTTGTTCGTACATATATAAGGGGATAAGGATCCACCTTTTACCTACACCTTCTTCCTCCTTTGCTTATCCATTTCCGCGTACTCGAGCTCCAGCGCCCAAGTCCGCACATCTCGCCTCAACCTTCCCCAGCCATGTCCGGAGCGGGAGGCAAGTGGATGGCCTCCTCCATCACGGAGGGGCACATCTAGAGGTTACGAAAGGCCGGATACTTGTCCAGCGACATCGCGCATCGACTCCCCGACAAGGGGCAGCTCATCCCCACCCCCGGGCCCCATGAGAGGGTGGTGTTCCTCACCCACTTCCTCCGCGGACTAGGTTTTCCACTTCACCCATTTGTTCGGGGGCTCATGTTCTACTATGGCCTAGATTTCCACGATCTGGCCCCGAATTTCATCCTCAACATCTCGGCATTCATCGTCGTGTGCGAGGCCTTCCTCTGAAACCAGCCCCACATCGGCTTATGGCTGAAGACCTTCAATGCCAAGCCGAAGGTAGTGGGCGGCCACCAAGCGGAGTGCGGAGGTGCCATGGTGGGCAAGGTGCCCAACGTCCTATGGCTCGAGGGCTCCTTTGTGGAGACCATAAAGGGGTGGCAATCGGGGTGGTTCTACATCACCGAGCCGCATGACCCTAAATGGGTAGCGGCCCCCGAATTCCGATCTGGCTTCCCTACACGGCTCACCTCTTGGAAAGAGAAGGGCCTATCATGGGGTGATTCAGAGGAGCTGACCGGACTCCAATCCTGCGTCCAAACCTTGATGAACAAGAAGCTCAAGCTTGTCAACGTAGTCCAGGTCATGCTCATCCGCCGGATCCTCCCGTTCAAGAAACGGGCCATTACTTTTTGGGAGTTTGATCCGGCACAACACCAAACCTTGAGCAGGCTCTTCAACACTACGTACGAAGATGCCTGGAAGGTGCTGTTCAAGGGCGCCGAGGCTCCCGCATCTGCAACCGAAGATCGCGGATTCAGCTCGCAGCGTCAAGCTGGCGAGGTAAGATATTTTACCCTTTACGGGACACTTGTTTTTCATAGTTTGACTCTATGCGGGATCTAAACTCCCTTTAACTTTGACAGGCCTGGCAAAAGACGTCCGGGCAGGTTAACTGTCCGGCTCCCTTGCCAGAAGACCCAGCGGACGCCCAATTAACGGGGCTGCTGGCTCCGGCACCTTACGTGGTGCCGGAGAAGAAGGCCAAGATGAAGGCCACGGGAACTCGAAGGAGTTCCCGGTGCCAGGTGTTGTCGGACTCATCATCCGACGACTCCAAGGCCGACTCCTCCCGCGAAGACGGGGAGGAGGAAAAAGAGGCTTCTCCCCCAGTGGGGGGGAGAGAATAAAAGGAAGGCCTCCCCAACTGGGGAGGCTGGAGGGTCCAAGAAGGGAAGGACCCTTCCTCGGGACTACGCCACCAACACTGACGACGGCGAAGAGGAGTGTCCACCGAGGGCTAAGCCCCTGGCGGCATCGTAAGTGTCCGGATACCAGAATAATTCATGGCATTTCGTTTGTCGCATAGAATCTCCTAACGCCGAATACAACCCTGCAGCCCGCCCAAAGACGGGCTTGATATTTCAATGAGTGGCTCCCTGGCTCCGTCGGATGTGAATAGTACTTCACTTCCGGCCGCCTCCTCTCCTCGCGCTGCTGATGACGCCGAGGTGGGGTCCCAAAAGGGGCCCGACCAAGAGGAGGGGGAGGCAACCTCCCGGACTTTGGGCACGAGGGGGATCAACCCCCAAAGGGTTCTGAGTTCGGCCCTGGGCCAGACTCCGCACCGGAACCTTTAATGGTTCCGGAGTCCGGCGGACGGCCCCTTCGTAAGAAGGGCGAGACTGCGACACCAGTGACCTTCGTCCAGCCGGAGGCACCGGATAATTTGCTGGAGGCGCTTAACGGCGCCTCCATCGACGAGGAGCACCGCACTGTTATGAGTGGGGTGATCTAGAAAGTTCATTCCGCCAAGAGCGGGCTAACTGAAGCCTGTACCAGCCTTCTAACCGGCTTTGAGGTATGTAATTAAGATATGTAAAAATAGTACCGCATAGACAGTAGCCCCTGATGCTCATTTTGGTGTTCGGAAAGAAAAGCCGAACTGAGGATCTAAAAAAATATACGCAGGAGTCTAACATAAGCATGTCAATATGGAAATGCAGGCTGCGCTGCTGACCTCTGCCGCACTGACTGCGGAGGTCAATGTATTGAAGCAGAGCCTCGAGCGGTCCGAGAACGAGCTCGGCCGTGCCAAGAAGCAGCTCGAGGACAAGGAAGGTAAGTAATACCTTATTAAAGTAATACCTTATAGAAAGGATTTGGTTGCAAAAAATGACAGGAATAACATGAGTATTGCAGGGGCCACGAACAAGGTGGCGACCCTGAAGGAGGCAGTGTGCAAGGCCGAAAAAGTGCGGCCGCAGAGCACACCGAGCGAGAGAAGCAGGAGGCGCGGGTGGCGGAGGTGTGGCAAGAGCTCCAGGCTTTCGTGGAAAAAGACGAGAGTTTGGAGCGTGACTCGAAGACTCGAGAGTCCGAGCTCTCCTTGGCTCTTGAGAGTGCCAAACCCGCTAAGGCTGAAGCCCAAAAGGCCCTCCAGGAGATTGAGGCGATAAAAAAGATAGCGGCAGGTAAGGCATTCTTCATGCAAAGCAAGCATGTAAAAGTGAATTATCTGTTACTTACCCGAATTCGGAGCTCTCCAGGAGCGTTCACAGATCTGCCCCGTAGTGTGTCCAATGCTGCCGCATTCTACTGAGCTGAGGAGGGGAGCTCGACGAAAAAGGTGTTCTGGTCTCAGTATGCTGAGGCCAGACATCCGGTGCCCCTGAGGGACCAGCTGAAGCAGCTGGTCGAGCTCCACAAGGTGGCCGAACAGGCCATGAAGGGCCTCATAGTTCGGCTGTGGCCTAAAGAAGCCATGCCTGGGAGCTACTTCGGTCTGGTGCAGCGACTGGTGGACGCATGTCCATGGATTGAAGTCATCAAGCGTTCCGTCTGCATTGAAGGTGCCCGTCGAGCCCTTGCCCGCGCTAAAGTGCACTGGGGCAAGATGGACGCCGAGAAGCTTGTGACGGACGCGCCACCGCCGGGCAAGGAGTATCGCACGCCCGAGATGTACTATAAGGGTGTCCTGAAGGGTGCCCACCTTATAGCGGGTGAGTGCTCCAAAGATGTAATTTTTTTAGTAGACTCACATTTGTTATCCTGTACGCTGAAAACTTTGTTCATATGCGCTAAGCAACACTTGTTAATTTAAAATATTACCTTCTGTGCGGCCGTTTATCAAATTTGAGAGATGGCAAGTCGTTGGCTTCAGCCCCCATGCCACAAGTGCTGGGGTGTTCGGGATAAACTTGAGCGCTCTTGTCCCCATCCTTGGGTACTTCGAGGTAGGTGCTCAACACAACGAACAAGGCAACCGGACTATAATGCTTGAAAACTCCCACTTAGCCATAGAATTCTATATTTTTAAATTTCGGCGAAGCCCCTAGTGTTCGGAAGACCGAATTCGGGGCGCTATCCACGCCTGGGCCGGACGAAGCCGACTCCTCGCTCTAAGAGGCATAAGTCTTTAGGGACTCGAAAAACCTCTCGAACAGCGACCGGCTCTCGCCTTATCATGACGGTCAGTTTTAGCTTTCTCCACTGAGGTGCTCAACCCAGCTCAACCGGGGCACAATCGCAGTGGTTCTCCCAATGCTACCTTAGCCGATATAACGGAACGTAAGGTACCAAAACATGGGAGTCGGGCAAACCCAACTATTGACCCAAGACATGATTCGGAGCCGATGCATATAATGCTATAAGTTCGGGGTGCCGCACTTGTTAAAGTGTTCGGACTTATCACACCATATTTTGGGGTACTTAAGCCCCTTGTGTATTTCGCCGTACCAAAGCGTACGGATGCAACATGTCATAAGTGAACACATATAGATAGAAAAAGGAATGCAATAATAGGAAAAAAGCGATGCATTGTTTATTCAAAAAATACTGCAATGAAAGCAGAACGATACAAATAGTGCGATAAGCAAGGGATGGGACTATTTAACATGTCCCCCTCTAGGGGTAGGCTGCGGGATGGTATGTAAAACAGGTATACTGCTCGTAATAGAGATCACCTGGACACTCGACGTAGCTTTTCTGCTTCCCTGGCTGTTACATCGTGAGTTCGGCAATTCTACTGCCAGACAAGGCTTCTGGAAAACAGAGTCCTGAGAATAAGAAAAAAAGAATGACACAATTGGGAGCCCCTGGTGCGGTTGAGCCGCTCTTCGGGCATGCCGTGGTTGTGCCCCTACCCCTATGCCCATGGTATCTCCAGAGCGTAGTTATGTACGCGTGGTACTGGTCTCACGATTTCGCGAGGGCTGGTGTCGGTGTCAAAACCGGCGGATCTCGGGTAGGGGGTCCCGAATTGTGCATCTAGGCAGATGGTAACAGGAGACGAGGGACACGATGTTTTACCCAGGTTCGGGCCCTCTTGATGGAGGTAAAACCCTACGTTCTGCTTGATTAATATTGATGATATGGGTAGTACAAGAGTGGATCTACCACGAGATCAAGGAGGCTAAACCCTAGAAGCAAGCCTATGGTATGATTGTTGTAATGGAGGTTATGTCCTACGGACTAAAGCCCTCCGGTTTATATAGACACCGGAGAGGGCTAGGGTTACACAGAGTCGGTTACAATGGTAGGAGATCTACATATCCGTATCGCCAAGCTTGCCTTCCATGCCAAGGAAAGTCCCATTCGGACACGGGACGGAGTCTTCAATCTTGTATCTTCGTAGTCTTGGAGTCCGGCGGACGATGATAGTCCGGCTGTCCGGACACCCCCTAGTCCAGGACTCCCTCAGTAGCCCCTGAACCTGGCTTCAATGACGATGAGTCCGGCGCGCATAATGTTCGGCATTGCAAGGCGGGTTCCTCCTCCGAATAATCCAAAGAAGATTGCGAACACTAGGATAGTGTCCGACTCTACAAAATAAATTCCACATTCCACCATAGAGAGAATAAAATATACACAAGTTCAATCTGCTGACGTATTTTGCGGCATGACGTCACGCCACTACCAAGCCTTTACTTGAATCGTTTTTTATTATACCGCCTTAGCGCGTTTAGCGAAGCGGTTTCCTTGGCACGTCTTGTCAAAGAAGAGATCGTGTTCCCCTTATTCCGGGATTCTCATTAATACGGATGTGGGTAACCCAACCGCGCCATTGATGGTGGCGCTTGGGAGATAAGCGAGTTTTACCAGGCTAGTGGGGGACGAATAGTCTTCGCCCGCCCATATATAAGGGATAAGGATTCACCTTTTCACCTACGCCTTCTTCCTCCTTTGCTTACCCATCTCTGCGCACTCGAGCTCCAACGCCCAAGTTCGTGCATCTCGTCTCGACCTTCTCCGACCATGTCCGGAGCGGGAGGCAAATGGCTGGCCTCCACCGTTAAGGAGGAGCATATCACAAGGCTGCGCAGCGCCGGGTACCTTTCCGGTGACGTCGCGCACCGGCTGCCCGACGAGGGGCAACTCATCCCCACCCCCGGGCCCCATGAGAGGGTCGTTTTCCTTCCCCACTTCCTCCGCGGACTGGGTTTTCCACTTCACCCCTTTGTCCGGGGGCTCATGTTCTACTATGGCCTGGATTTCCATGATCTGGCGCCGAACTTCATCCTCAACATCTCGGCGTTTATCGTCGTGTGTGAGGCCTTCCTCTGCATCCAGCCCCACTTCGGCTTATGGCTCAAGACCTTCAATGTCAAGCCGAAGGTGGTGAAGGGCACTCAAGCGGAGTGCGGAGGCGCCATGTTGGGCAAGATGCCCAATGTCCTTTGGTTCGAAGGGGCCTTCATGGAATCCGTCAAGGGGTAGCAGTCGGGGTGGTTCTATATCACCGAGCCGCGCGACCCTACGTGGGCGGCGGCCCCCGAGTTTAGATCTGGAATCCCTACGCAGCTCACCTCCTGGAAAGAGAAGGGCTTGCTATGGGGTAATTCGAAGGAGCTGACGGGACTCC
Organism: Triticum timopheevii; assembly: GCA_963921465.1. Classification (NCBI taxonomy): domain Eukaryota; kingdom Viridiplantae; phylum Streptophyta; class Magnoliopsida; order Poales; family Poaceae; genus Triticum; species Triticum timopheevii. The sequence continues at coordinate 407,679,186 of OY997274.1, read as the reverse complement.
AAGCCTGTATCCAGAAGCTGGTGAACAAGAAGCTCAGGCTGGTTAACGTGGTCCAGGTCATGCTCGTTCGCCGGATTCTCCCATGCCAAGAACGGGCATTCAATCTGTGGGAGTTCAATCCGGAACAGCACCAGGCGTTGAGCGAGCTCTTCGACACGACGTACGAAGGCACCTAGAGGGTGCTGTTTAAGGGAGCCGAAGCCCCCGCATCCGCGATGGAAGATCGTGGATTTCACTCGCAGCGTCCAGCTGACGAGGTAAGTGATTCTACCCCTTTACGGGACACTTGTTGTTAATAGTTCGACCCTAAGCAGGTTTTAATCTCCCTTTTCCTTTGACAGGAGTGGATGAAGAAGGCCGAGCAGCTCATCTGCCCGACTACCATGCCAGAAGACCCAGTGGACGCCCCTCTAGCGGGGTTGCTGGTTCCGGCACCGCACGTGGTGCCGGAGAAGAAGGCCAAGAAGGTGGCCACGGGAACTCGAAAGAGTTCCCATTTTCAGGTGTCCGACGACTCCAAGGCGGACTCCTCCCCCGAAGATGAGGAGGTGGAAGAAGACTCTCTCCCAGAGGAGGGAGAGAGGAGGAGGAAGGCTTCCCCAACAGGGGAGGCCGAAGGGTCCAAGAGGGGAAGAACAATTCCCCCGGACAGCTCCGCCAACACCAACGTTGGCGGTGAAGAGTGGCCCTCAAGGCCCAGGCCTCAGGCGAGAACGTATGTATCCGAATCCCTAAATGATCTGCAATTTCTTTTGTGTCACATAGTGTCCTTCTAATGCCGCATACTATCTGCAGTCCGGCCGATGATGATCTCCCCGCTTCATCGAGCGGGTCGTTGGCTCCATCGGATGTGGATTCCATCCTGACCGCCTCCACCCCTCGCGCCGATGAGGACGCCGAGGTGGGATCCCGGAAGGGGACCCATCAGGAGGAGGCTCCGGAGGCGCCGCAAGGCAGCCTTCTGGACTTTGCGCCGGACTCTACGCCGGAACCTGCAGTGGTTCCAGAGTCCGGCAGGCGACCCCTTCGTAAGAAGGGCAAGACCGTGACACCGGCGGCCTCCGTCCAACCGGAGGCGCCGGACAACTTGCTGGAGGCGCTCAAAGGCACTTCCATCAAGGAAGAACACCGCACTATCATGAGTGCGGTGATCCAGAAGGTTCAGCTCGCCAAGAGCGGGCTGACCGAAGCCTGCAGCAGCCTTCTAACAGGCTTTGAGGTAAGAAGTTAAAATTATGTAATGTAATACCGCATAGACAATAGCCCCTGATGCTCGGTTCGGTGTTCGGAAAGAAAAGCCGGACTGAGGATCTAAAAAGATATACGCAGGGTTGCTAAAAAAGTATGTCAATATGGGTTTGCAGGCTGCGCTGCTTACCTCTGCCGCACTGACTGCGGAGGTCGGTGCGTTGAAGCAGGATCTCGAGCGGTCCGAGCAAGAGCTCGGCCGTGCCAAGAGGCAGCTCGAGGACAAAGAAGGTGAGTAACACCACTTTGAAAAGTTACCTTACAGAAAAGGATTTAGGTTGCAATAAGAAAATAACAAGGATAACATGGGTACTGCAGGGGCCACAAACGAGGTGGCAGCCCTGAAGGAGGCTGTGTCCATGGCCGAACGCAATGCGGCCGCGGATCGGGCAGAGCGAGAAAAGCAGGAGGCACGGGTGGCGGAGGTGCGGCAAGAGCTCCAGGCTCTCATGGAGAAGCATGAGAGTTTGGAGCGCGACTCAAAGACTCGAGAGTCCGAGCTCGCCTCGGCTCTCGAAAGTGCCAAGTCTGCCAAGGCCGAGGCCCGTAAGGCCCTTCAGGAAATTGAGGATATGAAGAAAATAGCGGCGGGTAAGGCATTTTTTATGCAAAGCAAGCATGTTAATGTAAACTACCTGACACATACCCGAATTCGGAGCTCTCCAGGGGCGTTTGCAGATCTGCCTCGCAGTGTATCCGACGCTGCCGCATTCTACCGTGGCGAGGAGGGGATCTCAATGGAGAAGGTCTTCTGGTCTCAGTACGCTGAGGCCGGCCATCCGGTGCCCCCTAGCGACCAGCTGAAGCAGCTGGTCGAACTCCACAAGGTAGCTGAGGAGGCCATGAAGGGCCTTATAGTCCGGCTGTGGCCTGGACAGGCCATGCCTGGGAGCTACTTCGGCCTCGTGCGGCGGCTGGTGGATGCGTGCCCCTGGGTGGATGTCATCAAGCGCTCCGCCTGTATTGAAGGTGCTCGTCGGGCCCTTGCCCGCGCAAAGGTGCACTGGGGCAGGCTGGATGCGGAGAGGCTTCTTACTGACCCGCCGCCAGCGGGCAAGGAGTATCGTACGCCCGAAATGTACTATAAGACAGTCCTGAAGGGTGCCCGCAATATTGCGGATGAGTGCCCCAGAGATGTAATTATTGAGTAAACTCGTTATGTATTATCCTGTGCGCTGAAAACTTTGTTCATATGCGCTACGCAACGCTTGTTTAATTTAAAATATTACCTTCTGTGCGGCCGTTTATAAAATCTGAGAGATGGCAAGTCGTTGGCTTCAGCCCCCAAGCCACGAGTGTTGGGGTGTTCGGGATAAACTTGAGCACTCTTGTTCCCATTTTTGGGTCCATCTAGGGAGGCGCTCAACACAACGAACAAGGCGACCGGACTTATAATGCTTGAACACTCTCACTTAGCCATAGAATTCTATAATTTTAAATTTCGGCGAAGCCCCTAGTATTCGAAAGACCGAACTCGGGGCTCTATCCACGCCTTCGCCGGACATTATCCGGTACTTCGCTCGAAGCGGCATAGGTCTTGAGGGACCCGAAAAGACCTCTCGAACAGCGACCAGTCTCTCGCCTTATCATGCCAGTCAGTTTTAGCTTTCTCCACTGAGGCACTCGCCCAGCTCAACCGGGGCGCAATCGCAGTGGTTCTCCCAGTGCCACCTTAGCCGACAGAACGGAACGTAAGGCACCAAAACGTGGGAGCCGGGCAAACCCAACTATTGACCCAAGACATGATTCAGAGCCGATTCATATAATGCTATAAGTTCGGGGTGCCGCACTTGTGAAAGTGTTCGGACTTATCACACCATAATGCGGGGAACATAAGCCCCTGGTGTATTCGGCCATACCAAAATATACGGGTGCGAGATGTCATTAATGAACATATGTGTAAAGTAATGCAATAACAGGCAAAAAATGCTGCATTATTTATTCAAGGAATTCTGCTATAAGTGCTGAAGGATACAAATAGTGCGGTAAGCAAGGGATTGGACTAAATAAGCATGTCCCCCTCCAGGGGTGGGCTGCGGACTGGTGTATATAATCGAATTTAATGCTCGTAATGGAGACCACCTGAGTGTTGACCGCAGCCTTCTTTCTTCCCTGGCCGTTGCATCGTGAGTTCGGCGGGTCCACCGCCGGACAGGGCTTCTGGTAAATGGAGTCTTGTGTATAAAAAGAAAAATAAAAAGAGCGACACACTTGGGAGCCCCTGGTGCGGTCGAGCCGCACTCTGGGTCTATTGTGGTCGTGCCCCTCCCCTTATCCCATGGTATCTCCAGAGCGTAATGATGTACGCGGAGGGTTGGTTTTGCAATTATGCAAGGGCTGGGGTTGGGGCCGTATTGCTACACGTGCTCGGATCGTGCCAGGTGGTCTTGGTTGATGTTGCTTCGGGCGCGTTTGGCCGTGTCCGGCCGTTTAACGGCCGGACTCGAAAATTGCCTTAAAAGGCTGCTCTGTACTTCTGCCGCGAGAGCCGCTGTGTGTTCCTCCGTTCGGAGGGAGTGTTCCGTATTTCTGTTGACCGTGATGACTCCACGAGGGCCTGGCATCTTGAGCTTGAGGTATGCGTAATGCGGCACCGCGTTGAACTTTGCGAACGCGGTTCGTCCGAGCAGGGCATGATAGCCACTGCGGAATGGGACTAAGTCGAAGATTAACTCCTCGCTCCGGAAATTGTCCGGGGATCCGAAGACCACTTCCAGTGTGATTGAGCCTATACAATTGGCCTCAACACCTGGTATGACGCCTTTGAAGGTCGTCTTTGTAGGTTTAATCCTTGAGGGGTCTATGCCCATCTTGCGCACTGTATCCTGATAAAGCAGGTTCAGGCTACTGCCACCGTCCATCAGGACTCTCGTGAGGTGAAATCCATCGACGATTGGGTCTAAAACCAATGCGGCGAATCCGCCATGGCGGATACTGGTCGAATGGTCTCTTCGATCGAAAGTGATCGGGCAAGAGGACCATGGATTGAACTTTGGGGCGACTGGCTCCATCGCATATACGTCCCTTAGTGCACGCTTCCGCTCCCTCTTGGGTATATGGGTTGCGTATATCATATTCACCATCCGCACTTGTGGGGGGAAACCCTTCTGTCCTCTATTGTTCGGTGGTCGGGTTTCTTCCTCGTCGTCGCTGTGAAGCCCCTTGTCATTGTTTTCGGCAATTAACTTGCCTGCCTGCTTGAATACCCAACAATCTCTGTTGGTGTGATTAGCTGGCTTTTCGGGGGTGCCATGTATCTGGCATAAGCGGTCGAGTATTTGGTCCAAATTGGACGGACCCGGAGTGGTTCTTTTGAATGGCTTCTTCCGCTGACCGGATTTAGAGCCTCGGAATCCGGCGTTGACTGTTGTATCCTCCTTGTCGTCGCCGTTAATGCGGCGTTTATTTTTGCTTCGACGCGACCTACCATTGTGGTCCTTGGTATCCGGACTGCCAGAATTTTTACTGAGGTTGTTGCTGCGAGCTAACCAGCTGTCCTCTCCCGCACAGAAGCGGGTCATTAGAGATGTGAGGGCTGCCATGGATTTCGGCTTTTCCTGTCCTAGGTGCCGGGCTAGCCACTCGTCGCGGATGTCATGTTTGAAGGCTGCTAGGGCCTTTGCATCCGGACAGTCGACGATTTGATTTTTCTTTGTTAAGAACCGTGTCCAGAACTGTCTGGCCGATTCGTCTGGTTGCTGAATTATGTGGCTTAGGTCATCAGCGTCTAGTGGTCGCACATATGTGCCCTGGAAGTTGTCGAGGAATGCGGCTTCCAGGTCTTCCCAACACCCAATTGACTCTGCGGGCAAGCTGTTAAGCCAATGGCGAGCTGGTCCTTTAAGCTTGAGTGGGAGATACTTGATGGCATGGAGATCGTCGCCGCGGGCCATATGGATGTGAAGGAGATAATCTTCGATCCAAATCGCGGGGTCTGTTGTGCCATCGTAGGATTCAATGTTTATGGGTTTAAACCCTTCAGGGATTTGATGATCCATTACTTCGTCAGTGAAGCATAGCGGGTGTGTGGCTCCTCTATATTGAGCAATATCACGACGTAGCTTGAGTGAGCGTTGTCTGCTGTGTTCGGCCCGGCCGGACTTATTGTATCCGGCGCGACGGTATTTCTCGTGGGTTGTGGGGCGCCCACGTGATCCATAGATGGATCTGGATTGCCTTGCTTTGTCCTCCAATATATCTCGCAAGTCCGGCGCGTTCCCTCTTGGCTTCGTACTTTTGGAGCGATGCCGGGGTACGGTCTTGGTAGAGGGCCTGGATGCCTCTCTGTCGCGACCACGGGGTGGTCGGTCGGCCGTATTGTGCGCTGGTGATGAAGGTATGTATGCTTCCTCCTCTAATCGGGGGAGCAACTTGCGTTTTGGGTAGCTTTTGGAGGGGCGTTCGAGTTCGTACTCTTCGGCCGCGAGGACCTCGGTCCATCGATCGGCCAGCAGGTCCTGATCAGCTTGAAGCTGCTGCTGCTTTTACTTTAGGCTATTTGCCGTGGCGATAAGCCTGCGTTTAAAACGCTCTTGTTCGACGGGATCCTCGGGCACGACGAATTCGTCGTCGTTGAGGCTTGCCTCGTCTTCGGAGGGAGGTATGTAATTATCATCCTCGACCTCTTCATCTGCCGCTCTCTCGTGAGGGCTTGCTTCTGCATCCTCCTGCGCTGAATCTTGCTGGAGGGGATTGTCTTCGGCACTTTTTGGGGTATTATTATCTCCTGTGCCTGAATCTCCATTCTTGCTGTGGCGGGATTCAGAGCGGCGCCGCTGACGTCGGCGCTTGGGCTGTTTCTTTAACGAATCTGCCTCCGCTGCTTCTTCGCCGTCCCCCTCTTTTGGGGTGTCCACCGTGTATATGTCATATGACGAGGTGGTCTTCCAGTGCCCTGTAGGCGCTGGTTCTTGTTCGTCTCCGGCATTGTCGTCCATACCGTCAATGTCTTCGGAGTCGTAGTTTAGCATGTCTGTTAGATCGTCGATAGTGGCTACAAAGTGGGTGGTGGATGGGCCTTGAATTTCTTTGTCGTCCGTATCCCAACCGTCCTGGCCATAGTCCGGCCAGGTCTCTCCAGATAGCGAGAGATGTTTTAGCGAATTTAGGATGTCGCCAAAGGGCGAGTGTTGGAAGATGTCTGCGGCGGTGAACTCCATGACCGGCGCCCAATTAGATTCGATTGGCAGGGGCGCGGGAGGTTCGGAGTCTGGCAGGGAGTCCGGCACCTCGGAGTCATGAGCTTCGCAAGGGACAAGGTTAGTGTTCGGCTCCATCGCCGTGGAAGTTGTAGCCCCCGAGGCGGTGTCCAGCCACCGGTCCTCGATCTGGGCAATCGGCTCCGGACTAAGGGCCGGAGCGGACTCGTGTGAGGCCGCCAAGGCACTGTCCGGCGGCAGAGCTAGATCATGCCCATCGTGACAGTGCGGCACGCTCGGCTGTGGCTCGAGCCCGTCGAAGATCAAGTCCCCGCGGATGTTGGCCGTGAAATTTAGGCTTCCGAACCTGACCTGATGGCCAGGGGCGTAGCTTTCGATCTGCTCCAGATGGCCAAGTGAATTAGCCCGCAGTGCGAAGCCGCCGAATACGAAGATCTGTCCGGGGAGAAAAGTCTCACCCTGGACAGCGTTGTTGACTGAAGAAGCCATCGAGCCTATTGGTGACGACACAGAGGAACTCTCAATGAAAGCACCAATGTCGGTGTCAAAACCGGCGGATCTCGGGTAGGGGGTCCCGAACTGTGCGTCTAGGCGGATGGTAACAGGAGACGAGGGACACGATGTTTTACCCAGGTTCGGGCCCTCTTGATGGAGGTAAAACCCTACGTCCTGCTTGATTAATATTGATGATATGGGTAGTACAAGAGTGGATCTACCACGAGATCAAGGAGGCTAAACCCTAGAAGCTATCCTATGGTATGATTGTTGTAATGGAGGTTATGTCCTACGGACTAAAGCCCTCTGGTTTATATAGACACCGGAGAGGGCTAGGGTTACACAGAGTCGGTTACAATGGTAGGAGATCTACATATCCGTATCGCCAAGCTTGCCTTCCATGCCAAGGAAAGTCCCATCCGGACACGGGACGGAGTCTTCAATCTTGTATCTTCGTAGTCTTGGAGTCCGGCGGACGATGATAGTCCGGCTGTCCGGACACCCCCTAGTCCAGGACTCCCTTAGCTGGGGTTGGGGCCGCATTGCTACGCGTGCTCGGAACGTGCCAGGCGGTCTTGTTGTAGGTTACTCCGGGCGCGCTTGACGGTGTCCAGACGTTTAGTAGTCGGACTCGAGAATTGCCTTAAGAGGCTGCTTTGTACTTCCGCCGCGAGGGCCGCCGTATGCTCCTCCATTCGGAGAGAGCGTTCGGTGTTTCCATTGACCGTGATTACTCCTTGGGGGCCTGGCATTTTGATCTTGAGATATGCGTAGTGCGGCACCGCATTGAACTTTGCAAATGCGGTTCGTCCGAGCAGTGCGTGATAGCCGCTGCGGAACGGGACTATGTTGAAGATTAATTCCTCGCTTCGGAAGTTATCCGGGGATTCGAAGACCACTTCGAGTGTAACTGAGCCTGTGCAGTTGGCCTCTACACCTGGTATGATGCCTTTAAAGGTCATTTTTGTAGGTTTGATCCTTGAGGGGTCTATGCCCATTTTGCGCACTGTATCCTGGTAAAGTAGGTTCAGGCTGCTGCCGCTGTCCATCAGGACTCTAGTGAGGTGAAATCCGTTAATGATTGGGTCAAGAACCAATGCGGCGAATCCGCCATGGCGGATGCTAGTGGGGTGGTCCCTTCGATCAAAAGTGATCGGGCAGGAGGACCATGGGTTGAACTTTGGGGCGACTGGCTCCATCGCGTATACGTCCCTCAGTGCACGCTTCCGCTCCCTTTTGGGTATGTGGGTTGCGTATATCATGTTCACTATCCGCACTTGTGGGGGAAAGCCCTTCTGTTTTCTATTGTTCGGCGGCCGGGGCTCCTCCTCGTCATCTCTATGCAGCCCCTTGTCGTTGTTTTCGGCATTTATCTTGCCTGCCTGCTTGAACACCCAACAGTCCCTGTAGGTGTGGTTGGCTGGTTTTTCGGGGGTGCCATGTATTTGGCACGAGCGATCGAGTATTTTGTCCAAATTGGACGGGCCCTGAGTATTTCTTTTGAATGGGTTTTTCCGCTGACCGTGTTTACAGCCTCTAATTCCGGCATTGACTGTCGTATCTTCAGTATTATCGCCGTTAGTGCGGCGCTCGTGCTTATTGCAACGCGACCTGCCGTTGCTATCCTTGGTATCCGAACTACCAGGGTTTTTGGTCAGGTTGTTACTGCGAGCTAGCCAGCTGTCCTCTCTCGTGCAGAAGCGGGTCATGAGTGATGTGAGGGCTGCCATGGATTTCGGCTTTTCCTGTCCTAGGTGCCGGGCAAGCCACTCATCGTGGATGTTATGTTTGAAGGCTGCAAGGGCCTTTGCATCCGGACAGTCGACGGTTTGATTTTTCTTGGTTAAGAACCGTGTCCAGAATTGTCTGGCCGATTCATCTGGCTGCTGAATTATGTGGCTTAGGTCATCAGCGTCTGGTGGTCGCACATATGTGCCCTGGAAGTTATCAAGGAATGCGGCTTCCAGGTCTTCCCAACAACCAATTGATTCTGCTGGCAAGCTGTTGAGCCAATGCCGAGCTGGTCCTTTAAGCTTGAGTGGGAGATATTTGATGGCGTGTAGATCATCACCGCGGGCCATGTGGATGTGAAGGAGATAGTCCTCGATCCAAACTTCAGGATCTGTTGTGCCGTCGTATGATTCAATGTTTACGGGTTTGAAACCCTCGGGGATTTGATGATCCATTACTTCGTCTGTGAAGCTAGTGGGTGTGCGGCGCCTCTGTATTGGGCTATATCACGACGCAGCTCAAATGAGCTTTGTCTACTGTGTTCGGCCCGGCCGGAATTGCTGTATCCGGCGTGACGGTTGTCATCACGTATCGTGGGGCACGCACGCGATCCGTAGATCGATCTTATTTGTCTTGCCTTGTCCTCCAATATGTCTTGCAAGTCTGGCGCATTCCCCCGTGGCTTTGTACTTTTCGAGCGACGCCGGGGTGCGACTTTAGTGGAGGGCCTAGAGGCCTCTCTGTCGCGGCCACAAGGTGGCCGGTCGGCCGCGTCATGCGCTGGTGATGTAGGTTTGGGTGCTTCCTCCTCTAATTGGGGTAGCAGCCTGCGTTTTGGGTAGCTCTTGGAGGGGCGATCGAGTTTGTACTCTTCGGTTGCAAGGACTTCGGTCCATCTGTCATCTAGCAAGTCTTGGTCAGCTCTAAGCTGCTGCTGCTTTTTCTTGAGGCTGCTTGCCATGGCCATAAGCCTGCGCTTGAAACGCTCTTGTTCGACGGGATCCTCGGGCACGACAAATTCGTCGTTGTCGAGGCTTGCTTCATCTTTGGAGGGAGGCATATAATTATCATCCTCTACCTCTCTGTCTGCCTCTCTATCATGAGGGATGGCTTCTCCCTCCTCCTATGCTGAATCCTGCTGGAGGGGGTTGTCTTCGGCACTGTCTGGGGTGTTATTATCTCCCGTGCCAGAATCACCGTTTTTGCTGTGGCGGGATTTAGAGCGGCGCCGCTGACGGCGGCGCTTGGGCTGTTTCTTGGAGGGGTCATCCTCCGCTGTTCCATTGCCATTCCCATCTTTTGGGATGTCCACCATGTATATGGCGTATGACGAGGTGGCCTTCCAGTGCCCTATAGGCGCTGGTTCTTGGTTGTCTCCTGCATCGTCGTCCATACCGTCGATGTCTTCGGAGTCGAAGTCGAGCATGTCGGTTAAATCATCGACAGTGGCTACAAAGTGGGTGGTGGGTGGGCATTGAATTTCTTCGTCGTCTGCATCCCAACCTTCCTGACCATAGTCCGGCCAGGGCTCTCCTGATAAAGAGAGAGACTTTAGTGAATTCAGGATGTCGCCAAAGGGTGAGTGCTGAGAGATGTCCGCGGCAGTGAACTCCATAACCGGCGCCCAATTGGATTTGATTGGCAGGGGCGTGGGGGGTTCGGAGTCCGGAGAGGAGTCGGGCACCTCGGTGTCACGGGCTTTGCGAAGGACAGGGATGGTGTTCGGCTCAATCGCCGTAGAGATTGTAGCCCCCGAGGCGGTGTCCAGCCACTCGTCCCCGACCGGCGAAGTCGGCTCCGAGCTAGGGGTCAGAGCGGACGCTGGTGCGGCCTCTAGGGTACTGTCCGGCTGCAGAGCTAGATCATACCCATCGAGACAATGCGGTGCGCTTGGCTATGGCTCGAATCCGTCGAAGATCAAGTCTCCGCGGATGTCAGTCGTGTAGTTCAAACTCCCAAATCTGACCTGATGGCCAGGGGCGTAGCTTTCAATCTTCTCCAGATGGCCAAGTGAATTGGCCCGCAGTGCAAAGCCGCCGAATACGAAGATCTGTCCGGGGAGAAAAGTCTCACCCTGGACCGCGTCGTTCTTGATGATCGAAGGAGCCATCGGGCCTAAAGGTGACGACACAGAGGAAATCTCAATGAAAGCACCAATGTCGGTGTCAAAACCGGCGGATCTCGGGTAGGGGGTCCCGAACTGTGCGTCTAGGCGGATGGTAACAGGAGACAAGGGACACGATGTTTTTACCCAGGTTCGGGCCCTCTCGGTGGAGGTAAAACCCTACTCCTTCTTGATTAATATTGATGATATAGGTAGTACAAGAGTAGATCTACCACGAGATCAAAGAGGCTAAACCCTAGATGCTAGCCTATGGTATGATTGTTGTCTGTCCTACGGACTAAAACCCTCCAGTTTATATAGACACCGGAGAGGGCTAGGGTACACAGAGTCGGTTACAATGGTAGGAGATCTACATATCCGTATCGCCAAGCTTGCCTTCCACGCCAAGGAAAGTCCCATCCGGACACGGGACGAAGTCTTCAATCTTGTATCTTCATAGTCTAGGAGTCCGGCCAATGGTGATAGTCCGGCCATCCGGACACCCCCTAATCCAGGACTCCCTCAGCGACCGTGTGAGGGTGCGGTGCAACCGCGACAGCCGTGCGCAAGTGTACCTCCTTTTCATTTTGAAAACTTTAGGCAAGCTTGGCAAAAATGTGTGGCGAAGTATGGCAATGCAAGGCCTAGACCCAAATAGGATAAGTACATACATACTAGGAGTACTAGTGTTAAAAAATAAAGGTGGGGTTATATCGAGAGCATGTCTGCGAGAAAGACAACTCGGGAAAGAGTGTGCGAGCATGTGTGAGAGACCACTGATGGAGAGTGAAACTACACGTAAAAGACTGATGTACACATTGAGTAAAGATATAAATTGTATCCAAATATTAGGATGGGATCATGATATTTGCAATTCGCGTAAGGAACAGTCATTGATCCATCAAACATCTAGATTCTATTGAATTTGAGCATGTCTATGTTATTATTCGACACAATTGATCCACATAGTTAGTATTTTGAACTCCAGACAATGCATCGCTTTAGCAATCGAATATAAACGTGAGTATAGTTCATGGTGTGTGTGTAAAGCACATTATGCATATGAAAGTTACACAATGAACAATATAAATAGCTACCTATGAACTAGCATACATTTGAATTCAACTTAAGGTGGTTTAAAAAATCGAATTCAACATGAAGTCCATTCAATTATTTGAATTCGATATCAAGGCATTTGTAAATCATACCTAAATTATGGGGGCACCAATCTTTGCTCTGATTTTGTACATAATAGCATATGTAGTCGTGTACAAAATAGATTCAAATTTAGCTCCCCCATTCCAAAATAATCGTAGTTATAGGATTTTTCAAGTGTCAAAATTTCAAAAAGAAGCGGATAATTTAATGAAGTTTTTATACATACAAGGTCAAATTTAACGTTGTCTATTTAGGTCAATCCTCAAAGTTCAAGAGTACTCTAAACATGAATGCTTGTGTTTCAAAATTTCAAACGAAGCGCCAAAAGAGCCTCCTCGCCCGAAACCGCGTGAGACCAATGTGTGGTAGTTCAAGGAAATTACTTTTCTAACAACTCCAACCCGTGAAACCTACCGGCCCCATATCCAAAGGTCTAACCTGGGGTAGGTTTGTAGCTTCATCTAAACGCCACGCAACCGCCTCCGAAAAACATTCATACACAATGGCCACCTAAGCACACATGCGCGCTGCCGAAATCACTCCCGTCCACTATTTGGGACACCCTCCTCCAAAGCATGGGTTCGTCCAAGGCTTCACCCTCCTCCAAAGCATCGGTTCCCCTGGTAAAAACAAGAAAATCATCGCGACATCTGTGGGACACAACATTGGCAACTGGAAATGGTACTCCTCTTCCCTTATTCGTGCAAATCTTACGTGTATGCTTGCACGGTATTCATCCCACAGAATACACTAGTTGACCGCTTCTTCCTGATACTAGATGTTCCTAGTTGAAAGGATCGATATAGTTGACTAGAGGGGTGGTGAATAGGCAACTAACAATTTTTAGCTTTTCTTTACTAAATTCAAGTTTGCATCAAAGTGGATTGTCTTGATATGCAACTAGGTGAACAACCTATATGATGCAACAATAACAAGCACACAAGCAAGCAAACGGATATAATACAAGAAAGCTAGCAAAAGTAAAGGCACGAGATAACCAAGAGTGGAGCCAGTGGAGACGAGGATGTGTTACCAAAGTTCCTTCCTTTTGAGGGGAAGTACGTCTCCGTTGGAGCGGTGTGGAGGCACAATGCTCCCCAAGAAGCCACTAGGGCCACTGTATTCTCCTCACGCCCTCACACAATGCGAGATGCCGTGATTCCACTATTGGTGCCCTTGAAGGCGGCGACCGAACATTTACAAACAAGGTTGGGGCAATCTCCACAACTTAATTGGAGGCTCCCAACGACACCACGAAGCTTCACCACAATGGACTATGGCTCCGAGGTGACCTCAACCGTCTAGGGTGCTCAAACACCCAAGAGTAACAAGATCCGCTGGGGATTAGAGGGGGGGAATCAAATATCTCTTGGTGGAAGTGTAGATCGGGGCCTTCTCAACCAATCCCGAGCAAATCAACAAGTTTGATTGGCTAGGGAGAGAGATCGGGTGAAAAAGGAGCTTGGAGCAACAATGGAGCTTAGGGATGGAAGAGGTAGTCAACTAGAGGTAGGAGACGCCCCTTTTATAGCTATGGAAAAAAAATCCAACCGTTATCCACTTATCTAGCCCGCGACATGTGGTACTACCGCTCCAGAAAAGCGGTACTACCGCAAGGCCACGCGGTACTACCGTGAGGGACCACGGTGCTACCACGGCAGCTGCAGAGACTAGAACATGCCTGACTAAGAGCAGTACTTCCGCGAGCGCGGTACTACCGCTCCCCCTTGCAGTACTACCGCAAGGCAGGAAAGTCCTAGCCTGGGAAGGGCGCGGATGAATAAAAATTCATCCGTTCCTACTTCCGCTGGAAGCACACGATGCAACAATCTGTCATGGTACTACCGCTGGGGAGCGGTACTACTACATGGCAGCCGAAACAGGCCGCGCGTGGTACTACCGCGAACGAACTGTGGTACTACCGCGGAGGCGCAGATGTAAAAAATTACATGTGCCCCTACTAACGCGAGGCAGCGGCACTTGGCCAGGGAGCCACAGTACTATGACTCCAAAGGAGCGGTACTACCATGGGCTCCCGCGGTACTACCGCGCACGACGTGCGGTACTACCGTGGAAGTGCGGATGTAAAAAATTACATCCGCCCCTACTACCGTGAGGCAGCGGCACTTGGCCAGGGAGCCACAGTACTACGACTCCAGAGGAGCGGTACTATCGTGGGCTCCGACGTTACTACCGCACAGTGGCACGGTACTACCGCAGGTGTCTGCGGTACTACCGCTCCAGGGAGCGCTACTACCACAAGCTCATCAACAGCAGCCAGGACAATCGCATATAGGATAAACGGGGGATGCTCCAAAGTGCAAGGGAAAGGTGAAGACAAGGAAGGGAACGTGTACGTGATAATTCCACCCGAACCTTTCCGACACGGACCCTCTCTTAATAGAGCGGCTCTCCTACGACTCAAATCCAATAAAAAGAAACATAGGAAAACGCCGTCTTCAATAGTCTTCGAGGGGCACCGAACCGTCTTGTGCCTAGCGATGAAGCGTCTGAGAAACTCAAGGCACACGATTAGTCCGCAAAAGCATTGTCATCAATCACCAAAACACCTTAGGGATAAATATGACCTTACAATCTCCCCCTTTTTGGTGGATTGATGACAATACGGGATTTGCACAAAGGGAAATAATATTGAGCGGAGGCAAACCCCTCCTCTCTAAAATATAGGCGGGCTCCCCCTAGATGTGTGCAATCTAGATGGATGCTTTGGACTGCACAACACACAAACTAGGATCAACACTCCCCCTATGTTTTAGAGACAAGGCATGATCTTGCAAGGGTAAGACTAACATCTAAGCAAGAGCATAAAACATAGTTAGCACAATATATCACAAGCTCACAAAGATAGGTAGAGTGCATATGTCTTACACCATATGAAGGAAAGCAACCCAAAGCAACTGAAACGAGGTTCAAACGAGAGAGCAAACACACCGAACATGACACACGACTCACAAATCCCTACACTCTCTCCCCCTTTGGCATAGAGACGCCAAAAAGGCAGGGCGGACACCTACACACAAGGGGTGGCTCAAGCAGAGAAATCATCCCAACGCTCCTCTTCAGACTCGGCGCCAGGAATGGTCTCCTCGACGTCCTCCTCAGAATCAGTCTACTTGAAGCCTTGTTTCACCATCCACTCAGCCTCTGGAGTGATGCGATCCTCAGAACCGCCAGACACGTCCTCTCCATATAGCCTCGTGATCTTTTTGTCCCAGCGGCGACTCTCCTTGGATGCCACATGAGTCCTGTACTGCCCCTTAGCTTGCATGCAGAAAAGAGTCTTCACCTTGTCCTTCAGCTTCTTGGCCCACGAGGGCTCAGAGGAACTATGGGAAGACCCAGCAGCACGGTCCTCAGCAACATCCTCTGCTCCAGCCTCCTCCTCATGAACACCCTCCTAGAAGCAGACGCCTCAGCATGTGTAGTAGTGTTGGCCCAGTTGGGCTTGACACGGAGACTGATGGGATCATGCCGAATCCAGTCTGGAGCAAGGAACTCATCACCAGGGTACAGCTTCTCCCAAGTCTTGGAGATCAACAGAAACAGGTATGGTCCATAGATAGGCACTGAGGGAGTCCTGGACTAGGGGGTCTCCGGATAGCCGGACTATCATCATCGGCCGGACTCCAAGACTATGAAGATACAAGATTGAAGACTTCCTCCCGTGTCCAGATGGGACTTTCCTTGGCGTGGAAGGCAAGCTTGGCGATACGGATATGTAGATCTCCTACCATTGTAACCGACTCTGTGTAACCCTAGCCCTCTCCGATGTCTATATAAACCGGAGGGTTTTAGTCCGTAGGACGAACAACCATTACAACAATCATACCATAGGCTAGATTCTTGGGTTTAGCCTCCTTGATCTCGTGGTAGATCCACTCTTGTACTACCCATATCATCAATATCAATCAAGCAGGAGTAGGGTTTTACCTCC
Organism: Triticum timopheevii; assembly: GCA_963921465.1. Taxonomy (NCBI): domain Eukaryota; kingdom Viridiplantae; phylum Streptophyta; class Magnoliopsida; order Poales; family Poaceae; genus Triticum; species Triticum timopheevii. The sequence goes on along the minus strand of OY997274.1, from coordinate 407,663,336 downwards.
ATCAAGAGGGCCCGAACCTGGGTAAAAACATCGTGTCCCTTGTCTCCTGTTACCATCCGCCTAGACGCACAGTTCGGGACCCCCTACCCGAGATCCGCCGGTTTTGACACCGACATTGGTGCTTTCATTGAGAGTTCCTCTGTGCCGTCACCAATAGGCTTGATGGCTTCTTCAATCAACAACAACGTAGTCCAGGGTGAGAATTTTCTCCCCGGACAGATCTTCGTGTTCGGCGGCTTTGCACTGCGGGCCAATTCACTTGGCCATCTGGAGCAGATCGAAAGCTACGCCCCTGGCTGTCAGGTCAGATTTGGAAGCCTAAACTTCATGGCTGACGTCCGCGGAGACTTGATCTTCGATGGATTCGAGCCACAACCGAGCGTGCCGCACTGTCACGATGGGCATGATCTAGCTCTGCCGCCGGTCAGTACCTTGGAGGCCACACACGAATCCGCTCCGACCCATAGTTCGGAGCCGACCGCGCAGATCGAGGACAGGTGGCTGGACACCGCCTCGGGGGCGGCAACTGCTACGGCGATGGAGCCGAATACCGACCTGGTACTTTGCAAAACTCGTGACTCCGAGGTGCCGGACTCCGAACCTCCTGCGCCCCTGCCAACCGAATCCAATTGGGCGCCGGTCATGGAGTTCACCGCTGCGGACATCTTTCATCACTCACCCTTTGGCGACATCCTGAACTCGCTAAAGTATCTCTCGTTATCAGGAGAACCCTGGCCGGACTGCGGTCAGGATGGTTGGGATGCGGACGACGAAGAAATTCAAAACCCACCCACCACCCACTTTGTAGCCACAGTCGACGATCTAACCGACATGCTAGACTACGAATCCGAAGACATCGATGGTATGGACGACGATGCCGGAGACGATCAAGAACCAGCGCCTACAGGGCACTAGAAGACCACCTTGTCATACGACATATATATGGTGGACACCCCAAAGGATGGGGACAGCGAAGAAGCAGCGGAGGCAGATTCCTCTAACAAACAGCCCAAGCGCCGACGTCAGCGGCGCCACTCTAAATCCCGCCACGGCAAGAATGGATATTCCGGCACCGGAGATAATAACACCCCAGAGAGTGCCGAAGACAACCCCCTCCAGCAAGATTCAGCACAGGAGGACGGGGAAGCCAGCCCTCAAGAGAGAGCGGCAGACGAGGAGGATGAAAATTACATGCCTCCCTCCAGAGATGAGGCAAGCCTCAACGACGACGAATTCGTTGTGCCCGAGGATCCCGTCGAACAAGAGCGTTTTAAACGCAGGCTAATGGCCATGGCGAACAGCCTAAAGAAAAAGCAGCAACAGCTTTGAGCTGATCAAGACCTGCTGACCGACAGATGGACCGAATTCCTCGTGGCCGAAGAGTATGAACTCGAACGCCCCTCCAAAAGCTACCCAAAACGCAAGTTGCTCCCCTGACTAGAGGAGGAAGCATACAAACCTTCATCACCAGTGCACAATACGGCAGACCGACCACCTCGTGGCCGCGCCAGAGAGGCATCTAGTCCCTCCACCAGAACCATACCCCGGCACCGCTCAAAAAGCGCGAAGCCACGGGGGAATGCGCCGGACTTGCGGGACATATCGGAGGACAAGGCAAGACAATCCAGATCTATCTACGGATCACGCGGGCGCCCCACGACGACTACCGTCGCGCCGAATACAGCAACTCCGGCCGGGCCAAACACAGCAGACAAAGCTCTCTCGAGCTACGTTGTAATATTGCTCAATATAGAGGTGCCGCACACCCACTATGCTTCACAGACGAAGTAATGGATCATCAAATCCCTGAAGGGTTTAAACCCGTGAACATCGAATCCTACGATGGCACAACAGACCCCGCGGTTTGGATCGAAGATTATCTCCTTCATATCCATATGGCCCGCGGTGACGATCTCCACGCCATCAAGTATCTCCCACTCAAGCTTAAAGGACCAGCTCGGCATTGGCTCAACAACTTGCCAGCAGAGTCAATTAGGTGTTGGGAGGACCTGGAAGCCGCATTTATCGACAACTTCCAGGGCACATATGTGCGACCACCAGACGCCGATGACCTAAGCCATATAATTCAGCAGCCAGACGAATCGGCCTGACAGTTCTGGACACGGTTCTTAACAAATAAAAATCAAATCGTGGACTGTCCGGATGCAGAGGCACTCGCAGCCTTCAAACATAACATCCGCGACGAGTGGCTGGCCCGGCACCTAGGACAGGAAAAGCCGAAATCCATGGCAGCCCTCACATCACTCATGACCCGCTTCTGTGCGGGGGAAGACAGCTGGCTAGCCCACAGTAACAATCTCAGCAAAAATTCTGGCAGTCCGAACGGCAAGGACTACAATGGCAGGTCGCGTCGCAACAAAAACAAACGCCGCGTTAACGGCGATAACACTGAGGATACGGTAGTCAATGCCAGATTCAGAGGCTCTAAACCCGGTCAACGGAAAAAGCCATTCAAAAGAACTACTCCGGGTCCGTCCAATTTGGACCGAATACTCGACCGCTCTTGCCAGATACATGGCACCCCTGAAAAGCCAGCTAACCACACCAACAGGGATTGTTGGGTATTCAAGCAGGCAGGCAAGTTAATTGCCGAAAACAATGACAAGGGGCTGCATAGCGATGACGAGTAGGAGACCCGGCCGCCAAACAGTAGAGGACAGAAGGGTTTCCCCCCACAAGTGCGGACAGTAAACATGATATACGCAACCCACATACCCAAGAGGGAGCGGAAGCGTGCACTTAGGGACGTATATGCGATGGAGCCAGTCGCCCCGAAGTTCAAACCATGGTCCTCCTGCCCGACCACTTTCGATCGAAGGGACCACCCCACCAGTATCCGCCATGGCGGATTCGCCGCATTGGTTTTAGACCCAATCGTCGATGGATTTCACCTCACTAGAGTCGTGATGGACGGCGGCAGCAGCCTGAACCTGCTTTATCAGGATACAGTGTGCAAGATGGGCATAGACCCCTCAAGGATTAAACCTACAAAGACGACCTTCAAAGGCGTCATACCAGGTGTTGAGGCCAATTGTACAGGCTCAGTCACACTGGAAGTGGTCTTCGGATCCCCGGATAATTTCCGAAGCGTGGAGTTAATCTTCGACATAGTCCCGTTCCGTAGTGGCTATCATGCTCTGCTCAGACGAACCACGTTTGCAAAGTTCAACGCGCTGCCGCATTATGCATACCTCAAGCTCAAGATGCCAGGCCCTTGTGGAGTCATCATAGTCAACGGAAACACGGAACGCTCCCTCCGAACGGAGGAACACACAGCGGCTCTCGCGGCAGAAGTACAGAGCAGCCTCTTAAGGCAATTCTCGAGTCCGGCCGTTAAACGACCGGACATGACTAAACGCACCCGGAGTAACATACATCAATACCACCTGGCGCATTCCGAGCACGCGTAGCAATGCGGCCCCAACCCCAGCCCTGCATGATTGCAAGACGAGCTCTTCGTGTACATCACTACGCTCTGAAGATACCATGGGCATAGGGGGAGGGGCACGACCGCGACAGGCCCAGAGTGCGGCTCAACCACACCAGGGGCTCCCACGTGTGTCACCTTTCCTTTTCTTCTCTTTTTTTCCACAGGACTCCGTTTACCAGAGGCCCTGTCTGGCAGAAGATCTGTCGAACTCACGATGCAACAGCCAGGGAGGGACAATGGCTACGACGAACACTCAGGTGGTCTCCATTATGAGCATTAAATCTGTTTAATACACCATTCCGCAGCCTACCCCTGGAGGGGGACATGTCTAATAGTCCAAACCGTTGCTTACCGCACTATTTGTATCGTTCTGCATTCATAGCAGAATTCCTTGAATAAACAATACATCACTTTTTGCTTATAATTGCATTTCTTTTTTACATATATGTTCATTTATGACATCTTGCATCCGTACACTTTGGTACAGCCGAATACACCAGGGGCTTATGATCCCCGCACAATGGTGTGATAAGTCCGAACACTTTCACAAGTGCGGCACCCCGAACTTATAGCATTATATGCATTGGCTCCGAATCATGTCTTGGGTCAATAGTTGGGTTTGCCCGGCTCCCATGTTTTGGTACCTTACATTCTGTTCTATCGGCTAAGGTAGCACTGGGAGAACCACTACGATTGCGCCCCAGTTGAGCTGGGCGAGCGCCTCAGTGGAGAAAGCTAAAACTGACCGTCATGATAAGGTGAGAGCTGGTCGTTGTTCGAGAGGTCTTTTCGAGTCCCTAAAGACTTATGCCGCTTAGAGCGAGGAACCGGCTGTGTCCGGCCCAGGCGTGGATAGCACCCCGAATTCGGTCTTCCGAACACTAGGGGCTTCGCCGAAATTTAAAATTATAGAATTCTATGGCTAAGTGAGAGTGTTCAAGCATTATAAGTCCGGTTGCCTTGTTCGTTGTGTTGAGCGCCTCCCTAGATGGACCCAAAAATGGGAACAAGAGCGCTCAAGTTTATCCCGAACACCCCAGCACTCGTGGCATGGGGGCTGAAGCCGACGACTTGCCATCTCTCAGATTTGATAAATGGCTGCACAAAAGGTAATATTTTAAATTAATAAGCGTTCCTCAGTGCATATGAACAAAGTTTTCAGCGCACAGGATAACACATTGCGATTCTACTAAAAAATTACATCTTTGGGGCATTCATCCGCAATCTTGCGGGCACCCTTCAGGACACTCTTATAGTACATTTTGGGCGTATGATACTCCTTGCCCGCCGGCGGCGCGTCCGTGATAAGCCTCTCAGCATCCAGCCTGCCCCAGTGCACCTTCGCGCGGGCAAGGGCCCGACGGGCACCTTCAATGCAGGCGGAGCACTTGATGACTTCCACCTAGGGGCGCTCATCCACCAGCCGCCGCACGAGACCGAAGTAGCTCCCAGGCATGGCCTCTTCAGGCCACAGCCGGACTATGAGGCCCTTCATGGCCTGCTCGGCTACCTTGTGGAGCTCGACCAGCTGCTTCAGCTGGTCGCTAAGGGGCACTGGATGTCCGGCCTCAGCATACTGAGACCAGAAGACCTTCTCCGTTGAGCTCCCCTCCTCGGCTCGGTAGAATGCGGCGGCATCGGACACGCTGCGAGGCAGATCTGCAAACGCCCCTGGAGAGCTCCGAATTCGGGTAAGTAACAGGTAATTTACATTCACATGCTTGCTTTGCATAAAAATGCCTTACCCGCCGCTATTTTCTTCACCGCCTCAATCTCCTGGAGGGCCTTGTGGGCCTCGGCCTTAGCGGCTTTGGCACTTTCAAGAGCCGAGGCAAGCTCGGACTCTCGAGTCTTCGAGTCGCGCTCCAAACTCTCATGCTTTTCCATGAGAGCCTGGAGCTCTTGCCGCACCTCCGCCACCCGCGCCTCCTGCTTCTCTCGCTCCGCTCGTTCCGCGGCCGCATTACGTTCGGCCGCGGACACGGCCTCCTTCAGGGTCGCCACCTCGTTCGTGGCCCCTGTAGTACCCACGTTATCCTTGTTATTTCTATTGCAACCAAAATCCTTTTCTGTAAGGTACAAATTTTAATGCGGTGTTACTCACCTTCTTTGTCCTCGAGCTGCTTCTTGGCAAGGCCGAGCTCGTGCTCGGACTGCTCGGGGTCCTGCTTCAAAGCACCGACCTCCGCAGTCAGTGCGGCAGAGGTCAGCAGCGCAGCTTGCAAACCCATATTGACATAATTTTTAGCACTCCTGCGTATATCTTTTTTAGATCCTCAGTCCGGTTTTTCTTTCCGAGCACCGAACCGAGCATCAGGGGCTACTGTCTATGCGGTATTACATTACATATTTTAAAACTTCTTACCTCAAAGCCTGTTAGAAGGCTGCTGTAGGCTTCGGTCAGCCCGCTCTTGGCGAGCTGAACCTTCTGAATCACCGCACTCATGATAGTGCGGTGTTCTTCCTCGATGGAAGCGCCATTGAGCACCTCCAACAAGTTGTCCGGCGCCTCCAGTTGGACGGAGGCTGCCGGCGTCACGGTCTTGCCCTTCTTACGAAGGGGCCGCCTGCCGGACTCCGGAACCACTGCGGGTTCCGGCACGGAGTCTGGCGCAAAGTCCGGGAGGCTGCCTTGCGGCACCTCCGGAGCCTCCTCCTGATGGGTCCCCTCCTGGGATCCCACCTCGGTGTCGTTAGCATCACGAGGGGTGGAGGCGGTCGGAATGGAATCCACATCCGACGGAGCCAAGGACCCGCTCGATGAAGCGGGAAGATCATCCTCGGCCGGACTACAGGTAGTGTGCGGCATTAGAAGGACAACATGTGGCACGAAAGAGAAATTATAAATCATTTAGGAGTCCGGATACTTACGATCTTGCCGGAGGCTTGGCCCTTGAGGGCCACCCTTCGTCGCCAACGTTGGCGTTGGCGGAGCTGTCCGGAGGAAGGGTCCTTCCCCTCTTGGACCCTTCAGCCTCCCCTGTTGGGGAAGCCTTCCTCTTCCTCTCTCCCCCCTCCTGGGGAGAGTCCTCTTTCTCCTCCTCGTCTTCGGGGGAGGAGTCCACCTCGGAGCCATCGGACGATGAGTCCGATACCACCTGGCGCCAGGAACTCCTTCGGGTTCCCGTGGCCTTCTTCTTGGCCTTCTTCTCCGACAGCACATAGAGTGCCGGGACTAGCAGCCCCGTTAAACGGGTATCCGCTGGGTCTTCGGGGAGGGGAGCCGGACAGTTAACTTGTCCGGACATCCTCTGCCAGTCCTGTTAAAGGCATTGGGAATTTTAGATCCCGCAATAGAGTCAAACTATGAAAAAAATGAATGTCCCATAAAGGATAACATATCTTACCGCACCGGCCAGGCGTTTCGTGCTGAATCCGCGATCTTCAGTTGCAGATGCGGGGGCTTCTCCGCCCTTGAACAGCACCCTCCAGGCAGCTTCGTACGTTGTGTCGAAGAGCCCGCTAAGGGTCCGGTGCTGTGCCGGATCAAACTCCCATAGATTGAAGGCCCGCTGTTGGCAGGGGAGAATCCGGCGGACGAGCATGACCTAGATCACGTTGACAAGCTTGAGCTTCTTGTTCACCAAGGTCTGGAGACAGGACTGGAGTCCGGTCAGCTCCTCCGAACTGCCCCATAGCAAGCCCTTCTCTTTCCAGGAGGTGAGCTGCATGGGGGTACCGGATCTGAACTCGGGGGCCGCTGCCCATTTAGGGTCACGCGGCTCGGTGATATAGAACCACCCCGATTGCCACCCTTTGATGGTTTCCACAAAGGCGCCCTCGAGCCAGAGGACATTGGGCATTTTGCCCACCATGGCGCCTCCGCACTCCGCTTGGACGCCCTTCACTACCTTCGGCTTGACATTGAAGGTTTTTAGCCACAAGCCGAAGTGGGGTTGGATGCAGAGGAAGGCCTCGCACACGACGATAAACGCCGAGATGTTGAGGATGAAGTTTGGCGCCAGATCGTGGAAGTCCAGGCCGTAGTAGTACATGAGCCCCCGGACGAAGGGATGAAGTGGGAATCCCAGTCCGCGGAGGAAGTGGGGAAGGAATACGACCCTCTCATGGGGCCTGGGGGTGGGATGAGCTGCCCCTTGTCGGGCAGCCGGTGCGCGATGTCGCTGGACAGGTATCCGGCGCCGCGTTGTTTTTCGATGTGCCCCTCCGTAACGGAGGAGACCATCCACTTGCCTCCCGCTCCGGACATGGCTGGAGAAGGTTGAGGCGAGATGTGCGAACTTGGGTGCTGGAGCTCGAGTGCGCGGAGATGGATAAGCAAAGGAGGAAGAAGGCGTAGGTAAAAAGGTGGATCCTTATCCCCTTATATATGGGCGGACGAAGACTAAGCGTCCCCACCAGCCTGGTAAAACTCGCTTATATCCCAAGCGCCACCATCAATGGCGTGGTTGGGTTACCCACGTCCGTATTGATGGGAATCCCGGAATAAGGGGAACACGATCTCTGCTTCGACAAGACGTGCCAAGGAAACCGCTTCGCTAAACGCGCTCAGGTGGTATGATAAAAAACGATTCAAGTAAAGGCTTGGTGGTGGTATGACGTCATGCCACAAAATACGTCAGCAGATTGAACTTGTGTACATATTATTCTCTCTACGGTGGAATGTGGAATTTATTTTGCAGAGCCGGACACTATCCTGGTGTTCACAAATCTTCTATGAAATTATTCGGAGGAGGAACCCACCTTGCAATGCCGAACAATATGCGCGCCGGACTCATCATCATTGAAGCCTGGTACAGGGGCTACTGAGGGAGTCCTGGACTAGGGGGTGTCCGGATAGCCGGACTATCATCATCGGCAGGACTCCAAGACTATGAAGATACAAGATTGAAGACTTCGTCCCGTGTCCGGATGGGACTTTCCTTGGCATGGAAGGCAAGCTTGGCGATACGGATATGTAGATATCCTACCATTGTAATCGACTCTGTGTAACCCTAGCCCTCTCCGGTGTCTATATAAAATGGAGGGTTTTAGCCCGTAGGACGAACAACCATTACAAAAATCATACCATAGGCTAGCTTCTAGGGTTTACCTCCTTGATCTCGTGGTAGATCCACTCTTGTACTACCCATATCATCAATATCAATCAAGTAGGAGTAGGGTTTTACCTCCATCAAGAGGGCCCGAACCTGGGTAAAAACATCGTGTCCCTTATCTCCTGTTACCATCCGCCTAGACGCACACTTCGGGACCCCCTACCCGAGATCCGCCGGTTTTGACACCGACAGGCACCTTGCGGTTGAACACCGCAAACCGAAGCTCACACCACATGATGTGAGAGACATCAAGTGACTGAGTCTGAGACACACGTGCCTCCTCGCACAGGAGCATCATATCCACCATATAGGCATGAACCTTGTCCTTGTCGCCAATGCAAGGGAACAACGAGTTGCGGAAGATGCGATACATGATATCCAGAAAGGCGTTGAGCACCCACGACGACTTGCCATTGGGAAGCACCTTCTCAACATAAAATGGCTGAATCTTGTCCTTGTTAGCAGACTCAGAATTGGCATGGGGGCGAACACCCACGAGAGTGTCGAACCCGTCATCAGGAACCTGGAGCAGATCCATGAACTCCTTCCAGGTAGCAGTCAACTTACGGCCATTGGTCATCCAGGTCATCCTCCGCTCCTCCCCAGGGTGAAAGAAAACTGAGGCAAAGAACTGACAGATAAGCTCAGGGTCATAGTCAAGGTGGAAAGAGATAACATGTTCAATACCAAACTGCTCCACCAAATCCAGAGCTTCTCCAAAGTACTCACGAAACTTGTCCTTCCTCAAGTGATGCATGTATATCCACTTGACATCCATGTAGGTATTTTTCTTGTTCTTGATGACATCCAGATAAATGAGAGTCTGCTGTTTGGACCAAAACAATTCACTACCTCAGATGGTAGCACGAGGGTTCGCATACGGGTTGATCTGCCTAAGACGAACGTACTCAGAAGGGGAAATCTTGTCCATGCCCTTAGCAGGTTCCTTGTGCTTGCTAGCGGAGGTCTTGACAGAGCGCTTGGGGCAGTGGAGCCCTCTGGTGCTTCACCGGGATTGCGCAGACGCTTGGATCCAGTGTCACGACTGGGATTGGAATGGCGAGAGCGACCACCTGAGACACAAAGTGCAAAACACCCACGACAAGCAAGAAGGATCAATGCAAAGACCACGGCAAAGCAAAAGAAACACATAGAAAGCATACGGGATAATTGCCATGAGAGAGATTTGACACAACAGTAGTACTACCTGGTGTCGCGGTACTAAAATTTTAGTATCGCTCCTAGTTGCGGTAGTACCATGTGAAGTCACAGCAGTACCAGGACTGGGAGCGGAAGTAAGATCCTAGTACCACAGCTCGTGCGGTAGTACCGCACCGGACGGGCGGTAGTACCGGTCGAGCGGTAGTACCGCACATGTGGCATTGTAGTACCACACCACGTCAGATCCGAACCAGAATTTGAATCTGAGAGGAACCGTGAAACCACGGCGGTACTACGGTTGATCAAATCCATCACAGGACAACATATCAAGTATAATCCCTACGCAATACTACTCTCCTACATCCTACTCTTGCATAGATTTAGCCTAAAATCTCAAGAACACATGTATCTCCCCAAAAACCTAGAGGCAAAGAAAAAACTAAAAAGAAGAGGATTTGGGGAAGGACCTTGTTCCATGGCAAGAGCACATGGTGGGGAACGATCCCACCGGACGGAATCGCGGGAGAGCAGTCGGAGGCAGAGATCCGGCGATGGACTCCGGCCCCGTTCTTGAGCGAGAGAGAGACGAAGTGGGAGAAACAAACGAATGGGTATGGGGGAGTTAGAACTCCCCCTGCCCGTCCTTAACCCCACGCGTCTGCGAAAGCGCGGTAGTACCACACCTCATCGCGGTAGTACCGCTTGGGCTGAAGTACCGCACCAAAGCGGTAGTACCGCTCTCCCAAGCGGCAGTAAAAAATTACTGCCGTGCTGGGGCGGTAGTACCGTTCTCTCCACACGCGGTAGTACCATAGCAGGCTGCAGTAGTACTGTGAGCTCAAGAAAAACAGGTTTCAAACACACGAAAAAGAGGTCTTTGCAAGGAAACTTTGAGCACAAGAGACACCACAAGAACACGCACAACACAAAGGCAGAAAGTCAACAAGAAGCAACCACGCGACACTACCTCTCAAAAGAGAGGGCGGTGGCCGGAGCCACCTATGTTTGAGTCAGTTGGTATGGCACCATGAAGAGTTATCCTTGGGCCCATGACCAAAACTCGTCTTTGAAGCACAAGTGCCATCAAAAATGGCTAATCTGAAAGAATTGATTGATTTATGCATAATGGGGGGAGGGAGAGTTCATTGAGAGAACAACACTCCCCCTATGTCCATGCCTACACCTAAACTAGACAACAAGTTGAGTGTGGTGGGAGGTGCAAGGGTTCAAGTCACATTGCTCGAATCAATGATATTTAGCTCATGCCTTAACTCGCGAAATCTTGCTTCATCCAAGGGCTTCGTGAAAATATCTGCAAGGTTATCATGAGTGCTGACATACTTGAGCTTGATCTCCCCTCGCCTAATGTGATCCCGGATGAAGTGATACCGAATCTAAATATGCTTCGTCTTGAAATGTTGCACCGGGTTGAGAGAAATCTTGATGGCACTTTCATTATCACACCAAAGAGGCACGTTGTCACCAATGACACCGTACTCCTTTAAAGTTTGCCTCATCCATAAGAGTTGTGCACAACAACTACCGGCCGCCACATATTCCGCTTCGGTGGATGAAAGAGACACACAACTTTGCTTCATGTTAGACCAACTCACCAAAGAGCAACCAAGAAATTGGCACCCTCCGGAAGTGGACTTCCTATCCACTTTGTCTCCCGCCCAATCAGAATCTGTATATCCTTCAAGCTTGAAGTTTGCTCCTCTTGGGTACCATAAGCCAAAGTTTGGGGTATGAACCAAATATTGAAAGATTCGCTTGACCGCCACATAGTGGCTTTCCTTCGGTGCGGCTTGAAACCGTGCACATATTCCCACACTCAACATGATATCCGGTCTAGATGCACAAAGGTAAAGCAAGGAGACAATCATGGAGCGATATACCTTTTTATCCACCGCTTTACCATTGGGATCAATGTCAAGTTGGCACTTGGTAGGCATTGGAGTAGCAGCCGGCTTGACATCACTTAGCTTGAATCTTTTTAGCATGTCTTGAGTGTATTTGGCTTGGTTGATGAAGGTACCTTCTCTTCTTTGTTTGGTATCAAAACCAAGGAAGAACTTCAACTCTCCCATCGAAGACATCTTGAACTTAGAGGTCATGAGAGTGGCAAATTCCTCATTGAAAGCTTTGTTAGGGGAACCAAAGATAATATCATCAACATATAGTTGGCATACAAACAACTCCCCTTTGACCTTCTTAATAAAAAGAGTGGGATCGATTTGCCCAACCTCAAATCCACGATCTTGTAACAACTAGGTAAGGTGGTCATACCATCCACGTGGGGCTTGTTTAAGGCCATAGAGTGCCTTATCGAGTTGATACACATGATCCGGGAAGTAGGGATCCTCGAACCCGGGGGGTTGCTTGACATAAACCAACTCATTAATAGGACCATGAAGAAAAGCACTTTTCACATCCATTTGTTGTAACTTAAAGTTGTGATGGGAAGCATAAGCAATCAACAAACGAATGGATTCAAGGCGAGCAACGGGAGCAAAGGTTTCACCATAGTCGATACCCTCGACTTGGGAGTAGCCTTGTGCTACCAATCTTGCCTTGTTGCGAATGATGTTCCCATGAGAATCTTGCTTGTTCTTGAAAATCCACTTGGTTCCAATGACGTTGTGGTTCCTCGACGGCCTTGGCACCAATCTCCACACCTTGTTGTACTCGAAGTTGTTGAGTTCTTCATGCATGGCATTGAGCCAATCCGGATCTTTGAGCACCTCATAGACCTTTTCAACACAATAGACAAACGCGTGATGTTCACAATAGTTTGCTAATTGTCTACGAGTTCTTACCCCCTTTCTTAGGCTTCCAACCACATTCTCCATGAGATGACCTTTGGTGGTGAGCTTGGAAGCAATCTTCACGGCACGATGCTCTAATTCCTCCTCGGATGTGGAAGGAGGAGGGTTAACTTGATTATCTTGAGCATCGTCTTGAGATTGTTCTTGATCTTGAGCTTGCTCGTGATCTTGAACTTGCTCGAGGGGGAGAACTTGACCTTTGGCATCATTTGGTGGTTCACGACCATCTTGAGGTTGATCTTGCCCTTGGTCTTGTTCACGAGGTTGAGGGCCTTCACTTTGTTCTTCGGAAGCATGTGGGTCTTGGGGAGGTGATGGCTCCACTTGAGTGAAGCATTGTCCTTCTCCTTCGGCCACAAGGGGTTCCTCAATGGGTAGAATATGACCAATACCCACTCTTCTTATGGCTTGGGGAGGAATTTCATCACCTATATCACAAGTACCACTTTGCTCCACTTGGGAGCCGTTATTTTCGTCAAACTCCACATTACACGTCTCCTCAATGAGTCCGGTGGACTTGTTGAGGACATGGTAAGCATGAGAATTTGTAGCATAACCAACAAATATGCCCTCATAAGCTCTAGCATCAAATTTAGACAAATGAACACCTTTCTTGAGAATGAAACACTTACACCTGAACACCAGGAAGTACTTGAGACTGGGCTTGTTACCGGTGAGTATTTCATAAGGAGTCTTGTTCAAGCCTTTGCAGAGATAGAGCCGATTGAATGCATGACATGCTGTGTTGATGGCTTCAGCCCAAAAGTTGTATCGAGACTTGAACTCTGCCATCATGGTCCTTGCTGCATCCATCAACGTCCGGTTCTTCCTCTCCGCGACACCATTTTGTTGAGGGGTATATGGTGCAGCATATTGATGCTTGATCCCCTCATCACTAAGAAACTCATCCAAGGTGTAGTTCTTGAACTCGGTGCCATTGTCACTTCTTATTGTCAAGATCTTTGCATCATGTTGACGTTGAGCTTCATTTGCAAAGTCGATGACAGTTTATTGAGTCTCACTCTTCCTCTTGAAGAAGTATACCCAAGTGTTTCTTGAATAATCATCCACAATCACCAAGCAATACTTTCTACCTCCAAGACTATCAAAAGAAGGAGGCCCAAAGAGATCCATGTGAGGGAGCTCCAAGGGTCTCTTCGAGTAGATGATAGTCATGGGAGGGTGAGCCTTTTCATGAAGCTTCCCTTCAATACAAGCACTGCAAGCACGATCTTTGGCAAAACTAACATTTGTTAGTCCACGGACATGTTCCCCCTGAAGGAGACTTTGGAAAGATCTCATATTGAGATGGGCTAAACGGCGATGCCAAAGCCATCCCACATCAACTTTAGCCATTAGGCATGTCGCGGTCTTAGTGGGTTGCTCCAAAAAGTTAATCACATAAAGACCGTTCTCGACATGCCCAACAAAGGCTACTTTAAGAGTCTTGCTCCACAAGAGGGCCACGGTATCAATATCAAAGAAGGTGGCAAAACCCATGAGTGCAAGTTGACAAACGGAGAGAAGATTGAATGCAAGGGACTCAACAAGCATGACTTTCTCGATCGTAAGATCATGAGAAATGACAACCTTGCCAAGACCCAATACCTTAGAAGACGAGGCATCACCCCACTCGACATTGGTGGGCATAGAAGGAATCTTGTGCACGTCCACCACCAAGTCCTTGCTTCCGGTCATATGATTTGTTGCTCCACTATCGAGCAACCATGATCCCCCACCGGAAGCAAACACCTACACGAGATCAATGCTTGGTTTTACATACCCATTTTGTAATGGGTCCTTTGATGTTAGTAACAAGGGTCTTAGGAACCCAAATAGACCATTCAATGTACTCATAAGAAGAGCCAACAAATTTAGCATAAACATGCCCATCACTAGCACGGCACAACACATAGGAAGGGTTAAAGTCGCCGGCTTTGTTGGAGGAGATGGTTTTGCCCTTTTTGACATCAACACACTTCACATTGTTCTTATTCTCCTTAGGAGCACCCTCTCCCTCTTTCACAAAAGTTTGCTTGAGAGGAGGAGGTCGTTTGGTCTTGTCGTTCTTCTTCTTCTTCTTGGACTTGGGTGCGAACCCAATTCCCTTCTTGGCCACAACTTCCTTTCGATTGCTCAAAAGGTCGTTGAGGTTCTTCTCACCTTGAATGCATGTCACAAGGCCTTTCTCAAGTTGATCCTTCAACTTGGCATTCTCCTCCACAAGATGCACATTCTCACAACACGGGTTAGTAGCATATGCATTATCAATTAATACCATATGAGGAAAGGTGGCCTTTTCCTTGGTTAGCTTAACTTGGAGTTGAGCATGAGACTCCTTGAGGTTAGCATGAGTACTCTTGAAGACCTTGTGGGCCTTGTCAAGTACATCAAACTCCTCATTGAGTCTAGCATGATCAATCCCAAGTTTAGCCTTCTCGGAAGTTAGCACACGAGACACAACAAGAGCATGATCAAGATCTTTATTTAACATAGCATGGTCATCGTTGTGTGACTCCTCAAGATTCAAACGATGCCCACGCTCTTCCTCGAGAGCATTAGAGAGATCCGATATCTCATCGGCATAGTCATTACTATGACCTTCCATCTTAGAGATGGTTTCTTCGTGAGCCTCGATCATGTCATTGGCTTCACCAAGTTGTTCCAAGAGAGCAACAAAGTGCTTCTTGGATTTGCCCTTGAGCTTACTCATAAATGACTCAAATTCATTCACATCCTCATTAGACCCCTCATGTTCATCAATCCAACCCGCCAAAGAGGGATTAGTAATGATGGTGATTTTGATGTTGGGGGTTACCTTGTTAGAGGCTTTGGCCATGAGGCACTTGGCGGTGATGTTCTCGTTGGGTGAATCAAAGAGAGAAATCTGGGGAGTTGTGGCAATGGCAACGGATGCCATGGCCACCGCTTCACTATCTTCATCATCATCGTCATCCTCACGGTATTCTTCTTGAACCACCAACCCTCGAGTAGGAGTCTTTTTGGTGAAGTTGTTCTTGTTGGGGAAGGACTTGGCTTTGTCTTTTTGGATGAGCTTGCCACCATTGTCTTCCCGCTTCTCGTAAGGACAATCCGCAACGAAATGGCTCACATTTCCATAGTTGTAACAAGTTCTTACTCGTTGCTTGCCCTTGAAGCCACTTGAGTTGGTCTTGTTGAAATTGGGCCTTGAATTCATCTTGCTCCAAAATTGTCTTGAAGCAAGAGCCATGTGCTCATGATAATCATATTTCGTATCTTCGGGGTTGCTCTCCTCATCCTCCTCTTCTTCCTCTTCTTCCACAATAACCTTGGCCTTCGACGCAAGGTTGGGCTTCTTCGCCCTTTGAGAGCGGAGCACCGCATTGTCGGCGATCTTGTCCAAGATGCTCATTGCAACGAACTCATCCAACACTTCACTTGAGGTCATGGAGTGGAAGTCCGGTATTTGACGAATGACGGAGGACATGGCCTTGTTGTAAGGCATCATGGACTTGAGGAACTTGCGCCTGATCCAATTGTCATCCGTGTCCTTGCTCCCATGATCTTGAAGTGAGACGGCAAGTTTGGTCACTCTTCGAAAGAACTCACGAGGTTCCTCACCTTCTTTCATTGCAAACTCATCGGCTTCATCTTGCACCACTTCATAGTTGGAGCGTTGAATGCTAGCACTTCCCCGATAGAGAGACAGAACGTATTGCCATGCGTCTTTGGCCATGGCATGGGGTCGAAGATGAGGGAGATCTTTCGGAAGGATTGCATCTTGGATGATGAAGAGAGCATTCTCATTGAATTGATTATCCACTGCTTCTCTCGGGGTGAAGTTGCTTCGGTCATGTGGATAGAAATGTTCTTCAATGATTCTCCAAAGATTAGTATTCACATGATTTAAATGATGCTTGAAGCGATACACCCAAGAGTCAAAATCCTCATTTTTCACGATCTTAGGAGGAGGACCGGGATGATTTAAATGAGTAGAGGGAATCGGTCCTCCATAAGTTGGAGGTTCCACATGGGAAAAGATGTCGATGCCATTTCTACCACTAGTAGAAGGACCCTTCTCACTATTAGCTTCCCCCTTGTCGGAGTTAGCATCCGTCACCTTGTTAGTTGGATCACCCACTTTCAATAGCGAGGTAGGTAGTTTAAGTCCTTCTAAGAATTTATTAAACATGCTTTCAAACGTGGTTGTCATGGAGGTTTTCAATGTATCCAAGGCCACATTGAATTTCTCAGGGGACACCGTGGTTTCCCCATCACCCATAGAAGAGATTGGATTCCACCAGAGTGCTCCTCCTCCCCATGGTCTACGGTGTCAACCATACTCTTTGAACGGCAAAGTCCTTAATGAAGAGATGAGGCTCTGATACCAATTGAAAGGATCGATATAGTTGACTAGAGGGGGGGTGAATAGGCAACTAAGAATTTTTAGCTTTTTTTACCAAATTCAACTTTGCATCAAAGTAGGTTATCTAGATATGCAACTAGGTGAACAACCTATATGATGCAACAATAACAAGCACACAAGCAAGCAAACGGATATAACACAAGAAAGCTAGCAAAAGTAAAGGCGCGAGATAACCAAGAGTGGAGCCGGTGGAAACGAGGATGTGTTACCGAAGTTCCTTCCTTTTGAGGGGAAGTACATCTCCATGAAGCCACTAGGGCCACCGTATTCTCCTCACGCCCTCACACAATGCGAGATGTCGTGATTCCACTATTGGTGCCCTTGAAGGTGGCGAACGAACCTTTACAAACAAGGTTGGGGTAATCTCCACAACTTAATTGGAGGCTCCCAATGACACCACGAAGCTTCACCACAATGGACTATAGATCCGAGGTAACCTCAACTGTCTAGGGTGCTCAAACACCCAAGAGTAACAAGATCCGCTAGGGATTAGAGGGGGAATCAAATTTCTCTTGGTGGAAGTGTAGATCGGGGCCTTCTCAACCAATCCCGAGCGAATCAACAAGTTTGATTGGCTAGGGAAAGAGATCAGGCAAAAATGGAGCTTGGAGCAACAATGGAGCTTAGGGATGGAAGAGGTAGTAAACTAGAGGTAGGAGACGCCCCTTTTATAGCTATGGAAAAAATCCAACCGTTATCCACTTATCCAGCCCGCGACATGTGGTACTACCGCTCCAGAAAAGCGGTACTATCGCAAGGCCATGCGGTACTACCTTGAGGGACCACAGTACTACTGCGGCAGCTGCAGAGACTAGAACATGCCTGACTAAGAGCAGTACTTTCGCGAGCGCGGTACTACCGCTCCCCCTTGCAGTACTACCGCAAGGCAGGAAAGTCCTAGCCTGGGAAGGGCACGGATGAATAAAAATACATCTGTGCCTACTTTCGCTGGAAACACACGATGCAACAATCCATCAAGGTACTACCGCTGGGGAGCGGTACTACTGCATGGCAGCTGAAACAGGCCGCACGTGGTACTACCGCGAACGAAGTGCGGTACTACCGCGGAGGCGCGGATGTAAAAAATTACATCCACCCCTACTACCACGAGGCAGCGAAACTTGGACAGGGAGCCACAGTACTACGACTCCAGAGGAGCGGTACTACCGTGGGCTCCCGCGGTACTACCGCGCACAACGTGCGGTACTACCGTGGAAGCGCGGATGTAAAAACTTACATCCGCCCCTACTACCGCGAGGCAGCGGCACTTGGCCAGGGAGCCACAGTACTACGACTCCAGAGGAGCGGTACTACCGTGGGCTCCGGCGGTACTACCGCGCAGCGGCATGGTACTACCGCAGGTGCCTGCGGTACTACCGCTCCAGGGAGCAGTACTACCGCAAGCTCAACAACAACAGCCAGGACAATCGCATATAGAATAAACATGGGATGCTCCAAAGTGAAAGGGAAAGGTGGAGACAAGGAAGGGAACGTGTACATGATGATTCCACCCGAACCTTTTCGACACGGACCTCCTCTTAATAGAACGGCTCTCCTACGACTCAAATCCACCAAAAAGATACGTAGGAAAACGCCGTCTTCAATAGTCTTCGAGGGGCACCGAACCGTCTTGTGCCTAGCGATGAAATATCTGAGAAACTCAAGGCACACTATTAGTCCGCAAAAGCATTGTCATCAATCACCAAAACACCTTAGGGATAAATATGCCCTTACACTAGTAACTAGCGATGCACAAGGTTTCTCCTCATATACTATTTCACCTTAGCGAGAGGCTCGTCACGCCCCTGGATTTCAATTCCTGGTCAGTTGATTCTCAATTAGAGGAAGCATTCCGCAGCGTAACAGGTGCTAGTCCGCCTATTACGCCGAGGAAGTAGCGCCTCGGTGTTTATCTTAGGGGTGTGTGGGGCCTAGGGCTATTGGCACCCGATCTGGAGGTCAGCCGGGATTAAATGGATGGCCTGGGGGTGCTGCCAAGCACGACGGTGGTTTGAGGTCGAGGGGAGGGCGGGGCGGCGGAGGCAGGTGTCTGGCCCGGAGGTCGCTGGCAGTTCGAGAAAGATCGTCAACAGTGACTCGCAGGAGGTAGACGAAGGCCATCTGCCCGTTCCTTATAGATCGGACAGTTCATAAAAATTGACTGACCTATTTATTTTTAGTCAAATGTTATCTTGATATGACCACATGTGGTGGTGTGCTGGAGGAGTACCTGCATTTCCTGTGCTCATATATTACAATATCATACGGAGTAGAATCTAATTTTGTTTGCCATGCAATGTTGTAGAGCTATCATATGTCTCCTGTCATTTAATTTTCAGCCACCTGCTATCTGCTACTTTTACAGTGCACTAGTTCTGCACACACTTCAACCATACTCTCACTATTGTGTTTTTATGCAAGGGTATTTTAGAGTCTTCCTCGAGAGAAGCAGAAAAGAAAAGAGAGAAGTCGCTCCAGCTTGGTATGCGGGTAGGCAAGGCACATTAGAGCGCTATAAAGGGTGCAGTGTTAGCAGATGGAGACGGTAAACGTAGCTCTGGAGTTGATGACCTCGCTCATAATGAGCCACCTTCCCAGGTGCTTGCTTTAACTTCGCGGTATCATATGTGGTTGCATGTTCCATATGGTGTCTACCTTCTATTCAAAAGGCTGAAGTAGGTCTTTATTAAGATAAGGACAGATATTTTTTACATGAACCACCATCCCATGAGCACCAGAAAACAAATAGCTAGTCAGGGCACTGGCCGAGCCAGTGACAAGCCCAGCACAGACAGGCATCACCTGGAAGCCAACTAAAAAGCCACGATGGTGGAGAAGCAACCCGCCTCGCACCAGGCTCTCATGTCCTAGATGATCATGATCACCACTCCAGCCAGATGTCTAGCTTGTATTGCTTCCAATTAGGTTAAATTGCATCTGCTTAGCTTACACATTATACCTTTGAATATGACATGCCTTTCTGCTTTTGGTACATACTAGTACATCTGTCTATTAACCATGTTCTTACATCAAACTAATGTTCTTGTGTATCCCTCATCAATCACTTATGATGAGGCAGTCAGGCAAGTGGACTACTCCTCATTTAAAGAATGCAACGTCAGCCTCCCGACATGATTCTCAATAAACATCAAGGCTAGATGAAGATAGTGAACGTAGCTCTATAGTTGATTACTGCATTTCCCCTACAATAGCATCGCAGGTGCTTGCTCTAACTTGGCAGCATGATATGTGGTTGCATGTTGCATATGGTGTCTAGATTGTAGTTCTTCCAATCTGGTTA
Organism: Triticum timopheevii; assembly: GCA_963921465.1. Lineage (NCBI taxonomy): Eukaryota > Viridiplantae > Streptophyta > Magnoliopsida > Poales > Poaceae > Triticum > Triticum timopheevii. The sequence continues at coordinate 407,643,130 of OY997274.1, read as the reverse complement.
AACTTCATGTGCTATTCTGCTCGGCTTATACATTATACTTGTTAATATGACACGCCTTCCTATATTTAGTACATAGTACATCTGTCCATTAAGCATGTCCTTACATAAAACTATTGTTTTTATCCCGCATCAATCAATATGACGAGACACCTTTAGTATATGCAGTGCGATATTAGTTGCATCTTTCATATGATTTATAGCATGCGCTGCTTCTAATTTGTTGAAATGCCATTTATGATGGGACGCTTTTAACTTGGCAGAGTCATATTGATTGCATCTTTCATGTGGTGTCTAGCTTGCATTGCTTCTTATTTGTTGGAATGGTTTCTGCTTAGTTTACACAAAAAGTTGTGAACATGCCATGTCGTCCTGTTTTTCATACATATTCCATCCTGGTATCATGTGTTTGCCTTACATCAAAGTAGTGATTGTCAGTATCATGCATGAATGAGTTCTGAAGAGAGAATTTTATTGCTTTTTCCTGTCGGTTTTACTTGACAATTCAAAATCAATAAAGCGGAAGGACGTTAGCAAGGCAGCGGATAAAGGTGCTCCTTCCAAATGGAGGGCCTCTACAGATTCTAGTCCTCCATCCCCCCAAGATGATTTGCAAGACAACACATGCATAGACACTCAACATAGTTGTGTTGGTGATGAACACATCTCCCCTAGTGCACCATCACCGGTGCTCCCTCTAACTTGGCACTGTTATATGTGGTTGCATGTTATGTGTGATGACTAGCTTCTATTGCTTACAATTTTGTTGTATTCCATCTGCTTACTTTACACAATATACTTGAATAAGACACGTGTTCCTGTTTCTAGAACATACAATATCTGTCTATCACACCATGTTCTTACATCAAATTACTACTGGTGTGTAACCTGCAACAATCACTTATCATAAGACACATGTTTGACTTGGGAGTGTGATAGAGGTTACATCTCACATTCTTTTCTAGCTTGTACTACTAATTTGTTGAAATGGCACTTATGACGAGACTATTTTAACTTGGTAGAGTGATATTCGTTGCTTCTTTCATATGGTGTCTAGCTTTCATTGCTTCTAATTTGTTGAAATGCCTTCTCCTTAGTTTACACATCATAAGCTGTGAATATGCAATGGCACTAATGACGAGAGACCTCTAACTTGGTAGTGTGATGTTTTTGCATCTTGCATATGATTTATTTCTTGTACTGCTTCACATTTGTTTAAACACCATTTATGATGAGACACTGTTAACTTGGCAGAGCGATATTTGTAGCATCTTTCATATGGTGTCTACCTTCCATTGCATTGCTTCTAATTTAGTGACATGTCTTCTGCTTAGTTTACACATCATAGTTCTGGTTATCTCTTCCGTCCTGTTTTTCGTACATATTACATCCTCCTATCATGTGGTTGTCTAACATCAAAGTTCAGTTCGTCTGTATCACACATCAATATTGTTCTGAAGAACTAAATTGTTATTTGTTTTTCTTGTCGGCTTGACTTAACATGGCACAGAGAAAGAGGAAGAAACACAGAATGGCAGGGATGGGAAGCAGAAGAATCCTGTAGATTCTGCTGGTACTGATGGTGCAATAGAAGGTCAAATCCAGCGGAAAATTCTACAAACAGGGTATCCCGTGCTACACGAGCTGCAGAAAAAGCCAAACAGAAACAAATAGCTGCCACCAAACAAGCAGAGACAGCCCTAGTTCTTGCAACACCTTCCACAGTACTACCAGCTACACGAGTTACTCGTGCGTCAACTGAGCTAGCAGCACATTCCCAAGCTCCATTGCCGCCTGACACTACTTCTCAAGAACTCTTGACACAAGACGAGTTGGCAAGATCAGATGAACCTTGTGAGCTTCAACAGCAAGAAGGTAGTTGCTGGAGTCAGGTTACAGTTGCATGCTTCTTTATATGTAGTCTCATAGTTTGATGTACACTAACACTTCCTATGTTCGTTGTTGGACTAGCACCTAGGTGCAAGAGGAATCAAACATCAGGGATAATGCTCGATATGTTAACTAAATCTAGAGGAGGGAGAATGGAGATCCATTTTGAGGCAGGTTTGAAAAGGCCATGTGATGCTACAGAGTCAGCCAAGTTAGTATTAGAGGCAGCAGTTGCCGTTAGGTGTCATGTACGTATCCTCCCAACATGGATTCGGTACAGGAATGACAAAGATGAAACCTAGCTCAACACCTTCCTCGACCATTTATCTGTAAGTATGGTTATGTATGGAAACTAGTAATATCGTCTTGCTCTGTCCCATACTTTCTAGGTTGCTGATAATGAGACTCCCATAATTTTCAACAGATGAGGTTCAAGTTGGATAGCCAAGATGATGCAACCAGACAAGCTTGCACCCATGTTTTCAAGTCTGCTCTGTGGCAGTATCAGTATAACTTGAGGAAAACTCACTTTGAAGGCAAGGCTAACAGTGAACTTTCCCAAACATCTCCAGTGGAAAATATATCGGATGAAGACTAGAGAGGCCTCGTTAAACATTGGTCTGATCCGAAGTATCAGGTACATTATATATATGTGATCACATGACATGTTGAAATCCTATTTACGCATGTGCCACACAAATCAATCTTCCTGTAGGTGAATTGTTCAAAGAACAAGGCCAACCGTACGAAAGTGAAATTCCAATAGACGACAGGATCTCGTAGCTATATTGCACACTGCGAGGCTCTTGTAATTAGCTGATGTTTCACTCTTTTTGATGTACCATATTATCAGATCTATATTGACTTGTTCCAAATGCAGAGGAAAGCCCGCAAGGACCAAAAAGTATCTGAACCAAATGTTGTGGAAATCTTCAAGGACTGTCACACCAGCAAGAAGAAGGGCATGACTACAACAGTCAAAGCCATTGTTGTAAGTCCTTAATCCTCATGCCTTTTAACTACTACTTACTCTGACTTGTGCCTTGAACTGCATGGTTTGCAGCCAATGTCTATTACTCTTTTCAGTTTTATACACAATTGTCTTAGCGTATCATTGCACCTTACAAGGTTTGAAAGAGAGGAGTGATTTTCCTTTGATCTTGACCTGTAATCTAGTTCCATGCTGGACTTGCCCACAAAACGTTACAATTACCTATTTGCCTATTCTCAGTTGTTTTGTGATATGAATGATGTCATCCTATGCTTACCGTATTATAAACTTTGTCTCTTTATCCTTAGCCCTCAATACAATGTGAAGAAATAGACAATACATTAGTGATGGTACATGGTCATATGTTTGGAACCTGGTTTTATTATGTACCTTGCAATAAAATACAACTAATATTTTACATGGGTTCACCAGAATAAGTTCTGTATATAGACCAAAGCTATTTTGTTTGGTTTTGTTGCCTCCTTAATATCTTCTATTCTGGTACTACTAATGTAAAAACTCAACTTTTCAGCAAGCTATGGAAAAATGGTGGAACCGCCACCTTCTGAAGGTGGCGAGGCAACTATAACTGCAATGTCAGCTCTTGCTGTAGTGGGTCAGTACCTGTCCACTAACAGTGCCGAAAGCACGTTCCTGCATAATACTGGGTTGGTTGTTAAGGCAATCTCGTCCAAACTGTCTCATGATCAAGATATGCAAGCTCAAAACAATGTTGTATCTGCGCTCCAGACACAAGTCCATTCCCTAACTGAGACCCTTTGTGAAACAAGGAGAGACATTGTTCGATGTCGTCAAGGTATGCATGGTTTTGAAACCAGACTATCAGACATTTGCTATGTTGTTCAGGAGCCTAGGAGAAATGAAGGCGAAGTTATGGTGCTCCATCAGACAATACAGCATGAAAACATAATAGTCAGGTCAAATGAACTGAGCTTCTGAACTTCTGGTGGTGCATTTATCTGCTAGACTGTTAACTTTTATGCCAACCTTCCTTTTGTTTTATAGTTGTAATTTGTTTTGGTGCTACAAAATTTGTTCTTAACATGCAACCACGGGCTGGAGAAAATAGCAAGCTATTTTTTTATAGTGTATGGTGTTCCCTATATTTGCACTGGTGGCGATCTTTGATCCGGAGTGGATGTAATCTGTGCAATCGCCTTAATAGCCTAGCGTTAGTTTCGATCTTATTTATTTCCTAGTCTTCTTTTTCCCTGGTTTGCTAGTGGCCGCAACAACCATGGGACATATACGGTCCGTGGTAACCTTGACTCTGCTACGGTCCATGGGATCCATGGGTCTCCTACGGGCCGTCGATAAATGGGCCTCCAACAGGGTCGTAGAATCGGTGGGCCTCGGGCCGTCGGATAAATGGGTCTACATGGGCCATAAACGTACATAATTGGTATCGGCCCAGCATGGTAACGGGTCGTTACCAGGCCGGAGGACAGCTAATGCTTAATTCTGTCATAGGCATAACGGGTCGTTAATGGGCCAGAATATAGGACGGCTAGAAATGGCGCAACGGGTTAACAGGCCAGAAATGGGCTGACTCTTGCCACGGCCGAATTTGGCCATTAGGGGAACAGGCCAGTAACGGGCCGGAAAGGAGCCCAAGAACGTATGGGCCGTCAATAGGCCGAAAGCTAACACGGTCTGGAATCGACCCATGTGAATCACGGGCTGTTAACGGGTACAAAGAAATTTACTGTTCATTATGGGCTAGAGTCACCATGGGCCTCTAAAGGGCCTAAAGATATGAAGGCCTCATATGGGTCGAAAGACGTCGTGGGCCATACATGGGCCAAAAGTGAAATGGGCTGGTGTTATATTCGACGGCCCACATGACGTTGTTGGGCCGATTTCCATTAGGCCCTAACGGGCCGTGAGTTACCGGGTCGTACAATGAGCTATTTGCGAAGAGACCGTTAACAAGGTTTTCATGGGCCAGCCCGTTAACTTTTGACCAAGTCAAATGGGCTGGCTTTGTAAGCTAAATGGGCCAGTGGTGGGCCGTCGCACGTGTCGACATATAATAGGGGCGTATCTGACCCACTAACGAGCTGACAGGTGTTTCATCCGGCCAATCAGAATTTTACACGTGGAAATTTCCCATTGGTTCGGGCTGTTAACGGGTTATCGGATCCAAAACCCGACCCGATAGCTTAACAGTGTTCCTTTACGGTGGATGCCACGTGTCGGTTACCCTTGACGAAAGCACTTCTGTGACGCGCGATTTATCATCATGAAAGTGGACACTTCCGTGATGATAATTTTGGTAATGTCATGGAACACTTCTACGATAGCACAGGTATGACTATCTTGATTCTGTCATAAAATCGTCATGGATGTACATGCATGACAAAAAACGCGACCTATTGTGACAAACACGTATCATCACGGAAGTGTATTTTTTTTGTAGTGTCAGCCGGGCGGGAGGAGGGCAGCACAGTACTAGTATTCGATTTGACAGCTACTAGTAAAACCAGGACAGTTCCCGATACGGCTTTAATGCAAACGAGGGAGAGGGTAGCAGTTCCCGAAATGTTGAATGGCCAATGATGCATCCTCCTTCAATTAGCATCCTGAATGCATGAGAGAAGTAATGGGAGGAGGACAAGGAAAAGAGGCAGCATGATGTGAATGCAACGCAGTTTGCACTCATATGAAGACGCCCCTCCATTCCAATGCATCTACCACATCGTACGCACCTAAGCACCTACACTAAGCGCAAAAGTGCTCACTCCAGACCCATGGCAGTGATGCGTGCGAGCGGCCAGCGGCTATTGTTGGTGTTAAAACCGGCAGATCTCGGGTAGGGGGGGCAAGCTGTGAGTCTAAGGATCAATGGTAACAAGGGATAATGGGGACACGATGATTACCCAGGTTCGGGCCCTCTTAAAGGAGGTAAAAAACTACGTCTTGCTTGATTGTATTCAATGAGTATAGGGGTTACAAGAGTTGATCTACCTCGAGATCATAATGGCTAAACCCTAGATGTCTAGCCTATGATTGTTTTGATAGCATCCACGGACTAAACCCTCCGGTTTATATATACAGCGGAGGGGCCTAGGGTTGTACAGAGTCGGTTTACAAGGGAAGGAAATAGTACATCCGGACACCAATCTTGCCATCCACGCATGTAGGAGTCCTACCCGGACACGGGGGATGGTCTTCTGCTTTATCTTCATGGCCCATCAGTCCATCCCATATCGAATAGACCAGACACCCGAGGATCCCCTAATCTAGGACTCCCCCATGAACCAGTTATTCGTCTTCGTCTTCTTCGTCTTTGTCTTCGTGTTCTTCTTCTTCTTCTTCTTCTTCTTCTTCTTCTTCTTCTTCTTCTTCTTCTTCTTCTTCTTCTTCTTCTTCTTCTTCTTCTTCTTCTTCTTCTTCGTCTTCTTCTTCTTCGGGTTCTTCTTCTTCTTCATCTTCTTCTTCTTCATCTTCTTCGTCTTCTTCTTCGTCGTCTTCTTCTTCTTCTTCGTCTTCTTCTTCGTCGTATTCTTATTATTATTATTATTATTATTATTATTATTATTATTATTATTATTATTATTATTATTATTATTATTATTATTATTATTATTATTATTATTATTATTATTCTTCTTCTTCTTCTTCTTCTTCTTCTTCTTCTTCTTCTTCTTCTTCTTCTTCTTCTTCTTCTTCTTCTTCTTCTTCTTCTTCGTCTTCTTCTTCTTCGTCGTCTTCTTCTTCTTCTTCTGTGGGAGACGGCTTCGCAACAAGCTCTTTGGACCTTGCAGCTATTTCGAAACTCACACGGGCATCGAGGGCAGCATATTTATCAGATCGTCCGTCAAGGGATAATTTTCCCATCCAGACGACCTTAATGCCAACGTCTCATAACCCTTCTGAAGAGTTGTACCGAGCACAGATTTTGCTACGTCGAATAGGGATAGTGTCTGTTTATGAAAATCTTCTACGGGAATTTTAATTTTGGTTTGTAGGTAAGCAATTCATTTAAAATTAGGGTTGTACAGCGCCAGCTTCTGTTTGTCCAATTCGATGGTTTCCCCACAAAAGTATATATCCTCTCGAGACAAGAAATCGTGGAGCTCACCTGGTATGGAGGGCGCGTGTATGATGTGGTACACCAAAACATCATCTTTGAGGCACAGCTGAAGGACGGCGGCGCGTTGGTTCTTCCCAGTGGCACACTCCGTTTACTCTGCATCGAAACTGACGACCTTCTGATACGTCTCCGCCGTATCTATAATTTTTTATTGTTCCATGCCAATATTCTACAACTTTCTTATACTTTTGGCGATCTAGTGCCCAGTGCTAGTTCCTGTTTGTTGCATGTTTTATGTTTCGCAGAAACCCAATATCAAACAGAATCCAAACGGGATAAAAACGGACGGCAAATTATTTTGGAATATTTGGGATTTTCCGGAGGAAGAATCAATGCGAAACGGTGCCCGAGGTGGCCAGGAGATAGGGGGCGCATCCTCCCCCTGGGGGCGCCTGGCACTCTCCTGGGCCACCCGTAAGGCGGTTGACGCTCTTCTTTTGCTGCAAGAAAGCTAATTTTATGAGAAAAATCTGGGCGAAAGATTCACCCCAATCGGAGTTACGGATCTCCGGATATAAAAGAAACGGTGAAGGGGAAGGATCTGGGAACGCAGAAACAGAGAGATAGATCCAATCTCGGAGGCCTCCCAAGCCATGGGATCCAAGGACCAGAGGGGAAACCCTTCTCCCATCCAGGGAGGAGGTCAAGGAAGAAGAAGAAGAAGGGGGGCTCTCTCCCCCTTGCTTCCGGTGGCGCCGGAGCGCTGCCGGGGGCCATCATCATCACCGCGATCTACACCAACACCTCCATCATCTTCACCAACATCTCCATCACCTTCCCCCATCTATATTCAGCGGTCCACTCTCCCGCAACCCGCTGTACCCTCTACTTGAACATGGTGCTTTATGCTTCATATTATTACCCAATGATGTGTTGCCATCCTATGATGTCTGAGTAGATTTCTGTTGTCCTATCGGTGATTGATGAATTGCTATGATTGGTTTGAGTTGCATGTTTTATTATTGGTGCTATCCTATTGTTCCCTTCGTGTCGCGCAAGCGTGAGGGATTCCCGCTGTAGGGTTTGCAATATGTTCATGATTTGCTTATGGTGGGTGGCGTGAGTGACAGAAGCACAGACCCGAGTAAGTAGGTTGTTTGCGTATGGGATAAAGGGGACTTGATACTTTAATGCTATGGTTGGGTTTTACCTTAATAATATTTAGTAGTTGCGGATGCTTGCTAGAGTTCCAATCATAAGTGCATATGATCCAAGAAGAGAAAGTATGTTAGCTTATGCCTCTCCCTTAAATAGAATTGCAATAGTGATTGCCGGTCCAGTAACGTAGTCAATTGCTTAGGGACAATTTCACAATTCCTACCACCACTTTTCCACACTCGCTATATTTAATTTATTGCTTCTTTATCTAAACAGCCCCTAGCTTTTATTTATGTCCTCTTTATATTCTTGTAAACCTATCCTATCACACCTACAAAGTACTTCTAGTTTCATACTTGTTCTAGGTAAAGTGAACACTAAGCGTGCGTAGAGTCGTATCAGTGGTAGATAGGACTTGAGAGGGTATTTGTTCTACCTTTAGCTCCTCGGTGGGTTCGACACTCTTACTTATCTAAAGAGGCTACAACTATCCCGTATACTTGCGGGTTATCATGACTTTTTTCTGGCGCCGTTGCCGGGGAGTCATAGCGTGGGGTGAATATTCTCGTGTGTGCTTGTTTGCTTTATCACTAAGTAATTTTTATTTGATGTTCTTAGTTGTTTTCTATCTTTAGATATGGATATGGAACACGAAATACCAAAAAAATTAGGTGTACTTGCTACTCATGGAGATGGGGAACCTCCTAAAACCCTCGATGCTCGTTATGTTCAAGATATTATGTACTACTTTGATAATCCTGAGAAAACCCTGTTCAATTATGTTATGGGAGAGACATTGGATCAACGTGAATACTTTAGGGATTATCTATTGACACAAAAAGGGAAACTATTATGGGATCAAATTCATATATTACGTTGGTATGCTCGTCAACTATGCTTGATACATGATTATACTTGTTGCTCTAGGATGAAGGCTCCACACCTTCCATTTTCATGCAAATTCAATGATAATAAAACCTTAGCTTCTTATGCTAAGGGTGTATATGATTACTATGATGTGGAACAAATAGAAGAATTTGTTGCTTTTATGGGTGCTTATGAGATTGAATCTATGTTTAAAGAGTTTGATGATTTTGATGATTCAGTTTATAGACCAGAAAATCTTGCTATACTTAGATATTAATATGAAAATTATGAATACAATTACAATATTAATGAATTTATTGCGAAAGTCTCCGTTGTCCAAGAAGAGACTAATATTTTCAGGAAGCTATGGAAGAAGAAATTGATGAAACTGTGAACTCATTAGATGAAAAAGATGACAAGGAGAGCTAAGAACAAAAGGAGGAAGAGCGGATTGATCACCTGTGCCCACCTTCTAATGAGACTAACTCTTCAACTCATACATTGTTTAATTCCCCTTCGTGCTTACCGAAGGATGATTGCTATGATGATTGTTATGATGATTGCTATGATGATTGCTATGATCCCGTTGATTCTCTTGAAATATCCCTTTTTGATGATGCTTGCTATGCTTGTGGCCAAGATGCCAATATGAATTATGCTTATGGAGATGAACTTGCTATAGTTCCTTATGTTAAACATGAATTGTTGCTATTGCACCCACGCATGATAGTCCTATTATCTATTTGAATTCTCCCGACTACACTATATCGGAGAAGTTTGTGCTTATTAAGGATTATATTGATGGGTTGCCTTTTACCATTGCACATGATGATTTTTATGAATGTAATATGCATGTGCTTGCTGCTCCTACTTCCAATTATTATGAGAGAGGAACTATATCTCCGCCTCTTTATGTTTCCAATATGATAGAATTGCAAGAAATTGTTTATACTATGCATTGGCCTTTACTTGGTGTGCATGCATTGTTCTTTTATGACATGCCGACGCATTGGAAGAGAGTTAGACTTTGTTGTTGCATGATATATGTTATTTTGTGCTCACTACTAAATTACAAATCATTGTTAATTAAAATTGGCTTTGATATACCTTGGGATCTGGGTGGATTCATTACTTGAGCACTATATGCCTAGCTTAATGGCTTTAAAGAAAGCACTGCCAGGGGGACAACCCAGAAGTTTTAGAGAGTCATTTATTTCTGTTGAGTGCTTTTATATAGTTTAAAAACAAAAAATAAAGAGGGGAACTCATAAACTTTTCAAAAAGGAAAGTGAAAGTAAGAAAGACAAGCATTGTTGAAGTGGGAGAGCTCCTTGAACTTTGTTCATGCTCACGGAAACTTTGTGAATCTTGATTACAGAAACTTTTCATCAAAAATAATTATCCCCTTGTACAATTCCATTGTATTATAAAAATAATGTGCCAAGGTTTGCCTTTAGGATGTTTACAATGCTTGTTGGTTTGTACGGTGCAGGACAGAAACTTTGGCTGTAGTGCGCGATTTTACATTTTCTGCTGGAACATCAAATGGTTCTGATTACTTTTGCACTGTCTTGCTGTACAAATTTTTTATTTTTCCTAATTTTGGTAGAATTTTGGGGTACCAGAAGTATGGTGAATGTTCAGATTGCTACAGACTGTTCTGTTTTTGATGCATAGTTTGCTTGTTTTGATGAATCTATCAATTTATATCAGTGGATCAAGCCATGAAAAATTTATATTACAGTAGACACAATGCAAAAACAAAATATGAATTGGTTTGATACAGTACTTAGAGTAGTGATTTGCTTTATTATACTAACGGATCTTACCGAGTTTTCTGTTGAAATTTTGTGTGGATGAAGTGTCTAATCGAGGAGGTCTCGATATGAGGAAAAGGAAGAGAGGCAAGAGCTCAAGCTTGGGGATGCCCAAGGAACCCCAAGTAAATATTCAAGGAGACTCAAGCGTCTAAGCTTGGGGATGCCACGGAAGGCATCCCCTCTTTCTTCAACAAGTATCGGTATGTTTTCGTATTTGTTTCGTTCATGCGATATGTGCAAGTCTTGGAGCGTCTTTTGCATTTAGTTTTCATTTTTCTTTTATGCACCATGCTGGTATGAGAGAATCTTTGGTTGATTTATAGAATGCTCATTGCACTTCACTTAAATCTTTTGAGTATGGCTTTATAGAATGCTTCATGTGCTTCACTTATATCATTTGAAGTCTGGATTGCATGTTTCTCTTCACATAGAAAACCGCCATTTGTAGAATGCTCTTTTGCTTCACTTATATTTGTTAGAGTGTGGGCATATCTTTTGTAGAAAGAATTAAACTCTCTTGCTTCACTTAGATCTATTTAGAGAGATGATAGGAATTGGTCATTCACATGGTTAGTCATAAAATCCTACATAAAACTTATAGATCGCTGAATATGATATGTTTGATTCCTTGCAATAGTTTTGTGATATAAAGATGGTGATATTAGAGTCATGCTAGTGGGTGGTTGTGGATTGTAGAGACACTTGTGTTGAGGTTTGCAAGTCCCGTAGCATGCACGTATGGTAACCGTTGTGTGACAAATTTGAAGCATGGGGTGTTTCTTTGATTGTCTTCCTTATGAGTGGCAGTCGGGGACGAGCGATGGTCTTTTCCTACCAATCTATCCCCCTAGGGGCATGTAGTAGTACTTTCTTCGAGGGCTAATAAAATTTTGCAATAAGTATATGAGTTCTTTATGACTAATGTGAGTCCATGGATTATACGCACTTTTACCTTTCCATCATTGCTAGCCTCTTCAGTACCGTGCATTGCCCTTTCTCACCTCGAGAGTTGGTGCAAACTTCGCCGGTGCTTCCAAACCCCGTGATACGATACGCTCTATCATACATAAGCCTCCTTATATCTTCCTCAAAACAGCCACCATACCTACCTATCATGGCATTTCCATAGACATTCCGAGATATATTGCCATGCAACTTCCATCATCATCGTATACATGACTTGAGCATTCATTGTCATATTGCTTTGCATGATCGTAAGATAGTTAGCATGATGTTTTCATGGCTTGTCCATTTTTTGATGTCATTCCTATGCTAGATCATTGCACATCCCGGTACACCACCGGAAGCATTCATATAGAGTCATATCTTTGTTCTAGATATCGAGTTGTAATATTGAGTTGTAAGTAAATAAAGTGTGATGATCATCATTATAGAGCATTGCCCCATGAAAAAAAAGAAAAAAGGGGGAAAAAGGAAAGGCCAAAGAAGCCTAAATAAAAAAGGGGGCGAAAGAAGCCCACCCAAAAAGAAAAAAAGAAAAAAAAAGAAAAAAGAAAAGAAAAGGGGCAATGTTACTATCCTTTTACCACACTTGTGCTTTAGAGTAGCACCATGTTCTTCATATAGAGAGTCTCCTATGTTGTCACTTTCATATACTAGTGGGAATTTTCATTATAGAACTTGGCTTGTATATTCCAACGACGGCCATCCTCAAATGCCCTAGGTCTTCATGAGCAAGCAAGTTGCATGCACACCCACTTAGTTTATTTTGTTGAGCTTATATACACTTATAGCTCTAGTGCATCAGTTGCATGGCAATCCCTACTCCTTGCATTGACATCAATACATGGGCATCTCTATAGCCCGTTGATTAGCCGCGTCGATGTGAGACTTTCTCCCTTTTTTGTCTTCTCCACATATCCTCCATCATTATATTCTATTCCACCTATAGTTCTATATCCATGGCTTGTGCTCATGTATTGCGTGAGGGTTGAAAAAGCTGAAGCGCGTTAAAAAGTATGAGCCAATTGCTCGGCTTGTCATCGGGGTTGTGCATGATGGGAGCATTTTGTGTGTCGAAAATGAAGCATGGCCAAACTATATGATTTTGTAGGGATAAGCTTGCTTTGGCCTTGTTGTTTTGAAAAGACATGATTGCTTTATTGGTACGCTCGAAGTATTATTGTTTTTATGTCAAATGATAGACTATTGCTTTGAATCACTCGTGTCTTAATATTCATGCCATGATTAGATATATGATCAAGATTATGCTAGGTAGCATTCCACATCAAAAATTATCTTTTTTTATCGTTTACCTACTCGAGGACGAGCAGGAATTAAGCTTGGGGATGCTGATACGTCTCCGTTGTATCTATAATTATTGATTGTTCCATGCCAATATTCTACAACTTTCATATACTTTTGGCAACTTTTTATACTATTTTTGGGACTAACATATTGATCTAGTGCCAGTTCATGTTTGTTGCATGTTTTATGTTTCGTAGAAACCCAATATCAAACGGAATCCAAACGGATAAAAACGGACGGAGAATTATTTTGGTATATTTGGGATTTTCCGGAGGAATAATAAACGCGAAACGGTGCCCGAGGTGGCCAGGAGATAGGGGCGCCCTCCCCCTAGGTGCGCCTGGCACTCTCCTGCGCCACCCGTAAGGCAGTTGACGCTCTTCTTTTGCTGCAACAAAGCTAATTTTATGAGAAAAATCTGGGCGAAAGATTCACCCCAATCGGAGTTACGGATCTCCGGATATAAAATAAACGGTGAAGGGGAAGGATCTGGGAACGCAGAAACAGAGAGATAGATCCAATCTCGGAGGGGCTCTCGCCCCTCCCAAGCCATGGGAGCCAAGGACCAGAGGGGAAACCCTTCTCCCATCCAGGGAGGAGGTCAAGGAAGAAGAAGAAGAAGAAGAAGGGGGGCTCTCTCCCCCTTGCTTCCGCTGGCGCCGGAGCACTGCCGGGGGCCATCATCATCACCGCGATCTACACCAACACCTCCATCATCTTCACCAACATCTCCATCACCTTCCCCCATCTATATTCAGCGGTCCACTCTCCCGCAACTCGTTGTACCCTCTACTTGAACATGGTGCTTTATGCTTCATATTATTACCCAATGATGTGTTGCCATCCTATGATGTCTGAGTAGATTTCTGTTGTCCTATCGGTGATTGATGAATTGCTATGATTGGTTTGAGTTGCATGTTTTATTATTGGTGTTGTCCTATTGTTCCCTTCGTGTCGCGCAAGCGTGAGGGATTCCCGCTGTAGGGTTTGCAATATGTTCATGATTTGCTTATGGTGGGTGGCGTGAGTGACAGAAGCGCAGACCCGAGTAAGTAGGTTGTTTGCGTATGGGATAAAGGGGACTTGATACTTTAATGCTATGGTTGGGTTTTACCTTAATAATCTTTAGTAGTTGCGGATGCTTGCTAGAGTTCCAATCATAAGTGCATATGTAACATCCCAAATTTTCAATTTGGAATGTTATACATAGATCATCATTGCCTATCATATTTTTATTGCATTGTTGGCTCGATCCTAGAAATTCTACGCAACTCAAGGACCCACGGAGAGAGTTGGGGATTTCGTTATTTTCTTATTTGAGTATTTCTCAAATTTTGAAAATAGGATCATTGATTTTATTTATTTTATCTTCAATTATTTCTACTACCAAAAATTCAGAGAGGGAATAAAATGACTTTCCCAAAATAAAGAAATAATGAAGATTTAATAAAAAATCAAATAAGATTTATTTTGGAGTTTTTCGCTTTTTATTTGAATTTAGGAAAAATGCGTGTTTTTCAAAATAGCATTTAGGCCCCAAATAAATGTTCATCTAGTCCGCTTGATTTTAGAAGACGAGCAAAATTTATTTCGGGATTTTTGGAGTCCGTTTAGTATTTCTTTTTATTTTTCTTCTGCGCGTAATTATTTAAAAAAACGCGCACTGACCCCGGGCCGTACCCGAGCGGGACTCCGCTCGGGGGCGCTATATATAAAGCGCCGGACCCCACCACCAGCCGCCCCAGCCCGCGCCCCCCCCCCCCCCCCCCCCCCCGGCCCAAATCGCCCGCCGCCGGCCCACCCCGCCGCCAAAACCCTAACCCTAGTCGTCGCCGCCGCCGCCAGCGCCGCCGCCCGCCGTCTTCGGACCCGCCGGAGCCCCGCCGGACTTTGTCGCCGCCGCCGCCGAGGTTCGCTGCCGCCTCGAACCGCGTGCCGCCGGTTTTCTGAAAAACCGGGCGGTTTTCATTACGGTTTTTTTCGGTTTTTTTAGATTCGTTTTTATTTTAGTTTTCTATTTTTTTCCGGTTTAGGTTAATTAGAGGACGTTCGTCCGTTAGTTCGTTTTAACGAACGTTTTTTGTCAGATTCGTTAAATTAACGAACGTTCGTTCGTTAATCCGTTCGTCGTTTTTCTTTTTCTCGGATTTTCCGCGGTTATTTCCTGATCGCGATTTCTGATCCGATTTTCGTTTCAGTATAACTTTTCGCTCGTTTATCGGAATCAGGTGATTCAAGCGCCTGGAGTTTTGTCTCGAAACCCTCTTTCCGAATAATCTACTTAAACAAGTTTTTGCTTCTGTAAAATTTGACTTAGATCCAGATTAGTAAGACGAAGCTGATTTCTTTCGCCGTTTGACTTTCGTTGCTTTATTTGATTTGATTCTTTTTGCAAACAGGAGTTCTTAAGTTGAACATTCTGGTTGGATCTTTTATTCGAGTTTTACCTGTGCATTAGATGAGTACTTATTGTATGCTTGTTTGTTTGTCTGCGATAGAATACCCGGAGTGCGCCGCCTGTTACTTCGAGTCTCTGGGTTTCGCGGATCATCAGCAATGCAAGTAACACTTGATCATACCTTTCTACTACCCAGTTTTATGCATTAGATCTATCCTCAAACATTGCATGATTAGCATCTAATTAAATTGTGGGATGGGAAGTAGATGAGGTAGTACCTATTACCTGTTTTATTATCAAACCTTTGGGAGTTACTTCTACGTTTGCTTAACATGCCATGCTATGCTAGTAGACGTGGATTGGGTGAGTGAATATCCATGACAGATGTGAGATTGTTAATTGATGGTTTATTTAAGGTGGCAACTTAAACACACATCTGGGTGGATTGAGACACCTGTTTTCAAGCAGGACTTGCCTGTATTTCTTCGGACCGCCACCCAGGCTCAAAGGGATCATGAGATTATTCAAACTAGAAACTTCCGTGTGCAACCACATGCTATTATGGGCTCTAGCATAGTTGACTAAGTTGTGCGAACTCTTACGGGGTGGACTAGAAGATGTAGGGGATGTAGGTTGGTACGGTCTACCCCTCATGTAAGGTGCTAGTGCTTCTGAAAGACTATGTCTCGGTCATCTGTTTCTCAAACATCATGTAGTGTGAGGAATCAAACGGAGGCGATCGAGTCTTGTTGGAAAAGTGCGCAAACCTCTGCAGAGTGTATAAACTAATCATGGTTAGCCGTGTCCCCGGTTATGGACATCTTGAGTATCTAGTACTTGATTATCATGTGAATCTCATCATGTTACTCTAAATTAATATTGTTGGGTTTTAACGGGTACTTTTAATTGGGATTGAGGATGCTGTCAACCATTCTCAATGTTTAACAACCACCATGATAGTTAAATGAATTTATTCCTTTGAAGTAGGGAAAAATTGGCTTTCTGCAAAAACTGTAACCATAGAGCTTTACCTCCAGCCAAATATGCATGTAGTATAGCCTATCTTCATTGTTATTCTCTATCTGTTACTCTGCCAGCAAATTCCATGTGCTGACCCGTTTTCGGGCTGCAACGTTTCATGTTGCAGACTTTTCACACGACGAGTAAGGTGCTTTTAGGTCGTGGTTCTATACTCAGTGATGCCGTTGGAGTTGATGGACTCGCTTATCTTCCAAGCCTTCCGCTGTTATCGTTTTAGATGGCCTTAAGCCATATTTATTTCAATAAGTTCTCTTTTGAGACATTCGATGTAATAAGTGTGTGATTGCTACTCTGTTATAAATCCTCCAAGTACTGTGTGGTGTCAGCATTACTGATCCAGGGATGACACTGAGCACAGAGATCAGACTGTTTGAGGTCTGGTCGCTACAGCATATGATCTAAGAAGAGAAAGTATGTTAGCTTATGCCTCTCCCTTAAATAGAATTGCAATAGTGATTGCCGGTCTAGTAACATAGTCAATTGCTTAGGGACAATTTCACAACTCCTACCACCACTTTTCCACACTCGCTATATTTACTTTATTGCTTCTTTATCTAAACAGCCTCTAGCTTTTATTTACGTGCTTTTTATATTCTTGCAAACCTATCCTATCACACCTAAAAAGTACTTCTAGTTTCATACTTGTTCTAGGTAAAGTGAACACTAAGCGTGCGCAGAATCATATCAGTGGCAGATAGGACTTGAGAGGGTAATTTTTTCTACCTTTAGCTCCTCGTTGGGTTCGACACTCTTACTTATCGGAAGAGGCTACAACTATCCCGTATACTTGCGGGTTATCGCCTTCATCTCTACCTTTTCGAGGGAGTTGGATACGTTGTTGATCCACTTCCGAACAACCCTTGGGTGGTCGGTGATGGTGGCAACTATGCTCAACGAGCCTTCGACGAGGACATGTTGGACGCTAAAAACCTACACCTGGATCTCTTTCGCCATTTGGAACCTTTGGACCGGAGGGCTATGGTGTGGAGAATTAGGATTAGATGCCTAGTATAACTGAAGAAGATCATTATTTAAAGGGGATTCGGAATTACTCCAGGAGTATGTGAAAAGGTTAAAGCAATGTTAATGCAGTGGGGTTTGGATGCAAATGAAGATGAAGGAGAGGTGAAGAAGCCGAGGAAAATTGGTTCCCGATGGAGAAGTAAATGGGAGAAGTGGCCTGCATGCAGTTGATTAGACGGCTAGGTAGACTAAATGAAAAGGCTATGCAGGTAGACTGAGGAGTGTTACCTGTCCGTGTACGTGCCCATCCTTCTTGCCCTACATGTGCCACTGGCTAGTTGAGGTCATTCTTTCCAATCACCGTGGCGAGACATTTTCTGATTCCTTTTTATTTCTGCACCCCTCCTGACAGGTGGGACCTATGCAAATAGATATAAAAAATGTGACGTAGCTGGTTCAGATGGATATAGGCACATGCGTGGGAGATATAACATTCTCTGGTTAAGGAATACACGGTTATCCTCATAAAAGAAAAAGCCCTTCTTCGCGCTTCCGCATGCACGAGAATTTGGTTCTGCTCGCAATATGGATGATACCTGGAGGATGAAGTGAACCTAGTGGCATGCTAGCACGGGAGACCTATTTCCGCTATACAGTACTGGAGTACTCATGTTCCTACTACTAGTAGTAGTACAACTGTGGTACACTTGATGGTCAAAATATTATTCATCTGGTCCTCACAGTGAAGTGACAAGACCCTGCGCCTGACACTAGTCCAAGCGGCATGTTCGGGTTACCAAAGTCAGCCTCACCTTGTGCAGTGTGCAGTCTATCACCACGGCTGTATAG
The DNA here is from genome assembly GCA_963921465.1 of Triticum timopheevii. NCBI lineage: Eukaryota > Viridiplantae > Streptophyta > Magnoliopsida > Poales > Poaceae > Triticum > Triticum timopheevii. The sequence continues at coordinate 407,624,831 of OY997274.1, read as the reverse complement.
CACATTAGCATGCCTCGCCTTGTCTCCCTCTTCCCTAGCACCACACCATCTCCATCTCCGTCTCACTGGATGGCTGCCATCAAAGAAGACGGGAAAAAGTTGGTGCTCGTGAACTTCCAGACCTCCCATGAGATTATCGTTCCTCCGTTGGATTATATAGAGTTTTACCATCGCGGTCCAAGTCATCTAGATTACCACATCAGCTGGATGGACCTTGTTTTGCAGAAGATTGTAATCTGCCAAGTGCCCACACGACATGAGAATTACGCAGACTTCAAGCTAATTGCCTTGTTCGACTGCAGACTCGCCTATCTTTACGCCAGTGCCTTCTTTAGCTGGAGACAACTCAGCTCACAGTGGATCATCGTCAAAGCTGATACACACTTTTGTGATGCTATTGAACACAATGGCATCATCTATGCGTCGACAAAGCAGATGGCACCACGTATAGCTGGGACGGTGCGTGTAAGTTGTTTTCGTCTGATGTTAATGATAATGCCATGACATTGTTGAACTTTTTGTGATGATTGGCCTATCCTTGTTTGAGCAGAATTTGAGTAGAACTATGGCAATGTATTAGAGACACCATAAATCAGCTATATTTGGAATGAGTTAATTCATGCGATTGTGACATGTCATTACAGTCAATTTGTACCCTTGAATAATCAAATGGTTAGGAAGATATGGATATTCTCCTTATTTTATAATAATCTATATACTACTAAATATGAGTGTGTATCAATAGCCATGTTAGTTTCCTCATTTTCGTGATGTAGAAACATGCATCACACTGTTGGTTAATATGGAGAACTCTATATTTGGAAGTGTGTATCAATAACCATACATTATGGAAGTAAATGTGCATATGGAGAACTCTATATTTGGAAGTAGTGAAATCCTGTAATGCTTACCATGTGTACATAACTATATTCGCCCTTCAACAATCAATGGCTAGAATAATATCCTCACAAAAAAATTGCCCACAGAACATGGGTATATAACAATGCATGTTCTATTAGGTTCCTTGAAGAATTTGTTTGTGAGGACAGAACATGATTACATAACATGCATGACATGGTAGTTTCCTGTGAAGAATTGATTGCGAGATAACATGAGAATAACCATGCATGGCACTTCTATATTTTTGAACCCAGTATACATTTCCCTGTACTTTCCTCTCAGTTCCAACAGGGACATATCAATGTTGTTTCTTGCATTACCCTACTCATACTCTAAACAATGTTGATCTTACATTAATAATGCCTGTCCTTTTTGATATGATGCAGTGTCCCTACAGTTACTGAACTTTGTAACCATACCACCTTTGCCAAAAATAGGGAAGCACAACTGGTTCCTTGCTCGATCAGACGACGGCAAAAGACCGATGATCATTCGCACACATGAGCCGAAAAAGTTATATTGCAAAAACCCCATTGTGTACAAGCACCGTGAAATATGTGAGTATCTGGACTGTGGTTGTTACGTCTATGAGCAGGATACCAGCTTGTTGGGGCCTTCAAGATTTTTGAGTTGAAGGCGGGTAAATTGCCTTGATTCACACCTCTGTTTCCCGGACTCAATTATCTGATTAACCAGGAGATCACCGTTGGCAAGGACCTTGGTGGAAGAGAGGCTCTGTTTTCTATGGAAAACTGTGTCTACATGGCGAGCCCTAGGACTTCGGGAGCAAACTCCCCTAATTGTCAGCGATACAACCTGCAGCCAAAAGAAGGTGAGAATGACACGTGAATTTGGATTAACTTTGATCCTTGGATGTCTCAAGTCCGACCGGCAGTGATGTGGTTCAAGCCTTCAGGTTGATAGGTAATTGGGCTGTTGCGTCGAAAGGGTGAAGTACTGGTGTCTCCAGATCACTGGTGGCTGAAGCGGGGCTGCAAATTATGATGGTGTTGGATCATCCCTCTTCAAATGACTTGTTGTCATTACTGCTTGTTCTGGACGGGTAGTTCTCTCTTTTTTTATGCATATTCCTTGTCATTTGGTCATCCTCGTCTATGCCACTCTTTACTATGTAATAGTTGCCTCTATTTAGAATGTCATTCTCGTCTGGATCACGAGAGTCTGAGTGATGCGGATGGGTGTGTTTTGGTGGTGTAGCAAGAGTTCTTATGAACTATCATGTCTTGTTGTTTATGTCAGTAGTAGTCACTAGTCAGTGTTTGAATGTCGTATATATTGTTGTTTCAAACTGTTTATTGTCTTGAACTGCTGGTGGGCTAAATGAGGGCATCACCATTCTCCGGTGTTCAGAGTATATCTCCTTTTTTCAAGTTATAATTTGATCTCAGTGTCTTTTCGATGATGTACACTTGTTTGGGCCAGTGAGGTGTCGTTGAATATCGGCCGAGTAGTAACGCAATGTCAAACAGGTCAATTATGACTCTCAGGTCGGGCTCTCAAAAGATCCTAAAAAAACAAGAAGGCCGATCTCTCAAAAAAAGAAAGAATAAGGACTCTTAGGCCAACATGTGGGTGCCACCGGTGTTTTCATGCGCTTGCGCGCCGAGAGCATATTGGTGCATGTTTGAAATTCATGCTACCTTTTCAGCCCCAATCTCCCGCCCCTCCCCCACCTCTGGAATCTCGATTCCTACTCCAGTTCCCCAAAATCCCCCTTGAGGGAGTCCTAGACTAGGGGGTGTCCGGACAGCCGGACTATCATCGTCCGCCGGACTCCAAGACTACGAAGATACAAGATTGAAGACTCCGTCCCGTGTCCGGATGGGACTTTCCTTGGCATGGAAGGCAAGCTTGGCGATACGGATATGTAGATCTCCTACCATTGTAACCGACTCTGTGTAACCCTAGCCTCCTCCGATGTCTATATAAACCAGAGGGCTTTAGTCCGTAGGACAACATACATTACAACAATCATACCATAGTCTAGCTTTAGGGTTTAGCCTCCTTGATCTCGTGGTAGATCCACTCTTGTACTACCCATATCATCAATATTAATCAAGCAGGACGTAGGGTTTTACCTCCATCGAGAGGGCCCGAACCTGGGTAAAACATCGTGTCCCTCGTCTCCTGTTACCATCCGCCTAGACGCACAGTTCGGGACCCCCTACCCGAGATCCACCGGTTTTGACACCGACATTGGTGCTTTCATTGAGAGTTCCTCTGTGTCGTCGCCGATAGGGAGGATGCCTCCACCCGTCTTCAAAGACGGTATTTTCGCCGAAGGGGCCTTGGCCACCGGCCAAACTATCCGGCTAGGTGGTTTTCTTATGACCGCCTGTCCGGCCACTGCTCCGACAATGACTTCCCAAGTCGTCGAAAGCAAACTCCGCGTCAGCTCGGAATTTGCCGAACGGCTGGATCCAATGGAGCTCTTGTCTATCAACGAGCTCTTGGACCGCATCACAGCCTAGGGAGTCGCTACAGACTACAATCAGATTGGGCTTAAAACCGATCTGAGAGAGATTAACTCTCCCCAGGACACCCACCACGTTGCAGTGGTATAGGAACAATGTGGCGACCCTTCGCCCATATTGAAAACTAGTCACGTCCGGATTCCCGAACCCTCCATGCCGGATTTCCGCGGAGGGACGGACATCGATCGAGCATTGAACTTAAAATCATGCATCGTTCCGGATTCGCTGGATCGTGTCCAGCAACCCAATTTCCGAATTCGGAAACCCCTTGGCCTTTAAGCCCCAATACGGGCAGGGATCCGGATTTTAGTCCACCCACCCGCCCAGACATATGCGATCTATCTCTAATACGGCAAGAGCCCACTGAAACAGTACATCACTACTGGGCCAGATTCCTCCTGGTTATGGACAGGATAAAGGACTGCCGAGAGGAAAACGCAATCTCAATCTTTTGTAATAATTGCACGGACAAGGGAATATTGAACGCCATCAGCCGTCGTAAGATTACACGCTTCACCGATCTGGCGTCCATAGTACGAAAATACTGTGCGATGGAAAGTTTCCGGAAAACTGAAAATCAGTTTTGGGACAATCCGGCTCCAAATACAACCCTAGTCTGCAACAAAAGGGTGCATCGTACTGAGGCACCAGATGTAAAAACCAAAAAGCAAAAACCCCTTAAAGGGCACGGAACCGTACTGGAGGGATGGCTCAATGGACCCTGTAAGCTTCATAGTACAGAGGGAGCCATCCCAACACATAGCCTTCGAGCATGTTGGATACTACGGCAGGTGGCCAAAAGTGGCGAGGAGCTTCTAGCCCCGGAAAACCACTCCAACAATACCGGTACGATATCAACAGTCTTCGAGACCTTCGCATCAAACAATATGCGAAAACGAACAATCCGCGGACTCGCCGAAGTCTATCAAGTAGCAACAGCAAATCCATGGAGTGACACAGCCATAACCTTCAACGCTAGCGACGAACCTAAATTCCGAACAGCTCGAGCACCAGGCGCACTAGTGCTTAGTCCCATAGTGGACGGCTTTCGGCTTACAAAGGTCCTCATGGATGGCGGCAGCGGACTAAACCTCATATATGAGGAAACTCTTCAAAAAATGGAAATAGACTGGAGCCGTATTGAGCGAAGCAACACAACCTTCAGAGGAATAATCCTAGCCGGGAAGCGCGCTGCACCGTAAAAATCACACTTGATGTGGTGTTCGGCTCGCCGGACAATTATAGATCCGAAGAAGTCACGTTCCAAGTGGCCCCGTTCAACAGCGGATATCACGCTATATTAGGACGAGAGGCATTCACAATCTTTCAAGCAGTACCTCATTACGGGTACATGAAGCTCAAAATGCCTGGGCCCGGCGGAATAATCACTCTCGCTAGTGATCCAGACATAGCACTCCGCGCCGAAAACAAGACAGCTGCTGTAACGCCCCGGATTCGATGCGCCAGGTGTCTGCCAGTTATTCGCCGTCTTTGCCATGTCATTTACTTGCGTGTTGCATTTTTCCATGTCATCATGTGCATTTCATTTTGCATACGTGTTCGTTTCATGCATCCGAGCATTTTCCCCGTTATCCGTTTTGCAATCCGGCACTCCTATGTCATCCGGCGTCCCTTTTGCCTCTTCTCTTGTGCGGGTGTTAAACTTTCTCGGAATGGCCCGAGGTTTGCCAAGCGGCCTTGGTATAGCACCGGTAGACCGCCTGTCAAGTTTCGTGCCATTTGGAGGTCGTTTGGTACTCCAACGGTTAACCGGGTAACCGTAGAGCCCTCTTTTGTTGCAGCCCAACATCCCTTCCAAAGTGGCCCAAAACCCATCTAACTCCCCTCCATGCTCTCGGTCGTTCGATCACGATCGTGTGGGCGAAAACCACTCCTCATTTGGACTCTCCTAGCTCCCACTACCTATAAATATGTCTTCCTCCCCGAAATCCCGCAGTCCAAACCCTAAAAATCATCCCCGTCGCCACCGGACACGTCCTGCAGCCGCCGGACACGTCCGCCGCCGCCGCCCCGGCCAATCGGGGAACGCCACGTGGCGCGCCGCCGCCACCCTCGCCGCCGGCCCGCGGAGCCCATCCGGGGCCCGCGCGGGCCCAGATCCCGCCGCCCGCCGGGCGCCTCGCCGCCGCTGCCCCGCGCCGCCGGCTCGCCGCGCCGCATCCGCGCCTCCACCGGCGACCGCCGTCGCCCCGCCTCCACCGCCGCCCGCCGACGCCTTTGCGCCGCCTGGGCCATCCGCCGCCACCCGCGCCCAGCGCGCCCTGCGCCCTCCACCCGCAGCCGCCACCGGCGCGCCTTCGGCCCCGCCGCCGAGCCGCCGCCTGGCCGGGTCCCTGCCGCCTCCGTCCGCCGTCCTCCTCTGCCGGCGTCGACCCGCCATCGCCCTCCTCCCTCGACTCCGGCGACCCCCTCCATTCATCCTCGATCTGCATGCAGCTACAGTACCGGCCGGATCTAGATCCAGATCCAATATCTAGGTTGACTTCCCCCTCCGAAAATTCCCCAAGTCCCGATTATTTTTGCATTTTCATGCCATGTTCATCATGATGTACCTCTGCATCCGTAGCTCCGTTTCGTTCGTGTGATATGTCAAATTGTTCGTTTCAACGAGTACTTCATTTCATTCCATTGCATCATTTTCATTGAGCTCATCTTGATGCCCGAAATGCTGTTGGAAGAGTGCATGTTGATGTTAATCTGCTGAAACTGTTATAACTTGCTCATTTGTCATTTTTGCCATGATTGATGTGTGCATCCTATGAGGTTGATGTCTTCATGTGTTTTGATATATGCCATGCCATCTTTCCAGGGGTGTATGCCATGTATTTTTGTGATCTATGTGGTGACTAGCACAAGCATGCGAACTAGGCTTCGTGATATTGCTGATTTTAGCCCCTGTTCTGCTGTTATTTTGTTGCCATGCAAACTTGATGCTACAGAGAGATCCATCTATATTTTGAGATACTTCAGTAAGGGTGTTTTGAACATATTGTTATTGTCTATCCATTCATGCCCTTGTTTGCAATTATGGAGTAGTCTAGCATGTCATTTTGGTGCTCAACTTTTGCTTCAAAATGTTTCCTAGCAGATTGTTTACTTGTTATTCAATTTAGCCAAGGTTGCTATAGTTGATCCTTGCATTCTATGGACTTGTTCTTGCCTTGGTTTGTTTCACAAACATGTCTTCTTGATGATGCTATGCTTATCTTGTCATGCAATGACTTGTGGTGAGTGAATCGAGCTTGTTAAGTAGTGTACTTGTTGTTGCTGTTTTGCTAGGCTGAATCTGTTATTTCGTGATGCTATATAAACATGCTTCTACTATTCAATCTATGCATAATCTGGAGATGTTCTATAAACATGTTTTGATCTACATGTTATGCCCTATCCATCCATGCCCCTGGTTGCATTTATAGCTTGTTGTAGATTGTTCATTTCTTGCTCCAAAGTTGCTTGAAAATGTTGCTATCAGCCTGTTAACATTAAGTTCACTAGTTCCCATGTGTTCTGCTAGTGTTCCATGCACCCTATGAACTTGTTCTTGCCATGCTTAGCTTCATAAACATGTCTTATTACTGTTGGTTGCCTTGCCATGCCATGTATTGCTCTGTGGTGAGTGGTACAAGCTCACCAACATGCCTACTTATTGTTGTTCCTGCCATGTATGAATCTGTAATATAACTTGCCATGTTTACATGGGTGCCATCATATTTTCTATGCCTTTTTGGCTCATGGTCAGTAAGGGACTTTTGATCTATGCAATTAGTAGGTTCATGCCATGCCTTTGTTTACCATGATATGTTCCTGTAACATGTTGTTTGCTTGCTCTAAACATTGCAACCTGATGTTATTTCTGCTAAAGTCTGAAACTGTTATTATTTGCAATCTTACCATGTGTTTTGGAGCATGTTCTAGTGATTTCTGGAGATAGCTCAGTGTTCATGTTTTGTTATGCTTTACCTGTACTTCATGTCCATGCCTTTTGTTATTATGTTGGGGTGCTGTAGCTTATTGTTTTGATGCTTGCAAGATGCCTAGTTGCTGTTATGGACAGATTGTTGTTATGACTTGTATAGTGTGTGTGTGTTGCACCGTTGCTCCGTTTTGAGTGTGCTCTATATGAAACTTGCTTGATTTTGCATATAGTTTCATATTATCATGTTGCAACCTTGTTTTGAGGTGTTTGCTTGATCTTTGTATGCATTTTGCATCAATGCCATGCTTAACTTGTTTTGCTCATATCTTCTAGGCCGTAGCTCCGAATTAAAAGAACTTTATATGTAACTTGACTAGAATTTCGTGTAGATCATCTTGGTGCATCTTAACTTGCTGTTTAACAACTTGAACATAAGGTTTATTCAGTTCTGGACCAATTTCGAAATTTACATATGAGGACTTACCGGAATTGTTATATGTTGTTTCCGGCCTCATTTAAACTTGCTTTGATGTGTTGCTCTTGTGTGCATCATCTCTTGCCATGAGTAGCTTCATGTAGCCTTGTCATGCATCATGCTTGTGGTGCATCATGTCTTGTTCATGTGTGGTGTGTTTACCATGTTGTGTGTTTCTTCTCAATAGTTTCCGTTTTGTTGCGATCGTGAGGATTCGTTCGTCTATGGTTGGTTCGGCTTCATCCTTTCGTCTTCTTCATGGACTCGTTCTTCTTCCTTGTGGGATTTCAGGCAAGATGACCGCTACCATGGATCTCACTACTATCATTGCTATGCTAGTTGCTTCGTTCTATCGCTATGTTGCGCTACCTATTACCTGTTTATCAAGCCATCCCATATTGCCATGAACCTCTAACCTTTGACACCTTTCCTATGCAAACCGTTGTTTGGCTATGTTACCGCTTTTTCTCAGCCCCTCTTATAGCGTTGCTAGTTGCAGGTGAAGTTGAAGATTTCTCCATGGTGGACAGGATTTTGGTTGGGATATCACAATATCTCTTATATTATTAATGCATCTATATATTTGGTAAAGGGTGGAAGGCTTGGCCTTATGCCTGGTGTTTTGTTCCACTCTTGCCGCCCTAGTTTCCGTCATACCGGTGTTATGTTCCCGGATTTTGCGTTCCTTACGCGGTCGGGTGATTTATGGGACCCCCCTGACAGTTCGCTTTGAATAAAACTTGTCCAGCAAGGCCCAACCTTGGTTTTACCATTTGCCTCACCACCACCTACTTTTTACCTTGGGAGTAATTAACCCAAGGGTCATCTTTATTATAGCTCCCCCGGACCAATGCTTGTCTAAGTGTTGGTCCAAACTAGAGCACCGTGCGGGACCATTCCTTGGGAACTTGGATTCGTCGGTACCTGTACGCTTCGCTTATCCGGTGTTGCCCTGAGAACGAGATATGTGCAGCTCCTATCGGGATTGTCGGCGCATCGGGTGGATTTGCTGGTCTTGTTTTACCATTGTCGAAATGTCTTGTAAACCGGGATTCCGAGACTGATCGGGTCTTCCTGGGAGAAGGTCTATTCCTTCGTTGATCGTGAGAGCTTGTCATGGGCTAAGTTGGGACACCCCTGCAGGGTATAAACTTTCGAGAGCCGTGCCCGCGGTTATGTGGCAGATGGGAATTTGTTAATGTACGGTTGTAGATAACTTGACACCAGATCCGAATTAAAATGCATCAACCGCGTGTGTAGCCGTGATGGTCTCTTCTCGTCGGAGTCCGGGAAGTGAACACGGTTTCTGTGTTATGATTGACGTATAGGAGTTCAGGATCACTTCTTGATCATTGCTAGCTTCACGACCGTTCCTTTGCTTCTCTTCTCGCTCTTATTTGCGTATGTTAGCCACCATACTTGCTTAGCCGCTGCTGCAACCTCACCACTTTACCCCTTCCTTTCCCATTAAGCTTTGCTAGTCTTGATACCCATGGTAATGGGATTGCTGAGTCCTCGTGGCTCACAGATTACTACAACAACAGTTGCAGGTACAGGTTATGCGATGATCATGACGCGAGAGCGATGCTTGCTTGTGTTGAGTTCTTCTTCTGCTTCTTCTTCGATCAGGGGATAGGTTCCAGGTCGGCAGCCTGGGCTAGCAGGGTGGATGTCATTTGAGTTTCTGTTTGTGTTTCATCCGTAGTCGGATGGTGCTCTGATGTATTGTGATGTTGTATTCATGTGGCATTGTATGCCTTTTGTATGTATTGGATGTATCCCCATCTATTATGTAATGTTGATGTAATGATATCCACCGTGCAAAAGCGTTCCAATATGCGGGTCTATCCTTGGTGGGACCTTCGAGTTCCTTTTGGATAGGGTCACATATTGGGCGTGACAAGTTGGTATCAGAGCCTCGACCGACCCTAGGAGCCCCCTTGATTGATCGTGTAGTTTGGTCGTTGTTGAGTCTAGAAGAAAACTGTTTTCGGAGTCTAGTTATATCGGAGAGTAGGAATTCTTTTTACTCCTCAGTCCCTTCGTCGCTCTGGTGAGGAATCTTGACGTAGGTGTTTTGAATTACTCCTCTTCCCGTTCAAATTTTTCTTTAGGATCACGTGGTTAGTTTCGTGAGTTGTCCATCCTCTTTTTATCCGGTGCATGTCTCGTCAAGTTGACTCGACCATCTTCATCCTTGAATTCAATCCTCAGTTGTTTTTCTTTTCCCACCCGCCCACCCCTTTTTCTCCTTGGACCGGAGTCCGTAATCGAGTATCCATCCTACTCGTGCAAAGTCTTTGCCTTCTTTCCTCAATGTTTTCAATCGGTGTTTCCTCTTGAAGTTATTCATTGATTTTTTTTTCCTTCCAAGTTGTCTTTGTTTTCCCGCCCTCCCACCCTCTTCTTCCTGGAGTCTGACTCTCTTTCGAGCGTCAATTCCATTCGTGTGGAGCCTCTTCAGTCTTTTGTCAATCATTTCAACCGGTGAATTCTCGTCTCCTTCGTCATTCTTCATCCCTTTCTTTTTCCGGTGCACACAATTCAAGTTTTCTTCGTTGTCGATCATATTCTTTTCCTCGGCTCAATTTTTTTTGCCCTTGCTCATTCGCCTCTCGCCAGTTCATCCTTCCGGAGTGTTCAAGACATCTCAGGAGATTCGTCCGTGTTCCAATTAATTCGAGGTTCTCACCTCATTCAAATATTTCAATTGTTCTGGTGCATCATCTATCTTTTCAACAATCCTTTTCAACGGTGTTATCTCTCCAGTGGGCCCTAACCCACAGGTCTTTTCCCAGGATCTTACCTGACTCTTCTTATTCCCCCGGAGTTATTCTCAATTCTTTTTAAGTGTGACGTAAGAATGAATTTCATCAGTCACATGCCTTCCCCAAGATCGCTTTCAAATTCTTTTCATTGTTGGATCAACCTCTCTGCTTTTCATTCTTCCGGAGTATCTCAGTAATTTCCGTGGTGTTTCTTGTCGTCATTCTCAACTTTGAAGACCGAAGAAGAGTTTTTTCTCTAAATCTTGTCCGTTCCCCCGGAGTTTCGCGGTTCTAGCTTCATGTTATCCTCGCGAATTATTCCGTTTGTCAGATATTCTTTCTTACCCATCCGGAGTATGTCAGGAGTTGTTTTTCCATTTCTTTTCACCGGAGGCCATCATTCCAGTTATCATTCTCTATTTATCCCGGTGCTTCATTCAAGTGTTCTTTAATCAGCTCGTGATCTCTTCGTTCTTTTGCATCTAAATCCCCTCAAGCATATTTGGTTCTTTGAATTCTTTCCGGCGATTCATTCTCTTTCGTCAGTCTTTTTCGAATTTTTACGGTGGTTCGTTCAAGATTCTTTTCCTTGTTTATCATATTAATTCATTCATTCTTTTCTATCCTACCGGTGGTTCATGAAGTCCTTCTCAAGTTCGCGATATGTCACTTCTCAATCCTTTTCAAGAAGGATAAGTAGTATGCAAATCCATTGCTTCTCATCAATTTAATTTGGTGAAGGATAAGCATACAATAAATCTCATTCTTATTTCCTCCAAGCAAGTAATCCTTTCCTTCGGAGTTTGTTGTTGATGAATAAATTCTAGTTCCAAGTCTTTTCATCTTTTCTTTTCCGGAGTTCATATTTCCTCAGCCATTTCGTCGGAACCTCCATCTAAATCAACGCAAGGCTTTAATCTTATTCTTTCTTCCTTCATTCTAGCTATCTCATCATCCTTTTGTCACTGGAGTTCTTCATGATGGTTCTTCATCATTTAATTCATTCTTCAAGAGTTCTTCAAGTATCATTCCGTCCTCTCAAGTTCATGTTCTATTCTTTCCATGGTCAGTCAGAGTTCTGCCTAAATCCTTTCAGGCTTATTCGTTTCTTTCCTCATTCTAACCACTCCGGTTAGAATGAGTGATTTCATAGTCTATCTGATTCCGTGAGCTTTCGATTCTCGTCATTCTAGTCGTTCCTCTCTTCCTCTCGAGTGCTCTCGATTCTTTGCTTCTTCTCTTGAGTTCTTGTTTCACCTCATCCCTTTTCCATTCCGTCTCAGTCCTAAGATCTCGGGACGAGATCTCTTGTTAGTGGAGGAGTGTTGTAACGCCCCGGATTCGATGCGCCAGGTGTCTGCCAGTTATTCGCCGTCTTTGCCATGTCATTTACTTGCATGTTGCATTTTTCCATGTCATCATGTGCATTTAATTTTGCATACGTGTTCGTTTCATGCATCCGAGCATTTTCCCCATTGTCCGTTTTGCAATCCGGCAATCCTATGTCATCTTGCGTCCCTTTTGCCTCTTCTCTTGTGCGGGTGTTAAACTTTCTCGGAATGGCCCGAGGTTTGCCAAGCGGCCTTGGTATAGCACCGGTAGACCGCCTGTCAAGTTTCGTGCCATTTGGAGGTCGTTTGGTACTCCAACGGTTAACCGGGTAACCGTAGAGCCCTCTTTTGTTGCAGCCCAACATCCCTTCCAAAGTGGCCCAAAACCCATCTAACTCCCCTCCATGCTCTCGGTCGTTCGATCACGACCGTGTGGGCGAAAACCGCTCCTCATTTGGACTCTCCTAGCTCCCTCTACCTATAAATATGTCTTCCTCCCCAAAATCCCGCAGTCCAAACCCTAAAAATCATCCCCGTCGCCACCGGACACGTCCGGCAGCCGCCGGACGCGTCCGCCGCTGCCGCCCCGGCCAATCGGGGGCCGCCACGTGGCGCGCCGCCGCCACCCTCGCCGCCGGCCCGCGGAGCCCTTCCGGGGCCCGCGCGGGCCCAGATCCCGCCGCCCGTCGGGCGCCTCGCCGCCGCCGCCCCGCGGCCGGACCCCGCGCCGCCTCCGCGCCTCCGCCGGCGACTGCCGTCGCCCCGCCTCCACCGCCGCCCGCCGACGCCTCCGCGCCGCCTGGGCCATCCGCCGCCACCCGCGCCCAGCGCGCCCCGCGCCCTCCGCCCGCAGCCGCCGCCCGGCCGGGTCCCCGCCGCCTCCGTCCGCCGTCCTCCTCTGCCGGCGTCAACCCGCCATCGCCCTCCTCCCTCGACTCCGGTGACCCCCTCCGTTCATCCTCGATCTACGTGCAGCTACAGTACCGGCCGGATCCAGATCCAGATCCAATATCCAGGTTGACTTTCCCCTCCGAAAATTCCCTAAGTCCCGATTATATTTGCATTTTCATGCCATGTTCATCATGATGTATCTCTGCATCCGTAGCTCCATTTCGTTCGTGTGATATGTCAAATTGTTCGTTTCAACGAGTACTTCATTTCATTCCATTGTATCATTTTCATTTGAGCTCATCTTGATGCCCGAAATGCTGTTGGAAGAGTGCATGTTGATGTTAATCTGCTGAAACTATTATAACTTGCTCATTTGTCATTTTTGCCATGATTGATGTGTGCATCCTATGAGGTTGATGTCTTCATGTGTTTTGATCTATGCCATGCCATCTTTCCAGGGGTGTATGCCATGTATTTTTGTGATCTATGTGGTGACTAGCACAAGCATGCGAACTAGGCTTCATGATATTGCTGATTTTAGCCCCTGTTCTGCTGTTATTTTGTTACCATGCAAACTTGATGCTACAGAGAGATCCATCTATATTTTGAGATACTTCAGTAAGGGTGTTTTGAACATATGGTTATTGTATATCCATTCATGCCCTTGTTTGCAATTATGGAGTAGTCTAGCATGTCATTTTGGTGCTCTACTTTTGCTTCAAAATGTTTCCTGGCAGTTTGTTTACTTGTTATTCAATTTAGCCAAGGTTGCTATAGTTGATCCTTGCATTCTATGGACTTGTTCTTGCCTTGGTTTGTTTCACAAACATGTCTTCTTGATGATGCTATGCTTATCTTGTCATGCAATGACTTGTGGTGAGTGAATCGAGCTTGTTAAGTAGTGTACTTGCTGTTGCTGTTTTGCTAGGCTGAATCTGTTATTTCGTGATGCTATATAAACATGCTTCTACTAATCAATATATGCATAATCTGGAGATGTTCTATAAACATGTTTTGATCTACATGTTATGCCCTATCCATCCATGCCCCTGGTTGCATTTATAGCTTGCTGTAGATTCTTCATTTCTTGCTCCAAAGTTGCTTGAAAATGTTGCTATCAGCCTGTTAACATTAAGTTCACTAGTTCCCATGTGTTCTGCTAGTGTTCCATGCACCCTATGAACTTGTTCTTTCCATGCTTAGCTTCATAAACATGTCTTATTACTGTTGGTTGCCTTGCCATGCCATGTATTGCTCTGTGGTGAGTGGTACAAGCTCACCAACATGCCTACTTATTGTTGTTCCTGCCATGTATGAATCTGTAATATAACTTGCCATGTTTACATGGGTGCCATCATATTTGCTATGGCTTTTTGGCTCATGGTCAGTAAGGGACTTTTGATCTATGCAATTAGGAGGTTCATGCCATGCCTTTGTTTACCATGATATGTTCCTATAACATGTTGTTTGCTTGCTCTAAACATTGCAACCTGATGTTATTTCTGCTAAAGTCTGAAACTGTTATTATTAGCAATCTTACCATGTGTTTTGGAGCATGTTCTACTGATTTCTGGAGATAGCTCAGTGTTCATGTTTTGTTATGCTTTACCTGTACTTCATGCCCATGCCTTTTGTTATTATGTTGGGGTGCTGTAGCTTATTGTTTTGATGCTTGCAAGATGCCTAGTTGCTGTTATGGACAGATTGTTGTTATGACTTGTATAGTGTGTGTGTGTGTGTGTTGCACCGTTGCTCCGTTTTGAGTGTGCTCTATATGAAACTTGCTTGATTTTGCATATAGTTTCATATTATCATGTTGCAACCTTGTTTTGAGGTGTTTTCATGATGTTTGTATGCATTTTGCATCAATGCCATGCTTAACTTGTTTTGCTCATATCTTCTAGGTCGTAGCTCCGAATTAAAAGAACTTTATATGTAACTTGACTAGAATTTCATGTAAATCATCTTGGTGCATCTTAACTTGCTGTTTAACAACTTGAACATAAGGTTTATTCAGTTCTGGACCAATTTCGAAATTTGCATATGAGGACTTACCGGAATTGTTATATGTTGTTTCCGGCCTCATTTAAACTTGCTTTGATGTGTTGCTCTTTTGTGCATCATCTCTTGCCATGAGTAGCTTCATATAGCCTTGTCATGCATCATGCTTGTGGTGCATCATGTCTTGTTTATGTGTGGTGTGTTTACCATGTTGTGTGTTTTTTCTCAATAGTTTCCGTTTCGTTGCGATCGTGAGGATTCGTTCGTCTACGGTTGGTTCGGCTTCATCCGTTCGTCTTCTTCATGGACTCGTTCTTCTTCCTTGTGGGATTTCAGGCAAGATGACCGCTACCATGGATCTCACTACTATCATTGCTATGCTAGTTGCTTCGTTCTATCGCTATGCTGCGCTACCTATTACCTGTTTATCAAGCCATCCCATATTGCCATGAACCTCTAACCTTTGACACCTTTCCTATGCAAACCGTTGTTTGGCTATGTTACCGCTTTTGCTCAGCCCCTCTTATAGTGTTGCTAGTTGCAGGTGAAGTTGAAGATTTCTCCATGGTGGACAGGATTTTGGTTGGGATATCACAATATCTCTTATATTATTAATGCATCTATATATTTGGTAAAGGGTGGAAGGCTCGGCCTTATGCCTGGTGTTTTGTTCCACTCTTGCCGCCCTAGTTTCCGTCATACCGGTGTTATGTTCCCGGATTTTGTGTTCCTTACGCGGTCGGGTGATTTATGGGACCCCCCTGACAGTTCGCTTTGAATAAAACTTGTCCAGCAAGGCCCAACCTTGGTTTTACCATTTGCCTCACCACCACCTACTTTTTCCCTTGGGAGTAATTAACCCAAGGGTCATCTTTATTATAGCTCCCCCGGACCAATGCTTGTCTAAGTGTTGGTCCAAACTAGAGCACCGTGCGGGACCATTCCTTGGCAACTTGGATTCGTCGGTACCTGTACGCTTCGCTTATCCGGTGTTGCCCTGAGAACAAGATATGTGCAGCTCCTATCGGGATTGTCGGCGCATCGGGCGGCTTTGCTGGTCTTGTTTTACCATTGTCGAAATGTCTTGTAAACCGGGATTCCGAGACTGATCGGGTCTTCCTGGGAGAAGGTCTATTCCTTCGTTGATCGCGAGAGCTTGTCATGGGCTAAGTTGGGACACCCCTGCAGGGTATAAACTTTCGAGAGCCGTGCCCGCGGTTATGTGGTAGATGGGAATTTGTTAATGTCTGGTTGTAGATAACTTGACACCAGATCCGAATTAAAATGGATCAATCGCGTGTGTAGCCGTGATGGTCTCTTCTCGGCGGAGTCCGGGAAGTGAACACGGTTTCTGTGTTATGATTGACGTATAGGAGTTCAGGATCACTTCTTGATCATTGCTAGCTTCACGACCGTTCCTTTGCTTCTCTTCTCGCTCTTATTTGCGTATGTTAGCCACCATACTTGCTTAGCCGCTGCTGCAACCTCACCACTTTACCCCTTCCTTTCCCATTAAGCTTTGCTAGTCTTGATACCCATGGTAATGGGATTGCTGAGTCCTCGTGGCTCACAGATTACTACAACAACAGTTGCAGGTACAGGTTATGTGATGATCATGACGCGAGAGCGATGCTTGCTTGTGTTGAGTTCTTCTTCTGCTTCTTCTTCGATCAGGGGAGAGGTTCCAGGTCGGCAGCCTGGGCTAGCAGGGTGGATGTCGTTTGAGTTTCTGTTTGTGTTTCATCCATAGTCGGATGGTGCTCTGATGTATTGTGATGTTGTATTCATGTGGCATTGTATGCCTTTTGTATGTATTGGATGTATCCCCATCTATTACGTAATGTTGATGTAATGATATCCACCGTGCAAAAGCGTTCCAATATGCGGGTCTATCCTTGGTGGGACCTTCGAGTTCCTTTTGGATAGGGTCGCATATTGGGCGTGACAGCTGCACTAGCCCTGGAGAGACTATCCGAAGCCTTAGCAGCAGAAGAACTCACCGCGCTGCGCTCTACGGTGAACAGGGACGATGTGATACTCGATAAAAGATCCAAGTCCACCTCCTTCAAACCAGCAGATGAAATAATAAAATTCCAGGTCCATCCAACGGACCCAACAAAGACGGCCTCCATCGGGCAAAATTGAACCCCGAAGTAGACGCCGCACTGCGTGAATTCCTTCGGGAAAATTGGGACATCTTCGCCTGGCATCCTTCGGATATGCCTGGAATCCCACGCAGGTTGGCAGAACACAGCCTAAACATCCTAAAAGGATTTAAGCCAGTCAAACAGGCTCTTTGACGATTTTCCGAAGCCAAAAGACAGGCAATGGGAGAAGAGCTAGCCAAACTATTGGAAGCCGGATTCATCAGAGATATCAAACATCTGGACTGGCTAGCAAATCTGGTAATGGTACCAAAGAAGGACAAATCCTGGCGCCTCTATGTCGATTTTAAAGACCTCAATAAGGCTTGCCCAAAGGATCCCTTCCCTCTCCCCCGCATCGACCAAATTATCGATGCTACTGCAGGGCACGATTCGTTGTGCTTCCTCGACGCATACTCTGGCTATCATCAAATCAAGATGGCGGAAGCAGACCAAGCCGCAACGGCATTCATCACTCCATACGGACCATTCTGCTTCAACACGATGCCCTTTGGACTTAAAAATGTCGGCGCAACATATCAGCGCATGATTCAAACATGTCTGGCCACCCAAATCGGCAAAACAGTCGAGGCATACGTAGACGACGTAGTCGTCAAAACAAAACACGTCGAAACTCTAGTAGACGATTTGAGGCTCACATTCGACAACCTCAGAGCATATGACATCAAACTGAATCCGGAAAAATGCGTTTTCGGCGTACCAGCCGGAAAGCTGCTGGGCTTCATTGTATCCGGTAGAGGAATTGAAGCAAACCCGGCTAAAATCCGAGCTCTGTCACAGTTGGATATTCCAAAAGACCTCAAACAGATACAAAAATTAACAGGATGCGTGGCAGCTTTAAGCCGCTTTATCTCCCGCCTAGGAGAAAAGGCATTGCCCCTCTATCGCCTCCTCAGACGCACCGAACACTTCGAGTGGACGGATGCTGCCACTGCCGGACTCGAAGAAATAAAGGCCATATTGGCAACAAATCTAGTCCTGGCCGCGCCCAATCTAGGCGAACCAATGTTGTTATACATCGCAGCGACGCATCAAGTCGTAAGCGCGGTACTCATCGTCGAACGAGAAACAGAAGGGCATAAATTCCCTCTTCAAAAACCAGTGTATTATGTATCCACTGTGTTAATTCCATGCAAATCCCATTACCCACACTATCAGAAGATAGCGTATGCGGTGTTCATGGCATCCCGGAAGCTCCGACACTACTTTCAAGAGTGTTCGATAACAGTGGCCTCCGAAGTATCACTCAATGACATCATAAATAACCGTGACGCAACGGGCAGGATTGCAAAATGGGCCATTGAGCTCTTACCATTCGATATAACTTACAAACCTCGGCGAGCTATAAAGTCACAAGTTTTGGCTGACTTCGTCGCTGAATGGACCGAAGCCGAACTCCCTAAAGAGTACGGCGCATACTCCAATTGGGTTATGCACTTTGACGGCTCTAAAATGTTGGCTGGACTGGGGGCTGGCGTCGTATTGACGTCCCCAACCGGGGACACAGTCCAGTATGTACTTCAAATAATGTACACCGACTCCAACAACGCAGCCGAATACGAGGCCCTGTTACATGGTCTCCGGATGGCAGTTTCCATGGGCATTCAACGCCTAGAGGTGCGCGGGGATTCGAACCTTGCAATATCCCAAATAAATGGAGACTTTGACGCCAAGGATCCGAAAATGGCAGCATATCGCAATGCTGTCCTAAAAATGTTAGCGTGGTTTAAAGGACTCGAATTCCATCACATAGCCCGAGATAATAACCAAGCAGCCGACGTACTGGCACGCATCGGTGCGAAACGTGATGCTGTCCCTCCAAATATCTTCCTGGAACGGCTCTTCAAGCCATCCATACTATGGGAAGAGGAGCCCGGAAGTGACAAACCGGAAAAAACCGCGACAATCGGCGTTTCAGCCAATGACATAACACCTTCAGCCCACGACATAATGGCAGTAATCGCCCCGTGGACAGAACCATTCCTAGCCTACTTGCTTAGGCAGGAACTTCCCGAAGACCAAAACGAGGCCCGCTGCATAGTCCGGCAATCGAAAGCCTACAAGGTCCATGAGGGAGAACTTTATAAGAAAAGTACAACCGGAGTCCTTCAAAGGTGTATCTCCGAAGAGGAAGGGCAAAACCTCCTGGCTGAAATTCATGCCGGACTAGGCGGACACCACGCAGCAGCCCGGGCCCTTGTAGGAAAGGCATTCTGTACAGGATTTTATTGGCCGACGGCCCGGGCAGATGCCCAGGACTTAGTCCAGAAATGCGTTGGTTGTCAGCTCTTTGCTAATCAGAGCCATATGCCGCCCACCGCCCTCAAAACTATACCCATTACCTGGCCATTCGCGGTCTGGGGGCTTGATATGGTTGGACCCCTTAAAGGGGGAACCCACAAGCAAAGGTACCTATTGGTCATGGTGGATAAATTCACCAAATGGATAGAGGCCAAACCGGTCAAAACGGCAGAGTCCGGACCAGTGATAGACTTTATATCCGGGGTAGTACACCGTTACGGAGTCCCCCACAGCATCATCACCGACAACGGCACGAACTTCACAGCCGACGAGGTTAAGTCATGGTGCAAAAATATGGGCATCAAGCTCGACTACGCTTCAGCCTATCACCCTCAAACCAACGGTCAAGTGGAACGAGCAAATGGTCTAATAATGAGCGGCATTAAACCCAGACTAGTGCAGTCACTTACTAAATCTGACACGCAATGGGTCGAGGAGCTCGACTCCATACTCTGGGGGCTGCGGACAACGCCTAACCGCACTACCGGATTCACACCATTCTTTATGGTCTACGGCGCAGAGGCAGTCCTGCCCTGCGACATTATTCATGACTCACCTCGAGTGCGCATGTATGAAGAAAGAGAGGCCGAGCTGGATCGGCAGAACAGCTTGGACACATTGGAGGAAGAACGCGATGTTGCCAAGGCTCGTTCCGCATTCTATCAGCAGCAGGCCCGAAGATATCAAAGCAGAGAAGTACGGGCCAAGACTTACAACGTTGGTGAACTAGTTCTACGCCTGCCAGACAAGAAAAAGGACAAGCTCAAGCCCAAATGGGAGGGCCCTTTCATTATCGATCAAGTCCTGACCGGCGGGGCATACCGTCTATGAAATGCGTCGGATAACCGACTCGAGCCGAACCCATGGAACGCAGCCCGCCTCCGAAGATTCTATGCCTAGCACCGGACTAAGAGTTCGTCCCCTTCCTCCGTCCAAATTTTTATACTTCAGTTGTCTTTTGTTTCTCTTTTTCATAACCTTTTTATTAAAAATCCCCTAAGGGCCTACTTTTGCATTTCTCGCATACACTTGATGTGCCATCCGCACTCATTATACCTGGGGGCTTCTTTTACAGAAGCTCAATTATAAGGGTTTCATGCCCAGCACATGTGTCAAGCTTCCACATGTACCTTTTACTCACCATTATATGCATCGATATGACTTAAGTTTTGGCCAAGCTGGGTTGCCTGGCTCCTGTGCTTACCCCTACGTTCCCGATTGTTCGGCTAGGAGGTAAAGGGAGCACCTCTGCGATTGTTACAGCCGGGTCAGCCGGATGTGTACCTCAGACTGGGTGAAGCCGAAAGCTAGCGTTCTTAAGGGAATATTCGGTCAGTGACTTAAAAGATGATTTTTTACCTACTCCTTTATCCGCCCCCAGATGTTTTTCTGCTTTCTTCGCAGTCCGGACATGCACTTTAGGGCATGCCTCCCAGGGAAAGGAACCCTTAACGGAACTATTCTCCCTGGAAGATGTTTCTTACTAACCATGTAATATAACATAACTAGTTGGGCACTTGTCTGATAAAGCACTAATGACCCCTACGCCTGGTCTCCATGCATACCACGGTTGTTTCTTAACCAAAAAGGTATTCGGACACACTCCGGACTCTAGGGTCCCGAGGTTGAAGCGAAAAGGTCGGCAGAGACAAACGATCTACAATCCGGCTAGAAGGCATTTCACATGTCACTTTAAAGGAAAACATACATTGTCAAATTTACTGATTGTATTCCTCCTCAATCCCGTCTAACAGGCTGTCTAACTTACAGTCCTATTGGGTAAATTTAGCAGCCAACTCTACTTGACTGTATACTAAACTCACAGGGATCTCCTTCCCATCGGGCCCCACCGGTCCAACTTCGGCCATGTGGTTGGGATCCGCCTTCTTGTAACGCATCTTCACCATGGCCCAAGCCTCCCTGGCACCTTGACGGCAAGCCGAAATCTTCCACAAACGGAAGCGCTGCCGCACTCCCTGAAGATTCTCCGCAAGCTCCCCAAGGCCCTCGGGTAGGGAGAGGGCTGGCCATAAAGCCTGGACGACGCCGCTCATTGCCTGCTGAACTCGTTCGAGCAGTTGCAACAGCTCGGGAAGTTGATCACCCGTTGATATGGGCATCTCCTCCGCAGGGCGACCTGTGAGTATACCTACAAGACATATTATGTCAATTTACTTCCTCGCCGGACTCTTCTTTTCAAAAGAGTCCGCTCAAGCACTTACTATAAATGCCGCGACGAAGCCGCTGATTCTCCTTAACGGAGCTGGACAGCCCGGCTTGAGCGCCTTTCAGCTCTTCTCCGAGCTTGGCGTTGGCATCTTGGAGCTTGTTCCTTTCTTGCTGCACCCTATTCAGCACCCTCTCGCCGGCCTTTAGCTGGCGCAGTAATTCTTGCCTGTCCGGATCTTGTCCGGCGGCACCTGCAATGTCACTGTTAGACTTGCGCGCACGCCACACAGCGCTTATATTTATTAATAAAAATGTGTTACCAAGAGGGGTCTCTGCGTCTCCTCCTGTGGCAGCAAGTGCGACCTCAAGTTGGGCCTTGCATTCTTGCAGCTCCTGAGACAGCTGGGCATTCTTCTCGGTAAGAGCCTGCGTTTCAAATGATCCTTAAATCAGTTAACAAAACTACTTTAAGTATCGGGGGCTACTGGTATATATAACCATTAAAATTCCCTTACCCGTATGTCTTTCACATACTGCTCCGTGGCTCTGGTAAAACCATCTTGAGCGGCACGAAGATGTGTGTCCCCTGCGTTAAAGGCGTCCAATGCCTCGGGGGAGAAGCACGCTTCACGAAATACTGTCCGGCGGCGCCTATGGTTCATGGTGCTCTCCACCTCAGACTGGGTGGCGGACAGTCTGTCGGTGTCCTCCGTCGGAGAAGGATCCGGCCCGCATCTTGCGCTTGCCTCCCCCTCCAGGCCGGGCACTGGAGCCTGGCCGGTATAGATTGGATCGGCAACTTCCACGCCCGTAGTCCGGCGAGCACTTTTTCTCCTATAACGATCATGAGCACTCAGACGCTTCCTTGGAAAGTTGCTCTGAAAATACAAATACGGGCTATACCTTTGCGGCAGCGTTTCAGTCCGTGCCGCACTCCTCTTTCGCCTGCTGGTCCGAACTGACCTTTGTTGGTCAGCCGCCGCGGGCTCGGCTTCCCGCCCTGAAGGCGCTTCCTGTAAAATACCATCGTTCGCGAAGGTCAGAAATGCACAAGGAAGAGATAATGGTGTCCGGACCTCGGTCACAGTCACCTGGGAAGCCGGATACAGTCCGGGGTAGTCCGCCGTAATGTCGACCAATGCATTATCCATGCTGAGCTGGTGAAACACCCCGTCGATCAGCTCCACCTTGATGTCTGGATCCTCTTCGGAGGCCGGATCCAGGGATCTTCCTGGATCCTCGGGTTGCGGAGCGGGACTTACCATGCCCCCCACAGTCCAGCATAGATCCTGCGCCGAAGACATAATGTAAGAAGCCTAAACTTCAAAAGCATGGATTGAGTCCTTAAAAGTGTTCGCTTACCCAGCCTCTAGGGTTGTTCATGGAAAACCCATTCAAAGGGTTCGTTTGAAGGAAGTCCTCCTTCTCCCCCTTGTACAGGCTGGACAGGATCTTCACCAGATCCTCGGTCGAATCCGGCCCTTTGCGGCCATGACGGGTAGCATCGTCTTCCCCGTTGAAATCCCACATGGGGTGGCCTCTGTATTACAATGGCTGTACCCCCCGCATGATGCATATCGCCATGACTCCAATCATGGTCAACCCGGAATGGGCCAGTAATCTTATTCGGCCCATCAAGTAATGGACGCTCTAGTCTTCCTCCAATCGGGGGCTCCGTGGGTGCCAGCTGAGGCGTTTCTTCAGAGGAGCAGCACTAAACTCCGGGAGGCCAATCCGGACTGGGTCCGGCAGCGGAGCGTCTCCTATGTAAAACCACTCTGAAGGCCAGTCTTCAGACGCCTTCTTGGGAGTACCGGATGGGTATCCGGTCCTGGCGATGCGCCATATTTCGGCGCCGCCCACTTGATATATGGACCCCTCATGAGAACGGGGTACGAGGCAGAACAGCCTCTTCCACAATGCGAAATGGGGCTCAATGCCCAGGAATAGCTCGCAAAGAGCTACGTAGCCCGCGATATGCAGGACAGAGGAGGGCGTGAGATGGTGGAGCTGGAGTCCGTAGAACTCCAGGAGCCCGCGGAGGAACGGATGTATCGGAAATCCGAGTCCCCTTATCAAATAAGGGACGAAGCACACTCGCTCCCCTTTATTGGGGCTTGGGGTGGCCTCCGCTTGCCTCCCACCTTGATAAGTGACCAGCCCGGCTCGAACCGGGACCATGAAGGCCGGAGGGAGATATCCCCCCGTTTGGAGCTTCACTAGCTCATTGTGCAGAACAGAGCACCTCCTCCAATCCCCTGGCGGTGGGCTGGGAGCGCGAGAAGAGGAGCCGCGTTGACGGTCCATGATGGAATGGATTTTTAGGTCAAAGGCGCTCCGATGAAGTATTCGCGGGAGGAAGATGGTGTGGTTTGGATCTGGATTTTTGCCTCTTTTGTAGGCGGACGACTCGCACGACTAGGGGGTGAAATGTAAAAGACACTCTGGCTTTTCGCATTCGTGCGACGCGTGGAAAAAGGCCATTATTGGGCGTAGAAGCCGAGAAACACAGTATTTATGATTAAGCCGGACACTGTTCGGCAGGTACATGGAACTTGAAGGGAGAACCTGCCTTGCAATGCCGAAGACTATATACGCGCTGGACTTATCGTCATTGAAGCCTGGTTCGGGGGCTACTGAGGGAGTCCTGGACTAGGGGGTGTCCGGACAGCCGGACTATCATCGTCCGCCGGACTCCAAGACTACGAAGATACAAGATTGAAGACTCCGTCCCGTGTCCGGATGGGACTTTCCTTGGCGTGGAAGGCAAGCTTGGCGATACGGATATGTAGATCTCCTACCATTGTAACCGACTATGTGTAACCCTAGCCTCCTCCGGTGTCTATAAAAACCGGAGGGCTTTAGTCCGTAGGACAACATACATTACAACAATCATACCATAGGCTAGCTTTAGGGTTTAGCCTCCTTGATCTCGTGGTAGATCCACTCTTGTACTACCCATATCATCAATATTAATCAAGCAGGACGTAGGGTTTTACCTCCATCGAGAGGGCCCGAACCTGTTTAAAACATCGTGTCCCTCGTCTCCTGTTACCATCCGCCTAGACGCACAGTTCGGGACCCCCTACCCGAGATCCGCCGGTTTTGACACCGACACCCCTCCTATACTCCGTGTACTCAAGCGCACTATCATGTCGCCGATTAACGCGGATCTCCGAGACGGAGATCCTGAGGTCCGTCCTGCCTTCGGGCGTTGCATGCTGTCGCTCAACAGTGGCATGGCGGCACTTGACAACCAGTTTGCCAGCAAAGTGCTGATGGTAACCATCAACGGCGACCGGCCTCCCATCTCGCCGGACGACCTTGTCAAAGCTCTTGCCATTGCGCACGTCATCCAAATAAGTGACTTGCTCGTTAAAGTCTGTCCACCATCGGCTGATTTCTTCTTCAGGTTCCGGACAATTTTTGACTGCAGTCATGTGTTCGAATCTTCCCGACGTTTGTTCTACGATGGCGCGCTGGTGAGCTTTGATCGGTGGCACCCAGGATGGGGATCGGTGCCCTCTAAGCTTGAGTTTTTAACAAAGCTTACATTCCATGGCATGCCTTGACGTGCTTGGAACAGCGAGTCCATGAATGAGCTTATCAACGACCTTGGAGGTGAGCTCGTAAGTATGTTTGTTCCTCCAGACAGCTGGGCTCTAACGGTTATGGCATGGATGAAGAATTCGTCCACCATACCAAGGTGATTGGTGTTGAGATACCGGTGCAGGAACCGGGGTTGTACTATTCATCGCCACCAAGGCTGCCACGAACCACGTTAGGGATGTACCTGTATCAAGTGTTCGTGCATGTCGAAGAAGTGGTCAATCCATCAATCAAAGTCATGCCACCGCCGCTAGTGCCAGGGTCCATCAACAACATCCATTACAGGAGTCAATGTCAGAATTTCCTCGTGTTGCCCGGAACGATGGATGGCACAGGGCCTACTCCATCGCGCGGCGGAGGCCACTGCTTCTTTGGGAGAAGAGGCAGGGCTGGCTGCCTGGATGTGCTCTAATTTGAGGTAACAACTGAATCTTGTCAGATACTAGTTAAATCCGAGCTATCGGTGTGAAGCACTTATGTGCCAGTACATTTGATTGTGACATGTTCTATTTTTGTACCTGAACTTTTTTGGAAAGGGTTGTGCGTCAACTTAATGTGCTAGCAGAACTTATTATGTTGTCTATTTGTTTTCTTTGCACAACATTCAAGATATTTCCCCGTCATTGATAAAGATGATGAACTGTTATGTACGACTTCGTTGGTTACAACATAGCCCTACCCGTAGCGATCCACTACTTCCACCCTGATTGTGCCACCTGCATGAAATTTTTGTATGCAAGTTCAGTGTGCTATGATGTTCTATATGATTGTGTCAACTATATAAGTTTTTACTAAGCATCAGCAATGCATATGGGTGAAAGATGTATTTACGAGCATCGATCGATGGGTCTCTCTCTCTCTCTCTCTCACACACACACACACACAAGTGGGACCCGTTGAATTATTTCTTCGCTCATGACAACTTTTAATTAGGTTCCACTGTACTCTAACTTTTCTCTTAAGTTATTAATTGAGCTCAGTAACTTCAAAAGGTTATACAGAAGTCTTGTTGGGCCTTTCCGATGTCGTTGAATGTGGGCTAAGTAGTCATGTAAAGTTGTACTGTTCTACATAGGCCTTTTTTAACATCACCAATGCAACTGGGCCGACAGTTGTACACAATATCCTAAAATAAGCACAGCCTAGCCTATCTTTCACATCCTAGTTCATTTTTTATATAATAAGATTACATAGCCCAACTTAATTTTTTAATAATATTTATATCTCAATATTATTTTTATACGAAATGCTTAGACCAGACCATCATTGTTTTTTCACCCATCCCAGAAAATGGTCCATTTCAACTAAAATCAAATGGCTCATAAATTATCAGAAATGATAAATGCGCTGCATGTATGCAATATTATTTCTGACCCAACTCAGTAAAGTGTATTTGAATAAATAATCAAATGCGTTGTAAATTATCATAAATAGGATTTTTTTATAAACAATTATCATAAATAGTAAATCGGCTATTATTATTATTTTTATCCAGCCCAGAAAATAGATTATTTTTTGAGTCAAAGCCCAGGAAATAGATGTATTGGCAAACAAAATGAAATGGGCTGTAAAACCTAAATAAATGGGCTGCATTCCGCCACAGCTTTCGAAGCTGACTTTGTTGGCCCACTAGACGAAGCCTGCGCAAGGTGTTGTCCATTTAGTGAACAAAACAATTTAATGGTCTAAAAAAGAGTCAACAAATTATTCTGACATCTGTAGTCGTTGGATTGACATCCAACAGTGATCCTGCTTCTTCAATCTTTGATCTAGTTGCTCTTGCTCCAGCTGCCAAAACCATCGCTGGCTGGAGCGCCTGCACCTGCCTCCCATGGCTGGCTGTGCTGCCGCGCAGGCCTTGCCGCCCCACTCCACTGCCAATGGTGGCCAGGTCCTACCTGTACTCACCCATACCTTCTGTTATTCTCCAGCAAAGGCAGCCTCACCCGGCAGCCGAACCAGTCCCTCGTACTCCCCTCCGCCAGGGACTCCAGTGCCCCTTGTTCCATGACTCCAGATTGTTCCCATATTAGGCCTCGCCGTCGTCCACCGCCTTGGTGCTCTCAGTGTAGCATGGTCAACGTGGTCAAGGAATGCCTTCCATCGGAAGAGGACTGTACGTGGAGAGGCTGACAGCTGGGTCCACGGCCGCAGCAAGTGCCTCCTTATTACGCGCAAAATAACGATTCCTCCACCTGACAGCGGGACCTATTGGAAGGTCCTCGAAAAAATGTTCCCCCTAACAGCTGGGACCCACCAGCTACATCTTTGTACGCAAGGAAGTGCGTCCGTATTACGAGCAAAAATGGTTCTCCCCCCTAACAGTTTGGACCCACCAGCTATATCTTTGCACGGCCTCCCTGACAGTTGGACCCACCAGCTATATCTTCACACGGAAGGAAGTGCCTCCTTATCCTCCCTGACAGCTGAGACCCACCAGGTTGAACCATACGTCGGGTTGTCTGTCTGGTCACGATCGTGTATGTACATACTGGTCGATCGGTCTCTCTGCGGCGATGAACCGTGTCCGGGTAAGGAGATGCACGTGTCGTAGTAGAGGCACGGACGTAGCATGTCACGCAGTCCCATCTATATATATTGTGTACACGTACGTACAGCCACGCTGCAAGAAATTGAATATGGCTACATACGTACATACATGCGGGGTCTCGAACGCGTAATCGCGCATACGTACGGCCAGGGCTTGTGTACATGGAGAGGCAACGGACGGCAGCGACGTCGTCCTGTTCATCGGCAGCTAACCGACTGGGTCGGAATGGAGGAAATAGCGCTGCCTTCACCGAGAGCCAAGTGACTGGGTCGGAATGTGTCCTATTCATCGGCAGCGAACCGACTGGGTCGGAATGCCGGAAATAGCGTCACCTTCACCAAGAGCCAAGTGACTGGGTCGGAATGTGTCATGTCCATCAGGAGCGAAGACACTGGGTCGAAACACGTCCTGTTCATCGGGAGCCAACTGGCTAGGATGGAACAGCTGAAATGAGGCATGGCGTACCACAGAACGAAGGAATCGGACCTTCTGTTCGACCGCGTATGGTCGAAACAGGGTTCTGTTCATTGGGAAGGGTCTGGCATACCGCAAAACAATGGAAACGGACTTTTGTTCGAGATCCTACGGTCGAAATGGGGTCCTGTCGATCGGGGGGGGGGGTGTGCCGTACCGCAAAACAGAGGAAACGAACTTCTCTTCAACCTCCTACGGTCGAAACGGGGGTCTTGTTCATCGGGAGGGGTGTGGCGTACCGCAAAACGGGACTCCACTGGCTACTGTTCATCCACTGTCGACTTCCTCCAGCCTCCACCTGCTACTTTTCATCCTCCGTCGACTTCCTCCAGCGTCCACCAGCTATTGTTCATCCACGGGGTCATGTTCATCTAGCCTCCATAGGTTACTGTTCATCCAGCCCTCCACGGGGTCCTGTTCATCCAGCCTCCACCGGCTACTGTTCAACCAGCCCTCCACGGGGTCCTGTTCAACCAACCCTCCATGTACGGGGTCCCTCCACTGGCTACTGTTCATCCACCCCCACCTCCTCGATCGTGGTCCTATTCATCTAGCGGCAACGGCCTCTACTATCGTGGGATCTTGTTTATCCAACCCCCACTAGGAACTGTTCATCAAGAGGCAGCTTCAATCGGCTTAAGTTGGCGGCAGTAGTGAAGGAATCACTCAGCTTTAGTTAACAGCAAGGGATCGATCGGGGTTCAGTAACATAGCTAGTGAAATCGCTTGGGTTCAGTTAGAGCGCAACGCCTCGCACACACGTGCGTACGTGTATGAGAGAAACGCGCAAACCTCCATGCATCGCTCGGCCTCGACCACCCACCATAACCGGGAACTCCCCGAAACTTTCCTCGCGCTTGCTTCTACCATGATTTTTTCCGTCATAGACGGCCCAAAGAATGTCATGCGGGTGCGTCTCCGGCCCGCCCAGGGCGAAAAGCCCATTTTCTGTCATGATTTTTTGTCATAGAAATAGGAGCCCACAACATCTATGATGATACCGGGTTTTGCCACAATTATCGTCATAAAAGTGTCATAAGCATGACAGAAAAAAATCGTTCGACCCAAAATGTCACAAATGTGTCTTTTTTGTAGTGTTAAACTTAAAATTGTTCCATATGAGTCCACCATACCTGCCTGTATGCGGTATTTACCTGCCATTCCAAGTAAATTGCATGTGCCAAACTCTAGATATTCACACAATAATCTGTTTTGTATGCCTCAATCGCTCATGTGGCGACTAGGGTCTGTTAGTATCTTCCATGCTGAGTGGGTTATTCTCACGATGAGTGTTTATTCACTTGTCATTCATGAGAGAGTGGCTGGTAATCGGGATGCCCAGTCCCATACTCAAAATCAAATCGAAATACAATTAAACAAAACTCCCCCTGGACTGTTGTTGGTATAGACGGTACCCGTGGATTCAGTTAGCCATGGAGTGTGCTTGTTGGTGGAGGGGCAGTAAAAACTTTACATTCTGTTTGGGAACTGCCTATAATGTATTTAGCATGGAAGATAGTGAGAACTCTTGGTCGTTGTGTTGACAATGAAAGCATATCGCTCAAAATTATATTTATCTCTGTTTTAAAAGCTTCGAGCTCTAGCACCTCTACAATTCCCTGCTTCCCTCTACGAAGGGACAATCTATTTACTTTTATTGTTGATTCATCATCTTCTCATTAAAGCACCAGCTGGAGAGCACCATTGTCATTTATATGCTTTGTTTTTAATTGGTGTTGAGTATCAGTGTGATTGGATCTCTTTTACCATGAATTCCAATGTCTAGTCAGTCCTTGATCTTCATAGGTGTTTTGCATTTATGTTTTGCGGTCTTAGAAAGGGCTAGGGAGATACCATTATGTCATATTATATCATGATTGCTTTGAATAAGTGTTGCCATCCGAGATTTATTATTATTCCTCGCTAGTTGATTGTGTCATTGATATGAGTAAATGTGAGACAAAAATGTTATTGTGAATACAGTTAGTTCGTAATATTTGCTGAAAACCTGAATATTGGCTAGACAAATTTGCAATAACAAGATCAAAAGAGTTTGTATAAGTTTTTCTTTTTCACTTTCAATTTATCAACTAAATTGCTTGAGGACAAGCAATGGGTTAAGCTTGGGGGAGTTGATATGTCTCCATCGTATCTACTTTTCCAAACTCCTTTGCCCTTGTTTTGGACTCTAGCTTGTGTGATTTGAATGGAACTAACCGGACTAACGTTGTTTTCAGCAGAATTGCCATGGTGTTATTTTCGTGTCGAAATCAAAGTTCTTGGATTGACCTGAAAATTTACGGAGAATTTTTGTGGAATAAATAAAAAATACTGGCACAAGAATCAACCAAAGGGGCCACCTAGAGGCCACAAGCCCTGGGGGGGCGCCCTGCGGGCTTGTGGGCCCCCTGGAGCTCCTCTGACCCTAATTCCAACGCTATATATTCACTTTCGGGGAGAAAAAAATCAGAGAGAAGGATTCATCGCATTTTACGATATGGAGCTGCGGCCGCCTCCCATTCTTCCTCGGGAGAGCTAATCTGGAGTCTGTTTTGGGCTCCGAAGAGGGGAATCCATCGCCATGATCATCATCAAACTTCCTCCATCACCAATTCCATGATGCTCACCGCTGGGAGTGAGTAAATCCTTTATAGGCTCGCTGGTCGGTGATGGGTTGGATGAGATTTATCATGTAATCAAGCTAGTTTTGTTAGGGTTTGATCCCTAGTATCCACTATGTTCTGAGATTGATGTTGCTATGACTTTGCTATGCTTAATGCTTGTCACCAGGGCCCGAGTGCCATGAATTCAGATCTTAACTCTTTATGTTTCCATGAATATATATGTGTTCTTGATCTGACCTTGCAAGTTGTAGACACCTATTATGAGTTATGATACGCATACCCCAAGGTGACAATAATTGGGATTTTTCGGTCATTACCATAGTTTGAGGAGTTCATGTATTCACTAAGTGCTAATGCTTTGTTCCGGTTCTCTATTAAAAGGAGACCTTAATATCCCATAGTTTCCATTAGGACCACGTTGACACGGGAGGGTAGGAAAAAAGATGTCATGCAAGTTCTTTTCCATAAGCACGCATGACTATATACGGAATACATGCCTACATTATATTGATGAATTGGAACTAGTTCCGTGTCGCCCTAGGCTATAACTGTTGCATGATGAATGCAATCCGACAAAATTATCCATCACTGATCCATTGCCTACGAGTTCATTTCATATTGATCTTTGCTGAGTTACTTCCATTGCTACTACTGTTACCATCACTACACAATCGCTACTGTTACTTTTGCCACTGTTACCGCTACAATCATACCACTTTGCTACTAAATACTTTGTTGCAGATATTAAGTCTTTCAGGTGTGGTTGAATTGACAACTCAACTGCTAATACTCGTGAATATTTCTTGGCTCCCCTTGTGTCAAATCAATAAATTTGGGTTGAATACTCTACCCTCAAAAACTGTTGCGATCCCCTATACTTGTGGGTTATCAGTCCCCCCCCCCCCCCCCCCCCCCGCCCCTCCCCCCCCTCGAACCCTAGCTCGCCGCCACCGCTGGTGCCACCGTCGCCAACCTTTCCTGGTCTGCCCGTTCCTCCTAGCTTAGATAATAAAGTTCAGGTTACCCAGCAATTCCCATACCGTCGCCCCATGCCCCTTAGTTTTTAGATGAGGCCCGCGGTATCCCTCCCCGCCAGATCCAAATCCCCTGCTCCATAATGTCGCATCCTAAGCCCGACCACATATCTCGGGGAGCCCGACGAGCGTTTGGCCAAGAAGAGGTTTATCATGGCCTCTCAGGCAAACATTGGCGAGGTGGCCGTCGTTCGCCCTGGCCTGTCGATCCTAGAGCAACACCTCGCCATGGAAGCCAAGGAAGACATTGACTATGTTTCCATGATGAAGGCTTCACATCAGAGGGCTAGCGTATTACTGTATCTCGGGAAAGCTGGCTACAACATCAAGCTCATCGACAGGAACGGCTTCACGAGGGCTATGTCACAGGTTAAGTGGTCCATCCCCAACCCCTCTAGTTCAACCGCCATCGATCTCTTCGATGGCCCTGCCGCTGATCTCCTTCGCCATGCGGTCAAGGATTTGCGATCCTTGTACGCCATCGAGCCCATTTTGTCATTTCTGAAGGACACGTTCTACGGCGGCGGCTTGGTATCCTCAATTGCCAAGTTAGATCTCATCGACCACGACCACGAGGAGGGCACCCGCAAAGGTTCTTCCAAGGTGAAACAACCCATCTGTGACATCAGAGACCGCACCATGGGTCTGTGCTCTTCCAACTGGAAGGTTCATGTCGATGACATGTGAGGCAACATCCTGTCATCAAATCTTATCTTTTCTAACTTGTCAACCCGTACCCTTTCTTGTAGTAGCTTTTGCCATGCGGTGTTTTAATTGTGATGTGTTTAATTATTTCAGTTATGCAAAAATGTAATGTTCAATAGGGGTATGTGATGTTTAAGTATGAATTGTCCACTTCAATTTCATGAATGGGTATATTTTGTTGTTTATAGTGAGTAGATGCCTTATTTAAATTGTTAGGTTGGTTGCAGTGAGCATTTTCCGGTTATCAAGCAGATGCCTTGTTTATCTGTATTTGGTTGTTAGGTTGGTTGCAGTGAGCATTTGTCTAGTTATCAAGCAGATGCCTTGTTTATCTGTATTTGGTTGGTTGGTTGCAGTGAGCATTTGTCCAGTATTCAAGCAGATGCCTTGTTTATCTGTATTTGCTTATTAGGTTGGTTGAAGTGAGCATTTGTCTAGTTTTCAAGCATATGCCCTGTTTATCTATATTTGCTTGTTAGGTTGGTTGCAGTGAAACTTTGTCCAGTTTTCAACGGCTATCTTTGGTTGTTATACTGATCATTTATGCCTTGTTTATTTCATTCATTCATAATGTGATGTTAATTTTGTGCAAGTCGGAACTGTGCCGCTCGATTTCATTAATACCAGTTTGAACAGCTATATTTGGTTCCAATTATGCATGGTGTAGTTAACACATGCATTCAGTTTTACACATTTATCCAGTGTGATGTTTAAACATGACCTATGTTCTATTCATTTTCGACAATACCAGTTTGAATTGCAATATTTGATGGCGGTTAACCTGTTGTTGGTAACATTCCCTTCCATTTTATATCTGCTTTGACAGCATGCTGAAACCAACACATTCAAGCTATCATTTGGAGATGATATTGTTTACCTTTGCTATACTTGTTTGATGTTAAGGTTGTTGTACTTATCATACATTTCCACTACTTATGCAGGACAACAACGCGAGTGGCCAGCATTTTCCGCCGAGGTTAGTTTCATCCCTCCGCTTGTACTCCCCCTGTCGTTCCATAATGTAGTGCATATAGATCCAGGCCTAGAAACTTGTTAGCTTCTAATATTGACATGTTGCTTGTAGGTACATATGCCCTTGGCAAAGATCCAGGCATTGACCCTTTTTGCGTATGGGGCAATGAGATATTCATGAACAAGCATCAAGTAAGGAAACCGATAAGGATTATTAGCAAAAAGATACGAACGGTGGCAAGCAAATTATTTGTTTATGCTCTATCCGACACAACAGTGAGCTGTAGGATGGTAACTACAAATTCTGCAGCCTCCTCTTTTTACTGCCCATAATGAGTTGCTAGACAACAATGTATGAATATTTTTCGTTTGAAGTGGTTCCCAAAGTAGTTTACCCAAGATTACCTTGCAAAGTACATCATTGGTGGACACGCAATGAAGTTTAAAGTATTTCATCCAGACTACAATGAGCATCGAGAAGACCTAATGAAGACAGTGAAGGATGGACGGGAAGCCATCATAAGGGGTTGGCCTAGTGTCGTGCGCGCATTACACATGGAGGAGGGCACAATATGGGCATTCTGCTTCACCTTCTTCAGCAACCAGAATGTCTTTCGCCTCCCTCTTTACAGTCTTTAGTACAACTATGGTTCATCATTCTTTATTTGGTGCTTCTGTAGTTCTTCAGTATATGTACCGGTGCCTCGAATTATCCATTCGTGGTTGAACCTTTATTTGTAATAAACATGGTTAGATATGAAAATAAGCAATTGCCTACTTCAAAATTTAAAATCTGTGATTTTTAAATCAGGGATTAAATAAGGGATAAATTAGGGGGGATTACACTGAACACGGTTCGCGAAAGCGAAACGTCTATGATAGACGTGGACATCAGACACGTTTCTCGGATCCACTACGTGTGCGATCAATCTCTACTGCACACACGATCTGCCAAGAAAAACGTTTCCGATTAACAACAACATTGCACACAATTCCTTTTAGTTAAATGTTTGTGAAAGTCACCTTATCACACACGCTTGGCAATTATGGACTGTTTATGATTTGTGTGCATCACAAAAGTTTTGTCATACAAGAACACATGCGGTAGGTCTTCATCTGACGCGAGTATGATGGAAGAATCGTGTGGGATGTATTCAAGCTTCACATACAGTTTTATAGGGACAACTATATGCGCTCTTACATCGAATCGCATACAGTCGAGGAAAAGTAAGTGTGTGTGATTGTCTTCTTATCGTACACGTTCTATAATCGTGAACTGTTTGTGATGGGTCGCGCATCGTAAACGTAGCACCATAGAATACCGACTGTGATGGCAATGCAAGCACAAATGAGTTGCAAGGATGCAATGTTTGGGATATTCGAGATATCAGAAATAGTTTTATAGGGACAACTGTATGCATCAAGGCTCCCTATCCCGATGGTTTATGGGTCATGTGGGAAGGACCCCCCCTATCGCACACACTCACTCGGTGACGGTTCAAAATGCCGTCATGGAAAGGGGTTAAAAACCGTTTGTATATCACCTCGTTGTACCAGTGATACCTTGTTCTCATACATGGATACTGAGGGAGTCCTGGACTAGGGGGTGTCCGGACAGCCGGACTATCACCGTCCGCCGGACTCCAAGACTACGAAGATACAAGATTGCAGACTCCGTCCCGTGTCCGGATGGGACTTTCCTTGGCGTGGAAGGCAAGCTTGGCGATACGGATATGTAGATCTCCTACCATTGTAACCGACTCTATGTAACCCTAGCCTCCTCCGGTGTCTATATAAACCGGAGGGCATTAGTCCGTAGGACACAACATACATTACAACAATCATACCCTAGGCTAGCTTTAGGGTTTAGCCTCCTTGATCTCGTGGTAGATCCACTCTTGTACTACCCATATCATCAATATTAATCAAGCAGGACGTAGGGTTTTACCTCCATCGAGAGGGCCCGAACCTGGGTAAAACATCGTGTCCCTCGTCTCCTGTTACCATCCGCCTAGACGCACAGTTCGGGACCCCCTACCCAAGATCTGCCGGTTTTGACACCGACATTGGTGCTTTCATTGAGAGTTCCTCTGTGTCGTCACCGATAGGCTTGATGGCATCTGCAACTAACGACGCTGTCCAGGGTGAGATTTTTCTCCCCGGACAGATCTTCATATTCGGCGGCTTCACACTGCGGGCTAATTCGCTTGGCCATCTTGAGCAGATCGAAAGCTACGCCCTTGGCCGTCAGGTCAGATTCGGAAGCCTAAACTTCACGGCCGATGTCCACGGAGACTTGATCTTCGACGGACCCGAGCCACAGCCAAGCGCGCCGCACTGTTGTGATGGGCATGATCTAGCTCTGCCGCCGAACAGTGCCTTGGTGGCCGCACACGAATCCGCTCCGGCCATTGGTCCGGAGCAGACTGCCCAGATAGAGAAGCGGTGGATGGATGCCGCCTCGGGGGCTTCAACCGCTACGGCGATGGAGCCGAACACTAATCTTGTCCCTCGCAAAACTCGTGATTCCGAGGTGTCGGACTCCTTGCCGGACTTCGAACCTCCCACGCCCCTACCAATCAAATCGGATTGGGCGCCGGTTATGGAATTCACCGCCACGGACATCTTCCAATACTCGCCTTTTGGCGATATCTTGAATTCACTAAAGCGTCTCTCGTTATCAGGAGGGCCCTGGCCGGACTATGGCCAGGATGGGTGGGATGCGGACGACGAAGAAATTCAGAGCCCACCCACCACCCACTTTGTAGCCACTGTCGACGATCTAACCGACATGCTAGACTACGACTCCGAAGACATCGACGCTATGGACGATGATGCCGGAGACGAACAGGAACCAGCGCCTACAGGGCACTGGAAGACCACCTCGTCAT
Source organism: Triticum timopheevii (assembly GCA_963921465.1). NCBI lineage: Eukaryota > Viridiplantae > Streptophyta > Magnoliopsida > Poales > Poaceae > Triticum > Triticum timopheevii. The sequence continues at coordinate 407,588,538 of OY997274.1, read as the reverse complement.
ATGACATATACATGGTGGATACCCCAAAAGATGGGGACGGCGAAGAAACAGCGGAGGCAGATCCTTTAAAGAAACAGCCCAAGCACCGGCGTCAGCGGCGCCGCTCTAAATCCCGCCACAGCAAGAATGGAGATTCCGGCACAGGAGATAATAATACCCCTGAAAGTGCCGAAGACAACCCCCTCTAGCAAGACTCAGAGCAGGAGGATACGGTAGTCAATGCCGGATTCCGAGGCTCTAAACCTGGTCAACGGAAGAAGCCATTCAAAAGAACCACTGCGGGTCCGTCCAATTTGGACCGAATACTCGACCGCTTATGCCAGATACATGGCACCCCTGAAAAACCAGCCAATCACACTAATAGAGATTGCTGGGTGTTCAAACAAGCAGGCAAGTTAATTGCCGAAAACAACGACAAGGGGCTAAACAGCGATGACGAGGAGGAGACCTGACCGCCGAACAGTAGAGGACAGAAGGGTTTTCCCCCACAAGTGTGGACGGTGAACATGATTTACGCAACCCATATACCCAAGAGGGAGAGGAAGCGCGCACTAAGGGACGTCTATGCGATGGAGCCAGTCGCCCCGAAGTTCAATCCATGGTCCTCTTGTCCGATCACTTTCGATCGAAGAGACCATCCGTCCAGCATACGCCATGGCGGATTCGCCGCATTGGTTTTAGACCCAATCGTCGATGGATTTCACCTCACGAGAGTCCTGATGGACGGCGGTAGTAGCCTGAACCTGCTTTATCAGGATACAGTGCGCAAGATGGGCATAGACCCCTCAAGGATTAAACCTACAAAGACAACCTTTAAAGGTGTCATACCAGGTGTGGAAGCCAACTGTACAGGCTCAGTAACACTGGAAGTGGTCTTCGGATCCCTGGACAATTTCCGGAGCGAGGAGTTAATCTTCGACATAGTCCCGTTTCGCAGCGGCTATCACGCTCTGCTCGGACGAACCGCGTTTGCAAAATTCAACGCGGTGCCGCATTATGCATACCTTAAGCTCAAGATGCCAGGCCCTCGTGGAGTCATCACGGTCAGCGGGAATACGGAACGCTCCCTCCGAACGGAGGAACATACAGCGGCCCCCGCGGCAGAAGTACAGAGCAGCCTCTCAAGGCAATTCTCGGGTCCGACCGTTAAACGGACGGATACAGCAAAACGCGCCTGAAGCAATACCAACCAAGACCACCTGGTGTGATCAGAGCACGCGTAGCAATGCGGCCCCGACCCCCGCCCGCGCATGATCGCAAGAATAACACTCTGCGTACATCATTACGCTTTGGAGATACACTGGGCGCAGGGGAAGGGGCACGATCGCAATGGACCCAGAGTGCGGTTCAACCACACCAGGGGCTCGCAAGTGTGCCCCCCTTTTTTTCTTATTTTTATTATTTTCCTTATGTACACAGGACTCCGGTAACCAGAGGCCCTGTCCGGCGGCGAACCTGCAGAACTCGCGATGCAACAGTCAGGGACGGAAGAAGGCTGCGACGAACACTCAGGTGGTCTCAATTTCGAGCATTAAATTCGATTATATACACCAGATCCGCGGCTCACCCCTGGAGGGGGACATGTTCACTTAGTCCAAATCCCTTGCTTACCGCACTATTTGTATCAGTCCGCACTTATAGCAGACTTCCTTTCATAAATAATGCAGCACTTTTCGACTGTAATTACATTACCTTTTATATATATGTCCATTACACGACATCTTGCACCCGTACATTTTGGTACGGCCGAATACACCAGGGGCTTGTGTTCCCCGCATTATGGTGTGATAAGTCTGAACACTTTCACAAGTGTGGCACCCCGAACTTATAGCATTATATGAATCGGCTCCGAATCATGTCTTGGGTCAATAGTTGGGTTTGCCCGGCTCCCACGTTTTGGTGCCTTACGTTCCGTTCTGTTGGCTAAGGTGGCACTGGGAGAACCACTGCGATTGCGCCCCGGTTGAGCCGGGTGAGCGCCTTAGTGGAGAAAGCTAAAACTGACTGGCATGATAAGGCGAGAGACTGGTCGCTGTTCGAGAGTTTTTTTTCGGGTCCTTAAAGACTCACGCCGCTTCGAGCGAAGTTCCGGACAATGTCCGACGAAGGCATGGATAGCGCCCCGGGTTCGGCCTTCCGAATACCAGGGGCTTCGCCGAAATTTAAAATTATAGAATTCTATGGCTAAGTGAGAGTGTTCAAGCACTATAAGTCCGGTTGCCTTGTTCGCTGTGTTGAGCGCCTCCCTAGATGGACCCAAAAATGGGAACAAGAGCGCTCAAGGTTATCCCGAACACCCCAGCACTCGTGGCTTGGGGGCTGAAGCCAACGACTTGCCATCTCTCAGATTTTTACACGGCCGCACAGAAGGTAATATTTTAAATTAAACAAGCGTTGCTTAATGCGCACATGAACAAAGTCTCAGCGCAAAGGATAATACATAACGAGTCTACTCAAAGATTACATTTCTGGGGCACTCATCCGCAATATTGCGGGCTCCCTTCAGGACAGTTTTATAATACATTTCAGGCATGCGATACTCCTTGCCCGGTGGCGGTGGGTCCGTGAGAAGCTTCTCCGCATCCAACTTGCCCCAATGCACGTTTGTGCGGGCAATGGCCCGACGAGCACCTTCAATACAGGCGGAGCGCTTGATGACCTCAACCCAGGGGCATGCATCCACCAGCCGCCGCACGAGGCCAAAGTAGCTCCCAGGCATGGCCTGTCCAGGCCACAGCCGGACTATAAGGCCCTTCATGGCCTCCTCAGCTACCTTGTGGAGTTCGACCAGCTGCTTCAGCTGGTCGCTTGGGGGCACCGGGTGTCTGGCCTCAGCGTACTGAGACCAGAAGACTTTTTCCGTCGAGCTCCCCTCCTCACCACGATAGAATGCGGCGGCATCGGACGCACTACGCGGCAGATCTGCAAACTCCCCTGGAAAGCTCCGAATGCGGGTAAGTGTCAGTTATTTTACATTAACATGCTTGCTTTGCATGAAAAATGCCTTACCCGCCGCTATTTTCTTTACATCTTCAACCTCCTGAAGGGCCTTATGGGCCTCGGCCTTGGTGGACTTGGCACTTTTGAGAGCCGAGGCAAGCTCGGACTCTCGAGTCCTGGAGTCACGCTCCAAACTCTCATGTTTCTCCATGAGAGCCTGGAGCTCTTGCCGTACTTCCGCCACCCGGGCCTCCTGCTTCTCTCGCTCTTCCCGCTCCGCGGCCGCACTGCGTTCGGCCGCGGACACAGCCTCCTTCAGGGCTGCCACCTTGTTCGTGGCCCCTACAATACCCATATTATCCTTGTTAATTTTATTGCAACCAAAATCCTTTTCTGTAAGGTAACCATTCAAAGTGGTGTGACTCACCTTCTTTGTCCTCGAGCTGCTTCTTGGCATGGCCGAGCTCTTGCTCGGACCGCTCGAGATCCTTTTTCAACACATCGACCTCCACCGATAGTGCGGCAGAGGTCAGCAGCGCAGCCTTCAAACCCATATTGACATATGTTAAGCAACCCTGCGTATATCTTGTTAGATCCTCAGTCCGGCTTTTCTTTCCGAACACCGAACTGAGCATCAGGGGCTACTGTCTATGCGGTATTACATTACATAATTTTAACTTCTTACCTCAAAGCCTGTTAGAAGGCTGCTACAGGCTTCGGTCAGCCCGCTTTTGGCGAGCTGAACCTTTTGAATCACCGCACTCATGATAGTGCGGTGTTCTTCCTTGATGGAAGCGCCTTTAAGCGCCTCCAACAAGTTATCCGGCGCCTTCGGTTGGACGGAGGCCGCCGGTGTCACGGTCTTGCCCTTCTTTCGAAGGGGCCGCTTGCCGGACTCTAGAACCACTGCGGGTTCCGATGTAGAGTCCGGCGCAAAGTCCGGGAGGCTGCCTGACGGCGCCTCCGGAGCCTCCTCCTGATGGGTCCCTCTCTGGGATCCCACCTCGGCGTCCTCGTCGGCGCATGGGGTAGAGGCAGTCGGAAGTGAATCCACATCCGACGGGGCCAACGACCCACTCGATGAGTCGAGGAGATCGTCATCGGCCGGACTACGGACAGAATGCGGCATTAAGGCCACTACGCGACACGAAAGAAATTGCGTATAAAGGATCCGGATACTTACGATCTTGCCGGACGCCTGGCCCTTGGAGGCCACTCATCCTCGCCAACTGTGGGGTTGGCGAAACTATCCGGGGGGATAGTCCTCCCCCTCTTGGACCCTTCGACCTCCCCTATTGGGGAAGCCTTCCTCTTCTTCTCTCCCTCCTCCGGGAGAGAGTACTCCTCCTCCTCCTCGTCTTCGGGGGAGGAGTACGCCTCGTCGTCAGACACCTGATTGCGGGAACTCTTTCGAGTCCCCGCGGCCACCTTCTTGGCCTTCTTCTCCGGCACCACGTGCGGTGCCGGAACCAGCAGCCCTGCTAAACGGGCGTTCTCTGGGTCTTCTGGCATGGGAGCCGGGCTGATAAGCAGCTTGGCCTTCTCCATCCAGTCCTGTCAAAGGAAAAGACAGAATGAAACCCCTCTAGAATCAATTTGATTACCACAAGTGTCCCGTAAAGGGGTTGAATCACTTACCTCGTCAGCCGGATGCTGCGAGCGAAATCCGCGATCTTCTATCGCGGATGCAGGGGCTTCGGCGCCCTTAAACAGCACCCTCCAGGCGCCTTCGTATGTCGTATCGAAGAGCCCGCTTAGCGCCTGGTGCTGTTCCGGATTGAACTCCCACAGATTGAATGCCCGTTCTTGGTATGGGAGGATCCGGCGGATGAGCATGACTTGGACCATGTCGACGAGCCTAAGCTTACCGCTCACCAGCTTCTGGATGCAGGCTCGGAGTCCCGTCAGCTCCTTCGGATTGCCCCACAACAAGCCCTTCTCTTTCCAGGAGGTGAGCTGCGTGGGGACGCCAGATCTAAACTCGGGGGCCGCCGCCCATGTGGGCTTGCGTGGCTCGGTGATGTAGAACCACCCCGATTGCCACCCCTTGACGGAGTCCACGAAGGCCCCTTCGAGCCAAAGGACGTTGGGCAACTTACCCAACATGGCGCCTCCGCATTCCGCTTGCGTGCCCTTCACAACCTTTGGCTTGACGTTGAAGGTCTTGAGCCACAGGCCGAAGTGGGGCCGGATGCAGAGGAAGGCCTCGCACACGACGATAAACGTCGAGATGTTGAGGATGAAGTTCGGTGCCAGATCGTGGAAATCCAGGCCGTAGTAAAACATGATCCCCCGGACAAATGGGTGCAGTGGAAAGCCCAGTCCGCAGAGGAAGTGGGGGAGGAAGACAACCCTCTCATGGGGCCCAGGGGTAGGGATGAGCTGCCCCTCGTCGGGCAGCCAATGCGCGATATCGCCGGAAAGATATCCGGCGCTGTGCAGTTTGGTGATGTGCTCCTCCTTAACGGTGGAGGCCAACCATTTGCCTCCCGCTCCGGACATATTCGGAGAAGGTTAGGGCAAGATGCGCGAGCTTGGGCGTTGGAGCTTGAGTACGCGGAGATGGATAAGCAAAGGAGGAAGAAGGCGTAGGTGAGAAGGTAAATCCTTATCCCTTATATATAGGCGGACGAAAACTATGCGTCCCGCTGGCCTGATAAAAACTCGCTTATCTCCCAAGCGCCACCATCAATGGCGCGGTTGGGTTACCCACGTCCGTACTGATGAGAATCCCGGAATAAGGGGAACACGATCTCTGCTTCAACAAGACGTGCCAAGGAAACCGCTTCGCTAAACGTGCTGAGGTGGTATAGTAAAAGTGATTCAAACAAAGGCTTGGTAGCGGTGTGATGCCACGCCGCATAATACGTCAGCAGATTGGACTGGTGTACATTTTATTCTCTCTACGGTGGAATGTGGAATTTATTTTGCAGAGCCGGACACTATCCTGGTGTTCATGATCTTCTCTGGATTATTCAAGGGAGGAACCCGCCTTGCAATGCCGAACATTATGCGCGCCGGACTTATCGTCATTGAAGCCTGGTTCAGGGGCTACTGAGGGAGTCCTAGACTAGGGGGTGACCGGACAGCCGGACTATCATCGTCCGCCGGACTCCAAGACTACGAAGATACAAGATTGAAGACTCCGTCCCGTGTCCGGATGGGACTTTCCTTGGCATGGAAGGCAAGCTTGGCGATACGGATATGTAGATCTCCTACCATTGTAACCGACTCTGTGTAACCCTAGCCTCCTCCGGTGTCTATATAAACAGGAGGGCATTAGTCCGTAGGACACAACATACATTACAACAATCATACCCTAGGCTAGCTTTAGGGTTTAGCCTCCTTGATCTCGTGGTAGATCCACTCTTGTACTACCCATATCATCAATATTAATCAAGCAGGATGTAGGGTTTTACCTCCATCGAGAGGGCCCGAACCTGGGTAAAACATCGTGTCCCTCGTCTCCTGTTACCATCCGCCTAGACGCACAGTTCGGGACCCCCTACCCGAGATCTGCCGGTTTTGAAACCGATAGATACTATCTCAGATTTCATGGCCTCAAGCCATTTGTCAGAATCCGGGCTCATCATTACTTCTTCATAGTTCATAGGTTCGCTGTTGTCTAACCACATGACTTCCAGGACATGATTACCATACCACTCTGGTGCGGAACGTGTCTTGGTTGACCTACGAAGTTCAGTAGAAACTTGATCCGAAGTTTCATAATCATCATCATTATCTTCCTATCCGGATGGTGTAGGCATCACGAGAACTGCTTTCTATGATGTTCTACTTACTAATTCGAGAGAAGGTGCAATTACCTCATCAAGTTCTACTTTCCTCCCACTCACTTCTTTCGAGAGAAACTCCTTCTCTAGAAAGGATCCATTCTTGGAAACAAAGACCTTGCCGTAGGATCTGTGGTAGAAGGCATACCCAATTGTCTCATTAGGGTATCCTATGAAGACGCACTTCTCCGATTTGGGTTCGAGTTTATGAGGATAAGGCTTCTTGACATAAGTGTCGCATCCCCAAACTTTAAGAAATGACAACTTGCGTTTCTTGCCAAACCACAATTCATATGGTGTCATATCAATGGATTTAGATGGTGCCCTATTTAATGTGAATGCGGCTGTCTCTAATGCATAACCCCAACACGATAGTGGCAAATCAGTAAGAGACATCACATAACGCATCATATCCAATAAAGTACGATTACGATGTTCACATACACCATTACGCCGTCCAGGTGGCATGAGTTGTGAAACAATTTCACGTTGTCTTAAATGCATACCAAACTCATAACTCAAATATCCACCTCCACGATTAGATCGTAGAAATTTAATTTTCTTGTTAGATGATTCTCTACTTCACTCTGAAACTCCTTCAACTTTTGAAATGTTTCATACTTGTGTTTCATTAAGTAAATATACCCATATCTACTCAAATCATCTATGAAGGTAAGAAAATAACGATATCCATTGCGTGCTTCAACACTCATCAAACCGCATACGTCAGTATGTATTATTTCCAACAAGTCACTAGCCTGATCCATTGTACAGGAAAATGGGGGTTTAGTCATCTTGCCCAAGAGGCATGGTTCACATGTCTCAAATGATTCATAATCAAGAGATTCCAAAATTCCATCAGCATGGAGTTTCTTCATGCGTTTTACACCAATATGACCTAAGTGGCAGTGCCACAAGTATGTGGTACTATGATCATTAACTTTGCATCTTTTAGTATCAATATTATGAACATGTGTAGATTTACGATCGAGATTCAACAAGAATAAACCATTCGCAAGGGGTGCATGACCATAAAATATGTTATCCATATAAATAGAACAACCATTATTCTCTGACTTAAATGAATAACCGTCTTGCAATAAACAAGATCCAGATATAATGTTCATGATTAACACAAGCACGTTCCAAACTAATCCCGAAGGTAAACGTAGCGGGAGTGTGCCGACGGCGGTCACATTAACCTTGGAACCATTCCCGACGTGCATCGTCACCTCGTCCTTAGCTAGTCTTCGTTTATTCTGCATCTCCTATTTTGAGTTACAAATATTAGCAACCAAACCAGTATCAAATACCCAGGCGCTACTACGAGCACAAGTAAGGTACACATCAATAACATGTATATCAAATATACCGTTGTTGACCTTGCCAGCCTTCTTATCTGCCAAGTACTTGGGGCAGTTCCGCCTCTAGTGGCCCTTCCCCTTGCAATAAAAACACCCAATCTTGGGTTTGGGTCCAGCCTTGGGTTTCTTCACAGGAGCGGCAATTGCCTTGCCATTCTTCTTCAACTTCCCTTTCTTTCCCTTGCCCTTTTTCTTGAAACTAGTGGTCTTATTCACCATCAACACTTGATGCTCTTTCTTGATTTCTACCTCTACTGCCTTAAGCATTGCAAAGAGATCAGGGATCGTTCTCTCCATTCCTTGCATATTATAGTTCATCACAAAGTCCTTGTAGCTTGGTGGCAGTGACTGGAGAACTCTATCAATCGCTACTTCATCCGGATGATTAACTCCCAACTGATTCAAGCGGTTGTAGTACCAAGACATTTTGAGTACATGCTCACTAACGGAGCAGTTCTCCTCCATCTTGCAGCTAAAGAACTTGTTGGAGGTGTCATACCTCTCAGCCCAAGCATGAGCCTGAAATACCAATTTCAGCTCGTCGAACATCTCATATGCTCCGTGGTTCTCAAAACGTCTTTGGAGCTCTGGTTCTAAGCCGTAAAGCACGGCGCAGTGAACTATCGAGTAGTCATCAGAACGTGCTTGCCAGATGTTCATAACATCTACAGGCGAGCGTTGAGGGGCTGCATCACCAAGCGGTGCATTAAGGACATAAGCCTTTTGTGCAGCAGTGAGGGTAATCCTCAAATTACGGACTGATGTCTACCACACAACCTTCTTCTTATAGACGTTGTTGGGCCTACAAGTGCATAGGTTTGTAGGACAGTAGCATTTCCCTCAAGTGGATGACCTAAGGTTTATCAATTCATAGGAGGCATAGGATGAAGATGGTCTCTCTCAAACAACCCTGCAACCAAATAACAAAGAGTCTCTTGTGTCCCCAACACACCCAATACAATGGTAAATTGTATAGGTGCACTAGTTTGGCGAACAGATGGTGATACAAGTGCAAAATAGATAGTAGATATAGGTTTTTGTAATCTAAAATAATAAAAAACAGCAAGGTAACTAATGATAAAAGTGAGCGTAAACGGTATTTCAATGATAGGAAACAAGGCCTAGGGTTCATACTTTCACTAGTGCAAGTTCTCTCAACAATAATAACATAGATAGATAATATAACAAGCCCTCAGCATGCAACAAAGAATCACTCTAAAGCCACTAATAGCGGAGAACAAACGTAGAGATTATGGTAGGGTACGAAACCACCTCAAAGTTATTCTTTCGGATCGATCTATAAAAGAGTTCGTACTAGAATAACACCTTAAGACACAAATCAACCAAAACCCTAATGTCACCTAGATACTCCATTGTCACCTCAAGTATCCGTGGGCATGATTATATGACATGCATCACACAATCTCAGATTCATCCAACCAACACAAAGTACTTCAAAGAGTGCCCCAAAGTTTCTATCGGAGAGTCAAGAACGTGTGCCAACCCCTATGCATAGGTTCCCAATGTCACGAAACCCGCAAATTGATCACCAAAACATACATCAAGTGGCACATGATATCCCATTGTCACCACAGATAATCACGGCAAGACATACATCAAGTGTTCTCATAAAAGACTCAATCCGATAAGATAACTTCAAAGGGGAAACTTAATTCATCACAAGAGAGTAGAGGGGGAGAAACATCATAAGATCCAACTACAATAGCAAAGCTCGGGATACATCAAGATCGTGCCATAGAGGGAACACGAGAGAGAACACGAGAGAGAGAGAGAGATCAAACACATAGCTACTGGTACATACCCTCAGCCCCGAGGGTGAACTACTCCCTCCTCATCATGGATAGCGCCGGGATGGTGAAGATGGCCACCGGTGATGGGTTCCCCCTCCGGCAGGGTGCCGTAACGGGCTCCCGAGAGGTTTTTGGTGGCTACAGAGGCTTGCGGCGGCGGAACTCCCGATCTTTTTCCTGTTCTAGAAGTTTTAGGGTACAAGAGTATATATGGGTGTAGGGGGTATGTCGGACGAGCTATGGGGGCCCCACGAGGCAGGGGGGCGCGCCCGGGGGGCGCCCCCACCCTCGTGGGCAGCCCGTATCTCCCCTGACATGCACTCCAAGTTCCCTGGGTTGCTTTCCTTCCAAAAATAACTTCTCCAGTTGATTTCGTTCCATTTTGACTCCATCTGATATTCCTTTTCCTCGAAACACTGAAATAGGCATAAAACAGCAAATCTGGGCTGGGCCTCCGGTTAATAGGTTAGTCCCAAAAATAATATAAAAGTGGATAATAAAGCCCAATATTGCCCAAAACAGTAAATAATATAGCATGGAGCAATCAAAACTTATAGATACGTTGGAGACGTATCACGGACCCAGTCCGCATAGTTGCTTCCATCATCTTTCAACTTTTCTTTCTCTAGGAACGCATTAAAATTCAAGGGAGCTACAACATGAGCCATTGATCTACAACATAATTTTGCAAAGACACTAAGACTATGTTCATGATAATTGGTTCAAATAATCATATTACTAATGAACTCCCACTTAAATCAACATCCCTCAAGTTTTCTAAGTGTTACATGATCCAAATCAACCAACCCATGTCCGATCATCACATGAGATGAGGTGGTCATTAATGGTGAACATCTCCATGTTGATCATATCTACTATATAGACTCATGTTTGACCTTTCAATCCTACGTGTTCCATGGCCATGTCTGTATATGCTAGGCTCGTCAAGTTTAACCTAATATTCCGCAAGTGTAAAACTAGCTTACACCCATTGTATGCGAACGTAGAGTCTATCACACCCGATCATCATGAGGTGCTTCAAAATGACGAACTTTCGTAGCGTTGCATACCTAGGGAGAACACTTTTATCATGGAATTTAGTGAAGGGATCATTTTATAATGCTACCGTCGTCCTAAGCAAAATAAGATGCATAAAAGGATAAACAACACATGCAATCAATATATGTGACTTGATATGGCCATTATCATCTCATGCTTTTCATCTCATCTCCAAAGAACCGGCATGATCTCTATCATCACCAACATGACACCATGATCTCCATCATCGTGTCGTCACGTGGATGTCTCGCAAACTATTGCTTCTACAACTATTATTAACACATAGCGATAAAGTAGAGCAATTACATGGCGTTATTAGTTGACACACATGTCATAAAATAAATTAAAGACAACACTATGGCTCCTGCCGGTTGCCGTACTCATCGCCATGCAAGTCGTGAACTTATTACAAAACATGATCATCTCATACATCAACATATATAACTTCAAGTTTTGTCCATAGGACATCACAACATGCCCTCCAAAAACAACTTGGACATCCTCTACTTTGTTGTTGCAAACTTTACGTGGCTGCTATGGGCAACTAACAAGAACCGTTCTTACCTACGCAAATCCACAACGGTGATAATCAAGTTGCCTTTTAACCTTCTACAAGGACCGCCTTTGTCAAATCAGATTCAACTAGAGTAGGAGAGACAGACACCCGTCAGCCACCTTATGAAATACAAGTTCCATGTTAGTCGGTGGAACTGGTCTCATGTGCGAGGACATGTAAGGTTGGTTCGAGCCACTTCATCCCATAATACCACCGAGTCTAAATAAGACAACGGAGATAAGCAATCCGAACACCAATGCCCGCAACTTCTTTGTGTTCTGCTCGTGCATATACATCTACGCATAGACCTAGATCATGATGCCACAGAAGGGGAACGTTGCATGAAAATCAAAAAAATCCTACAAAACACCCAAAATCTAATCTAGGTGATGCCTAGCAACAAGAGGGGAGTGTGTCTACATACCCTTGTAGACCGGAAGCGGAAGCTGATGTGCACTACGCAACCTTCTTCTTGTAGACTCGTGTTGGGCCTCCAAGCACAGAGTTTTTGTAGGACAGTAGCAAATTTCCCTCAAGTGGATGACATAAGGTTTATCAATTAGTGTGAGGCGTAGGATGAAGATGGTCTGTCTCAAACAACCCTGCAACCGAATAACAAAGAGTCTCTTGTGTCCCCAACACATGCAATACAATGGTAAATTGTATAGGTGAACTAGTTCGGCAAAGAGATGGTGATACAAGTGTATTATGGATGGTAGATATTGGTTTTTGTAATCTAAAAAATATAAAAAAGCAAGGTAAGTAGTAATAAAAGTGAGCAAAACGGTATTGCAATGCTTGAAAACAAGGCCTAGGGTTCATACTTTCACTAGTGCAAGTTCTCTCAACAATGATAACATAATTAGTTCATATGGCAATCCCTCAACATGCGACAAAAGTCACTCTGAAGTTCCTATTGTGGGGAACATAAGATGAAATTGCTTGTAGGGTACGAAACCACCTCAAAGTTATTCTTTCCGATCAATCCATTGAGCTATTCCTATAAGTGTCACAAACAACCCAAGAGTTCGTAGTAAAATAACACCATATGACACACATCAATCAACCCTAATGTCACCTAGATACTCCAATGTCACCACAAGTATCCGTGGGTCAATTATACGATATGCATCAAACAACTTCAGATTCATAATATTCAATCCAACATAAAGAACTTGAAAGAGTGCCCCAAGATTTCTACAGGAGAAACAAAGATGAAACGTGCATCAACCCCTATGCATAGATTACCCCAATGTCACCTCGGGAATCCGCGAGTTGAGTGCCAAAACATACATCAAGTGAATCAATAGAACACCCCATTGTCACCACGGGTATCCCACGCAAGACATACATCAAGTGTTCTCAAATCCATATAAGTATTCAATCCGATAATAGTGAAACCTCAAAGATAGAACTCAATTCATCACAAGAAGATAAGAGGGGGAGAAACACCATAAGATCCAACTATAATAACAAAACCTGCGGTATGAGAACATGAGAGAGAGAGAGATCAAACACATAGCTACTGGTACATACCCTCAGCCCCGAGGGTGAGCTACTCCCTCCTCGTCATGGTGGCCACCGGGATGATGAATATGGCCACCCGTGATAGATTCCCCCTCCGCCAGGGTGCCGGAACGGGCTCCCGATTGGTTTTTCGTGGCTACAGAGGCTTGCGGTGGTGGAACTCCCGATCTAGGTTTCTTTTTGGAGTTTTCTCTATTTATAGGAGTATTTGGCGTCAGGGGCAAGTCAAGGGGGTCCACGAGGAGGCGGCAAGGCAGGGGACGCGCCCTAGGGGGTGCTCCCCCCACCCTTGTGGTTGCCTCGGGACTCCTCTCTGGTATCTTTTCTCTCCAGTATTTTTTAATTTTCCAACAATATTCTCCATAAATTTTCCCCATTCCCAAAACTTTTATTTCTGCACAAAAAACGACACCACGGTAGTTCTGCTGAAAACATCGTCAGTCCAAGTTAGTTCTAATCAAATCATACCAAAATTATATAGAATTATTGTAAACATGGCATGAATACTTCATAAATTATAGATACGTTGGAGATGTAACATCATCCCAGAGCTTAATTCATGCTCGTCCTCGAGTAGGTAAACGATAGAAGAAATAATTTATGAAGTGTGAATGCTAGGAAGTGCACAAGTTTGATCAATGATAATTTCAATTACTTTTTCTAGCATCATTATATATTATAAAACAGTAGCTCATCTCATAAAACTTCTCATGATCAAGTAGCAAGCTATACACATGTTAAAGCATAGATCATAAACTTTCTTGAAAACTACTAGGTTCTTAGTCATCAAACAGTTGCAATTCATCTTATTTTCATGAAGAGTCTATGTAAGAGCTTTGATTTAGCAAATCCCACATACTCAACTATCATATAGTCTTCCATGATTGCTACCACTCAAAGCATATTTTTAGAACAAATAGCATCCATTGAACATAGAGAAAGATAGGGGCTTAATGTTTCGCCTCCCAACTTATTTATCATATAGATAATTGTCAACAATAATAATTCATGATCAAATATATTTGAATGGCCATATATGCTTAGATATTTCCCCATCACATGATGCTTTCCAACTAAAGAGTAGGTTGGAATGAGAAGGAATACTACTGACTCTTGCATAAAAGTAAAAGATAGGCTCTTCGCAGAGGGAAGCAGGGATTTGTAGAGGTGCCAGAGCTCGAAGCTTTTAAAACAGAGATGAAAATAATTTTGAGAGGCATGCTTTCATTATCAACGTAACGACTGGGAGTTCTCATTATCTTCCATGCTAGACACATTTTAGGCGGTTCCCAAACAGAATGGTAAAGTTTTTACTCCCCCACCACCAACAATCACACTCCATGGTTGATTCGAAACAACGGGTACCGTCCATACCTACAATAGTCCTCGGGGAGTTCTGTTTAATTATTTGAATTTTTGTTTTTGATCTTTTGATCATGCGACTGGGCATCCCAATTACCAGCCACTCTCTCATGAATGATAAGTGAATAAACACTCATTGTGAGAATAACCCACCTAGCATGGAAGATACTGACAGCCCCTAGTTGCCACATGAGCGATTTGGGCAGACAAAATAGATTATTATTTGAAGGTTTAATGTTTGGCACATGCAAATTTACTTGGAACGGCAGGTAAATACCGCATATAGGTAGATATGGTGGACACTCATGGAAGAAACTTGGTTCAAGGATTTTGGATGCACAAGCATTATTCCCGCTTAGTACAGAAATTTTGGCTAACAAAAGATTCTGAATAGCAGGCGCCACATGTTGGAGGATCCATAACAACATAACTTCTATACAAGTATACCCAAACATAACTCATTATGTTGTCTTCCTTGTCACACTTCAACTAATTTGATCAAGTTTGAACATAATTAGTGGGGCTCACAATCATAGAAAATGTCCAAGATAGTATATTTATATGGAAATCTCTCTTCCTTCAATATTCTTTCATGAATTTTTCAAGTGACCAATACTCTTATATGTGAAGTCATTATTCCCCATGGTATAACCATATGAAACATATATAATTTCAGATTTATGATATTCAATTCATTCAACCATTTACTCATAGGATATAAGGGAAGCACGAGAGTAAGTGACAAACTACTCCATAAAGATATAAGTGAAGATCAATGAGTAGTTGAATAATTAGGTAGCTATGTGAAGACTCTCTCTCATAAAGAAACTTTTGATCTTAAGTATTTTATTTAAAACAGCAATCAAAACGAAATAAAATATCATTCCATGGATAGCACATATCATGTGAAGAAGCAAAAACTTAGGCTCAACCAAAACTGACCAATAGTTGTTGAAGAAGAAAGGTGGGATGCCAACCGGGGCATCCCCAAGGTTCGATGCTTGAGACTTGTTGAAATATTAACTTGGGATGCCTTGGGCATCCCCAAGCTTGAGCTTTTTTTGTCTCCTTATTTCCTCTTATACCACGGTTTCCCTAAATCTTATAAACTTCATCCACACAAAACTCAACAAGAACTCGTGAGATAAGTTAGTAAAATCCATGCAAAACCTTATCATTATCTACTGTAGGAAATCACTAAAATTATAATTTGACATTGCATACTAAGTGCCTCTGCATATTTAATACTCTTATCCTCAAACAGAATCATTAAACTAGCAAACATATGCTAACAATGCAAACATAACAGCAACCTGTCTAAACAGAACAGTCTGTAAAGAATGCAAGAGGAATCATACTTCCCTAACTCCAAAAATTCTGAAAAATTAACACACTGTATAAACTTTGTTGTTACTCATTGTGTAAAAATTTCAATATTTTATCATGTTGTGACTTTCCATAAGAATTCAGACAATGATAGAAAACTTTCTGTTTTCAAAACAGCAACGTATAGACTTGTAAAATAAGCATGGTAAAGGCAATACTTGACCTTTTTATTGAACTAAAAGATAGAAAACATGTCTCTGAATAACAACAAGCAAATATAAATAAAAGAAAATGGTGCTCCAAGCAAAACACATATCATGTGGTGAATAAAAATATAGCTCCAAGTAAGGTTATCGATAATGTTGAAGACAAAAGAGGGGATGCCTTCTCGGGCATACCCAAGCTTAGTTGCTTGGGTATTCCTTGAATATTACCTTGGCGTGCCTTGGGCAACCCCAAGCTTAGTGTACTGCCACTCCTTATTCTCCTCATGGCGATATCTCATCCAAAACTTGAAAACTTCAATCACATAAAACTTAATGGAACTTCGTGAGATGCGTTAGTATAATAAAGCAGACCATTCACTTGGGTACTGTCAAAGACAAGATTCACTATTTTTCTCACACAATTCCTAATGTAAATTATTATTTCCACAATTTATATTACTTAATATAAGCTATGGAAACACTAAAAGAAGCAAACTATGTGTTGAAAACAGAATCTGTCAAAAATAGAACAATCTGTAATGATCTGAACAACCACCATACTTATGCAACTTTAAAAATTCTGAAAAATTAGAACAACGTAGGGAATTTTTATATCAATTATGTTTCAGAAATTCTGATCAAAATCACATTCCAGTGAATTTTAAAAATTCCTGGACTGAGAGCAAAAGTTTCTATTTTTGCACAGAATCAAGTCAACTATCATCCACACTAACCCAAAGGCTTTACTTGGCACTTCATTGAAACAAAAGCTACAAAACAAGGTTACTACAGTAGCTTAATCATGTTAACACACAAAAACAGTAGGTATAAATAGTTTGTTGTCTCCCAACAAGCGCTTTTCTTTAATGCCTTTTTAGCTAGGCACGATGATTTCAATGATGCTCACATAAAAGATAAGAATTGAAACATAATGGGAGCATCATGAAGCATATGACTAGCACATTTAAGTCTAACCCACTTCCTATGATTAGGGATTTTGTGAGCAAACAATTTATGGGAACAAGAATCAACTAGCATAGGAAGGCAAAACAAGCATAACTTCAAGATTTTCAACACATAGAGAGGAAACTTGAGATTATTGCAATTCCTACAAGCATATATTCCTCCCACATAATAATTTTCAGTAGCATCATGAATAAATTCAACAATATAACTATCACATAAAGCATTCTTTTCATGATCCACAAGCATAGAATTTTTATTACTCTCCACATAAGCAAATTTCTTCTCATGAATAGTATTGGGAGCAAGCTCAACAAAATAACTATCATGTGAGGCATAATCCAATTGAAAATTAAGATGGTATCTTGTAGACTCGTGTTGGGCCTCCAACCTTCTTCTTGTAGACTCGTGTTGGGCCTCCAAGCGCAGAGTTTTGTAGGACAGTAGCAAATTTCCCTCAAGTGGATGACCTAAGGTTTATCAATCAGTATGAGGCGTAGGATGAAGATGGTCTCTCTCAAACAACCCTGCAACCAAATAACAAAGAGTCTCTTGTGTCCCCAACACATGCAATACAATGGTAAATTGTATAGGTGCACTAATTTGGCGAAGATATGGTGATACAAGTGTAATATGGATGGTAGATATAGGTTTTTGTAATCTAAAAATATAGAAACAACAAGGTAACTAGTAACAAAAGTGAGCACAAACGGTATTACAATGCTTGAAAACAAGGCCTAGGGTTCATACTTTCACTAGTGCAAGTTCTCACAACAATGATAACATAATTATATCATATGGCAATCCCTCAACACGGGACAAAAGTCACTCCAAAGTTCATATCATGGAGAACATAAGATGAAATTGCTTGTAGGGTACGAAACCACCTCAAAGTTATTCTTTCCGATCAATCCATTGAGCTATTCATATAAGTGTCACAAACAGCCCTAGAGTTCATAGTAAAATAATACCATATGGCACACATCAATCAACTCTAATGTCACCTAGATACTCCAATGTCACCACAAGTATCCGTGGGCAATTATACGATATGCATCAAACAACTTCAGATTCATAATATTCAATCCAACACAAAGAACTTCAAAGAGTGCCCCAAGATTTCTACCGGAGAAACAAAGAAGGAAACGTGCATCAACCCCTATGCATAGATTACCCCAATGTCACCTCGGGAATCCGCGAGTTGGGTGCCAAAACATACATGAAGTGAATCAATAGAACACCCCATTGTCACCACAGGTATCCCATGCAAGACATACATCAAGTGTTCTCAAATCCATATAAGTATTCAATCCGATAATAGTGAAACCTCAAAGGTAAAACATAACTCATCATAAGAAGATAGAGGTAGAGAAACACCATAAGATTGAACTATAATAACAAAGCTCGCGGTACATCAGATCGTGCCAAATCAAGAACAAGAGAGAGAGAGAGAGAGAGAGAGAGAGAGAGAGAGAGAGATCAAACACATAGCTACTGGTACATACCCTCAGCCCCGAGGGTGAACTACTCCATCCTTGTCATGGTGGCCGCCGGGATGATGAAGATGGCCACCGGTGATGGATTCCCCCTCCGGCAGGGTGCCGAAATGGGCTCCCGATTGGTTTTTTGTGGCTACAAAGGTTTCCGGCGGCTGAACTCCCGATCTACGTTTCTTTCTGGAGTTTTCTCTATTTACAAGAGTATTTGGCATCGAGGGAAAGTCAAGGTGGTCCACGAGGCGGCGACAACGCAGGGGCGCACCCTAGGGGCGGCAGGGGGCGCCCCCACCCTTGTGGTTGCCTCAGGACTCCTCTCTGGTATCTTTTCGCTCCAGTGTTTTTTATATTTTCCAAAAATATTCTCCATAAATTTTTAGCCCATTCCGAGAACTTTTATTTCTGCACAAAAAATGACACCACAGTAGTTCTGCTGAGAACAGCATCTGTCTGGATTAGTTCTAATCAAATCATACAAAAATCATATATAATTGTTGTAAACATTGTATGAATACTTCATAAATTATAGATACTTCGCTCTCGTATCAGAAGCTTATATAACATGGTTGATGTAGTCGTACTCTTCGTGATCCAATCACGATCCAATCCGATCTAGCGCCAAACAGATGGCACCTCTGCGTTCAACACACGTGCGGCTCGGTGACGTCCCCTCCTTCTTGATATAGCAAGAAAGAGAGGATAAGTAGATGGGATCTCAACCAGCATGACGGCATGGTGGAGATGGTGGTGGTGCAATGTCGGCAGAGCTTCGCCAAACACTGCTGGAACCAATCTCAGGAGAAAAATAGCAGGGAGCGAGATATACTTAGAGAGATATAGAGTGAAGGTTGAGGGAGAGAGTATCGTTAGTGTGTTACGTAGATAAAAGACTGCTATCGACATACAAGTAGCATGAGAGATACCCGAGAGATGATGAAGGCGTACAGGTCTAGAGAGAGATATAAGGCATGAGTGATAGCTATATGAGACGAATATATGGATTAACGGGGATTCAAATATTTGAACTAGAGACCAGGACATCAGTAATATCATAACAAAATTTGGTCTATCAAACATGCATATTCATTTGAATTTGGGGATATGTGTAATGTTATTTAGTTTTCCAATATTAGTGATCCATAGATGTTTTAATTAGAGGCAATGCATGGTTTATATGCAATAAATGTATAAACAAGATTACACTATATGCAATTAATCTCCTCGGCCGAAGTCGCCTCTCACCCGGATTCATATAGGGTGGGCGCCAAAACAAACTATCGTCGGCCAAAATCTCTGTAGGCAAATATTCGGTGTATGCGAGATTACCGTCCTATCCCCAAGCGACCAATATTGTTGTGAGTTTAGAAATTTTAAACATGGTAAGTTTGTAAATTTCATTGCATTTGAGACAAGCGCGTCCTGAAGACATAGTCCCCCTACCTCTCCCGATCTCTCCCTCCATTTCCCTATTCGTACTCCGTGGGCGCCAAAACACCCTCTCC
This sequence comes from Triticum timopheevii, assembly GCA_963921465.1. Lineage (NCBI taxonomy): Eukaryota > Viridiplantae > Streptophyta > Magnoliopsida > Poales > Poaceae > Triticum > Triticum timopheevii. The sequence continues at coordinate 407,568,635 of OY997274.1, read as the reverse complement.
ACCCCAGTCTCCTCCTCTGCTACCCCATCCACCGCCGTCCTGCTCCACCATGACAAAGTTGATACCCCGATGCCGTCATCCATTACAAGAGATCGACCTCTCACATCCACGGTTTTGGATCAGGATCCTTGCATCCCATCCTCTTGCTTCATCCGCGTCATCGTCCACCTTGTCGAGGGCACTCCTATGACCGTCTTGTCCACCGCGCTGAGATATTTCCCTCACTACCACCGTCTACCCTCCTAGATCTGCTTCCATGCTACCGACAGCCATGGCTACCGCAACACCATCAACGTCTTAGCAGATGCTTACACGACGCCACACCAGAGGCAGTACTCTTTCGTATCTGCTCAAGTTATTTCTCTCAACAACAAAGTAGATCACAACTACTTTACTGTGATTTCTTGTCCATCACTTAGAATCTTACTTGTTTGTTGAAACCAAACATTTGTTGCGAAGTTGCCTTTGTCCAGTTTGCACCTTCAGATCCACCATGGCATGCTCACCACTATACTCGCAATGCTTATCGTTTTCCCCTTTTATATTCCACATTAGCTTAAATGACAATCCATCGAATTTCAAATTGGGGCCAGTCCATTTTTTAGAGCTCGCCGGAGTTCGCCGGAGGGAAGGAATGGGCTCACCGGAGTGCTTCCCCATTATCAATCTTAGGGTTTCAGGTGGGGACAGTGGTTCTGAGGGGCGGTCATCGGGCTATGGTGGGGCCTCACCGGAGGCAAAACTCGACATGGTGGGGTGGGTGGGGGTGGGGTTGGCTAGAGGGATGGTCGGGGGCGGCGGAAGATCGGAGATGGTGGGCAGTTCAGGGGAGGGCGGGGGCCGGTGGTTCGGTCGGTAGCCCGTGTTGTGGTATGTAGGGGAAGAATAAGAGGCAAGGAAGAAGAAGGGTTAGGAGACGTAGGATCTTCATCCAACCACCTGAAATAGTTGACTGGCCCAAATGACAAAAGTCAGGCGACTTGCATGTAGACATTCCCTTTTTATATTTAGTACCATCATCCTAGGTGCTTCGATACATGCTAGCACTGCTCCTCAACCCATCAAGCTAAACAACATGCCACTCATAATTCCAAACTTAGCTGCTCAAATATGGATCTGATATGATGCTGATATTACTAAAATAAAGAACGTTAATTGTCAGCTAATGTTCCTACTTTACTTTCGAAAAGCACATGCGCCACATATAGAGAGACACAAGGTATCCTTCAGTTGAAGAGAGCTGGTATCTGAAGCCTTTCTAACCGTACCGGCAATACTAGCCCATATATTCCAGCAAGTTCCACTTTCCTGATTTTACTTGTGATGCTGAGGGTTTTCCCATCATATCTACACTATGATCTGCGTACGTGCTTTGTGTCCTACTAGCAGCAGCCCACTCTTGAAGCTAAACAACACACCAATTATATGTCCAAAGCTTACTTCTTCAAATACGAATGTGATATGATACTGACATTAGTTAACAGGCACACATTTAATTCGTGAGCTAATGCTCCCACTTGAGTTTCCAAATGCATGTGGCCACATATAGAGAGACATCATGGAATTGCATTTCTTTGGGCGCTCTGATTCATCATCGGTGGGCAACCAACATTGTATAGAAAGAAGCGGAATCTCAATAATATACTTCCCCTTCTATTATTTAACATGTTCCTCTTCTGTTCTTCTTTAGTAAGTATAGTATGTTCCTTGTCAGGAAGGGGAGCAGGGACATCTGCAATCGATAGCTCTATTGGGCCGCTTCTGCTAGATGATTTCAGTACCTCGAGTTGGTCTGCCATAGTATCCAGGAAATGGTGGGAGCTCCGCGGTCCTTGGTAGACTAGACTGATAGTAACACCAGTGCGCCTTCAGATGAATAGAGCTGGCCTGTAGTTGATTGATAGGCTTTAAATTAGTAACGCCAATACAACCCTGTATTTTCCAGCCAGTTCTGCTTCCCCAATTTATTTATGATATATTTATGGTGTACCCCTTTTATCTACACTACGATCTACCTAGTGGTTGTGCCCTCTCGTTATCATGGTGTGCCAATAAACTTTCTATATGGTAATATTATGAACCTATCATCTGGCGACTATCCTTACATTTGGAGCTCCCAATAGGGAGCCTATTTTCTTGTAGTTGTGCCAGATTATATTAATGTATGCACCATATTACAACACACATGGGCTCTCTCATCAGAATCCAGTGATAGCACACAAGGGTTTACAGGGAGCCCCTATTATATTAGAATATTCTCTCCATTACAAAGATAATCTCACTACTATTATGTTTTCATGCTTCTCAGATATTGTACGTGATCACAATGAATATAAGAATGCGCACATCAGAAGAATATTCTGGGACAGCTCAATGAGTAACAAACTTGGCATCAAGGGATTGAGGTCCATTCTGGATACAATGAAGCCCACATGCTCCCGACCTACAGATTCATATTCAGAATATGATCCTAATGACTATTCTGAGCTCAAGGAGTCAAAGGCAGATGGCCTATCCTATTCACACAATAAGGTGCCTGTCTTAATTTGGTAAGGTTTTCTTTGTTGCACGTATCTTGCATAAGGTGTCTTGCATTTCTTCTTCTTTGTTGCACCGCCATCTGCTTAGTTTACTCATGATATATGTGAAGATAACATGCCCCTCCATTATCAATACCTATTCCCTCTGTTAACATACCATGTTTTTTCATTCAAATGTTGTTCATGTGCTTCAGACATCCAAAAGGAAGAGGGTGATTGCAGAACCTGAAGGAGTACAAGCAAAGTCCTTTAAAAAGGTGGTGATACCGGAGAAATCAGATAGCACCCCACTTATATTGGCGATAGAACTAGCGTCACAAAACCTAGGGTATCACAACTATGTTGCTCGCTGCTTTGCTCTTATTAGTACCTGTTGTCCTATCGTTGTACTTACATTCATACCTGGTGGATTGTGTGACATCATTGAGCATTATAGCTTGCCTATCCACTGTTCGCTTCAAATTATCTGATCTATATTAATGCTTAAATTAATGTAGAATAAACCTAATGCTTATGAAGAAGTTTAGCTTTGTATTGTTCTTGTAAGTATCTGTTGTCCTTCATCACTTTACTTATATTGCCAGCTAGTTGATCATGTACACTTTGCAGCGTATTTTCCCTTGCTCTCCATTTTCTACACATCAGATCTATATTTACTCTCGCCAAAACCTTGAATAAAACCAATGCTACTAAAGAAGTTTAGCTCTGCATTGCTCTTGTCAGTGCCTTTTGCTGGTATGTTGTACTTACATTTGTAGTCTGCATCTTAGCTTAAATAATCTTTGTTTGTTCCTATATTATCACATCTATATTTACTCTTAAAAAAATGTGGAATAAAGGCAATGCTCATGAATAAGAGTTTGCGGTAAACTTCTTGAATCCCCCCCCCCATCAATATGGACAAGGGCTTTATAGAGACAGTCTTCACTACTAACGTAAGTTTATCCTCCTCGAGCCCTTCAAACTTTGTTGTGTATATTTTGATAGCTATCACTACAAATATCGTTTATTTTTGCCATTTGCATCAAATTGCATGTTCAAAGTTTATTATGAAGAAGTACATAAACATAAGTCTGTCCCTCTCAATTCCAGTTTTTAGTTGTACAACCTAGTTCCTTATTCATACCATGTAAATTAAACTAAACATAGCAAGTATCTTCTTTAGCACTGCATGTATGCTTGTGTTCTTGATATGTAATCCAGTGGTGTGGTGAAACTGCCAACTCCCGCACAATGGCATATCCTGCTATGTCTTAACTATTAAAAAAGCCATATTATGTTAATGTTATTTAAATCATGTCTCTTTATTTACCAATCTGAAATGGGGTAAACTGAAAGTACATTCACCATTCATGCTTATACGTTGTTTAGCACTACATGCATGCTTGTATTCTTGATCTGTAATTCAGTGGTGTGGTGAAGCTGACCACTCCTGCACAATGCCATTTCATGTCATCTTAACTATGAACAATGCCTATTATGTTAATGCTATTTTAAACCGTGTCTCTTTATTTCTGACTAATTAAGAGATGAGATGAATTGACAATACTGATGCTTATACGTGCAAAACATGTTATCAACTTACTTGTTTCTCTTTCAGGGTGACATCACCGATACTAGGAAGAACTGCCACAATGATAGTGAGACTAACCCATTGCTTGTCCTTCTAACATATATTCCAGAGAAGAAGGCAACACATCTTGAGTATAGCGATACAACCCCAAAGGCATGTCTTGATGTAGTGCCGAACTTACTCGCTAATAGCAGTGACACAAGCTCGATGAAGTAGCCGCCTGAATCTGTTCGCCTTCTTTAGTCTGAAATTCAAGCGAAAAGGCATGCTTCCGCTCAAATCCGACAGGAACTCCAATCTCTATGCAAGATTAACCATAAGTATAGGACGTCTATTGATGCTATGCAGCTTGAGTTGGCGGAGCGTCAAACAAGCGCAGTCTCATCAGGTTGCTAAGCTGCTTGCCCTACAACTCCTGGGCAGGGGTAAACTTTCTTGAACTGTGTTGAAGTTCTGTCGGTTCTGTCTATTATTTTGTCGGCGTGTTTACTTCCACTGGTGGCAACCTTTGATGCCCACTGTACGTAATTTGTTATTTGGTTGCCCTTTATTATCACTGGCAGCAAACTTTGATGCCTAGGGGATGTAATATGCTCTAATTTCTTTGTTGTATAGTCTAGGTTTATTCTTCATCACGATGTTGTAATTTATTTGTTGTATATGTTGTCTTCGCTCTGTGAAAAGGTTGTAAGCTTCGATCGCAGCGCAATAGGCCAATACATAGGCTTATATAAAACATCAGTACTAGAACTGGCCGGCCGCCAATCGCTATAATGAGCCGAACCATGGGCCTACAATCATCTCGGGCCATTAGCAGGCCTAGACTTAATCTGGCCCACATTAGTTTCAGGCCTTTAAAAGCCGAGTAAACCGCTTGCCTTAATTGGGACAGAAAATAAAATGGGCTTTGAACAGGCTGAGATGTAGATTGAGCCTGAATTGTGCCAAATAAATCGCGGGCCGATAGCAGGCTGGAATATACGTCGGCCAATTATTGGCCCAGAGGTATGTCGGGCTATTAACAGGCCGCAATGTAGTTTGGCCTTGGTTTTCCCAATCACATGATGGGTTGAAAGTAGGCCGGATGCATAGCGGGCCAATATTTGCCAAGGACTTGTGGGAGGCGCTCATACAAATTTGGGGCCACTAACGCTGGAAGCGAGATGTATGTTATAGATCAGTTCCGCGATTATAAGATGGTCGAGAACCATCCTATATTGGAGTAGGCTCATGACATAATATGCACCACTAAGGAGCTTGAGCTTCTGAAGTGAGATTAACCAGGCAAGTTTCGCTAAGCTCTCTAATTCATGGAGAAACATTGTGTAAGAAATATGCCCTAGATGCAATAATAAAGTTATTATTTATTTCCTTATTTCATGATAAATGTTTATGATTCATGCTAGAATTGTATTAACCATAAACTTAGTACATGTGTGAATACATAGACAAAACATATTGTCCCTAGTATGCCTCTACTTGACTAGCTCGTTAATCAAAGATGGTTATGTTTCCTAACCATAGACATGTGTTGTCATTTTATGAATGGGATCACATCATTAGGAGAATGATGTGATGGACATGACCCATCCGTTAGCTTAGCATTATGATCATTACAGTTTTATTGCTACTGCTTTCTTCATGACTTATACATCTTCCTCAGACTATGAGATTATGCAACTCTCGAATACCGGAGGAACACTTTGTGTGCTACCAAACGTCACAACGTAAAAGGGTGATTATAAAGGTGCTCTATAGGTGTCTCCGAAGGTGTTTGTTGGGTTGGCATAGATCGAGATTAGGATTTGTCACTCCGTGTTTCGGAGAGGTATCTCTGGGCCCTCTCGGTAATGTTCATCACTATAAGCCTTGCAAGAAATGTGACTAGTGAGTTAGTTGCGGGATGAAGTATTACGGAACGAGTAAAGAGACTTGCCAGAAACGAGATTGAACTAGGTATGATGATACCGACGATGGAATCTCGGGCAAGTAACATACCGATGACAAAGGGAACAACGTATGTTGTTATGCGGTTTGACCGATAAAGATCTTCATAGAATATGTAGGATCCAATATGAGCATCCAGGTTCCGCTATTGGTTATTGACCGTAGATGTGTCTCGGTCATGTCTAGATAGTTCTCAACCCATAGGGTCCGCACGCTTAACGTTCGATGATGATTTGTATTATGAGTTTATGTGATTTGATGACCGAAGTTTGTTCGGAGTCCCGGATGAGATCACGGACGTGACGAGGAGTCTCGAAATGGTGGAGGCATAAAGATTCATATATTGGAAGGCTACATTCGGACACCGGAATGGTTCGGGTCGTTTCGGAGTACCGGACGTTAGGACCTCCCCCCCCTCCCCCCGCGGAAGTTATTGAGCCTCAGGGCCTTAGTGGAGAAGAGAGAGGGATGACCAGGAGGTGGCGCGTGCCCCCTGCCCCAATCCAAATTGGACAAGGGGAAGGGGCGGTGCCCCCCTCCTTCCTTCTCTCCTCCTCCTCCTTCCCCCCTTCTCCCACTTGGAATAGGAAAGGGGGGCGAATCCTACTAGGTTTGGAGTCCTAGTAGGACTCCCCCCCATGGCGCGCCTCCCCCTTGGACGACCTCCTCCTCCCCCTCCTTTATATACGTGGGGAGGGGGGAACCCTCGGACACACAAGTTGATCTTTTAGACGTGTGCGGTGCCCCTCTCCACAGTTGCACACCTCGGTCATATCGTTGTAGTGCTTAGGCGAAGCACTACGCTGGTAACTCCATCATCACCGTCGGCACGCCGTCGTGATGACGAAACTCTCCCTCAACCCCAACTGGATCAAGAGTATGAGGGACGTCATCGAGCTGAAGTGTGCTGAACACAGAGGTGTCGTACGTTCGGTGCTAGGATTGGTCGGATCGTGAAGATGTAAGACTACATCAACCGCGTTGATAAAATGCTTCCACTTTCGGTCTATGAGGGTACATGGACACACTCTCCCCTCTCGTTGCTATGCATCATCTAGATAGATCTTTCGTGATCGTAGGAATTTTTTTGAAATTACTGCGTTCCCTAACAGTGGCATCCGAGCCAGGTCTATGCGTAGATATTATATGCATGAGTAGAACACAAAGAGTTATGGGAAATAATTGTCATACTTATTACCACCAACGTCTTACTTTGATTCGGCGGTATTGTTGGATGAAGCGGCCCGGACCGACATTACATGACCGCATTCATGAGACTGGTTCTACCAACGTGCTTTTGCACATAGGTGGCTGGCAGGTGTCTGTTTCCCCAACTTTAGTTGAATCGAGTTTGACTACGGCCGGCCCTTGTTGAAGGTTAAAACATCACACTTGATGAAAAATTGTTGCGGTTTTGATGCGTAGGTAAGAACGGTTCTTGCTAGAAGCCCGTAGCAGCCACGTAAAACTTGCAACAACAAAGTAGAGGACGTCTAACTTGTTTTTGCAGGGCTTTGTTGTGATGTGATATGGTTAAGGCATGATGAGATATAAATTGTTGTATGAGATGATCATGTTTTGTAACAAAGTTATCAGCAACTGGCAGGAGCCATATGGTTGTTGCTTTATTGTATGCAATGCAATTGCCATGTAATTGTTTTACTTTATCACTAAGCGGTAGCGATAGTCATAGTAACAATAGTTGGCGAGACGACAACGATGCTACAATGGAGATCAAGGTGTCGTGCCGGTGACGATGGAGATCATGATGATGCTTCGGTGATGAAGATCATGAGCACAAGATGATGATGGCCACATCATGTCACTATTTTGATTGCATGTGATGTTTATCTTTTATGCATCTTATTTTGCTTAGTACGGCGGTAGCATTATAAGATGATCCCTTACTAAATTTCAAGGTACAAGTCTTCTCCCTGAGTATGCACCGTTGCTACAGTTCGTCGTGCCGAGACACCATGTGATGATCGGGTGTGATAAGATCTACGTTCACATACAACGGGTGCAAGCCAGTTTTGCACACACAGAATACTCGGGTTAAACTTGACGAGCCTAGCATATGCAGATATGGCCTCGGAACACAGAGACCGAAAGGTCGAACGTGAATCATATAGTAGATATGATCAACATAGTGATGTTCATCATTGAAAACTACTCCATCTCACGTGATGATCGGACAATGTTTAGTTGATTTGGATCACGTGATCATTTAGATGACTAGAGGGATGTCTATCTAAGTGGGAGTTCTTAAGTAATATCATTAATTGAACTTTAATTTATCATGAACTTAGTCCTGATAGTTATTTTGCATGTCTATGTTATTGTAGATCAATGGCCCGTGCTACCATTCCTTTGAATTTTAATGCGTTCCTAGAGAAAGCTAAGTTGAAAGATGATGGTAGCAACTACACAGACTGGGTCCGTAACTTGAGGATTATCCTCATTGCTGCATAGAAGAATTACGTCATGTAAGCACCGTTAGGTGTACCACCCGCGCCCGCAACTACAGACATTGTGAATGCCTGGCAGACATGTGTTGATGACTACTCAATAGTTCAGTGTGCCATGCTCTACGTCTTAGAATCGGGACTTCAAAGACGTTTTGAATGTCATGGAGCATATGAGATGTTCCAAGAGTTGAAGTTAATATTTCAAGCAAATGCCTGAGTTGAGAGATATGAAGTCTTCAACAAGTTCTACAGCTGCAAAATGGAGGAGAATAGTTCTGTCAGTGAACACATACTCAGAATGTCTGGGTACCATAACCACTTGACTCAGCTGGGAGTTAATCTTCCTGATGATAGTGTCATTGATAGAGTTCTTCAATCACTGCCACCAAGCTATAAAGGCTTGGGGATGAACTATAATATGCAAGGGATGAACAAGACTATTCCCGAGCTCTTCGCGATGCTAAAGGCTACGGAGGTAGAAATCAAAAAGGAGCATCAAGTGTTGATGGTCAACAAGACCACTTGTTTCAAGAAAAAGGGAAAAGGGAAGAAGGGTAACTTCAAGAAGAACGGCAAGAAAGTTGCTGCTCAGAAGAAGAAACCCAAGTCTGGACCTAAGCCTAAAACTGAGTGCTTCTACTGCAAAGGGACTGGTCACTGGAAGTGGAACTGCCCCAAGTATTTGGCGGATAAGAACGATGGCAAAGTGAAAGGTATATTTGATATACATGTTATTGATGTGTACCTTACTAATGCTCGTAGTAGCGCCTGGGTATTTGATACTGGTTCTGTTGCTCATATTTGCAACTCGAAACAGGGGCTACAGATTAAACGAAGATTGGCTAAGGAAGAGGCGACGATGCGTGTGGGAAATGGTTCCAAGGTCGATGTGACCGCCATCGGCACACTACCTCTACATCTACCTTCGGGATTAGTTTTAGACCTGAATAATTGTTATTTGGTGCCAGCGTTGAGCATGAACATTATATCTGGATCTTGTTTGATGCGAGACGGTTATTCATTTAAATGTAAGAATAATGGTTGTTCTATTTATATGAGTAATATCTTTTATGGTCATGCACCCTTGTTGAGTGGTCTATTTTTGTTGAACCTCGATTGTGATGATACACATATTCATAATATTGAAGCCAAAAGATGCAAAGTTGATAATGATAGTGCAACTTATTTGTGGCACTATGGTTTGGGTCATATCGATGTAAATCGCATGAAGAAACTCCATGCTGATGGACTTTTGGAATCACTTGATTATGAATCACTTGGTGCTTGTGAACCGTGCCTCATGGGTAAGATGACTAAAACTACGTTCTCTGGAACAATGGAACGAGCTACTGACTTATTGGAAATAATACATACAGATGTATGCGGTCCAATGAGTGTTGAGGCTCGTGGTGGGTATCATTATTTTCTTACCTTCACAGATGATTTAAGCAAATATGGGTATATCTACTTAATGAAGCATAAGTCTGAAACATTTGAAAAGTTCAAAGAATTTCAGAGTGAAGTGGAAAATCATCGTAATAAGAAAATAAAGTTTCTACGATCTGATCGTGGAGGAGAATATTTGAGTTACGAGTTTGGTCTTCATATGAAACAACATGTGATAGTTTCACAACTTACGCCACCTGGAACACCACAGCGAAATGGTGTGTTCGAACGTTGTAACCGTACTTTATTGGATATGGTGTGATCTATGATGTCTCTTACTAATTTGCCGCTATCGTTTTGGGGTTATGCTTTAGAGACGGCTGCATTCACTTTAAATAGGGCACCATCAAAATCTGTTGAGATGACTTGAAAGTGCAACCATCCCTAGGAGGTTTTGGTAATTCATAACAACATATAGATCATTGAGCTAATTCTACTCCAAGACTATTATTTCAGGAAAGCTCAATGAATGGCATGGCATGGATGATGAAAGTGGATCCCTCAAAATACTAAGGACAAAGGATTGGCTCAAGCTCAAAAGCTCAAGACTCTTCATTTTATATTTTAGTGATCCAAGATCACATTGAGTCTATAGGAAAAGCCAATACTATCAAGGAGGGATGAGGTGTTGCTTAATGAACCTCTTGCTTCATGTGCTTTGTGATATGCTCCAAAACCCTCAACTACTTTCCCACATCCACAAATGACCTAAACCCAAAGCCAAAATCGGTCACACCGATTCTTCCTATCTGGCGCCACCGATTCCAAAAGTCATAGCCACTGCCACAAACCCTAAGCAAATCGGTCTTACAGATAGGGATCTCGGTCTCACCGAGATGGGGTTGTAATCTCTCTGTTTCCCTTCGTAACGTTTTGGTCTAACCGAAGTGAGCGATCGGTCCCACCGAGATTGCAATGCAAACTCTCTGGACAACTTATTACCAAAATCGGTCCCACCGAGTTTGAGTAATCGGTACCACCGAGTTTGCCTGACCAACTCTCTGGAAAGCTTATTACCAATATCGGTCTCACCGAGTTTGCGTAATCGGTCTTACCGAGATCACGTTATGCCCTAACCTTAATCATATCAGTCTCACCGAGTTGCATTTCGGTCCCACCGAAAACCCTAACGGTCACATTATTTGCTGAATCGGTCTGACCGAGTTTAACGATTCGGTCCCATCGAGTTTGGTAGATTGTGTGTAACGGTTAGATTTTGTGTGGAGGCTATAAATGCCCCTCCACCTCCTCTTCATTCGTGGAGAGAGCCATCAGACTGAACCTACACTTCCAGCATACATCTTCTGAGAGAGAACTACCTACTCATGTGTTGAGGCCAAGATATTCCATTCCTACCATATGAATCTTGATCTCTAGCCTTCCCCAAGTTGCTTTCCACTCAAATCTTTCTTCCACCAGATCCAAAACCTATGAGAGAGAGTTGAGTGTTGGGGAGACTATCACTTGAAGCACAAGAGCAAGGAGTTCATCATCAACGCACCATTTGTTACTTCTTGGAGAGTGGTGTCTCCTAGATTGGCTTGGTGTCACTTGGGAGCCTCCGACAAGATTGTGGAGTTGAACCAAGGAGTTTGTAAGGGCAAGGAGATCGCCTACTTCGTGAAGATCTACCGTTAGTGAGGCAAGTCCTTCGTGGGCGACGGCCATGGTGGGATAGACAAGGTTGCTTCTTCGTGGACCCTTCGTGGGTGGAGCCCTCCTTGGACTCACGCGGTCGTTACCCTTCATGGGTTGAAGTCTCCATCAACGTGGATATACGATAGCACCACCTATCGGAACCACGCCAGAAACATCTGTGTCTCCAATTGCGTTTGAATCCTCCAAACCCTTCCCTTTACTTTCTTGCAAGTTGCATGCTTTAATTTCCGCTGCCTATATACTCTTTGCATGCTTGCTTGAATTGTGTGATGATTGCTTGACTTGTCCTAAAGTAGCTAAAATCTGCCAAACTCTAAAATTGGGAAAAGGTTAAGTTTTTATTGGTCAGGTAGTCTAATCACCCCCCCTCTAGACATACTTCAAGGTCCTACACGACTCCTTATGAACTGTGGTTTGGCAAGAAACCAAAGTTGTCGTTTCTTAAAGTTTGGGGCTGCGATCCTTATGTGAAAAAGCTTCAACCTGATAAGCTCGAACCCAAATCCGAGAAGTGCGTCTTCATAGGATACCCAAAGGAAACTGTTGGGTACACCTTCTATCACAGATCTGAAGGCAAGATATTCATTGCTAAGAATGGATCCTTTCTAGAGAAGGAGTTTCTCTCGAAAGAAGTGAGTGGGAGGAAAGTAGAACTTGATGAGGTAATTTTACCTTCTCCCTTATTGGAAAGTAGTTCATCACAAAAATCAATTCTAGTGATTCCTACACCAATTAGTGAGGAAGCTAATGATGATGATCGTGAAACTTTGAATCAAGTTACTACCGAACCTCGTAGGTCTTCCAGAGTAAGATCGACACCAAAGTGGTACGGTAATCCTGTTCTGGAAGTCATGTTACTATACCATGGTGAACCTACGAACTATGAGGAAGCGACGATGAGCCCAGACTCCGCCAAATGGCTTGAGGCCATGAAATCTAAGATGGGATCCATGTATGAGAACAAAGTGTGTACTTTGGTGGACTTTCCCGATGATCGGCAAGCAATAGAAAATAAATGGATCTTCAAGAAGACGAACGACGCTGATGGTAATGTTACTGTCTACAAAGCTCGACTTGTTGCGAAAGGTTTTCGACAAGTTCAAGGAGTTGACTATGATGAGACTTTCTCGCCCGTAGCGATGCTTAAGTCTGTCTGAATCATGTTAGCAATTGCCGCATTTTATGATTATGAAATTTGGCAGATGGATGTCAAAACTGCATTCCTGAATGGATTTGTGGAAGAAGAGTTGTATATGATGCAACCAAAAGGTTTTGTCGATCCAAAGGGTGCTAACAAAGTGTGCAAGCTCCAGCAATCCATTTATGGACTGGTGCAAGCCTCTCAGAGTTGGAATAAACACTTTGATAGTGTGATCAAAGCATATGGTTTTATACAGACTTTTGGAGAAGCCTGTATTTACAACAAAGTGAGTGGGAGCTCTGTAGCATTTCTAATATTATATGTGGATGACATATTGTTGATTGGAAATGATATAGAATTTCTAGATAGCATAAAGGGATACTTGAATAAATGTTTTTTTGATGAAAGACGTCGGAGAAGCTGCTTACATATTGGGCATCAAGATCTATAGAGATAGATCAAGACGCTTAATTGGACTTTCACAAAGCACATACCTTGATAAAGGTTTGAAGAAATTCAAAATGGATCAGTCAAGGAAAGGGTTCTTGCCTGTGTTACAAGGTGTGAAGTTGAGTCAGACTCAATGCCCGACCACTACAGAAGATAGAGAGAATATGAAAGTCATTCCCTATGCTTCAGGCATAGATTCTATCATGTATGCAATGTTGTGTGCCAGACCTGATGTGTGCCTTGCTATAAGCATAGCAGGGAGGTACCAAAGTAATCCCAGAGTGGAGCACTGGAGAGCGGTCAAGAACATCCTGAAATACCTGAAAAGGACTAAGGATATGTTTCTCATTTATGGAGGTGACAAAGAGCTCGTCGTAAACGGTTACGTCAATGCAAGCTTTGACACTGATCCGGATGACTCTAAGTCGCAAACCGGATATGTATTTTTATTGAATGGAGAAGCTGTCAGTTGGTGCAGTTCCAAGCAAAGCGTCGTGGCGGGATCTACATGTGAAGCGGAGTACATTGCTGCTTCTGAAGCAGCAAATGAAGGAGTCTGGATGAAGGAGTTCATATCCGATCTAGGTGTCATACCGGAGGAACACTTTGTGTGCTACCAAACGTCACAACGTAAAAGGGTGATTATAAAGGTTCTCTACAGGTGTCTCCGAAGGTGTTTGTTGGGTTGGCATAGATCGAGATTAGGATTTGTCACTCCGGGTTTCGGAGAGGTATCTCTGGGCCCTCTCGGTAATGTTCATCACTATAAGCCTTGCAAGAAATGTGACTAATGAGTTACTTGCGGGATGAAGTATTACAGAACGAGTAAAGAGACTTGCAGGTAACGAGATTGAACTAGGTACGATGATACCGACGATCGAATCTCGGGCAATTAACATGCCGATGACAAAGGGAACAATGTATGTTGTTATGCGGTTTGACCGATAAAGATCTTCGTAGAATATGTAGGAGCCAATATGAGGATCCAGGTTCCGCTATTGGTTATTGACTAGAGATGTGTCTCGGTCATGTCTACATAGTTCTCGAACCCATAGGGTTCGCATGCTTAACGTTCGACGATGATTTGTATTATAAGTTTATGTGATTTGATGACCGAAGTTTATTCGGAGTCCCGGGTGAGATCACTGACGTGACGAGGAGTCTCGAAATGGTCGAGACATAAAGATTCATATATTGGAAAGGCTATATTCAGACACCGGAATGGTTCGGGTCGTTTTGGATAAGTTTCGGAGTACCGGGGGTTACCGGCACCCCCCATCCCCTCGGGAAGTTATTGGGCCTCATGGTCCTTAGTGGAGAAGAGAGAGGGCCGGCCAGGAGATGGCGCGCGCCCCCCTTGCCCCAATCCGAATTGGACAAGGGGAAGGGGCGGCGCCCTCCTCCTTCCTTCTCTCCTCCTCCTCCTTTCCCCCTTCTCCCACTTGGAATAGGAAAGGGGGGCGAATCCTACTAGGTTTGGAGTCCTAGTAGGACTCCCCCCCCCATGGCGCGCCTCCCCCTTGGCCGGCCTCCTCCCCCTCCTTTATATACATGGGGAGGGGGCACCCTAGGACACACAAGTTGATCTTTTAGCCATGTGCGGTGCCCCTCTCCACAGTTACACACCTCGGTCATATCGTCGTAGTGCTTAGGCGAAGCCCTGCACCGGTAACTTCATCATCACCGTCGCCGCACCGTCGTGCTGATGAAACTCTCCCTCGGTCTCAACTGGATCAAGAGTACGAGAGACGTCATCGAGATGAAAGTGTGCTGAACACGGAGGTGCCATACGTTCGGTGCTAGGATCGGTCGGATCGTGAAGACGTACGACTACAGCAACCGCGTTGATAAAATGCTTCCGCTTTTGGTCTACAAGGGTACGTGGACACACTCTCCCCTCTCATTGCTATGCATCACCTAGATAGATCTTGCGTGATCGTAGGAAATTTTTTGAAATTACTGTGTTCCCCAACACATTGCTACCACCCTGAAACATCATAGGCGTGAGTTCTCAGTAGAGGACGTCATCGGCCATCTAAGTGTGGAGTAGAATTCAAGGGAAAAGGACTCGCACGGAAAAGGGGCCAAAGGAACTTCTGTCGCCAACATGGTGCACCAGAGGAACTTCAAATCGCCCAAGCCCAAGGGGAAGAACAGTATCCAACAAAATACTGACTTTAAGAAGAAAGGTAAGAAGACCTTCAAGAAGAACAAGAAGGGAGATGGCTGCTTCACTTGTGGTTCGGATGAACATTGAGCCAACAATTGCCCAAACAAGTACAAGAAGCCAGCACAGGACTCCAAGTTTGTCAACATGATTGTGGGCAACAATGACAATGGTGCATCTGGGTACGGTAATTTATTTACTGTTTTCTCAGTGCTTGAGTCCACATATTTGTGGGTGGACACAAGTGCAGGTGTTCATGTGTGTGATGACATCTCATTGTTTTCTTCTTACCAGGTCACAGGCCACGTGCACATATTGATGGGGAATGGCGCGAGTGCTTCTGTTCATGGTATTGGCACGGTCGATCTGAAGTTTACTTGGGAAGAATCGTGCTACTGAAGAACGTGCAGCATGTCCCCGCCATCAAGAAGAACCTTGTTAGTGGCTCCCTTCTATGTAGAGAAGGGTTTAAGTTGGTCTTCGAGTCTAATAAATTAGTTGTTACTAAATATGGACTATTTGTCGGAAAAGGTTATGATAGCGGAGGGATGTTTCGCCTTTCCTCGCAGAGTTTTGTAATAAAGTCATGAAACATATTCATTTGAGTGTTAATGAATCTGAAGTTTGGCATATACGTCTTTGTCACATTAGTTTTGGTGTTATGACGCGACTAGCCAAGTTGAATTTAATCCCGAGTTTCACTTTAGCCAAAGGTTCTAAGTGCCTTTCATGTGTGCAAGCTAAGCAACCCCGCAAGCCTCACAAGGTTGCCGAGGAGAGACAATAGGCACCATTAGAACTCATACATTCTGATCTTTGTGATATGAATGGTGTGTTGACTAAAGGTGGAAAGAAATACTTCATGACATTGATAGATGATTCCACTAGATATTGCTATGTGTATCTGTTAAATACTAAAGATGAGGCTCTACACTACTTTAAAATCTATAAGGCAGAAGTTGAGAATCAACTTGAAAAGAAAATTAAATGAGTCCGATCAGATCGTGGTGGAGAGTACTTCTCGGCTGAGTTTGATTCTTTTTGTGCGTAACATGACATTATTCATGAGAGGACGCCTCTCTATTCACCCTAGTCAAACGGGGTTGCCGAGCAGAAAAACCGTACTCTAACTGATTTGGTTAACGCCGTGTTAGATACATCGGGTTTATCCAAGGCATGGTGGGTGATACATCTCCTGTGTATCTATAATTTTTTTACTCTTCCATGCTGTTATATTATCATTCTTGGATGTTTTACATTCATTTCATAGCAACTTTATATCATTTTTTGGGACTAACCTATTGACATAGTGCCCAGTGCCAGTTGCTGTTTTTTGCTTGTTTTTTACTTCGCGGAATATCAGTACAAAACGAAGTCCAAATGCCACGAAACATTTTGGAGTTTTTTCTGCCCACAAGACAATTTGGGAGCCAAGGAAGTACCAGAGGGGAGGCCCATGTGGCCCACAACCCAGCAGGGTGCGCCAGAGGCCCCTGGCGCGCCCAGGTGGGTGGTGGGGCGCATGAAGTCCTTTCCACCGCCTCTAGAAATACCCAAATATTCTAGAAACCCTAAGGGAGTCGATGAAACACAATTCCAGCAGCCGCAAGTTCCAGAACCACGAGATCCAATCTAGATCCCTATTCCGGCACCTTGCCAGAGGGGAACACGATCACGGAAGGGTTCATCATCCTCATTGTTGCTCCTCCGATAATGCGTGAGTAGTTCACCGTAGACCTACGGGTCCATAAGCAGTAGCTAGATGGCTTCTTCTCTCTTTTTGATTCTCAATACAATGTTCTCCTCGATGTTCTTGGAGATCTATTTGATGTAATTACTTTTTGCGGCGTGTTTCTTGGGATCCGATGAATTGTTAGTTTATGATCAGTTCTATCCATGAATATTATTTGAGTCTTCTTTGATCTCTTATATGCATGATTGTTATTATAGCCTCGTATTTCTTCTCTGAAACTTTGGTTTGGTTTGGCCAACTAGATTGATTTTTCTTGCAACGGAAAGAGGTGCTCTGTGATGGGTTTGATCTTGCGGCATCCTCACCCAGTGAAAGAAGGGGTAGCGATCCACGCATGTATCATTGCTATTAAGGATAAAAAGATGGGGTCTGTTCCTACATGAATAGATCTTTTCTACATCATGTCATCGTTCTTATTACATTACTCCGTTTCTCCATGAACTTAATACACTAGATGCATGTTGGATAGAGGTCGATGTGTGGAGTAGTAGTAGATGCAACATGCAGGCAGGAGTCGGTCTACTAATCTTGGACATGATGCATATATACATGATCACTGCCTTGGATATCGTCATAATTATTTGCTCTTCTATCAATTGCCCAATAGTAATTTGTTTACCACCGTATGCTATTTTCTTGAGAGAAGCCACTAGTGAAATCTACGGCCCCGGGTCTATCTTTTATCATGTTGTTTTCAGATCTATTATTCCAAAAACCCAAGAATACCTTGCTGCACTTTTTCTTTCTTTATTTTATTTTGATTTTTTGTCAGATCTATTTATCCAACCAACTACAGTTTTATCTATTTCGATACCGGGGAGGGATTAACAATGCCTCTTACGCGTTGGGCTGCAAGTATTTGTTCTTTGTGTGCAGGTACCGTTTACATAGTGTTGCTTGGTTCTCCTACTGGATTGATAACCTAGGAAATACTTACTGTTGTTGTGCTGCATCATCCTCTCCTCTTTGGGGAAATACCAACGTAGATACTAGCAATCAGGACGAATTTCTGGCGCAGTTGCCGGGGAGGCATCATCAACATCTATTAGGTTCCTAATCACAAATCTCATCTCCTTGCATTTTACATTATTTTGTTTTTTTATCTTGTTTTCATCTACCCCACTTCTAAAACATTTTTGCGAAAAGCACAAAATTATTTGCCTTCTTTTTGTTTGCCTTTTTCTCGTTCGATCTTTTGTTTATGTGTGATCTTGCTTACCTACTTTGTCATTATGTCTAGCTCCTCATCTATTGCGTGTACTGTCGGGGATGAAGTTCTTAACTTTAAGTAGAGAGGAGAGAATCTAAAAGATGCTTGGTATAGGATTTGCAATGCTCATAATAGATCTATTCGTAAGCAATCTACCGTTATTCTTCTTCGCAGTTTTTATGTGAGCATTACCACTTGGTATAGAATCGTTCTTGACACTATTACCGATGGGAATTTCTTGATGTGCCCCTCTTTGGATGCTTGTAGTGCTATGGGAGATTTAGTGGGATCACCACCTATCATTATCAATGAAACGATTTTAACTCTTGAGCAGGTTATGCAAAGGCTTGATGCTATTGAAAAGAAAATGCTCACCGAAGAACATATTAAAAATTTGGATAAAAGGATGCATAATCTTGCTAATAAAATTGGGTCAAAAGCGGTAGATGCTCTTAAATTATTAAAGGAAAAGGAACCCGTAGTTAACGAAAGGGTAGAAGAGAACCCCATTAGAATCGATAAGTTGGAAGCAATTTTAAGTAACTTGAGCTCAGCTTTTCTTCCATTAAAACTATTGAAAAAACTCCTACCAGTAAAAATTGCAAGTCTACACATGTTCATAAGAACAAGGGTGCCACTTCTAGTAGCAACAATAAAGATCTTAAAATGATTAGTATTCACCCTAACTTTGTTGAAGTGATAAGAAACCCTACTTGCAAGAATGAATTCTTCAATCTTATTCCTAGGAGTATTATTCTGAAAATATGCATGCTAAATCCTTGAAGAATTTTGGTTGTGTGATTGATGATTTGGAAACTAAAGAGGACAATACTTGAATCTATGCATTATGCCTAGCTAGGGGCATAAAACAATAACGCTTGTTGGGAGGCAACCCAATGAATAAATTTTTTTTTGTCTTTTTCTTTACGTTCTTGAGTGTTCACACAATTATGCTACTGTTATGATTATGTTTTTTATTTTTTAATTAGTGTTTGTGCCAAGTAAAGCCTTTGGGATCATGTTGGATGATAGTTGATTTGATCTTGTTGAAAAACAGAAACTTTTGCGCCCAGTAGAAGAATTTTAAAAAATCACAGAATCGCGATAAAATCCTGATTTTTGTACACAAGATTGATATGCGAATTGCCTATATTTTCCTAATTTTCCAGAACTTTTGGAGTTACAGAAGTATGGTCAATGTCCAAATTACTACAGATTGTTCTGTTTTTGATAGATTATGTTTTCTTTGCATTGTGTGCTTATTTTGATGAATCTATGGATTGTATCAGGGGGTATAAGCCATGGTAAAGTTGGAATACAGTAGGTGTAATGCAATAATAAAATATGAATGGGTTGCAACAGTACTTAAAGTGGTAATTTGCATTATTATACTAATGGATCTCACGAAGGTTTTGTTGAGTTTTGTGTGATTGAAGTTCTCAAAGTTTTGGGTGAGATCACGATGGATGACGGAACAAGGAGTGTCAAGAGCCTAAGCTTGGGGATGCCCCATGGCACCCCAAGGAATATTCAAGGAGAACCTTGCAACAAAGCTTGGGGATGCCCCGGAAGGCATCCCCTCTTTCTTCTAATGACCATCGGTAATTTTACTTGGAGCTATATTTTTATTTGTTACATATCATGAGTTTTGCTTGGAGCGACTTGTATTATATGAGTCTTTGCTTGATTTGATTTTTAATTTTTCACAATCATCCTTGTTGGACACACCTTTTTGAGAAATCCATAATGATGCTATGAGTTGTTAGAATTGCTCTATGTGCTTCACTTAAAAAAAATGAGCTATCGAATTGCTCTAGTGCTTCACTTATATCTTTTTGAGCACGGTGGTGCTTTAATTTTTGAAGAAATACTCTCATGCTTCACTTAGATTAATTTGAGAGTTAGTATATTTTGAAGAAATGTTCTCTCATACTTCAGTTATATTATTTTGAGAGATGAAAATACTTATGCTCATGTTCTTCACTTAAATTTGTTTGAGAGCTTGTTATAAGCAATGGTAATATATGAAATCAGTCCCAAAGTGATAGATATCCAAGAGGGGTATAATAAAAACTTTCATGAAAGATCATTGGAGAAAATAAACTTGGTTCTTTGTAATAGTTTTGAGATATGATGATAGTAATATGTGAGTCATGTTGGTGAGTAATTATGCTTTAGTAAGAATATTGGTGTTAAGGTTTTTGATTCCCTATGCAAGCACGAAAGCTAGTTATACAATGAAATTACATCCTACTTGTGGTGCATTATTCGGTGTTAGTTATGTTTAATGCTCGTTTATGAGAATTTTTGTTTCTTGGTTGGTTGCTTCTCAATCTATTTGCTAGCCTCCATTTGTACTAAGTGGGAATACTACTTGTGCATCCAAATTCCTTGAGCCAAGTTATGCCTATGAGTCCACCATACCTACCTATATGCGGTATTTCCATGTCGTTCCAAGTAAATTTGTATGTGCCAACTCTAATTTTCAAAATGAATTTCCTTTTTGTGTGCCCGTACCGCTCATGTAGTGGCAGGGGGTGGCCAATATTTTTCCATGCTAGATGTGTTATTCTCAAGATGAGTGTTTATTCACTTGTCATTGCACGAGAGTGTGGCAGTAATAGGGATGCCCAGTCCCGAAATGAAAAAGAAATTTACTTTATGTTGTCAAATAATAAATTCCTTGGAAAGTGTTGGTATGGAAGGCACCCGTGGATACGACTAGCCATGGATTGTGAAAGAATGGTGGAAAAAGGAATAAACTTTATTTTATGTTTGGGAACCGCCTATGATGTATCTATCATGGAAAGTATTGGGAATTACTTGGTTATTTTCGTTGACGGGAAAATCATGCCTCTCAAAATATTTTATCTCTCAATTTAAGCTTTGAGGTCTGGCACCTCTACAAATCTCTGCTTCTGCGAAGGGCCTATCTATTTTACTTTATGAAAATTTTATTTTTATTTGAATCTCCATCTTCTTTTATAAAGCACCAACTAGGGAGCACTATGATCATACTTGTGCATTGGATGTAGCTAGTATTCCAGTGTGTCTCGAATGGATCAATGTTTGAGCATGATGGGCTAGGGATTACTTTCTTTAGTGTTGATATTTTGAAAGACATGGTTGCTTGGTGATATGCTTGAGTATTGAAGTCTTCATGTAAAATATAGACTATTGCTTTGAATCATCTAAAAGTCCAAATGTCTATGCTACACAAGAAAATAATATGTGATGAACATGTTAGGCAGCATTCCACATCAAAAATTCTGTTTTATCATTTACCTACTCGAGGGCGAGCAGGAAATAAGCTTGGGGATGCTGATACGTCTCCAACGTATCTATAATTTTTTATTGTTCCATGCTATCATATTATCATTCTTGAATGTTTTACATTCATTTTATAGCAACTTTATATCATTTTTTGGGACTAACCTATTGACATAGTGCCTAGTGCCAGTTGCTGTTTTTTTGCTTGCTTTTTACTTCACAGAATATCAGTACCAAATGAAGTCCAAATGCCACGAAACTTTTTGGAGATTTTTCTGCCCAGAAGACAACTTGGGAGCCAAGGAAGTGCCAGAGGAGAGGCCCGTGGGGCCCACAACCCACTAGGGCGCGCCAGAGGCCCCTAGCGCACCCAGATGGGTGGTAGGGCCCACGGGAGTCCTTTCCACCGTATCTCAGCTCTATAAATACCCAAATATTCCAGAAACCCTAGGAGAGTCGACGAAACACAATTCCAACCGTTGCAAGTTCCAAAACCACGAGCTCCAATCTAGAGCCCTATTCTGGCACCTTGCCGGAGGGGAACACGATCACGGAGGGGTTCATCATCCTCATTAGTGCACCTCCCATGATGCATGAGTAGTTCACCATAGACCTACGGGTCCGTAGGCAGTAGCTAGATGGATTCTTTTCTCTTTTTGATTCTCAATACAATTTTTTCCTCGATGTTCATGGAGATCTATTTGATGTAATGATTTTTTCTGGTGTGTTTGTTGGGACCTGATGAATTGTGAGTTTATGATCAGTTCTATCCATGAATATTATTTGAGTCTTATTTGATCTCTTATATGCATGATTATTATAGCCTCATATTTCTCCAAAACTTTTGTTTGGTTTGGCCAACTAGATTGATTTTTCTTGCAATGGGAAGAGGTGCTTTGTGATGGGTTCGATCTTGCGGTGTCCTCACCCGATCACAGAAGGGGTAGCAAGGCACGCATGTATCGTTGCTATTAAAGATAAAAAGATGGGATATATTCCTACATGAATAGATCTTGTCTACATCATGTCATCGTTCTTATCGCATTACTCCGTTACTCCATGAACTTAATACACTAGATGCATGCTGGATAGCGGTCGATGTGTGGAGTAATAGTAGTAGATGCAGGCAGGAGTCGGTCAACTAATCTTTGACGTGATGCCTATATACATGATCATTGCCTTGGTTATCGTCATAATTATTTGCTCTTCTATTAATTGCCCAATAGTAAATTGTTTACCCACCGTATGCTATTTTCTCGAGAGAAGCCACTAGTGAAATCTACGGCCCCCGAGTCTACCATTTATCATATTGTTTTCAGATCTATTATTCTAAGAACCCAAAAATACCTTGCTGCACTTTTTATTTATTTATTTATTTTGTGTTTTTGCAAGATCTATTTATCCAATCTACTACAATTTTATCTACTTCAATACCGGGGAGAGATTGACAACCCCTCTTACGCGTTGGGTTGCAAGTATTTGTTCATTGTGTGCAGGTACCATTTACATAGTGTTGCTTGGTGCTTCTACTGGATTGATAACCTTGGTTTCATAACTGAGGAAATACTTACTGTTGTTGTGCTGCATCATCCTCTCCTCTTCGGGGAAATACCAACACAAATACAAGCATTCAACGGGGGAGGCTATATTGACGGCATGTCATGTCCTGAATAAAGTTCCGACAAAGGATAATGAGATCACTCCCTATGAGAAATAGGTGAAGAGAAGGACAACACTCTCGTACTTGTGTTCTTGGGGCTGTTTGGCGAAAGTAAATGTGCCGATCCCCAAAAAGCGTAAGCTTGGACCAAAGACTATGGACCGTGTTAATTTGGGCTACGCTAAGAACAATGTTGGCTATAGATTTCTAGTAGTGAAATCTGAGGTACCTTACCAGAAGGTTGGTACAATTATGGAGTCTAAGGAATCTACATGCTTCGAGGATATTTTTCCTATGAGAGGTACGCAAAGCACTTCTAGACAGGAATCTGAGGGGACTCCTGAGCTTGCCATTCCTATGAAATATTATGAACAAACACATGATGAAAATCTTGAGGAGGGTCACAAGGAAACTCTTGGTAGGGGCAAGAGACAACAGACTGCAAAGACCTTTGGTGATGATTTCTTCGTGTACCTCGTGGATGATACTCCCACTTCTATTTCAGAAGCGTATGCCTCTCCAGAAGCTGACTACTGGAAGGATGCGGTCCGTAGCGAGATGGATTCCATCATGGCTAACGGGACATGGGAGATCACTGAACGTCCCTATGGTTGTAAACCATTGGGATGTAAGTGGGTGTTCAAAAAGAAGCTTAGGCCCGATGGTACAACTGAGAAGTCCAAGGCTAGGCTTGTGGCCAAGGGCTATGACCAGAAAGAAGAGGAAGATTTCTTTGATGCTTATTCACTTGTGGCCAGGCTGACCACCATTCGAGTATTACTATCGTTGGCGGCCTCGCATGGTCTTCTCACCCACTAGATGGATGTTAAGACGGCTTTTCTGGATGGAGAGCTAGACGAGGAAACCTGCATGCAACAGCCATATGGCTTTGTGATAGATGGTCAGGAAGGAAAAGTGTGTAGGTTGCTGAAATCTTTATATGGCCTGAAGCAAGCACCTAAGCAATGGCATGACAAGTTTAATACAACATTGACATCAGCTGGCTTTGTTGTTGATGAAGCTGACAAATGTGTATACTATCGCCATGGTGGGGGCGAAGGAGTTATATTGTGCTTGTATGTTGATGACATACTGATATTCGGAACCAACCTCAAAGTCATTGAGGAGGTCAAGTCATTTCTATCTCAGAATTTTGAGATGGAAGACCTTGGTGTTGCTGATGTTATCTTGAACATCAAGCTACTGAGAGATAATGAGGGTGGGATTACACTTCTGCAATCCCATTATGTTGAGAAGGTGTTGAGTCATTTTGGGTATTCGGGATTGCAAACCATTTCAAACACCATATGATCCTAGCGTGTTGATTCAAAAGTTCGAAGGCACGGCTAAAGATCAACTGAGATACTCTCAAATCACTAGTTCACTCATGTACCTAGGCCTGACATCGCGTTTATTGTGAGCAAACTGAGCCGATTTGTTCCAAACCGGGTGATCTACACTAGCATGCTATTGAAAGAGTTATGCGCTATCTGAAAGGTACTATGAACTATGGATTTCACTATTCCGGAGACCCGTCGGTACTTGAAGGGTATAGTGATGCGAATTGGATCTCTGATGTTGATGAGATGAAGTCCACAACTAGGTATATGTTTACTCTTGGAGGTGGCGCTGTTTCCTGGAAGTCTTGCAAGCAAACTATCTTAACGAGATCAACAATGGAAGCAGAATTAATAGCGATAGACACATCTGGTGTCGAAGCAGGATGGCTTCGAGATCTTTTGATGGACTTGCCATTGGTTGCGAAACTGGTTCCGGCTATCCTTATGAACTGTGACAATCAGATTGTTATCACCAAGGTGAAGAGTTCAAAGGACAACATGAATTACAACAAACACATAAGAATGAGATTAAAAGCTGTCAGAAAATTAAGAAACTCCGGAGTGATAGCGTTGGACTATGTCCAGACGGCTAAGAATCTGGCAGATCCCTTTACAAAAGGACTATCACGTGTTGTGACAGATAATGCATCGAGGAAGATGGGTATGAGACCCACATGAGTTGCCATGGTGGTAACCCAACGTATGTGATCGGAGATCCCGTGAAGTAGGACCTGGGAAAACAAGACAGTGGTGAACTGAGGAGAGTAACTATAATAACCCACTCCATTGGAGATGCAATACTCTCAATATTGTATGGTAGGATGACTATTGTCTTAATGTGTTCCAAATCTTATGTAAGCAAGATGCTATCCTACAGAGCGATCTTTGGAGGAATACACCTATATGAGCCCGGCTTCTGGTCACGGTCTATGAGATTGCGGTGATCTCTAGTAAGTTCATGAATAGGCCAGGAGTGTGACTTATATGCTCCACCCGAGGGGTCAACCTTCGGCAGCCTAGTACTAGTAAGACATGTGGTGAAGCTTCTTTACACCAAACTGACAATTCAAGCCTTAGTCCATTGTTCAGTTGTGAAGGAGTGTAGCTACTTGCTCTAGGTGAAGTTTAACCTTAACAAGTCTTCACTGAAACACTGGTATATCGAAACAACAATTGGAACAGAGGACACAGTCGGCCCTCGAGATCTTGTGGGGGATTGTTGAAATATTAGGCTGGGCCGAAGGCCCATCTAACAATTTCTGAAAATCTCCAAGGGTCCATGTGGGTTTAATTGGCACTAGGCGTAGTGGGAAGTTTAGTCCCATCCTGGAAGTTGGAGAGGAGTTGGACCTCCTTATAAGGGTTTCTCTTCCACATGCTATTGGAGCTTGAGAATAGAAGAGGCCCTCGCGCACTCATCCTCCGCCGCGCCGCGTCGCGGGTTGCGGGAATGAGCCGAGCCGAGCTCAGACCTATGCGCTTATTTTTGCCGGTCAGTAACAGAGAGTTCCTGACAGCTGGTCCACGATCTGAGACGTCGGGTCGTGGGCTGTCACGGACTCGTACGTGGGTCGAGCCCACGTCTCTCCACGCGGCCGCGCAATAAGTGTGAGGCGTCTCCTAACCTTAGTCGTCACGCGAAACAGATCGCATATCTGCCTCCGCCCACTGTCATTCCTTTTGCTGCCGCTGCCGCCGGCGACTCCACCCCGTTCACCGCGTACACGGTTGACGGGAGAGCAGGTCTCCGAAACCCCGCCTCTCTGGATCCTGTACGGGAGAGGGGCAATTAGGTTTTTGGGAAGCGACTACGCGACTGGTCGCCTCCGTTCGTGTAGTTCCTCTATGTCTGTGTCATCTTCATCATCACGATGTCTAAGTCCGATGCCGACCGTCTCGCCGCCGAGAAGCTCGAGGCCGACAAGAAGGCCGTCGAGGACGCCGCTGCTGCTGCCACCACTGCCGCTGCTTCTGCATGGCCTACTAGAGGGTATAACGCGTTTATCCCGCTCGTGTTTATTTCCGTATTAGCAGCACTAGCATTATGTGTAGATGTGTCTACTGTTTGCATAGTACGTGCTTGTCTAGATCAGAATCAGTATGTCGTTAATTCTGTCAATGCCATGCTTGGATTAAATTAATCAAAAAATTGCCTATTTACTCGACAAATCATACTCAAGGTGATGATGTGTAACGCCCCGGATTCGATGCGCCAGGTGTCCGCCAGTTATTGGCCATCATTGCCATGTCATGTGCTTGTGTGTTGCATTTTGCCATGTCATCATCTGCATTTCATATCATGTCATCATGTGCATCTCATTTTGCATACGTGTTCGTCTCATGCATCCGAGCATTTTCCCCGTTGTCAGTTTTGCAATCCGGCACTCCTATGTCCTCCGGCGTTCCCCTCTTGTCTCTTGTTGTGAGCGGGTGTTAAACATTCTCGGAATGGACTAAGGTTTGTCAAGCGGCCTTGGTATAGCACCGGTAGACCGCCTGTCAAGTTTCGTGCCATTTGGAGGTCGTTTGATACTCCAACGGTTAACCGGGTAACCGTAAAAACCTCCTTCTCTTTGCAGCCCAACACCCCATCAAAGTGACCCAAAACCCAACAAACTCCCCTCCATGCTCTCGGTCGTTCGATCACGATCGTATGGCCGAAAACCGCACCTCATTTGGACTCTCCTAACTCCCTCTACCTATATATATGTGCCCCTCCCCGAATTTTCGCGCAGTCCAAACCCTAGCCCAACTCCTCCCGCCGCCGGACATGTCCAATCCCGCCGGACACGTCCAACCTCCACCTCACTCCGACCAATCGGGCGTCGCCACATCACCCAGCCGCCGCCCGCATCCAACCCGTGCGCGCCACCTGTCCCGCCGCCGCCGTCCCGCCGCCGCGGCCCGCGGGGCCCGAGGCCGGCCCGCCCGGCCCGCGCATTGCCGCCGCCGCAGCCCGCGCGAGCCCGGCCTCCCGACCGAAGCCGCCGCCGCCGTCCTCGCCGGCCTCCGCCGCCCGCCGCCGCTTGTCTCCTCAGCCGTCGCCGCGCCCCGCGTCGTCCCCTCCGGCCGGCCCCTGAGCCCATTCGAGCTCCTTCGGCCGGCGCGCCTCGCCAGCCGCCGCCGCCCGTCGTCTCGCCCCTCCACCGGCCGGCGCCGCGCCGCTTCGGCCTCCCTCTGGCCGGATCCGGCCCGATCCGGTCCGGGTCCGCCTCCCCGAGCCTCCCCGACGTCTTCCTCCATCTCCGGCGAACTACTCCGGCGATATCCGGCGCTGCCTCGAAATCCGTGCCACGGTCAACAGTTTCCCCGGGGTGAGATTTTATGCTAAGTCCCCGAAATTCCTGACATTCCGATGCATATTTTGACATGTCATAACTCTGCATCCGTAGCTCCCTTTCGTGCGTATAATATGTCGAATTGTTCGCCTCGACAAGTACTTCATTTCATTCCATTGCATCATGTTCATCTGAGTTCATCATGATGCCCGAAATGCTGTTGGAAGAGTGCTATGTGATGTTAATCTGCTGTAACTGTGATAACTTGCTGTTTTGTCATTTTCGCCATGTTTGATGTGTGCATCCTATGAGGTTGATGTCACATGTGTTTTGATCTATGCCATGCCATCTTTCAAGAGGTGCTATCCATGTATTTTTGTGATTTGTGTGCTGAGTGCATCGAGCTTGTTAAGTAGGGTACTTGTTGTTGCTGTTTTCCTGACTGATTCTGTTATATTTTGTTGCTATGTAAACCTGCTGCTACAAGTCATTTCGTGCATTATTATGGAGATGTTCACTAAGGATGTTTTGTTATAAATGTCATGCTCTATCCATTATGCCCCTGGTTGCATTTATAGCCTACTATAGCATGTTGTTATCTTGCTCTTAACTTGCTAAATAATGTTGCTGTCAACCTGTTAACATGAAGTTCAGTTTTGGCCATGTGTTTTGCTAGTGATCCAGGTACCCTATGAACTTGCTATTGCCATGCTTAGCTTCATAAACATGTCTTCTTACAGTTGGTTGCCTTGCCATGCCATGTATTGATCTGTGGTGAGTGGTTCAAGCTCACCAACATGCCTACTTATTGTTGTTCCTGCCATGTTTAAATCTGTCATATAACTTGCTATGTTCACATGGGTGCCATCATTTATTCTGTGCCCTTTTGGCTCATGGTCAGTAAGGGACTTTTGTTCTATGCAATTAGTAGATTCATGCCATGCCTTTGTTTGCCATGTTAACTTCCTGTAACATGTCGTTTGATAGCTCTAAACATTGCAACCTGATGTTATTTCTGCAAAAGTCTGAAACTGTTATTATTTGCCATCTTACCATGTGTTTTGGAGTATGTTCTAGTAGCTTCTGGAGATAGCTCAGTGTTCATCTTTTGACATGCTTTACCTGTACTTCATGCCCATGCCTTTTTTTATTACGTTGAGATGATGTAGCTTGTTTTTTTGGTGCTTGCAATATGCCTAGTTGCTGTTTTAGACAGATTGTTGCTATAACCTATATAGTGTATGTGTTGAACCGTTGCTCCATTTTGAGTGTGCTTTATATGAAACTTGCTTGATTTTGCATGTAGTTTCATATTATCATGTTGCATCCTTATTTTGGTGTGTTTGCTTGATGTTTGTATGCATTTTGCATCAATGTCATGTTTAACTTGATTTGCTCATATCTTCTAGGCCGTAGCTCCGAATTAAATGAACTTTATATGTAACTTGACTAGAATCTCGTGTAGATCATATTGGTGCATCTTAACTTGCTGTTTAACAACTTCAACTTAATATTTATTCAGTTCTGGACCAATTTCGAAATTTGCATATGAGGACTTACCGGAATTGTTATATGTTGTTTCCGGCCTCATTTAAACTTGCCTTGATGTGTTGTTCTTGTTTGCATCATCTCTTGCCATGAGTAGCATCATGTAGTCTTTGTCATGCATCATGCTTGTTGTGCATCATGTCTTGTTATGTGTGGTGTGTTTACCATGTTGTGTGCTTCTTCTCGATAGTTCCCGTTTCATTGCGATCATGAGGATTCGTTCGTCTCCGTTTGGTTCATCTTTGTGGCTTCATCCTTTTCATGGACTCGTTCTTCTTCCTAGCGGGATTTCAGGTAACATGACCGCTACCCTGGATCTCACTACTATCATTGCTATGCTAGTTGCTTCGTTCTATCGCTTTGCTGCGCTACCTATCTTTTGCTCTTCAAGCCTCCCCAAATTGCCATGAACCTCTAACCTTTGACACCCTTCCTAGCAAACCATTGCTTGGCTATGTTACCGCTTTTCTCAGCCCCTCTTATAGCGTTGTTAGTTGCAGGTGAAGTTGAAGATTGCTCCATGGTGGACAGGATTTTTGTTGGGATATCACAATATCTCTTATATTATTAATGCATCTATATATTTGGTAAAGGGTGGAAGGCTCGGCCTTATGCCTGGTGTTTTGTTCTACTCTTGCCGCCCTAGTTTCCATCATACCGGTGTTATGTTCCTGGATTTTGCGTTCCTAACGCGGTCGGGTGATTTATGGGACCCCCCCTAACAGTTCGCTTTGAATAAAACTCCTCCAGCAAGGCCCAACCTTGGTTTTACCATTTGCCTCACCACCACCTACCTTTCCCTTGGGAGTAATTAACCCAAGGGTCATCTTATTTTCGCCCCCCCGGGCCAATGCTTGTCTAAGTGTTGGTTCAAACTAGAGCCCTTTGCAGCGCCCCCTCAGGGAAACTTGAGGTCTGGTTTTAGTTGTACAGATTGCTCATTCGGTGTTGCCCTGAGAACGAGATATGTGCAGCTCCTATCGGGATGTCGGTGCATCGGGCGGTCTTGCTGGTCTTGTTTTACCATTGTCGAAATGTCTTGTAAACCGGGATTCCGAGACTGATCGGGTCTTCCTGGGAGAAGGTATATCCTTCGTTGATCGCGAGAGCTTATCATGGGCTAAGTTTGGACACCCCTGCAGGGTATAAACTTTCGAGAGCCGTGCCCGCGGTTATGTGGCAGATGGGAATTTGTTAATGTCCGGTTGTAGATAACTTGACACCAGATCCGAATTAAAATGCATCAACCGCGTGTGTAGCCGTGATGGTCTCTTCTCGGCGGAGTCCGGGAAGTGATCACGGTTTCTGGGTTATGTTTGACGTAATTAGGTGTTCAGGATCACCTCTTGATCATTGCTAGCTTCACGACCGTTCCTTTGCTCTCTTCTCACTCTTATTTGCGTATGTTAGCCACCATATCATGCTTAGTCGCTGCTGCAACCTCACCACTTTACCCCTTCCTTTCCCATTAAGCTTTACTAGTCTTGATACCCATGGTAATGGGATTGCTGAGTCCTCGTGGCTCACAGATTACTACAACAACAGTTGCAGGTACAGGTTTGCGATGATCATGACGCGAGAGCGATGTTTACTTGTTTTGGAGTTCTTCTTCTGCTTCTTCTTTGATCAGGGGATAGGATCCAGGTCGGCAGCCTGGGCTAGCAGGGTGGATGTCGTGTGAGTTTCTGTTTGTGATTCATCCGTAGTCGGATGGTGCTCTTATGTAAGATGTTGTTGTATTCGTGTGGCATTGTATGCCTTATGTATGTATCCCTATCTATTATGTAATGTTGATGTAATGATATCCACCTTGCAAAAGCGTCTTCAAAATGTGCTTCTATCCTTGGTGGGACCTTCGAGTTCCTTTAGGATAGGGTCGCATCTTGGGCGTGACAAGTTGGTATCAGAGCCTCGACCGACCATAGGAGCCCCCTTGATTTATCGTGTAGTTTGGCCGTTGTTGAGTCTAGAAGAAAACTGTTTTTGGAGTCTAGTTATATCGGAGAGTAGGAATTCTTTTTACTCCTCAGTCCCTTCGTCGCTCTAGTGAGGAATCTTGACGTAGGTGTTTTGAATTACTCCTCTTCCCCTTCAAATTTTCTTTAGGTTCACGCAGTTGGTTTTCCGATCGTTGTTCCTCAGCTCTTTGCATCCGGTGCATATCTCGTCAAAGTGATTCGACCCTCTCCGTTTTTGCAAGTTCAATCCTCAATTGTTTTCTTTTCCCACCCGCCCACCCTTTTTCTCCTTGGAACTGTAGTCCGTAATCGAGTATCCATCCTACTCGTGCGAAGTCTTTGCTTTCTTTCCTCAATGATTTCAACCGGTGTTTTCTCTTCAAGGTATTCGTCGGTTTCCCCTTCCTAGTTGATTCTTCCCGAATTCTTCCCGGTGATTCATTCTCTTTCATGAGTCATTTTGGAATTCTTACGGTGGTTCGTTGAAGATTCCTTTTCCGTTCTTATCACATATATTCATTCGTTCGTTCCAATCCTGCCGGTGGTTCATGAAGACTTTCTCAAGTTCTGTGCGATATACCCCCCTCAATCCTTTTCCAACAAGAATAAGTAGTATGCAAAATCCATTGTTTGTCATCAATTTAATTTGATGAAGGATAAGCATACAATAAAGCTTATTCTTATTTCATCCAAGTGAGTAATCCCTTCCTTCGGAGTTTGTTCTTGATGAATAAATTCTAGTTCCAAGTATTTTCATCTTTTCTTTTCCGGAGTTCATTTCCTCGGCCATCTCGTCGGAACCTCCATCTAAGTCACCACAAGGCTCATCTTATTCTTTTCATCCCTCAATTCTATCTCATTGTCTTTTTATTTACCAGAGTTCTTCATGGCGTTCTTCATGATTTAATTCATTCTTCAAGAGTTCATCAAGATTCTTATCGAAGGAGCTCAAGTATCCTTTTTCTTGCATATCGAAGTGCAATTAATTCTCTGTGTTCTTGTGAAGCGGAGTTTTGCATTTCTTCGTTCTTCTAAGCTTTCCAATCATATTCTTTTGTGGCCGGTTATCACCTTATGATCTTGAGATGTTACCTATAAGACCACAACAAACTTATTCTTTTCGTTGTTAATTTTCTCAACAACTCCATTCAATCCTTCCTTCTAAGTTCTTTTCATTCAATTCTTTCAATTCTTCCGGAGGCTTTGCGTTGTTCATCTCATCAAGTGCCATCCCATCTTGCGAAGTTCGTGCTCTATTCCTCCATGTTTCAGCCGGAGTGCTGCCTAAATCCTTTTCAGTCTTATTCATTTCTTATCTCGTTCTAACCGGAGTTGTTTCATAGTCTAGCTGATTCCGTGAGCTTTCGATTCTCGTCATTCTCGTCGTTCCCCTCTTCTTCTCGAGTGCTCTCGATTCTTTGCTTCTTCTCTTGAGTTCTGTTTCATCTCATCCCCTTTTCCCTTCCGTCTCGGTCCTAAGATCTTGGGACGAGATCTCTTGTTAGTGGAGGAGAGTTGTAACGCCCCGGATTCGATGCGCCAGGTGTCCGCCAGTTATTCGCCATCATTGCCATGTCATGTGCTTGTGTGTTGCACTTTGCCATGTCATCATCTGCATTTTTTATCATGTCATCATGTGCATCTCATTTTGCATACGTGTTCGTCTCATGCATCCGAGCATTTTCCCCGTTGTGAGTTTTGCAATCCGGCACTCCTATATCCTCCGGCGTTCCCCTCTTGTCTCTTGTTGTGAGCGCGTGTTAAACATTCTCGGAATGGACCGAGGTTTGTCAAGCGGCCTTGGTATAGCACCGGTAGACCGCCTGTCAAGTTTCGTGCCATTCGGAGGTCGTTTGATACTCCAACGGTTAACCGGGTAACGGTAAAAGCCTCCTTCTCTTTGCAGCCCAACACACCATCAAAGTGGCCCAAAACCCAGCAAACTCCCCTCCATGCTCTCGGTCGTTCGATCACGACCGCGTGGCCGAAAACCGCACCTCATTTGGACTCTCCTAGCTCCCTCTACCTATATATATGTGCCCCTCCCCAAATTTTCGCGCAGTCCAAACCCTTTCCCAACTCCTCCCGCCGCCGGACATGTCCAATCCCGCCGGACACGTCCAACCTCCACCTCACTCCGACCAATCGGGCGTCGCCACATCACCCCGCCGCCGCCCGCATCCAACCCGTGCGCGCCACCTGTCCCGCCGCCGCCGTCCCGCCGCCGCGTCCCGCGGGGCCCGAGGCCGGCCCGCCCGGCCCGCGCATCGCCGCCGCCGCAGCCCGCGCGCGCCCGCGCGAGCCCGGCCTCCCGACCGAAGCCGCCGCCGCCGTCCTCGCCGGCCTCCGCTGCCCGTCGCCGCCGGGCACCGCGCCTCGTGCGCCGTGCGCCTCCTCTGCCGCCCGTCGCCGCTTGTCTCCTCAGCCGTCGCCGCGCCCCGCGTCGTCCCCTCCGGCTGGCCCCTGAGCCCATTCGAGCTCCTCCGGCCAGCGCGCCTCGCCAGCCGCCGCGGCCCGTCGTCTCGCCCCTCCACCGGCCGACGCCGCGCCGCTTCGGCCTCCCTCTGGCCGGATCCGGCCCGATCCGGTCCGGGGCCGCCTCCCCGAGCCTCCCCGACGTCTTCCTCCATCTCCGGCGAACTACTCCGGCGAGATCCGGCCCTGCCTCGAAATCCGTGCCACGGTCAGCCGTTTCCCCGGGTGAGATTATCTGCTAAGTCCCCAAAATTCCTGACATTCTAATGCATATTTTGACATGTCATAACTCTGCATCCGTAGCTCCGTTTCGTGCGTATAATACGTCAAATTGTTCGCCTCGACGAGTACTTCATTTCATTCCATTGCATCATGTTCATCTGAGTTCATCTTGATGCCCGAAATGCTGTTGGAAGAGTGCTATGTGATGTTAATCTGCTGGAACTGTGATAACTTGCTGTTTTGTCATTTTCGCCATGTTTGATGTGTGCATCCTATGAGGTTGATGTCTACATGTGTTTTGATCTATGCCATGCCATCTTTCCAGAGGTGCTATCCATGTATTTTTGTGATTTGTGTGTTGAGTGCATCGAGCTTGTTAAGTAGGGTACTTGCTGTTGCTGTTTTCCTGACTGATTCTGTTATATTTTGTTGCTATGTAAACCTGCTGCTACAAGTCATTTCTTGCATTATTATGGAGATGTTCACTAAGGATGTTTTGTTATAAATGTCATGCTCTATCCAATAATGCCCCTGGTTGCATTTATAGCCTACTTTAGCATGTTGTTATCTTGCTCTTAACTTGCTAAATAATGTTGCTGTCAACCTGTTAACATGAAGTTCAGTTTTGACCATGTGTTTTGCTAGTGATCCAGGTACCCTATGAACTTGATATTGCCATGCTTAGCTTCATAAACATGTCTTCTTAATGTTGGTTGCCTTGCCATGCCATGTATTTATCAGTGGTGAGTGGTTCAAGCTCACCAACATGCCTACTTATTGTTGTTCCTGCCATGTTTGAATCTGTCATATAACTTGCTATGTTCACATGGGTGCCATCATTTATTCTGTGTCCTTTTGGCTCATGGTCAGTAAGGGACTTTTGTTCTATGCAATTAGTAGATTCATGCCATGCCTTTGTTTTCCATGTTAAGTTCCTGTAACATGTCGTTTGATAGCTCTAAACATGGCAACCTGATGTTATTTCTGCAAAGTCTGAAACTGTTATTATTTGCCATCTTACCATGTGTTTTGGAGCATGTTCTAGTAGCTTCTGGAGATAGCTCAGTGTTCATCTTTTGACATGCTTTACATGTACTTCATGCCCATGCCTTTTGTTATTACGTTGAGATGCTGTAGCTTATTGTTTTGGTGCTTGCAATATGCCTAGTTGCTGTTTTGGACATATTGTTGCTATAACTTGTATAGTGTATGTGTTGAACTGTTGCTCCGTTTTGAGTGTGCTTTATATGAAACTTGCTTGATTATGCATGTAGTTTTATATTATCATGTTGCATCCTTGTTTTGGTGTGTTTGCTTGATGTTTGTATGCATTTTGCATCAATGTCATGTTTAACTTGATTTGCTCATATCTTCTAGGTCGTAGCTCCGAATTAAATGAACTTTATATGTAACTTGACTAGAATCTCGTGTAGATCATATTGGTGCATCTTAACTTGCTGTTTAACAACTTCAACTTAATATTTATTCAGTTCTGGACCAATTTCGAAATTTGCATATGAGGACTTACCGGAATTGTTATATGTTGTTTCCGGCCTCATTTAAACTTGCCTTGATGTGTTGTTCTTGTTTGCATCATCTCTTGCCATGAGTAGCATCATGTAGTCTTTGTCATGCATCATGCTTGTTGTGCATCATGTATTGTTATGTGTGGTGTGTTTACCATGTTGTGTGCTTCTTCTCGATAGTTCCCGTTTCGTTGCGATCGTGAGGATTCGTTCGTCTCCGCTTGGTTCGTCTTCGTGGCTTCATCTTTTTGATGGACTCGTTCTTCTTCCTAGAGGGATTTCAGGCAAGATGACCGCTACCCTGGATCTCACTACTATCATTGCTATGCTAGTTGCTTCATTCTATCGCTTTGCTGCGCTACCTATCTTTTGCTCTTCAAGCCTCCCCAAATTGCCATGAACCTCTAACCTTTGACACCCTTCCTAGCAAACCATTGCTTGGCTATGTTACCGCTTTGCTCAGCCCCTCTTATAGCGTTGTTAGTTGCAGGTGAAGTTGAAGATTGCTCCATGGTGGACAGGATTTTTGTTGGGATATCACAATATCTCTTATATTATTCATGCATCTGTATATTTGGTAAAGGGTGGAAGGCTCGGCCTTATGCCTGGTGTTTTGTTCCACTCTTTCTGCCCTACTTTCCGTCATACCGGTGTTATGTTCCCGGATTTTGCGTTCCTAACGCGGTCGGGTGATTTATGGGACCCCCCTGACAGTTCGCTTTGAATAAAACTCCTCCAGCAAGTCCCAACCTTGGTTTTACCATTTGCCTCAGCACCACCTACCTTTCCCTTGGGAGTAATTAACCCAAGGGTCATCTTATTTTAGCCCCCCGGGGCCAATGCTTGTCTATGTGTTGGTCCGAACTAGAGCCCTTTGCAGCGCCCCCTCAGGGAAACTTGAGGTCTGGTTTTAGTTGAACAGATTGCTCATCCGGTGTTGCCCTGAGAACGAGATATGTGCAGCTCCTATCGGGATGTCGGCGCATCGGGCGGTCTTGCTGGTCTTGTTTTACCATTGTCGAAATGTCTTGTAAACCGGGATTCCGAGACTGATCGGGTCTTCCTGGGAGAAGGTATATCCTTCGTTGATCGCGAGAGCTTATCATGGGCTAAGTTTGGACACCCCTGCAGGGTATAAACTTTCGAGAGTCATGCCCGCGGTTATGTGGCAGATGGGAATTTGTTAATGCCCGGTTGTAGATAACTTGACACCAGATCCAAATTAAAATGCATCAACCGCGTGTGTAGCTGTGATGGTCTCTTCTCGGCGGAGTCCGGGAAGTGAACACGGTTTCTAGGTTATGTTTGACGTAAGTAGGTGTTCAGGATCACCTCTTGATCATTGCTAGCTTCACGACCGTTCCTTTGCTCTCTTCTCGCTCTTATTTGCGTATGTTAGCCACCATATCATGCTTAGTCGCTGCTGCAACCTCACCACTTTACCCCTTCCTTTCCCATTAAGCTTTGCTAGTCTTGATACCCATGGTAATGGGATTGCTGAGTCCTCGTGGCTCACAGATTACTACAACAACAGTTGTAGGTACATGTTTGCGATGATCATGACGCGAGGGCGATGTTTACTTGTTTTGGAGTTCTTCTTCTGCTTCTTCTTTGATCAGGGGATAGGTTCCAGGTCGGCAGCCTGGGCTAGCAGGGTGGATGTCGTTTGAGTTTCTGTTTGTGATTCATCCGTAGTCGGATGGTGCTCTTATGTAAGATGTTGTTGTATTCGTGTGGCATTGTATGCCTTATCTATGTATTCCTATCTATTATGTAATGTTGATGTAATGATATCCACCTTGCAAAAGCGTCTTCAAGATGCGCTTCTATCCTTGGTGGGACCTTCGAGTTCCTTTAGGATAGGGTCGCATCTTGGGCGTGACAAGTTGGTATCAGAGCCTCGACCGACCATAGGAGCCCCCTTGATTGATCGTGTAGTTTGGCCGTTGTTGAGTCTAGAAGAAAACTGTTTTCGGAGTCTAGTTATATCGGAGAGTAGGAATTCTTTTTACTCCTCAGTCCCTTCGTCGCTCTGGTGAGGAATCTTGACGTAGGTGTTTTGAATTACTCCTCTTCCCCTTCAAATTTTCTTTAGGTTCACGCAGTTGGTTTTCTGATCGTTGTTCCTCAGCTCTTTGCATCCGGTGCATATCTCGTCAAAGTGAATCGACCCTCTTCGTTTTTGCAAGTTCAATCCTTAGTTGTTTTCTTTTCCCACCCGCCCACCCTTTTTCTCCTTGGAACCGGAGTCCGTAATCGAGTATCCATCCTACTCGTGCGAAGTCTTTGCTTTCTTTCCTCAATGATTTCAACTGGTGTTTTCTCTTCAAGGTATTCGTCGGTTTCCCCTTCCTAGTTGATTCTTCCCGAATTCTTCCCGGTGATTCATTCTCCTTCATTAGTCATTTTGGAATTCTTACGGTGGTTCATTGAAGATTCCTTTTCCGTTCTTATCCCATATATTCATTCGTTCGTTCCAATCCTACCGGTGGTTCATGAAGACTTTCTCAAGTTCTGTGCGATATACCCCCCCTCAATCCTTTTCCAACAAGAATAAGTAGTATGCAAAATCCATTGTTTGTCATCAATTTAATTTGATGAAGGATAAGCATACAATAAACCTTATTCTTATTTCATCCAAGTGAGTAATCCCTTCCTTCGGAGTTTGTTCTTGATGAATAAATTCTAGTTCCAAGTGTTTTCATATTTTCTTTTCCGGAGTTCATTTCCTCGGCCATCTCGTCGGAACCTCCATCTAAGTCACCACAAGGCTCATCTTATTCTTTTCATCCCTCAATTCTATCTCATTGTCTTTTTATTTACCGGAGTTCTTCATGGCGTTCTTCATGATTTAATTCATTCTTCAAGAGTTCATCAAGATTCTTATCGAAGGAGCTCAAGTATCCTTTTTCTTGCATCTCGAAGTGCAATTAATTCTCTGTGTTCTTGTGAAGCGGAGTTTTGCATTTCTTCGTTCTTCTAAGCTTTCCAATCATATTATTTTGTGGCCGGTTATCACCTTATGATCTTGAGATGTTACCTATAAGACCAGAACAAACTTATTCTTTTTGTTGTTGATTTTCTCAACAACTCCATTCAATCCTTCCTTCTAAGTTCTTTTCATTCAATTCTTTCAATTCTTCCGGAGGCTTTGCGTTGTTCATCTCATCAAGTGCCATCCCATCTTGCGAAGTTCGTGCTCTATTCCTCCATGTTTCAGCCGGAGTGCTACCTAAATCCTTTTCAGTCTTATTCGTTTCTTATCTCGTTCTAACCGGAGTGGTTTCATAGTCTATCTGATTCCGTGAGATTTCGATTCTCGTCATTCTCGTCGTTCCCCTCTTCTTCTCGAGTGCTCTCGATTCTTTGCTTCTTCTCTTGAGTTCTGTTTCATCTCATCCCCTTTTCCCTTCCGTCTCGGTCCTAAGATCTCGGGACGAGATCTCTTGTTAGTCGAGGAGAGTTGTAACGCCCCGGATTCGATGTGCCAGGTGTCCGCCAATTATTCACCATCATTGCCATGTCATGTGCTTGTGTGTTGCACTTTGCCATGTCATCATCTGCATTTCATATCATGTTATCATGTGCATCTCATTTTGCATACGTGTTCGTCTCATGCATCCGAGCATTTTCCCCGTTGTGAGTTTTGCAATCCGGCACTCCTATATCCTCTGGCATTCCCCTCTTGTCTCTTCTTGTGAGCGGGTGTTAAACATTCTCGGAATGGACCGAGGTTTGTCAAGCAGCCTTGGTATAGCACCGGTAGACCGCCTGTCAAGTTTCGTGCCATTCGGAGGTCGTTTGATACTCCAACGGTTAACCGGGTAACCGTAAATGCCTCCTTCTCTTTGCATCCCAACACCCCATCAAAGTGGCCCAAAACCCAGCAAACTCCCCTCCATGCTCTCGGTCGTTCGACCACAATCGCGAGGTCGAAAACCGCACCTCATTTGGACTTTCCTAACTCCCTCTACATATATATATGTGCCCCTCCCCGAATTTTCGCGCAGTCCAAACCCTAGCCCAACTCCTCCCGCCGCCGGACATGTCCAATCCCGCCGGACACGTCCAACCTCCACCTCACTCCAACCAATCGGGTGTCGCCACATCACCCCGCCGCCGCCCGCATCCAACCCGTGCGCGCCACCTGTCCCGCCGCCGCCGTCCCGCCGCCGCGGCCCGCGGGGCCCAAGGCCGGCCGGCCCGGCCCGCGCATCGCCGCCGCCGCACCCCGCGCGCGCCCGCGTGAGCCCGGCCTCCCGATCGAAGCCGCCGCCGCCGTCCTCGCCGGCCTCTGCCGCCCGTCGCCGCTAGGCACCGCGCCTCGCGTGCCGTGCGCCTCCTCTGCCGCCCGCCGCCGCCTGTCTCCTCAGCCGTCGCCGCGCCCCGCGTCGTCCCCTCCGGCCGGCCCCTGAGCCCATCCGAGCTCCTCCGGCCGGCGCGCCTCGCCAGCCGCCGCCGCCCGTCATCTCGCCCCTCCACCGGCCGGCGCCGCGCCGCTTCGGCCTCCCTCCGGCCGGATCCGGCCCGATCCGGTCCGGGGCCGCCTCCCCGAGCCTCCCCGACGTCTTCCTCCATCTCCGGCGAACTACTCTGGCGAGATCCGGCCCTGCCTCGAAATCCGATCGACGGTCAACCGTTTCCCCGGGGTGAGCTAAGTCCCCGAAATTCCTGACATTCTGATGCATACTTTGACATGTCATAACTCTGCATCCGTAGCTCCGTTTCATGCGTATAATTTGTCAAATTGTTCGTCTCGACGAGTACTTCATTTCATTCCATTGCATCATGTTCATCTGAGTTCATCTTGATGCCCGAAATGTTGTTGGAAGAGTGCTATGTGATGTTAATCTGCTGTAACTGTGATAACTTGCTGTTTTGTCATTTTCGCCATGTTTGATGTGTGCATCCTATGAGGTTGATGTCTACATGTGTTTTGATCTATGCCATGCCATCTTTCCAGAGGTGTTATCCATGTATTTTTGTGATTTGTGTGCTGAGCGCATCGAGCTTGTTAAGTAGGGTACTTGCTGTTGCTGTTTTCCTGACTGATTCTGTTATATTTTGTTGCTATGTAAACCTGCTGCTACAAGTCATTTCGTGCATTATTCTAGAAATGTTCACTAAGGATGTTTTGTTATACATGTCATGCTCTATCTATTCATGCCCCTAGTTGCATTTATAGCCTACTGTAGCATGTTGTTATCTTGCTCTTAACTTGCTAAATAATGTTGTTGTCAACCTGTTAACATGAAGTTCAATTTTGGCCATGTGTTTTGCTAGTGATCCAGGTACTCTATGAACTTGCTATTGCCATGCTTTGCTTCATAAACATGTATTCTTACTGTTGGTTGCCTTGCCATGCCATGTATTGATCTGTGGTGAGTGGTTCAAGCTCACCAACATGCCTACTTATTGTTGTTCCTGCCATGTTTGAATCTGTCATATAACTTGCTATGTTCACATGGGTGCCATCATTTATTCTGTGCCCTTTTGGCTCATGGTCAGTAAGGAACTTTTGTTCTATGCAATTAGTAGATTCATGCCATGCCTTTGTTTGTCATGTTAAGTTCCTGTAACATGTCATTTGATAGCTCTAAACATTGCAACCTGATGTTATTTCTGCAATGTCTGAAACTGTTATTATTTGCCATCTTACCATGTGTTTTGGAGCATGTTCTAGTAGCTTCTGGAGATAGCTCAATGTTCATCTTTTGACATGCTTTATCTGTAGTTCATGCCCATGCCTTTTGTTATTACGTTGAGATGGTTTAGCTTGTTGTTTTGGTGCTTGCAATATGCCTAGTTGCTGTTTTGGACAGATTGTTGCTATAACTTGTATAGAGTGTATGTGTTGAACCGTTGCTCCGTTTTGAGTGTGCTTTATATGAAACTTGCTTGATTTTGCATGTAGTTTCATATTATCATGTTGCATCCTTGTTTTGGTGTGTTTACTTGATGTTTGTATGCATTTTGCATCAATGCCATGTTTAACTTGATTTGCTCATATCTTCTAGGCCATAGCTCCGAATTAAATGAACTTTATATGTAACTTGACTATAATCTCGTGTAGATCATATTGGTGCATCTTAACTTGCTGTTGAACAACTTCAACTTAATATTTATTCAGTTCTGGACCAATTTCGAAATTTGCATATGAGGACTTACCGGAATTGTTATATGTTGTTTCCGGCCTCATTTAAACTTGCCTTGATGTGTTGTTCTTGTTTGCATCATCTCTTGCCATGAGTAGCATCATATAGTCTTTGGCATGCATCATGCTTGTTGTGCATCATGTCTTGTTATGTGTGGTGTGTTTACCATGTTGTGTGCTTCTTCTCGATAGTTCCCGTTTCGTTGCGATCGTGAGGATTCGTTCGTCTCCGCTTGGTCCGTCTTCGTGGCTTCATCTTTTTCATGGACTCGTTCTTCTTCCTAGCGGGATTTCAGGCAAGATGACCGCTACCCTGGATCTCACTATTGTCATTGCTATGCTAGTTGCTTCGTTCTATCGCTTTGCTGTGCTACCTATCTTTTGCTCTTCAAGCCTCCCCAAATTGCCATGAACCTCTAACCTTTGACACCCTTCCTAGCAAACCATTTCTTGGCTATGTTACCGCTTTGCTCAGCCCCTC
Source organism: Triticum timopheevii (assembly GCA_963921465.1). Classification (NCBI taxonomy): domain Eukaryota; kingdom Viridiplantae; phylum Streptophyta; class Magnoliopsida; order Poales; family Poaceae; genus Triticum; species Triticum timopheevii. The sequence continues at coordinate 407,526,369 of OY997274.1, read as the reverse complement.
TTATAGCATTGTTAGTTGCAGGTGAAGTTGAAGATTGCTCCATGGTGGACAAGATTTTTGTTGGGATATCACAATATCTCTTATATTATTAATGCATCTATATATTTGGTAAAGGGTGGAAGGCTCGGCCTTATGCCTGGTGTTTTGTTCCACTCTTGCCGCCCTAGTTTCCGTCATACCGGTGTTATGTTCTCGGATTTTGCGTTCCTAACGCGGTCGGGTGATTTATGGGACCCCCCTGACAGTTTGCTTTGAATAAAACTCCTCCAGCAAGGCCCAACCTTGGTTACCATTTGCCTCACCACCACCTACCTTTCCCTTGGGAGTAATTAACCCAAGGGTCATCTTATTTTAGCCCCCCCCCGGGCCAATGCTTGTCTAAGTGTTGGTTCAAACTAGAGCCCTTTGCAGCGCCCCCTCAGGGAAACTTGAGGTCTGGTTTTAGTTGTACGGATTGCTCATCCGGTGTTGCCCTGAGAACGAGATATGTGCAGCTCCTATCGTGATGTCGGCGCATCGGGCGGTCTTGCTGGTCTTGTTTTACCATTGTCGAAATGTCTTGTAAACCGGGATTCCGAGACTGATCGAGTCTTCCTGGGAGAAGGTATATCCTTCTTTGATCGCGAGAGCTTATCATGGGCTAAGTTGGGACACCCCTGTAGGGTATAAATTTCGAGAGCCGTGCCCGCGGTTATGTGGCAGATGGGAATTTGTTAATGTCCGGTTGTAGATAACTTGACACCAGATCCGAATTAAAATGCATCAACCGCGTGTGTAGCCGTGATGGTCTCTTCTCGGCGGAGTCCGGGAAGTGAACACGGTTTCTGGGTTATGTTTGACGTAAGTAGGTGTTCAGGATCACCTCTTGATCATTGCTAGCTTCACGACCGTTCCTTTGCTCTCTTCTCGCTCTTATTTGCGTATGTTAGCCACCATATCATGCTTAGTCGCTGCTGCAACCTCACCACTTTACCCTTTCCTTTTCCATTAAGCTTTGCTAGTCTTGATACCCATGGTAATGGGATTGCTGAGTCCTCGTGGCTCACAGATTACTACAACAACAGTTGCAGGTACAGGTTTGCGATGATCATGACGCGAGAGCGATGTTTACTTGTTTTGGAGTTCTTCTTTTGCTTCTTCTTCGATCAGGGGATAGGTTCCAGGTCGGCAGCCTGGGCTAGCAGGGTGGATGTCGTTTGAGTTTCTGTTTGTGATTCATCCGTAGTCAGATGGTGCTCTTATGTAAGATGTTGTTGTATTCGTGTGGCATTGTATGCCTTATGTATGTATCCCTATCTATTATGTAATGTTGATGTAATGATATCCACCTTGCAAAAGCGTCTTCAAGATGCGCTTCTATCCTTGGTGGGACCTTCGAGTTCCTTTAGGATAGGGTCGCATCTTGGGCGTGACATGATGCCCCCCGTATTATAGGAGGACTCCGAGTCATCGGCCTGGCCCACCCTGTGACTATTGCGCCGGAGGTGTTTATGTCATCACCTGCCGATGGTGCGGGTGCATGGTGGTGCGGTGAAGGCTTGTGGGGGTATTGTTTGGGCTGTTGACCATGCCCAGGTTTACCACCGACAAATTTGCGTTATAGGTGCGCGGTATCATCACAGCGTCTACAATGTTAGATTTTGGTGGTACTCCTTTCGTTCGAAAAAGTTTGTCTTAAACTTGTCCATCAAATGGATCTTGATGCTAGATACTCCCTTCGTCCGGAAATACTTGTCATCAAAATGGATAAAAACATATGTATTTCCGGACGGAGGGAGTACTTAATGCTAGATACATCTGTTAGAGGGACAACATTTTTCGAACGGAGGGAGTATTCTTTTTCCAGTTTGCGCCATTCGGGCGTCGACGGAAGTACTTGGTTCCTTGTCGGTTCTTTTGTTTGTATCCCCTTCGTGCTAGATTATGAGCCAATAAAAAGGGCCTTTTGTCTAAGACAAACAGATTTTCTATTATTTTTTTCATAGAAACACCAAAATAGAACAATTACAGAAAGCACGGCACAATCAGGTATGGTCTATTTCAAAAGCTGTCATGCGAGTGAAAAGGGGGTACTCTAAAGCTTTAACTGTTGGATCTGATCACCAGTGCTGAAGCAGCATATAAACATATATCCATACCCTTCAGGTAACTGAAGGATGGTGGTGCATGACCCCAGCTGTTGTGAATCATATATCTGGTATAACTCGGGTATCTTCGAAAGGTTTCGTGGTGTCCCTGCTTCATTTCCGGGGTTCGAAGTCATCGTCAACGTCATATGCGGGGTTGCATAAGCATCTAAATAGCCTGCCAATTCCCTGTACAACAACATTTTTGAACTTATCTCACTAAACATATTTGAATGTGTAACGTATACATATGTTTGTATGGTTGTTGAAAAATTGCCTGAGTAAGCGCTGGAGTCCGATATGTCACTGTCCGTGATGCCTCCTCGTCTGAACTTTCATCTGAGCTGCTGTCATCGTCGAGAATGGTTGGCTTTGATGGCCCAGGTAATGCCTCCTTTTCCCTCTATTCTCATTCCAGTTGATCAAAGATGGAATTTATGAAATATACTCAATTCATGTTTTTTTGTTTACACATGTAGTACATGAATTGTCCGAAAGAAAACGTCAAACAATGTACCTGAAATATTTTTCCGAGATTTCTCAAGGCTATTGCACGGGCCTTGAGGTCCTCTTTCTTGACATTATTTTCATGCAGCACCTGTGAAGAAGTTACAAACTTGTCAAATCATATTGTTGTACTTGTAACAGATTAATATGGGAGTACGTATTTCAGTAAAGAAGACGCACATACCATTTCACAGACATGTAGGAGCGTGACTTCAATATCCACAACGTTGAGCTTCCAAATTGAACTCATCATCAGGTCCTTGTTCATTCTCATCTGCATATCGACGTCCTTCTCGGTGGCAGCGCCCCCGTCCTTGGCACTCTGCCGGCATGCCTCCTCTTGCAGCTGCAGCAGCTGCAGAGCTCCTGCATTGCTCTTTTCGCGCCTTAATCAGTCGGCAACTTCAACCATCACAACCATGGCAACAATTGGGGAAGTTTTCACCTTTCGCTGCCGTGATCTGTGACCTCCAGAGGTGGCCCTTGTTCCTCACCCACTCGGTCAGGAATGGAACTCCCAGGTACATGGCCTTCTTGCCGAGCTCCTTGGCGGCTTGTCGGGAGTAAACGTATCCGATGGTGCGACGAATGTCCAGTGCGTATGCTGTGAGCAGCAAAGCATTTCACAAAGATTCAGATGAAACCCATCAAGAGAAGAACACAGCTGTAGTTTGTAGGGATCATCATACTGACAAGTGCTGGAAAGCCTCTTCGCCTCAGATTCGGCACGATGAGCGAATCCCTCCGTGTCACCACTCACATACTGCGAGAGGAACTTGTTGAGGATTCTAGCTAGCTTCTCTTCTCGTTCCCTTTGTACACCCTTCATCGCAGCCGTGTTTTTTAGAGATATATGTGTACGTTTTGGGCAACGGGAGATATGTATGTGCCTACCTTGAGCCTGTCCTGGAGCTTCTCGGCGCTGCCGTTGTCGCCGCTGGCCATCTCTGAGGAAGCCATTGTTGCCATTGCAAGATGCCCAATGTAGTCCTCGAACAGCTCGCTCCCGAACAGGAGGGTGAAGACCAGAGCACCATCTAGAATATTGTCCCTGAGAAACAGAAAAATATTTGTCAGAGTGAAGCTTGAACTGCTGCTTCGGAGCTGAGTTTCATCTGGGATCAACTGGGGCAGGGCAGACACCTGGATATGCTAGTCTTGCCATAGCCGTCGTAGGCCTTTCTCTGCAAAGGGTCACTCAGGACCTGGTAGGCCTCTCCAAGAGCCTACATATATAGCACCATAACAACAAGAACCTCAACACCCACCCACCAAAGGAATCAAACCAACCGATCCTGCTACAATATTAATCGACTTGAGCCACACGAAGCAAGAACCTGAAACTTGTCGGACGCCTGCGGATCGTCGGGGTTTTTGTCAGGATGCACCTGCCTCGCCTGAAGACAAAGACAGCAGACGAAACCTCCAAATCAGCAAGCTAGCGGAAAGCGACAACAATGTGCTAGGCAGGCAGGTAAAACGGGGACCTTGATGTAGTAGGCCTTGCGGATCTCGTCGTCCGAGGCGGCGGGGCTGACGCCGAGCGCGTCGTAGTACTCGGTCTCCTTCGCCATGGCGACCGCCGCTCCCTGTCAACGAAGAACACTCCCGGAACGGAACAGGAGACCACCAGAGCAGAGGATGGAAGTGGTGGTCTGGTGGAGGAAGAAGAGTAAAGGAAAGCCGCATCATCACCATTCATTGCGCAACGAGGTGGGGAGCCACCCCCACAGGCCACCGGGCCATCTTTATCTTTCCAGTGACGCACAGCGCGGCGCGGCTGGGGGGAGCATTAAACAAATCGCCGGGCGGCAGTGGTGGTGGAATGGAACGTGGCATTGCATTTTTATTTCTTGATTGATGATGTGCTTCTTTCTCCGGGGAGCACCGGATCAAGAGTTCATTCTACTCTTTATTCATGTGTCTTTGCCTACGCCCCCTTTAGAGCAACTCCAACACACTAACCCAAACGGATACAGATTTTATCTATTTTTCGTTCGTTTAGATCGGCTTAGCGGACACTTTTATCCGCTTTTTATTTTAGGGCGGCATATTCTGCGAACGCAGGCGTACCCATGTCGAGCGAACATAGCATTTCTTTTAAAAAAAGGAAACAATTGAGGTTGTAGGGGCTCCGCCGGCCGAGACGAAGGGCACCTGCACGCTTACGCCTGTGGGAAAGAGCGCCGCCGCGGAAGAGCTCCTGCATAGGTCCGTTCGCCGGCGGCCGAGGTGATGCGGGGCCGATGCCCACCTCCGCGTGGATCAAGCCCGCGGCCGGGCGCGTGACCAGCGGCGGAGGCAGGAAGCACATGGGCACAGGGGGTAGCTGGAGAGGGAGATGGTGGCCAGCAAATAAATTGAAAGAGAGAGACGGGTGAGTGGGTGACAGATGGGCCAGGCCCGGACACAGGCAGATGAGGTGGACGCATTGTGTCTGCCTTCGACCCAAATGTGACCTAAATATGGGACAGAAATAGTGTCGGCGTTCTGGGAACGGGGGTCCCCAGACTTGCCTGCCTGCGGCCTGCGGCGTGGCTCAAAGGGGGGCCAGCACGACCCATCTTCATCAACACAAGCTCAAGACCCTCGCGAGGGGCCAAGCCTCGCGGAGCGGACGACAAGGAGCTTCCTCAGGCACGACCTCATCAGGCTGGCTCACGAGGAGGCGGAGAGTTCAAGGTGAGGTACCTCACGAGGTGCCCATGACACAAGCCATGACGACCAAGGGCGCCAGTCGGACGCCAGCCCGCGCAGTGTCCTCCTTTCCTCTTTGGTGCAAAGGAAGCAAGCGCAGGCGTGAGCATCAAGCAAAGGCATCCATTTCGGTGTAACAAGACCAAGACCAACCCAACGGCAGGAAGGAAGTCATTGTGGATCCCAAGCAGGCGTCACTACCAGAGCCTTTGATAGGCGAGGACCGACTTTAGTCAGGATAAGTGTACCATATGTTCCCCTTCAAAATGGCCAATTGTTGGCGCCCTTCCCGCTTAATATTTGGGAAGAGGCCCAAGGCCTCTGCCTATAAATAGGACTAGCCAACCCCAAGGTAGGGGCATCGAATCCAGAATCGAGAAACCAGTAGAGAGAGCAACTGAACTCCCCCTAGTAGTTCATCGCACCAGCCAGGAACAGACCCTCGCGAGGCTGTTCTTCCTTGTATTGTTCATCATCAGCCCAAGAGGCAATCCACCACACCACACACTGGAGTAGGGTATTACACCACAATGGTGGCCTGAACCAGTATAAACTCTGTGTCTCTTGTGTTGTTCCTTTCGTAGTTTAGATCTTAGCGAGTCGGCGAGGAGCAGGTAGGTAGAGGGCAAAATCTCCGCGCGCACCCCAGTGTTCGAACCTCAAGGGTCTGCCGGAACCCGAAATCCGACATTTGGCGCGCCAAGTAGGGGTGCGCCGGGATCCACCTTCTGCCACTTCGCGTCCGGTCGCATCGTCATCACCATGTCCGGCGACCAGGCGGGCAACCCAGATCCCTGGGTGGCTTGGCCCGCCCGCGTAGAGCCGCTCGCCCCGGGCGACCCCATGCCACAGGCAACTCGCGGTCCGCAGGGCGCTGCGGGCCGCGGGCGACGCGGACAGGCTCCGACAGCTCTCACACCGCGGCAGGCGCGGTCGGCAGCAAGGGCCTCCAACCACGCCGCGGCCACGACGCCGTACACCCGCCGGGAGCAGGCGAACTCAAGGGCCGCGCTCACGGCCCGAGAGCTAATGCAGTGCAGGCTAATGGAAGGCGGCCGCGACGTGCTGCTAGAGCGGGTGGCAGAGCTCCTGGGCTTTGCCGCCTCGGGGCTCACCCCTTCTGCACCCAGCTCCCGTCTCAGGCCCAGGGCAGCCCGCGCGGGGGCTCCACGTGCGCCCGTGGGCTCCAAGGCTACTCCAACACCAGCGAAGCTGTCAGCACCGGGCCAGCGGCAGCGCTGACTCCGCCTCCGGCCAGCGAAGAAGGACTCGTCGCGATCCACGGCCCTAGTGGGCCTCCACGCTACCACCCCCAGGTGGGCTCATCAAGCAGAGCTGCATGGCACGCGGAGCGCTATGGCGCGGCCTTCGGGATGACGACCCCAGAAGAATACGTGCCCCACATGATGGACCAAGGGCACCCGCATGAGGGCGAACAAGGCTCGCTCCTCAGCCCAAGCTGGGGGGACGAGGCGCCAGAAGCCGAGCTCTTCCAGGAGCCCAGGGACGGCCCCATCGGCCACGCTGGAAGCGACGATTATCAGGTACCGCTAATTCCTCAGGAGCAGGCATACACTAATCATGGATCGCAGGAGGTGCAGGTCGCCACAGTGAGCAACTGCCCCACTCCCGCGGTCTCCTACCCCTCAGGAGGAGGGCGTCGGGGGCTGTAGGAGAGGGGCCGAGATCCGGCATCACCACCGCGGCATTCGGAGCAAGGCGTTCTCAGGAAGTAGGCCCTCCGCTGGGGAGGTGCCTCAGGGCCTGCCCCTGGCGGAGGACCCGTGGTCATCGAGGAAACCGCTGGTGACCGCTCTACCCCATCGGCGGCGTCCTGGTTTCCGGTCGTCGTTGATGGCACTAGAGTGTGGCGCAAGGCGGGGCCCTCGTCCGGCGATATGAAGCAAGGCCGATACCTGTGAAGAAGGCCCAGTGCCTGTGAAGCTCGCCGCCCCGTGACACTCTCACGTAATAATGAGTGGGGCTGTACACGCCCCGGAGTCTCAGGGGTGCCGGCCTCAGGCCCTGGGGCTCCCTCCCACGCCCAGTGGCAGCACTTAGCTCCGCGCTGGTGAGAAGACGTCCAAGACTAGACTAGGTGCCGGACGCGGCCTTTTGCTGCTTTCATTGCTTTTCCCTTGGTTGTCGTTTTCCCCCGCTGGATTTAAGTTGGACTCGAATTTGAGATTTGCATGTGTTTGGGGAAGGGGTGCTTAGTCTCGTTCGAGCAATCTCTCGTGTTTCGGTTACAACTTCGCCTCAACTGCCTCCCCTGGTGAGCCCCTCACGAGCCGGGACTGGCCTAGCTTGCGTGCAGCCCAGACTGCCGCCGTCGTATCCTCTCAGGAGGTTTTTCACTGCAGATCCTACGGATTCGATCAGGAGACACTCGGGACACCACAGCCTCTCACAAGCTATCTTAGGGCCCGTACAGGATAAAGGTAAACTAGCTAGCCGGCTCGTCGCCTAGCCAACCACTTGGTGCAGGCGTACGGGTGATGTAGCATCCACTAGTACGCTGAACATGAGTTTTACATGAGGGGCACCCCCTCCCAAAATGCTCTTACAACCATCAGGTCAAAACCTGAGTTCTGTTCATGCAGGGTAAGGAAACAGGAATGATACGCGGTCAGTCGGATAAATCCTCCAATGCATCCTCAGGAGCACCGCCCGAACTGTTGTTGGCGTCGCTGGCCTCGCCATCGCCCTCTGCGTTGTCATCAGTGGCGTCAGGACCGTTCACCACGCTGCCCTCATCGGCGGCCACGATCGTGTCGTCGTTATCTGAAGCGAAGGCCTTGACGAGAGCGTCCACGTTGTCTTCTACCCAGTGCGCCAGGTCGTCCCGGATGGCATGGGGGACTGGGGCGATGGCAGCGTCGAAGTCGAAGTGGGGATCAATGTTTCGGAGATGGCTGAAGACGCGGGAAAGGCACGCCTGAGCAGGGCGCGGCTCCTCTCCTCCACCAACCTGTCGGCTCTGACCGACCGCGCCTCCAGCTGCGTCACCACGTCGGTGTAGAACTGAAGGTTGCCGGCGTAGTTAACTGCGTGCGGCTCGCCAACAGCCGCCTCGCAGATGTTACCCAAGGCCGTGTTGGCTCTCTCCCGAAGCATGGTGAGCATGGGGCCGTGCTCATGTTCTAGGAGCCACCGCTGGCGTATCTCGTCCGCATTCTGGCGCACAACGGCCTCAGCCTCGTCCACCCGTTGGCGAAGGAGAAGCACCTCGGCATGGGAGGTAGTTGACTCCCCCTGCGCCACCTCAAGTGCGGCCCGCAAAGCATCGACCCGCTGCGTCGCTTCCTCCAGCTTGACCCTCAGGACAGCGGTCCTACCCTCGGCCTCGGTCTGGATCAACCCCAGCCTCTCCTCGAACTCGCGCTCGAGGTTCAAGCGCGCCATCACCACCCGACGTCCGACCTCCTCCAGGACACGGGCTTCCCGCGCAGCGACATCATCCTCGGCCTGCGTCACCAAGCGCTCCCTTATCTCCAGGCGTTCATACTCGCGTGCGCGTTCAGCGGCTTCCAGCGTCAGCGCCTCCTCACGCTTCTGGAGCTCCGCTGGGTCGCCTGAAGCCACCTTCATCGACGTGAGGGCCGCCTCGCGCAGCTCCACCTGCTCCTCCAGTGAGCGGCACCGGGCCAGGAGTTCCCGTGCCCGCTCCTCCGTCGCCTCTCGCCGCCGGTCAGCTTCTCGGGCCTCCTCGACGGCCCGGGAACGGACCTCCCGAGAGGCCGCCAGCGACGCCTTGGCCTCCTCATCGTCAAGATCGCGCTGATAGCACGCGCGCGCGACAACCGCCTCCAGCTCGCGCCTCTCTGCAACCAGGCGCAGGCCCTCGGCCTCAAGGCGCGTGTCCTCATCAGCGAACTCTTCACCAAGCAGGCTCACCGCATTAGCCGCCCTCCGAAGAAACCCTTGGCGAAGAGCGCGACGCTCCCGGGCGCGCTCGAGTACGTCTTCCACACCATCATCCGCCCCAAGCGAGCGCCGGGGAACACAATTCAGTGCTCCCCCTCCGGGCAGGGGGCTGGGGGCTGGCGCCCTCGCGGCAACCGGGCACGCCTCGCCAGAAGCCCGGCCTGGAGCCAGTCCATCCCCAAATGAAGAGCGCAGGGAGTAGCCCAGCCAATAACGGTCCACGACCAGACGAGAAGTCCACGGCAGGCTGGCTATGCCACGAGAAGGCTCGCGAAAGAAGGTCGCGAGGCGCGCGGGGTCGCGATGCGCCTCAGGATGGTTCATCACTCCGACCAGCCTCACCACAAGGGCTCTGCTGCTCGGAGTACTCGAAGACAATGGAGAGGGCGGAGACAAGGGGGATGGCTCCTCAGTCATCTCCGTGACCTCGGCGGGAAGGGCCCTTCGGAGCAAAGGATCAGAAAAAGCAACGGAAGGATCAGGAGCTGGGAAGGGAGAAGGCTTACTCATCAGTGGTGAAATACTTCCTACGCTTCAGCAGGCGGCAAGGGTAATCGTCACCCAGGGCCTCCCTTCTCTTCCGGAGGGCCTCGAAGTCCATGCGGAAGCGACCCAGGAGTCGAGCGCAGGGGTCAGCCTGTGGCGAGGAAGAAGCGGCAAGGCGACCCGCGTCTGGGGCGTCTGCCTGATGCGCGCTGCCGGCCGCCTCGCCAAGAAGAGTAGCTGGGGCCTCAGGGGCCTCAGCCGCAGGCACTGCGGGCAGCTGCTCGCCGCCCTCAGCCACAGCAGCACGGGCCTCAGGGGTTGCTCCCTCATGAGCGCCGCCCAGCGCTGTCACCTCAGAGGGGGCCGCCTCGGCCTCCGGAGGCTCATGCCTCACTGCTCTGCCACTTGAGGAAGAGTCGCCTTGGCCGACTGCAAGCGCGGCCACCACCACTGGGTTCTTGCAAGGCCCCTGGAGGCCAGCGGGGCGTAGCCCCCACTCGTCGAAGATGGGCATCTGATTCACAAAGTCGCTTCTGTTCGGGCAGAGGTACAGCGAGGCCCCCCCATGCTGGATGCTGCCAGGGGTGGGGTCCCCAGTCAAGACCAAGAGCACCTTCCTCAGCGCTTCAGGCGTCAGGTCCTCTTCCTGGAGCCTCATATGATCCTCACGCCCGCTGAAGGCCCACATCCGGTGAGAATGGCATTGGAGAGGGGCAACACGGCGTAGCAGGAAGTCCTTCACCACCTTGGGCGCCGTCACGCCGAGCGTCCTCAAGAACGTGAAGCGACGCCAGACGAAGATGAGCCGGGAACTCGTGAGCGTCTCCTGGCCCTAGCCTGAGTTGGGGACAGCAGGCGAAGATGGCTCCGACAGCAGGGGGCTGGGCACCCCTACGTCCACATACAGCCACCGCTCGCGAAACCCAGGTGCGGGCGAAGGAAGGCTAAAGTCGATCCCTGAGGCCGCTGTCTCAGGTGCAGCAATGAAGCTCACGCACCCCGAGCATTGGGTGGGGTCGACAAGGCGCAAAGAGAAGAAGTGGCGCAGCAAGGCAACCAAAGGAAGGAGTCCTGGACTAGGGGGTGTCCGGATAGCCGGACTATCATCATCGGCCGGACTCCAAGACTATGAAGATACAAGATTGAAGACTTCGTCCCGTGTCCGGATGAGACTTTCCTTGGCGTGGAAGGCAAGCTTGGCAATACGGATATGTAGATCTCCTACCATTGTAACCGACTCTATGTAACCCTAGCCCTCTCCGGTGTCTATATAAACCGGAGGGTTTTAGTCCGTAGGACGAACAACCATTACAACAATCATACCATAGGCTAGCTTTTAGGGTTTAGCCTCCTTGATCTCGTGGTAGATCCACTCTTGTACTACCCATATCATCAATATCAATCAACCAGGAGTAGGGTTTTACCTCCATCGAGAGGGCCCGAACCTGGGTAAAAACATCGTGTCCCTTGTCTCCTGTTACCATCCGCCTACATGCACAGTTCGGGACCCCCTACCCGAGATCCGCCGGTTTTGACACCGACATTAGTGCTTTCATTGAGAGTTCCTCTGTGTCATCACCGATAGGCTTGATGGCTCCTTCAATCATCAACAACCACGCAGTCCAGGGTGAGACTTTTCTCCCCGGACAGATCTTCATGTTCGGCGGCTTTGCACTGCGGGCCAATTCGCTTGGCCATCTGGAGCAGATCAAAAGCTACGCCCCTGGCCGTCAGGTCAGATTGGGAAGCCTAAACTTCACGGCCGACATCCGCGGAGACTTGATCTTCGATGGATTCGAGCCACAGCCAAGCGCGCCGCACTGTCACGATGGGCATGATTTAGCTCTGCCGCCGGACAGTGCCTTGGAAGCCGCACATGAGTCCGCTCCAGCCCCTTGTTCGGAGCCGACCGTGCAGATCGAAGACAGGTGGCTGGACACCGCCTCGGGAGCTGCAATCTCTACGGAGATGGAGCCGAATACTAACCTTGTCCCTCGTAAAGCTCGTGACTCTGAGGTGCCGGACTCCTCGCTGGACTCCGAACCTCCTGCGCCCCTACCAATCGAATCCGATTGGGCGCCGATCATGGAGTTCACCGCCGCGGACATCTTTCAGCACTCACCCTTTGGCGACATCCTGAATTCGCTAAAACATCTCTCGTTATCAGGAGAGCCCTGGCCGGACTGCGGTCAGGACGGTTGGGATGCGGACAACGAAGAAATTCGAAACCCACCCACCACCCACTTTGTAGCCACTGTCGACGATCTAACCGACATGCTAGACTACAACTCTGAAGACATCGACGGTATGGACGACGATGCCGGAGACGACCAAGAACCAGCGCCTATGGGGCACTGGAAGACCACCTCGTCATACGACATATACATGGTGGACATCCCAAAGGATGGGAACGGCGAAGAAGCAGCGGAGGCAGATTCCCCTAAGAAACAGCCCAAGCGCCGACGTCAGCGGCGTCGCTCTAAATCCCGCCACAGCAAGAATGGAGATTCCGGCACCGGAGATAATAACACCCCAGAAAGTGCCGAAGACAACCCCCTCCAGCAAGATTCAGCGCAGGAGGATGGAGAAGCCAGCCCTCATGAGAGAGCGGAAGACGAAGAGGTCGAGGATGATAATTACATGCCTCCCTCCGGAGACGAAGCAAGCCTCAACGATGACGAATTTGTCGTGCCCGAGGATCCCGTCGAACAAGAGCGTTTTAAACGCAGGCTTATAGCCACGGCAAACAGCCTAAAGAAAAAGCAGCAACAGCTCAGAGATGATCAAGACCTGCTGGCCGACAGATGGACCGAAGTCCTCACGGCCGAAGAGCATGAACTCGAACACCCCTCCAAAAGCTACCCAAAACGCAAGTTGCTCCCCCAATTAGAGGAGGAGGAGTATAAACCCTCATCACCAGCGCACAATACGGCAGACCGACCACCTCGTGGCCGCGACAGAGAGGCATCTAGGCCCTCCACCAGAACCGTACCCCGGCACCGCTCAAAAAGTGCGAAGCCACGGGGGAATGCGCCGGACTTGCGAGACATATTGGAGGACAAGGCAAGACAATCAAGATCGATCTACGGATCACGTGGGTGCCCCATGATGCGCGACGACTACCGTCGCGCCGGATACAGCAACTCCGGTCGGGCCGAACACAGTAGACAAAGCTCTCTTGAGCTACGTCGCGATTTTGCCCAGTATAGAGGCGCCGCACACCCACTATGCTTCACAGATGAAGTAATGGATCATCAAATCCCTGAAGGGTTTAAACCCGTGAACATTGAATCCTACGATGGCACAACAGACCCCACGGTTTGGATCGAAGACTATCTCCTTCATATCCATATGGCCCGCGGTGACGATCTTCACGCCATCAAATATCTCCCACTCAAGCTTAAAGGACCAGCTCGGCATTGGCTTAACAGCTTGCCAGCAGGGTCAATTGGGTGTTGGGAGGACCTGGAAGCCGCATTCCTTGGCAACTTCCAGGGCACATATGTGCGACCACCAGACGTCGATGACCTAAGCCACATAATTCAGCAGCCAGACGAATCGGCCAGACAATTCTGGACACGGTTCCTAACAAAGAAAAATCAAATCGTCGACTGTCCGGATGCGGAGGCCCTCGCAGCCTTCAAACACAACATCTGCGACGAATGGCTGGCCCGGCACCTAGGACAGGAAAAGCCGAAATCCATGGCAGCTCTCACATCACTAACGACCCGCTTCTGTGCGGGGGAGGACAGCTGGCTAGCCCGCAAGAACAACCTCAGCAAAAATGCTGGCAGTCCGGATACTAAGGACCGCAATGGCAGGTCGCGTCAAAACAAAAACAAACGCCGCGTTAATGGCGATAACACTGAGGATACGACAGTCAACGCCGGATTCAGAGGCTCTAAACCCGGTCAGCGGAAGAAGCCATTCAAAAGAACCACTCCAGGTCCGTCCAATTTGGACCGAATACTCGACCGCTCTTGCCAAATACATGGCACCCCTGAAAAGCCAACTAATCAAACTAACAGGGATTGTTGGGTATTCAAGCAGGCAGGCAAGTTAATTGCCGAAAGCAACGACAAGGGGCTGCATAGCGATGACGAGGAAGAAACCCGGCCGCCGAACAGTAGAGGACAGAAGGGTTTCCCCCCACAAGTGCGGACGGTAAACATGATATACACAACCCATATACCCAAGAGGGAGCGGAAGTGTGCACTTAGGGATGTATATGCGATGGAGCTAGTCGCCCCGAAGTTCAATCCATGGTCCTCTTGCCCGATCACTTTCGGTCGAAGGGACCACCCCACCAGTATCCGCCATGGCAGATTCGCCGCATTGGTTTTAGACCCAATCGTCAATGGATTTCACCTCACCAGAGTTCTGATGGACGGCGGCAGCAGCCTAAACCTGCTTTATCAGGACATAGTGCGCAAGATGGGCATAGACCCCTCAAGGATTAAACCTACAAAGACGACCTTCAAAGGCGTCATACCAAGTGTAGAGGCCAATTGTACAGGCTCGGTTACACTGGAAGTGGTCTTCGGATCCCCAGATAACTTCCGAAGCGAGGAGTTAATCTTCGATATAGTCCCGTCCCGCAGCGGCTATCATGCTCTGCTCGGACGGACCGCGTTTGCAAAGTTCAACGCGGTGCCGCATTATGCATACCTCAAGCTCAAGATGCCAGGCCCTCGAGGAGTCATCACGGTCAACGGAAACACGGAACGCTCCCTCTGAACGGAGGAACACACAGCGGCTCTCGCGGCAGAAGTACAGAGCAGCCTCTTAAGGCAATTTTCGAGTCCGGCCGTTAAGCGACCAGACACGGCCAAACGCGCCCGGAGTAACATACAACAAGACCACCTGGCACGTTCTGAGCACGCGTAGCAATGCGGCCCCAACCCCAGCCCTTGTATAATTGCAAGACCAGTCCTTCGTGTACATCATTACGCTCGGGAGATACCATGGGCATAGGGGGAGGGGCACGACCACGACAGGCCCAGAGTGCGGCTCAACCACACCAGGGGCTCCCAAGTGCGTCGCTCTCTTTTCTTTTTTCTTTTTTCTTATCCACAGGACTCCGTTCACCAGAGGCCTTGTCCGGCAGTAGACCTGCCGAACTCACGATGCAACAGCCAGGGAAGGAGAAAGGCTACGACGAACACTAAGGTGGTCTCCATTACGAGCATTAAATCTGTTTAATACACCATTCTGCAGCCTACCCCTGGAGGGGGACATGTTTTAAATAGTCCAATCCCTTGCTTATCGCACTATTTGTATCGCTCTGCATTCATGGCAGTATTTCTGAATAAACAATGCATCGCTTCTTGCTTATAGCCGCATTTCTTTCTTTATATATATATATATATATATATATATATATATATATATATATATATATATATGTTCATTTACGACATCCTGCATCCGTACACTTTGGTACGGCCGAATACACCAGGGGCTTAAGTTCCCGCATTATGGTGTGATAAGTCTGAACACTTCCCCAAGTGCGGCACCCCGAACTTATAGCATTATATGCATCGGCTCCGAATCATGTCTTGGGTCAATAGTTGGGTTTGCCCGGCTCCCATGTTTTGGTACCTTATGTTCCGTTTTATCGGCTAAGGTAGCACTGGGAGAACCACTGCGATTGCGCCCCGGTTGAGCTGGGCGAGCGCCTCAGTGGATGAAGCTAAAACTAACCGTCATGATAAGGCGAGAGCTGGTCGCTGTTCGAGAGGTCTTTTTAAGTCCCTAAAGACTTATGCCGCTTAGAGCGAGGAACCGGCTTTGTCCGGCCCAGGCGTGGATAGCGCCCCGAACTCGGTCTTCCGAATACTAGGGGTTTCGCCGAAATTTAAAATTATAGAATTCTATGGCTAAGTGAGAGTGTTCAAGCATTATAAGTCCGGTTGCCTTGTTCGTCGTGTTGAGCGCCTCCCTAGATGGACCCAAAAATGGGAACAAGAGCGCTCAAGTTTATCCCGAACACCCCAGCACTCGTGGCATGGGGGCTGAAGCCAACGACTTGCCATCTCTCAGATTTGATAAACGGCCGCATAGAAGGTAATATTTTAAATCAATAAGCGTTGCTTAGCGCATATGAACAAAGTTTTCAGCGCACAGGATAACACATTGCGAGTCTAATCAAATATTACATCTTTGGAGCACTCATCCGCAATCTTGCGGGCACCCTTCAGGACACTCTTATAATACATTTCGGGCGTGCGATACTCCTTGCCCGCCGGCGGCGCGTCCGTCAGAAGCTTCTCAGCATCCAGCCTGCCCCAGTGCACTTTTGCGCGGGCAAGGGCCCGACGGGCACCTTCAATGCAGGCAGAGCGCTTGACGACTTCCACCCAGGGACATGCATCCACCAGCCGCCGCACCAGGCCGAAGTAGCTCCCAGGCATGGCCTCCTGGGGCCACAGCCGAACTATGAGGCCCTTCATGGCCTGTTCGGCTACCTTGTGGAGCTCGACTAGCTGCTTCAGCTGGTCGCTAAGGGGCACCGGATGTCCGGCCTCAGCATATTGAGACCAGAAGACCTTCTCCGTCGAGCTCCCCTCCTCGGCCCGGTAGAATGCAGCAGCATCAGACACGCTGCGAGGCAGATCTGCAAACGCTCCTGGAGAGCTCCGAATTCGGGGAAGTAACAGGTAATTCACTTTCACATGCTTGCTCTGCATGAAAAAAGCCTTACCCGCCGCTATCTTCTTCAATGCCTCGATCTCCTGGAGGGCCCTATGGGCCTCGGCCTTAGCGGCTTTGGCACTCTCAAGAGCCGAGGCAAGCTCGGACTCTCGAGTCCTCGAGTCGCGCTCCAAACTCTTGTGCTTTTCCACAAGAACCTGGAGCTCTTGCTGCACCTCCGCCACCCGCGCCTCCTGCTTCTCTCTCTCTCAGCTCGTTCCGCGGCCGCATTACGCTCGGCCGCGGACATGGCCTCCTTAAGGGTCGCCACCTCGTTCGTGGCCCCTGGAGTACCCACGTTATCCTTGTTATTTTTCTTGCAACCAAAATCCTTTTCTGTAAGGTACAAATTCAATATGGTGTTACTCACCTTCCCTGTCCTCGAGCTGCTTCTTAGCACGGCCGAGCTCACTCTCGGACCGCTCGAGGTTCTGCTTCAAAGCATCGACCTCCGCAGTCAGTGCGGCGGAGGTCAGCAGCACAGCCTGCAATCCCATATTGACATAATTTTTAGACCTCCTGCGTATATCTTTTTAGATCCTTAGTCCGGCTTTTCTTTCCGAACACCGAACCGAGCATCAGGGGCTACTGTCTATGCGGTATTACATTACATATTTTAAATTTCTTACCTCAAAGCCCGTTAGAAGGCTGCTGCAGGCTTCGGTCAGCCCGCTCTTGGCGAGCTAAACCTTCTGAATCACCGCACTCATGATAGTGCGGTGTTCTTCCTTAATGGAAGCGCCGTTGAGTGCCTCCAGCAAGCTATCCGATGCCTCCGGTTGGACGGAGGCCGCTGGTGTCACAGTCTTGCCCTTCTTACGAAGGGGCCGCCTGCCGGACTCCAGAACCATTGCAGGTTCCGGTGCGGAGTCCGGTGCAAAGTCCGGGAGGCTGCCTTGCGGCACCTCCGGAGCCTCCTCCTCCTGATGGGTCCCCTCCTGGGATCCCACCTTGGTGTCATCAGCGTCACGGGGAGTGGAGGCGGTCGGAAGGGAATCCACATCCGACGGAGCCAAGGACCCGCTCGATGAAGCGGGAAGATCATCCTCGGCCGGACTACAGGTATTATCCGTCATTAGAAAGACACCGTGTGACAAAAAGAAAAATCATGGATCATTCAGGAATCCGGATACTTACGATCTTGCCAGAGGCTTGGCCCTTGAGGGCCACTCCTCGTCGCCATCGTCGGCGTTGGCGGAGCAGTCCAGAGGAAGGGTCCTTCCCTTCTTGGACCCTTCGGCCTCCACCGTTGGGGAATCCTTCCTCTTCTTCTTTCCCCCCCCCCTCTTGGGGAGAGGCCGCTTTCTCCTCCTCGTCTTCAGGGGAGGAGTCCGCCTTGGAGCCATCGGACGACGAGTCCGATACCACCTGGCGCCGGGAACTTCTTCGGGTTCCCGTGGCCTTCTTCTTGGCCTTCTTCTCCGGCACCACGTAAAGTGCTGGGACTAGTAGCCCCGTCAAACGGGTATCCGTTGGGTCTTCGGGGAGGGGAGCCGGACAGTTAACCTGTCCGGACGTCCTCTGCCAGTCCTGTTAAAGGCATTGGGAGTTTTAGATCCCACATAGAGTCACACTATGAGATAAATGAATGTCCCATAAAGGATAACATATCTTACCGCGCCGGCCGGGCGCTGCGTGCTGAATCCGCGATCTTCAGTTGCGGATGTGGGGGCTTCTCCCCCCTTGAACAGCACCCTCCAGGCCGCTTTATACGTTGTGTCGAAGAGCCCGCTAAGGGTCCGGTGCTGTGCCGGATCAAACTCTCACAGATTGAAGGCCCGTTGTTGGCAGGCGAGAATCCGGCGGACGAGCATGACCTGGATCACGTTGACAAGCTTAAGCTTCTTGTTCACCAGGGTCTGGAGACAGGACTGGAGTCCGGTCAGCTCCTCCGAACTGCCCCATAGCAAGCCCTTCTCTTTCCAGGAGGTGAGCTGCATGGGGGTACCAGATCTGAACTTGGGGGTCGCTGCCCATTTAGGGTCACGCGGCTCGGTGATGTAGAACCACCCCGATTGCCATCCTTTGATGGACTCCACGAAGGCACCCTCGAGCCAGATGACGTTGGGCATTTTGCCCACCATGGCGCCTCCGCACTCCGCTTGAACGCCCTTCACCACCTTCGGCTTGACATTGAAGGTCTTTAGCCACAAACCGAAGTGAGGCTGGATGTACAGGAAGGCCTCGCACATGACGATAAACGCCGAGATGTTGAGGATAAAGTTTGGCGCTAGATCGTGGAAGTCTAGGCCGTAGTAGTACATGAGCCCCCAGACGAAGGGATGTAGTGGGAAGCCCAGTCTGCGGAGGAAGTGGGGAAGAAATACAACCCTCTCATGGGGCCTGGGGGTGGGGATGAGCTGCCCCTCGTCGGGCAGCCGGTGCGCGATGTTGCTGGACAGGTATCCGGCGCCGCACAGTTTCTCGATGTGCCCCTCCGTAACGGAGGAGGCCATCCACTTGCCTCCCGCTCCGGACATGGCTGGAGAAGGTTGAGGCGAGAGGTGCGGACTTGGGCGCTGGAGCTCGAATGCGCGGAGATGGATAGGCAAAGGAGGAAGAAGGCGTAGACAAAAAAGGTGGATCCTTATCCCCTTATATATGGGCGGACGAAGACTATGCGTCCCCACCGGCCTGGTAAGACTCGCCTATCTCCCGAGCGCCACAATCAATGGCGCGGTTGGGTTACCCACGTCCGTATTGATGGGAATCCCGGAATAAGGGGAACACGATCTCTGCTTCGACAAGACGTGCCAAGGAAACCGCTTCGCTAAACGCACTGAGGTGGTATAGTAAAAACGATTCAAGTAAAGGCTTGGCAGCGGTGTGACGTCACGCCGCAAAATACGTCAGCAGATTGAGCTTGTGTACATATTATTCTCTCTACGGTAGTATGTGGAATTTATTTTGCAGAGCCGGACACTATCCTGGTGTTCACAATCTTCTATGAATTAATTCGGAGGAGGAACCCACCTTGCAATGTCGAAGACAATATGCGCGCCGGACTCATTGTCATTGAAGCCTAGTTCAGGGGCTACTGAGGGAGTCCTGGACTAGGGGGTGTCCGGATAGCCGGACTATCATCATCGGCCGGACTCCAAGACTATGAAGATACAAGATTGAAGACTTCGTCCCGTGTCCGGATGGGACTTTCCTTGGCGTGGAAGGCAATCTTGGCAATACGGATATGTAGATCTCATAAACCGATATGTAACCAACTATGTGTAACCCTAGCCCTCTCCGGTGTCTATATAAACCGGAGGGTTTTAGTCCGTAGGATGAACAACCATTACAACAATCATACCATAGGCTAGCTTCTAGGGTTTAGCCTCCTTGATCTCGTGGTAGATCCACTCTTGTACTACCCATATCATCAATATCAATCAAGCAGGAGTAGGGTTTTACCTCCATCGAGAGGGCCCGAACCTGGGTAAAAACATCGTGTCCCTTGTCTCTTGTTACCATCCGCCTAGACGCACAGTTCGGGACCCCCTACCCGAGATCTGCCGGTTTTGACACCGACACCGAGCGTCCTCAAGAACGCGAAGCGACGCCAGACGAAGATGATCCGGGAACTCGTGAGCGTCTCCTGGCCCCAGCCTGAGTTGGGGACAGCAGGCGAAGATGGCTCCGACAGCAGGGAGCTGCGCACCCCTACGTCCACATACAGCCACCGCTCGCGAAACCCAGGTGCGGGCGGAGGAAGGCTGAAGTCGATCCCTGAGGCCGCTGTCTCAGGTGCAGCAGTGAAGCTCACGCACCCCAAGCATTGGGTGGGGTCAACAAGGCGCAAAGAGAAGAAGTGGCGCAGCAAGGCAACCGAAGGAAGGATGCCCATCATTGCTTCGCAAACGAAGGCGAAGACCACGAGAAGGGTGATGGATTCAGAACCCAGATGCATCATATGGATCTGATAGTGGGATAGCATGGCGTTGAAGAAATCGGAAAAGGGGGGAACCAGTCCCGCTCACAGGGCATCGGCGAAATACCGGACCTCAGTGACTATCCTGTCAATGGAGAAGCGAGACGCGGGCCAGGCCGTCGTCCTCCCGCATTCATTGAAGATGGTCGCCAGAGCCGAGCTGACCTTGCCCAAGCCCTCTCAATTGGTTATGATCGACTGGTCGACGGCGGGAGCCGCCAGCGATGGCGAGCGAGGCGGAGGCATGGGTTTCTTCCCACTTCCCTTCTTCGTCGGAGCCATGGCGACGGAAGGGGGGGGAGGTTGGAGATTGGATTGGGAGCGGAAGCTGGAGTTCGAGAGGAGGAAGGGCGGAGGACGCTCAGGCAATGAAAACGGGAGCGGCTGTGTACGACTACGGGTCCGCCTAGCATGGCACAAAATAAGGAGGCATGGGGAAACAGTGCCGCCCACGTCCAATCAAACGCCACGCGGTGCCCAAGGCCGCAGGCTGTTAGGGCCCGCGGTGCTTTGCACTTGCCCTTTCGCCTCTCTGCTCAGCCAAGTCCGGGCGCGCCTTGGGCCCGGGGGCTACTGTCGACGTTCTGGGAACGGGGGTCCCTAGACTTGCGTGCCTGCGGCCTGCGGCGTGGCTCAAAGGGGGACCCAGCACGGCCCATCTTCATCAACACAAGCTCAAGACCCTCGCGAGGGGCCAAGCCTCGCGGGGCGGACGACAAGGAGCTTCCTCAGGCACGGCCTCATCAGGCTGGCTCACGAGGAGGCGGAGAGTTCAAGGTGAGGTACCTCACGAGGTGCCCATGACGCAAGCCATGACGACCAAGGGCGCCAGTCGGGCGCCAGTCCGCGCAGTGTCCTCCTTTTCTCTTTGGTGCAAAGGGAGCAAGCGTAGGCGTGAGCATCAAGCAAAGGCATCCATTTCGGTGCAACAAGACCAAGACCAACCCAACGGCAGGAAGGAAGTCATTGTGGAGCCCAAGCAGGCGTCACCACCAGAGCCTTTGACAGGCGAGGACCGACTTTAGTCAGGATAAGTGTACCAGATGTTCCCCTTCAAAATGGCCAATTGTTGGCGCCCTTCCCGCTCAATATTTGGGAAGAGGCCAAGTGCCTCTGCCTATAAATAGGACTAGCCACCCCCAGGGTAGGGGCATCGAATCCAGAATCGAGAAACCAGTAGAGAGAGCGACTGAACTCCCCCTAGTAGTTCATCGCACCAGCCAGGAACAGACCCTCGCGAGGCTATTCTTCCTTGTATTGTTCATCATCAGCCCAAGAGGCAATCCACCACACCACACACTGGAGTAGGGTATTACACCACAATGGTGGCCTGAACCAGTATAAACTCTGTGTCTCTTGTGTTGTTCCTTTTGTAGTTTAGATCTTAGCGAGTCGGCGAGGAGCAGGTAGGTAGAGGGCAAAATCTCCGCGCGCGCCCCAGTGTTCGAACCTCAAGGGTCTGCCGGAACCCGAAATCCGACAAATAGGTCCGAGCAGACACAAAGCGGACACAAAATAGGAATGGGTCTATGCGTTGAGCCGATGCTTTTGTCCATTTTGACTCAAACGGACATGGGCGGACGAAATGGGTCGGTGATGTCTACTACGCAACCTTCTTCTTGTAGACTCTTGTTGGGCCTTCAAGCGCAGAGTTTTGTAGGACAGTAACAATTTTCTCTCAAGTGAATGACCTAAGGTTTATCAATCCGTGAGAGGTGTAGGAATAAGATGGTCTCTCTCAAACAACCCTGCAATCAAATACAAGAAATCTTTTGTGTCCCCAACACACCCAATACAATGGCAAATTGTATAGGTGCACTAGTTCGATGAAGAGATCAATGGCAGAGCTTGAGTAGAAATCATGGAGGGGCCATGGGGTGGGGGGGGGGCAAACATGATTATTTTCAGTTGATTTTTAGTGAAAAATAGCTTAACACAAAAGAATATATACATGTATTCATGTGAGCTAGGGGGCCATGGCCCAGGTTGGCCCCCACAAAGCTCCGCCACTGGAAGAGATGATGATACAAGTGTAGTATGGATAGTAGATATAGGTTTTTGTAATATGAAAACATAAAAACAGCAAGGTATCAAGTATTAAAATGGAGCACAAATAAGGCCTAGGGTTCATACTTTCATTAGTGCAATCTCTCAATAGTGATAGCATAATTGGATCACATAACAATCCCTCAACGTACAACAAAGAATCACTCCAAAGATTCTATCGGAGAACATAAGACGAAAACGTGCATCAACCCCTATGCATAGATTACCCCAATGTCTCCTCGGAAATGTGCGAGTTGAGTGCCAAAACATGCATCAAGTTAATCAATATAATACTCCATTGTCACCACGGGTATCCATATGCAAACATACATCAAGTGTTCTCAAATCTAATATTGAATCGAACATAACGAAACCTCAAAGAGTAAGACTCAATTCATCGCAACAAGAGATAGAGAGGGAAGAACACCATAAGATCAAAATATATTAACAAAGCTCGCGGTACATCAAGATCGTGCCAAATCAAGAACACGAGAGAGAGGGATCAAATACATAGCTACTGGTATATACCCTCGGCCCCGAGGGTGAACTACTCCCTCCTTGTCAAGGAGACCGTCGGGATGATGATGATGTCCTCCGGTGATGATTTCCCCCTCCGGCAGGGTGCCGAAACGAGGCCTCGATTGGTTTTTTGTGGCTACAGAGGCTTGCGGCCGCGAAACTTCTCATCTTTGGTTTTTTCTGGGGGTTTGGGTATTTATAGGAATTTTTGGCGTCGGTCTCACATCAAGGGGGGTCCATGAGGCAGCGACAAGCTCGGTCGCCCCTCCCTAGAGGGTAGGGCACGCCTAGCGAGCTTGTCGTGTCCTCGTGGGTCTTCTTGTCCTCCCATGAAGCTTCGGGGGTCTCTTTTGGTCCATAAAAAATCACCATAAATTTTTAGCCAATTCCGAGAACTTCTATTTTTGCACAAAAAACGACAATGTTCTGCTGAAAACAACGTCAGTCCGGGTTAGTTATAATCAAATCATACCAAAATCATATAAAATTGTTATAAATATGGCATGAATACTTCCTAAATTATAGATACATTGGAGACGTATCAGCATCCCCAAGCTTAATTCTTGCTCGTCCTTGAGTAGGTAAATGATAAAAGAAATAATTTATGAAGTGTGAATGCTAGCATAGTGCATAAATTTGATCAAGTCCCAAACACTTTTGCTAGCATCATTATATATCATAAACAGTAGCTCATCTCATAAAACTTCTCATGATCAAGTAACAAGCTATTCACGTGTTAAAGTACAGACCATAAACTTTCTTGAAAACTAACAAACTATGTTCTCAATAATCAAACAATTGCAATTCATTCTATTTTCAGGAAGGGTCTATATAAGAGCTTGGATTCAGCAAATTCAGCATACTCAACTATCATGTAGTCTTCCATGATTGCTAACACTCAAAGCATATTTTTAGAACAAATATCATCCATCGAACATAGAGAAAGATATGGGCTTAATGTTTCGCCTCCCAACTTATTTATCATATAGATAATTGTCAACAATAATAATTCATGATCAGATATATTTGAATGACCATATATGCTTGGATCTTTCCCCACCACCTCATACTTGCCAACTAGAGAATAATTGAGATTGAAATTAGAAGGAATACTATTGACTCTTGCATAAAAGTAAATACATAAAAAGTAAAAGATAGGCCCTTCGCAGAGGGAAGCAGAGGTTTTCATGCTCTTTTTATTTTTGGATGTGCAAGCCCTTAATGCAAAGGAATGTCACGTTATATTGCCCTTTGTATGCAGTCTATCACTTTTATTTCTTTGCTATCACAAGTTCGTACAACGCTTATTCCCCTTACAATAAAAGATCATACATATTTAGGAGCAATTTTTATTGCTTTTTGCACCGATGGCAACTTACTTGAAGGATCTTATTCAATCCATAGGTAGATATGGTGGACACCTACGGCAAGAAATTAGGTTTAAGGGTTTTTGGATGCAAAATTAGTATCTCTACCTAGTACGAATTTTTGGCTAGCAAAAGATCCTAAGGAAGTACCACATGTTGGAGGATCCATAATAATATAACTTCTATACAAATGTACCCAAACATAACTTATTATGTTGTCTTCTTTGTCCAACTTCAACTAATTTGCTCAAGTTTGAAAATAATTAATGGGGCTCACAACCATAGAAGATGTCCAAGATAGTATATTTATATGTGAAATCTCTCTTCCTTCAATATTCTTTCATGAATTGTTCAAGTGACCAATAATGTGTTTGCTAACTTTCAATAAATTTTACCACCTATACTTCTTATATGTGAAGACATTACTCCCCATGGGATAAGCATATGAAACGTATATAATTTCAGATTTATGATATCTGCTACTTCTTGAGCTTGCGTTGGTTTTTCCCTTGAAGAGGAAAGGGTGATGCAGCAAAGTAGAGACAAGTATTTCCCTCAGTTGGAGAACCAAGGTATCAATCCAGTAGGAGGCAACGCAGAAATCACCAAGACCTGCACAAACAATCCAACAATTTGCACCCAACATGATAAAGGGGTTGTCAATCCCTTCACGGTTACTTGCAAAAGTGAGATCTGATAGAGATAGATGAAACTAAACAAAAGATAAAGTAAATATTTTTAGTATTTTTGGTTTATAGATCGGAAAGTAAAAGATTGCAAAATAGTAGATTGGAAACTTATATGATGGAAAATAGACCCGGGGCCCATAGGTTTCACTAGTGGCTTCTCTCAAGATAGCAAATAATACGGTGGGTGAAAAAATTACTGTCGAGCAATTGATAGAAAAGCGCAAAGTTATGACGATATCTAAGGCAATGATTATGAAATATAGGCATCACGTCCGTGTCAAGTAGACCGACTCCTGCCTGCATCTACTACTATTACTCCACACATCGACCGACTCCTGCCTGCATCTAGAGTATTAAGTTCATGAAGAACAGAGTAACACATTAAGTAAGATGACATGATGTAGAGGAAAAAACTCAAGAAGTATGATGTAAACCCCCATCTTTTTATCCTCGATGGCAACAATACAATACGTGCCTTGCTGCCCCTACTGTCACTGGGAAAGGACACCGCAAGATTGAACCCAAAGCTAAGCACTTCTCCCATTGCAAGAAAACCAATCTAGTTGGCCAAACTAAACCGATAGTTCGAAGAGAATTACAAAGATATAAAATCATGCATATAAGAATTCAGAGAATATTCATAGATAAGCTGATCATAAATCCACAATTCATCAGATCTCGACAAACACGCTTCAAAAGAAGATTACATCAGATTGATCTCCAAGAACATCGAGGAGAAAATGGTTTGAGAATCAAAGAGAGAGAAGAAGCCATCTAGCTATTGGCTATGGACCCGTAGGTCTGAGGTAAACTACTCACACTTCATCGGAAGGGCAATAGAGTTGATGTAGAAGCCCTCCATGATCGAATCCCCCTTCGGCAGGATGCCGGAAAAGGCCCCTAGATGGGATCTCACGGGTACAGAAGGTTGCGGCGGTGGAAGTGTTTTCGTGGATGCTTCTGGTGGTTTGGGGATATTTGGGAATATATAGGAACAAGAAGTAGGTCGGTGGAGTCACGGGGGGGGGGGGCATAAGGCACGAGGGCGCGCCCTCCCCCCAGGTCGTCTCGTGGCTCTTCTGACTTGATCTCCAAGTCTCTTGGGTGTCTTCTTGTCCAAGAAAAATCATCGCAAAGGTTTTATTCCGTTTGGACTCCGTTTGGTATTCCTTCTCTGCGAAGCTCAAAAACAAGGAAAAGACAAAAACTGGCACTAGGCTCTAGGTTAATAGGTTAGTCCCAAAAAAATAATATAAAATAGCATAACAATGCATATAAAACATCCAAAACAGATAATATAATAGCATGGAACAATCAAACATTATAGATACGTTGAAGACGTATCAATATTCAATCCGTTCAACCATTTACTCATAGGATATAAGTGAAGCACGAGAGTAAATGGCAAACTACTCCAAAAAGATATAAGTGGAGACTAATGAGTAGTCAAATATTTAAGTATCTATGTGAATACTCTCTCTCATCTAAGAATTTCATATCTTAAGTATTTTATTCAAACAGCAAGCAAAACAAAATAAAATGACATTCCAAGTATAGCACATATCATGTGAAGAAGCAAAAACTTAGGCTCAACCAAAACTGACCAATCAATGTGAAGAAGAAAGGTGGGATGCCAACCGGGGCATCCCCAAGCTTAGATGCTTGAGACTTCTTGAAATATTAATTAGGCATGCCTTAGGCATCCCCAAGCTTGAGCTATCTCCTTATTTCCTCTCATATCACGGTTTCCTTAATTCTTAAAAACTTCATCCACACAAAACTCACAAGAACTCGTGAGATAAGTTAGTAATAAATCAATGCAAAACCTTATCATTCTCTACTGTAGAAATCACTAAAATTATAATTTGACATTGCATACTAAATGCCTCATTATATTTAATACTCCTATCCTAAAATATAATCATCAAACAAGCAAACATATGCAAATAATGCAATCATAACAACAATCTTTCTAAATAGAATAGTCTATAAATGATTAAGGAAGATCCATACTTATTTAACTCAAAAAATTCTGAAAATTTACCACACTGTATAAAGTTTATCATAGCTCATTGTGTCAAAATCTCAACATTTTATCACATTCTGACTTTTCTGGAGAATTTACGCAATAGCATGTAACTTTCTGTTTTGAAACAACAACTCATATACTTGCAACTAAGTATGGTGAAAGCTATCCTTGACATTTTTATTGAAATAAAAGATACAAAACCTTATTCTAATCAAGAAAATCCCAACAAGATAAAATGACACTCTAAGCAAAACACATACCATGTGATGAATAAAAATATAGCTCCAGGTAAGTTTACCAATAATGTCGGAAACCAAAGAGGGGATGCCTTCCGCGGCATCCCCAAGCTTAGTTGCTTGGATATTCCTTGAATATTACCTTGGGGTGCATTCGGCATCCCCAAGCTTAGGTTCTTGCCACTCCCTATTCTCCTCATATCCATATCTCACCCAAAATTTGAAAACTTCAATCACGCAAAACTTAACAGAACTTCATGAGATGCGTTAGTATAGTAAAGCAAATCATTCACTTGGGTATTGTCAACGACAATATTAATAATTGTTCTCACACAATTCGTACTTTACCTTATCATCTCCACAAATTATATCACTTAATATAAGCTATGGAAACAAGAAAACAAGCAAACTATGCATTGAAAACATAATGTGTCAAAAACAGAACAGCCTGTAATGATCTAAACAATGACCATACTTCTGCAACTCTAAAAATTCTAAAAACTCATAGGCAATTTGTATATAAATCATGTGTAAAAACTTCACAGCAAAAGCACGTTCCAGTAATTATAGAAATTCCTGGACTGAGCACAAAAGTTTCTATTGTTGCACAGAATCAAGTCAAATATCATCCACGCTATCCCAAAGGCTTCACTTGGCACTTTATTGAAACAAAAGCTATAAAACATGATTTCTACAGTAGCTTAATCATGTTAAAACACAAAAACAGTAGGTATAAATGTTGGGTTGTCTCCCAACAAGTGCTTTTGTTTAATGCCCTTTTAGCTAGCCATGATGATTCCAATGATGCTCATATAAGAATAGTAATTGTAACATGCAAGAGAGCATCATGAATCACATGGCAAGCACACTAAGTATAACCTAGTTCCTATGCATAGGGATTTTGTAAGCAAACAATTTATGGGAATAAGAATACTAGCATAGGAAGGCAAAACAAGCAATACTTCAAAACTTTCAACACATAGAGAGGAAACTTGATATTATTGAGATATGTAGAAGCATTTGTTCCTCTCTCATGACAATTTTCAATAGCATCATGAACGAATTCAACAATATAGCTATCACATAAAGGATGCTTTTCATGATCCACAACCATTAGAAAATGTATTACTCTTCACATAAGCAAATTTATTCTCATGAATAGTAGTGGGAGCAAACTCAATGAAAAAACTATCATATGACCCTTGATTCACATAACCAATTTGAGCATTAAAATCATGATGACAAGTTTCATGAATATCATTACTCTTTATAGCATACATATATATCATCATATATAGCAACTTTTTTATCATAGTCAATTGAAACCTCTTCCAAAATAGTGGATTCATCACTAAATGAAGTCATGACCTCACCAAATCCACTTTTATCATTATAATAAGATTCAACACCCTCCAAAATAGTGGGATCATTGTTACCTAGAGTTGACACTCTTCCAAACTCTCATTCATCAATATAATCATCATAAATAGGAGGCATGCTATCATCATTACAAATTTGCACATCAAAACTTGGGGGACTAAAAATATCATCTTCATCCAACATAGCATCCCCAAGCTTATGGCTTTGCATATCATTAGTATCATGGATATTCAAAAGTTCATACCAATAACATTGCAATCATGCCCATCATTCAAAGATTTTATGCCAAAGAATTTATTGAATTCTTCTTCTACTGTTGAGCACAATTTTTTGATCCACCATTTTCAAGAAAGACATTATAAAGATGAATAATATGAGGCAACCTCAATTCCATTTTTTAGTTTTATTTTATAAATCAAACTAGTGATAAAACAAGAAACAAAAAGATTCAATCGCAAGATCTAAAGATATACCTTCAAGCACCCACCTGCCGGGCAACGGTGCCAGAAAAGAGCTTGATGTCTACTACACAACCTTCTTCTTGTAGACTCTTGTTGGGCCTCCAAGCGCAGAGTTTTGTAGGACAATAGCAATTTTCCCTCAAGTGAATGATCTAAGGTTTATCAATCCGTGGGAGGCATAGGATGAAGATGGCCTCTCTCAAACAACCCTGCAACCAAATACAAGAAATGTCTTGTATCCGCAACACACCCAATACAATGGCAAATTGCATAGGTGCACTAGTTCAGTGAAGCGATGGTGATAAGTGTAGTATGACTAGTAGATATAGGTTTTTGTAATCTGAAAAATATAAAAACAGCAAGGCAAAAAGTGATAAAATAGAGTACAAATTGTATTGCAATGCTTAGAAATAAGGCCTAAGGTTCATACATTCACTAGTCCAATCTCTCAATAGTGATAGCATAATTGGATCACATAACAATCCCTCAGCGTGCAACAAAGAATCATTCCAAAGTTTCTATTAGAGAACATAGGAAGAAAACATGCATCAACCCCTATGCTTAGATTACCCCAATGTCACCTTGGGAATCCGCGAGTTGAGTGCCGAAACATGCATCAAGTTAATCAATATAATACCCCATTCTCACCACGGGTATCCATATGCAAGACATACATCAAGTGTTCTCAAATCCAATATTCAATCCAACATAACAAAACCTCAAAGAGTAAGACTCAATTCATCGCAACAAGAGATAGAGAGGGAAGAACACCATAAGATCCAAATATATTAACAAAGCTTGCGGTTCATCAAGATCGTGCCAAATCAAGAACATGAGTGAGAGGGTTCAAACACATAGCTACTGGTACATACCTAAGCCTCAAGGGTAAACTACTCCCTGCTTGTCATGAAGACTGCCGGGATGATGAAGATGGCCTCCGTTGATGATTTCCCCCTCCGGCAGGGTGCCGGAATGGGGTCTCGATTGGTTTTTCGTGGTTACAGAGGCTTGCGACCGCGGAACTTCTCATCTAGGGTTTTTCCGGGGGTTTGGGTATTTATAGGAATTTTTGGCATCGCTCTCATGTCAAGGGGGTCCACAAGGTAGTGACAAGCTCAGTCGCCCCTCCCTGGGGGGTAGGGCGCGCCTAGCAAGCTTGTCGTGTCCTCGTGGGTCTTCTGGTCCTCCTGCAAAGCTTTTGGGGTCTCTTTTGGTCCACAAAAAATCACCGTAAATTTTCAGCCCATTCCGAGAACTTCTATTTCTACACAAAAACAACATCAGTCTGGGTTAGTTCTAATCAAATCATGCCAAAACCATATAAAATTGTTGTAAATATAACATGAATACTTTATAAAATATAGATACATTGGTGACATATCAGTCGGCCCGTTGGATTTGCTCTTAGACCAGAACTTATTTGCAAATGAATGCTTTTCATTTATATACCAATTGTAGCTATGTGCAGGGAATGAATGCATGAAAAATTCAAAGCCCTCAAGATAAAACATGCCAAATTATTCCTACTTTTGAAACACCGGATCGGGACAATTCTGGTACACCCCATAAACACGTCGACGACTAAGATTACCCTATACCCCTTCATAATAAAGGGCAAGATGGGAACATGGAGTTTCTCTGACCGAGCTCAAATGAGTTTGGGTAAACACTAAAATTCAACAAAAGAAACTGCATTTTTTATGACAAACATTGACAAATGTTTCGAGTGCTTGCAAAGATTTGTCATGGTGGACCTGAAAATCATGAACTCCGCGCTTTGGTTGTGGTGGGCTTGGAAGGCACGTACATCAAATAATTGTGCATGGAGCGTCTTACTAACCCTTTGGAAAATCATGAAAGTCGTGTGCTCAATGTTGCCGCTCGTGTTGAGTTAGGTAACAGAAATAGATGTTTCTTCTATACTGATAGATGGATCGATGGCGCCACAGTAGAAGATATCGCGCCAAAAGTTTTCTCTTCCATGCCTCCAGTCGTAAGGGAGAGAAGAACAGTAGCAGGAGAAATGATTAGTGCATATGGATTAAGGATATAAAGGGAAAAAATAAATAGATGTTTCATCAGGTCTTCACCTTATGGGATGTGATTTCTGAAGTTCAAATCATACATGATGATGAAGACAAATGGAGTTGGTCATGGAATTCTAAAGGTTGCTACTCGATGAAATCTATTTATAAAGCACACTTTCACGCATCAGTTATGTGTAGTACTGCTTGCACCATTTGGAAGACTCGAGCTCCTCTAAAATGCAAGCGCTTTCTCTGGCTAGTCATCAAGGGGCATGTCTGGACAGCGGACCATCTTGCTAAGCATGATTTGCCACATAATGTTGCATGTTGTTTCTGCAACATTGCACAAGAATCAACTCATCATCTCTTCATGGGTTGCAACATAGTGACCGGCATTTGGAGTTTTGTGCTTCTTTGGCAAATCTGAGTGAGGTCATCCCTCAAAATGCTTCTACTCTCTGGGATTGGTGGCAAGAGGCCAGAAATAGGGTTCATGAATTTAGAAGGAATTCCTTGAACACTATGGTATCATTAATTAATCTGGAGTATATGGAGTGAAAGAAATGATGGAGTTTTTGAAAATTCACACGCGCCGTTTCAAGGAACCATCGATCAAATTAATATTGATGCAGTGCAATGGACAGAAGCAAGTTTGGGTCGTTTTGTATTACATTAATTCGCTCTTGTTGTAGTTTGTAGACAGTTTGTTGGTCAGGGCTTTGGGTATTTTTATTTTCAGAAGTTTAGGTTGTCCTTGTTGTACGTTGGTTGTGTTTTTTCCTCTCTTTAATATAATATGTGCAGTCCTCTTGCATGACTGCAAAAAAATCGTCATGAAATAACATTCTTGGAAGGCACACTAAAAATGCTACTTTTGGAAGCATTTTGGAGCATTGATTTTTTTCATGACTTCCACAAATGCAATTTCATGATGAAATTTGGCAAGCTCTTGGAACATTTGTCAATGTTTGTCAAAAAAATTAATTTTTTTATTTTACTATTCATCCGAGCTCAAGCTGAGAAGGTTACTTTCTACAAAATGGTCTTTTTTGAACCTTTTCAAAAAAATGAATGCCCGACAATATTTGAACCCAACACTTTTACGCTTGGTACAAATGTGGTAACCAACTGAACTACTTTCTTGTTGTGTCTAGTTACCTTTATTTTTCTTCTTCAAACATAACACTAACCAACGCGAGCCTGTTTGGTTTATTTTTTTTGGTTCTTGTTTGTCCTGCTTTTCTTTTGTTTTTTCTCTTTACTTTACTTTTTTCCTTTTCTTTCTTTTTTAAAATTTGCAAACTATTTTAAATCATGATTTTTGTTGTAAATCTGTGAACATTTTCTTAAATTCAAGAACTTTTTCTCAAATCCACGAACTCTTTTCAACTTTTATGGACTTTTTGCTCTTCGAGCTCAGAGGAAGCCCTATGTCCGGTTCTCCGGACCAGATGGCTGCGGCGGTGTGACACCGTTTTCCCTCTAGATTTTTGGTGATGTCCCTGGTGTTGGTTTTTGGTGATGTTGTATGTCTTGCTAGTTCCGTCTGCCTATCTAGTTTGGGGCTTAGGGGTTTGGCTGTGTAGTTTCCTTTGTTTGGGACAAGCATTCCTTGTCCTCTGCTCTAGATTTCATGTTCATGCCTTCCTGCGTTCGTGTCATGTATTGTACCCTTGTCTATACTCATTTTAAATCCTCTAGTCAATGAAAAGACACGCAAACTTTGTGTATTCTCGAAAATAGTAGCAATTTTTTATGGGGTGTGGTAAAGAGTGTTATTGGAATTAACAGTATCCCCGTAAGATTAAAGATTTTAGTGGTTGGATTGACACTCCTTCAAGAATCATAGATAGGTAGTTGTTGTGGGTGTTGTGGCAGTAATTTGGACTTTGTGGAAAGCCAGAAATTCTGCTAGTTCTATCACGTATACCCCATAATCCCGGTGTGTTGTTTTCCCAATTCTCTTGTTGGGTCCCTTAATGGGATGGATTGAAAAGAAGAGAAAGGTGGCAGACGCTTCGTGTCGTGGCAACGCTGCTAGTTGATGTAGAAATGGTTTTTCTTTTGACAAAACAAGAGGATGGGTGCCAATGACGAAGAGAAGGGTAGTTTTGTCCTTTTTACCTGAGTGGGAGCCCTATGTGGTGACTCTGGTTTGGGATTTTTCCCTGTTGTTGTGGTAGGGTGCACGAGGATGGATCATCTAGATATGTTTATATAGTTTTGTCTATTTCCTTTCATCAATGAAATGAAATGGGGTCCATCAGTCTAATCCCTAATCTACTTAAAAAATATAATGTTTCATTTTTCTTTCTACCACCCATTGTTCAACCTTCCCAGTATGATAATTAATCACCTTAATTTACTTATCTTTGAACCAATTTCGTTTTAATTTGCTCATCAAACTTCTCATCAAAATATAAGGTAAATAACAGGCAGAATTTGATAAATATTTATTTACACAAATGAATAATATGCGTAGGTAAATCACAAGCTAATATACCAGAGTATTTATATCCCATTACAGCACACATGCACTATCCTATTTCAAAAAAGGAAATGTTGAAATACATGAAGACTAGCCTACAAAATGCCCATTTTTACACCGTGCATATCTGATTGAACCTCATGCAGCCTACCAAACAAGCCTCTGTTTTTTAGTATTTTTCCCATGTGGCTTGGGTTTAAATCATTTTATATTGTTTTAATTCATCAGTGAAATCGAATCTCCTTCAATTCGAGAAAAAAAATGTTGACATGATATATCTATCTCTATCTCTATCTCTATTTCTTTATCTTTATCTTTATTACTTAAAAAGAACGTAGGTTTCCCATTTCACATTTCTTCCCATCACCTCTTCACCCAACCTTCCTTATATGATTATAAATCAACTTAATTTACGTACCTTCTGAACCAGTTTCACTTTAATTTACTTACCAAACTTCAGATCAAAATATAAGGTAATTCATGGGCATTATTTGATGATCATTTATTTACACAATCGTATTATTATAGACAGGTAAATCACAAGCCGACGTACTGAAAGATTTATATCCCGTTGCAATGCACGGGCATTGTTCTATTACTTAAAAAATAAGTAGTGTTCCTCTTCCTGCCAAGCAGAACTCTTCGTCAACCGGTTCCCCTCCTCCCATCACGTCCAACAAACAACAACAACAACAACAACAACAACAACAACAACAACAACAACAACAACAAAGCCTTTAGTCCCAAATAAGTTGGGGTAGACTAGAGGTGAAACTCATAAGATCTTGTGACCAACTCATGGCTCTGGCACATGGATAGCAAGCTTCCACGCACCCCTATCCATAGCTAGTTCTTTGGTAATACTCTAATCCTTCAGGTCTCTCTTAACGGACTCCTCCCATGTCAAATTCGGTCTACCCCGACCTCTCTTGACATACTCCGCATGCTTTAACCATCCGCTATGCACTGGAGCTTCCGGAGGCCTGCGCTGAATATGCTCAAACAATCTCAGACGATGTTGGACAAGCTTCTCTTGAATTGGTGCTACCCCAATTCTATCTCATATATCATTATTCCGGACTCGATCATTCCTCGTGTGGCCGAACATCCATCTCAATATATGCATCTCCGCCACACCTAACTGTTGAACATGTCACCTTTTAGTCGGCCAATACTCAGCGCCATACAACATTGCGGGTCAAATTACCGTCCTGTAGAACTTGCCTTTTAGCTTTTGTGGCACTCTCTTGTCAAAGAGAATGCTAGAAGCTTCGCGCCACTTCATCCATCCGGCTTTGATTCGATGGTTCACATCTTCATCAATACCCCCATCCTCCTGTAGCATTGACCCCAAATATCAAAAGGTGTCCTTCTGAGGTACCACCCGCCCATCAAGGATAACCTCCTCATCCTTACACCTAGTAGTACTGAAACCGCACATCATGTACTCGGTTTTAGTTCTACTAAGCCTAAGCCCTTTCGATTCCAAGGTTTGTCTCCATAACTCTAACTTTCTATTTACACTCGTCCGACTATCATTAACTAGCACCACATCATCCGCAAAGAGCATACACCATGGGATATCTCCTTGTATAAGGACTAAAAGATGACCCCTGATGCAGTCCTATCTTAATGGGAAGTCATCAGTGCCGATATCACTTGTTCGAACACTTGTCGCAGCATTATCGTACATGTCCTTGATGAGGGTAATGTACTTTGCCGGGACTTTGTGTTTCTCCAATGCCCACCACATGACACTCCGCGATATCTTATCATAGGCCTTCTCCAAGTCAATGAACACCATATACAAGTCCTTCTTTTGGTCCCTATATCTCTCCATAAGTTGTCGTACCAAGAAAATGGCTTCCATGGTCGACCTCCCAGGCATGAAACCAAACTAATTTTTGGTCATGCTTGTCATTCTTCTTAAGCGGTGCTCAATGACTCTCTCCCATAGCTTGGCTCATCAGCTTAATTCCATGGTAATTAGTACAACTTTGAACACCCCCCTTGTTCTTGAAGATTGGTACTAATATACTTTGTCTCCATTCTTCTGGCATCTTGTTTGCCCGAAAAATGGGGTTAAAAAGCTTAGTTAGAGATACCTCTTGAGCATGTGTTGGTTTTTCCTTGAAGAGGAAAGAGTGATGCAGCAAAGTAGCGTAAGTATTTCCCTCAGTTTTTGAGAACCAAGGTATCAATCCAGTAGGAGGCTACACTCAAATCCCTCGTACCTGCACAAACAAATAAGAACCTTGCAACCAACGCGATAAAGGGGTTGTCAATCCCTTCATGGCCACTTGCAAAAGTGAGATCTGATAGAGATAATAAGATAAATATTTTTGGTATTTTTATGATATAGATAGGAAAGTAAAGATTGCAAGATAAAATAGATCGGGAACTTATATGATGGAAAATAGACCCGGGGCCATAGATTTCACTAGTGGCTTCTCTCAAGATAGCATAAGTACTAAGGTAGGTGAACAAATTACTGTCGAGCAATTGATAGAAAAGTGCATAGTTATGAGAATATCTAGGCATGATCATGTATATAGGCATCACGTCTGCGACAAGTAGATCGAAATGACTCTGCATCCACTACTATTACTCCACACATCGACCGCTATCCAACATGCATCTAGAGTATTAAGTTCATAAGAAAAGAGTAACGCATTAGGCAAGATGACATGATGTAGAGGGATAAATTCAAGCAATATGATATAAACCCCATCTTTTTATCCTTGATGGCAACAATACAATACGTGCCTTGCTGCCCCTGCTGCCACTGGGAAAGGACACCGCAAGATTGAACCCAAAGCTAAGCACTTCTCCCATTGCAAGAAAGATCAATCTAGTGGGCCAAACCAAACTGATAATTCGAAGAGACTTGCAAAGATAACAAATCATACATAAAAAAATTCGGAGGAGATTCAAATATTGTTCATAGATAATCTTGATCATAAACCCACAATTCATCGGATCTCGACAAACACACCGCAAAATGAATTACATCGAATAGATCTCCAAGAAGATCGAGGAGAACTTTATATTGAGATCCAAAGAGAGAGAAGAAGCCATCTAGCTTATGGACCCGAAGGTCTCAGACAAACTACTCACACTTCATCGGAGAGGCTATGGTGTTGATGTAGAAGCCCTCCGTGATTCCGGCGGAGCGCCGGAAAAGGCCCCAAGATGGGATCTCACGGGTATAGAAGGTTGCGATGGTGGAAATAGGGTTTCGTGGTGCTCCTGGATGTTTTCAGGGTATATGAGTATATATAGGTGAAGGAAGTCGGTCATGGGAGCCACGAGGGGCCCACAAAGGTGGGGGGCGCGGCCTCCTGCCTTGTGGCCTCCTCGTTTCTTTCTTGACGTCCACACTAAGTCTCCTGGATTGCGTTTGTTCCAAAAATAACTCTCCCGAAGGTTTCATTCCGTTTGGACTCCGTTTGATATTCCTTTTCTGCGAAACACTGAAATAGGCAAAACACAGCAATTTGGACTGGGCCTCCGGTTAATAGGTTAGTGATACGTCTATTTTGCATCATGCTTTTATATCGATATTTATTGCATTATGGGCTGTTATTTCACATTATGTCACAATACTTATGGCTATTCTCTCCTATTTTACAAGGTTTACATGAAGAGGGAGAATGCCGGCAGCTGGAATTCTGGGCTAGAAAAGGAGCAAATATTGAAGGACTATTCTGCGCAACTCCAAAAGTCCTGAAACTCCACGGAATACCTTAAAATAAATAAAGAAACATCGTCGCCAAAGATGAAGGCCAGGGGGCCCACACCCTGCTCACGAGGGTGGGGGCGCCCCCCCTGGGCACGCCCCCTACCTTGTGGGCCCCCTGGTGGCTCTCTGACGCCCATCTTCTCCCATATGAAGTCTTTCGATGAGAAAAAAATAGACCAGAACCTTTCGGGACGAGACTCCGCCGCCACGAGGCGGAACCTTGGTGGAACCAATCTAGGGCTCTGGCAGAGCTGTTCTGCCGGGGACACTTCCCTCCGGGAGGGGAAAATCATCACCAACGCTCCTCTCATCGGGAGAGGGCAATATCCATCAACATCTTCACCAGCACCATCTCATCTCAAACCCTAGTTCATCTCTTGTATCCAATTCTTGTCTCCAAGTCCGGGATTGGTGCTAATAGGTTGCTAGTAGTGTTGATTACTCCTTGTAGTTGATGCTAGTTGGTTTATTTGGTGGAAGATCATATGTTCAGATCCTTTATGCACAATATTACCCCTCTGATTATGAACATGAATATGCTTTGTGAGTGGTTACGTTTGTTCCTGAGGACAAGGGAGAAGTCTTGCTATTAGTAGTCATGTGAATTTGGTATTCGTTCGATATTTTGATAAGATGTATGTTGTCTAACCTCTAGTGGTGTTATGTGAACGTCGAATACATAACACTTCACCATTATTTGGGCCTGGAGGAAGGCATTGGGAAGTAATAAGTAGATGATGGGTTGCTAGAGTGACAGAAGCTTAAACCCTAGTTTATGCGTTGCTTCGTAAGGGGCTGATTTGGATCCATATGTTTCATGCTATGGTTAGGCTTACCTCAACACTTTTGTTGTAGTTGCGGATGCTTGCAATAGAGGTTAATCATAAGTGGGATGCTTGTCCAAGTAAGGGCAGTACCCAAGCACCGGTCCACCCACATATCAAATTATCAAAGTACCGAACACGAATCATATGAGCGTGATGAAAACTAGCTTGACGATATTCCCATGTGTCCTCGGGAGCTCTTTTCCTATTATAAGAGTTGTCCAGGCTTGTCCTTTGCTATAAAAAGGATTGGGCCACCTTGCTGCACTTTATTTACTTTTGTTACTTGTTGCTCGTTACCATTTATCTTATCACAAAACTATCTGTTACCACTTATTTCAGTACTTGCAGAGAATACCTTGCTGAAAACCGCTTATCATTTCCTTCTGCTCCTCGTTGGGTTCGACACTCTTACTTACCAAAAGGACTACGATAGATCCCCTATACTTGTGGGTCATCAAGACTCTTTTCTGGCGCCGTTGCCGGGGAGTGAAGCGCCTTTGGTAGGTGGAATTTGGTAATGAAAAGTTTATTTATTGTGCTGAAATTTTCTATCACTTGTTACTATGGAAAGTAATTGTTTGAGGGGCTTGTTCGGGGTATCTTCACCCCGTCTGGTTGAGCCAAGAGTTGCTCCTCAACCTACTGAACCTACTGAATCTATTGAAGATGAAACTGCTTTTCAGATTCCTTCGGGTATAATGGAAAAACTGCTAGCTAACACTTTGCAGGAGATGGAACAAAGCATCCTGACGAACATCTACGCTTTGTGGATGATATTTGTGGACTATTTAAGCTTGCAGGTATACCCGATGATGTTGTTAAGAAGAAGGCTTTCCCTTTATCTTTAGAGGGAGACGCATTGACATGGTATAGGCTATGTGATGATACGAGGTCATGGAACTATAAAACAGTGAAATTGGAATTTCATCAAAAGTATTACCCTATGCATCTTGTTCATCGTGATCGCAATTATATATATAATTTTTGGCCTCGTGAAGGAGAAAGCATCGCTCAAGCTTGGAGGAGGCTTAAATCAATGTTATATTCATGCCCCAATCATGAGCTCTCAAAATTGACAATTATCCAGAATCTTTATGCTCGGCTTTCTGAAAATAATCGCAACATGCTCGATACTTCTTGTGCTGGCTCTTTTATGATGAAGTCTATTGAATTTGGATGGAATTTATTGGATAGAATTAAACGCAACTCTGAAGATTGGGACCTCGACGAAGGTAAGGAGTCAGGTATGACACCTAAGTTTGATTGTGTTAAATTTTTTATGGATACCAATATTTTCCGCAAGTTTAGCACTAAATATGGACTTGATTCTGAGATAGTAGCTTCTTTCTGTGAATCTTTTGCTACTTATGTTGATCTCCCCAAGGAGAAGTGGTTTAAATATCATCCTCCCATAGAAGTAAAAGTAGCTGCGCCTATTAAAGTTGAAGAAAAGATTGTCACTTATAATGATCCTATTGTTCCTACGTCTTATGTTGAGAAACCCCCTTTCCCTGTTAGAATGAAGGATCATGCTAAAGCTTCAACTGTTGTTCGTAAAAGCAATACTAGGACTTATACACCTCCTGAGCAAGTCAAAGTAGAACCCAATATTGCTATTGTTAAAGATCTCTTGTCTGATAATATTGATGGGCATGTTATTCAATTCACTGGTGAAACTGCTAGAATTGCTAAACCCTGTGATACAGATAAACATAGACCTGTGGTAGGCGTGCCTGTTATTTCTGTTAAAATAGGGGATCATTGTTATCATGGCTTATGTGATATGGGTGCTAGTGCTAGTGTTATACCCATTGGCTTATACAAAGAAATTATGCATGAGATTGCACCTGCTGAGTTAGAAGATATTAATGTTACAATTAAACTTGCCAATAGAGATACTATATCTCCAATGGGAATTGTTAGAGATGTTGAAGTCTTGTGTGGGAAAACCAAATATCCCGCTGATTTTCTTGTTCTTGGTTCTGCACAAGATAGCTTTTGTCCCATTATATTTGGTAGACCCTTCTTGCGTACCGTTAATGCTACGATAGATTGCAAAAAGAATGTTGTTACTGTTGGCTTGGATGATATGATCCATGAGTTTAATTTTTCTAAATTTAGTAAACAACATCGTGATGAAGAATTGCCTAGTAAGGATGAAATTATTGGTCTTGCTTCTATTGGTGTACCTCCTAGTGATCCTTTAGAACACTATTTGCTAGACCATGAAAATGATATGTTCATAAACGAAAGAAGGGAAATAGATGAATTATTCTTTAAATAGGAACCTATTCTGCAACACAATTTGCCTGTTGAAATCCTAGGGGATCCTCCTCCACCCAAGGGTGATCCCGTGTTTGAGCTTAAACCGTTGCCTGATAATCTTAAATATGCTTATCTTGATGAAAAGAAAATATATCCTGTTATTATTAGCGCTAACCTTTCAGAGCATGAAGAAGAAAGATTATTGAAAACTCTGAAGAAGCATCGTGCCGCTATTGGATATACTCTGGATGATCTTAAGGGCATCAGTCCCACTCTATGTCAACATAAAATAAATTTGGAAGCTGACGCCAAACCAGTTTGTGATCCTCAACAACGTTTGAATCCTAAAATGAAAGAAGTGGTAAGAAAAGAAATACTCAAGCTTCTGGAGGCAGGTATAATTTATCCTGTTGCTGATAGTCAGTGGGTAAGTCCTGTCCATTGTGTCCCTAAGAAGGGAGGTATTATTGTTGTCCCTAATGACAAAGATGAATTGATTCCGCAAAGAATTATCACAGGTTATGGGATGGTAATTGATTTCCGCAAATTAAATAAGGCTACTAAGAAAGATCATTACCCTTTACCTTTTATTGATCAAATGCTAGAAAGACTATGCAAACATACACATTATTGCTTTCTAGATGGTTACTCTGGTTTTTCTCAAATACCTGTGTCGGCTAAAGACCAATCAAAGACTACTTTTACATGCCCTTTTGGTACTTTTGCTTATAGACGTATGCCTTTTGGTTTATGTAATGCACCTGCTACCTTTCAAAGATGCATGATGGCTATATTCTCTAACTTTTGTGAGAAAATTTGTGAGGTCTTCATGGATGACTTTTCCGTCTATGGTTCCTCTTTTGATGATTGCTTGAGCAATCTTGCTCGAGTTTTGCAGAGATGTGAAGAAACTAATCTTGTCTTGAATTGGGAAAAGTGTCACTTTATGGTTAATGAAGGTATTGTCTTGGGGCACAAAGTTTCTGAAAGAGGTATTGAAGTTGATAAAGCCAAGGTTGATGCTATTGAAAAGATGCCATGTCCCAAGGACATCAAAGGTATAAGAAGTTTCCTTGGTCACGCCGGATTTTATAGGAGGTTCATCAAGGACTTCTCAAAAATCTCTCGGACTCTGACTAATTTATTACAAAAAGATGTACCATTTGTCTTTGATGATGATTGTGTAGAAGCATTTGAAATACTTAAGAAAGCATTAGTCTCTGCACCTGTTGTTCAGCCACCTGATTGGAATTTACCCTTTGAAATTATGTGTGATGCTAGTGATTATGCTGTAGGTGCTGTGCTAGGGCAAAGAGTTGATAAGAAATTGAATGTTATCCATTATGCTAGTAGACTCTAGACAATTCTCAAAGAAATTATGCTACTACCGAAAAGGAACTTTTAGCGGTTGTATTTGCTTGTGATAAATTCAGACCCTATATTGTTGATTCTAGACTAACTATTCACACAGATCATGCTGCTAATATCTTATGGAAAAGAAAGATGCAAAACCTAGACTCATTAGATGGGTTCTCTTGCTTCAAG
This sequence comes from Triticum timopheevii, assembly GCA_963921465.1. NCBI lineage: Eukaryota > Viridiplantae > Streptophyta > Magnoliopsida > Poales > Poaceae > Triticum > Triticum timopheevii. Next base: position 407,484,390 of record OY997274.1, on the reverse strand, counting down.
AATTTGATATACATATTGTTGATAGAAAAGGAGCTGAGAACCCCGTTGCAGACAACTTGTCTAGGCTAGAGAATGTTCTTGATGACCCACTACCTATTGATGATAGCTTTCCTGATGAGCAATTAAATGTCATAAGTACTTCTTGTAGCACTCCTTGGTATGCTGATTATGCTAATTATATTGTTGCTAAATTTATACCGCCTAGCTTCACATACCAACAAAAGAAAAAGTTTTTCTATGACTTGCGACATTACTTTTGGGATGACCCAAATCTTTATAAAGAAGGAGTAGATGGTGTTATTAGACGTTGTGTACCTGAGCATGAACAGGAACAGATCCTACGCAAGTGTCACTCCGAAGCCTATGGAGGACACCATGCTGGAGATAGAACTGCACATAAGGTATTGCAATCCGATTTTTATTGGCCTACTCTCTTCAAGGATGCACGTAAGTTTGTTTTATCTTGCGATGAATGTCAAAGAATTACCAATATCAGTAGACGTCAAGAAATGCCTATGAATTATTCACTTGTTATTGAGCCATTTGATGTTTGGGGCTTTGATTATATGGGACCTTTTCCTGCCTCTAATGGTTATACTCATATTTTAGTTGTTGTTGATTACGTTACTAAGTGGGTAGAAGCTATTCCAACTAGTAGTGCTGATCATAACACTTCTATTAAAATGCTTAAGGAAGTTATTTTTCCGAGGTTTGGAGTCCCTAGATACTTAATGACTGATGGCGGTTCACACTTTATTCATGGTGCTTTCCGTAAGATGCTTGCTAAATACGACGTTAATCGTAGAATTGCATCTCCATATCACCTGCAGTCTAGTGGTCAGGTAGAATTGAGCAATAGAGAGCTCAAATTAATTTTGCAAAAGACTGTCAATAGGTCTAGAAAGAATTGGTCCAAAAAACTGGATGATGCATTATGGGCCTATAGAACTGCATATAAAAACCCTATGGGTATGTCTCCGTATAAAATGGTTTATGGAAAAGCATGTCATTTACCTCTCGAACTAGAACATAAGGCATATTCGGCTATTAAAGAGCTCAACTATGATTTCAAACTTGCCGGTGAGAAGAGGTTATTTGATATTAGCTCACTTGATGAATGGAGAACCCAAGCTTATGAAAATGCCAAGTTGTTTAAGAAAAAGTTAAAAGGTGGCATGATAAAAGGATACAAAAGCGTGAGTTTAATGTAGGTGATTATGTCTTGCTATACAACTCTCATTTAAGATTTTTTGCAGGAAAACTTCTCTCCAAATGGGAAGGTCCTTACGTTATCGAGGAGGTCTATCGTTCCGGTGCCATAAAAATCAACAACTTCGCAGGCACAAATCTGAAGGTGGTGAACGGTCAAAGAATCAAACACTATATCTCAGGTAATCCTATTAATGTTGAAACTAATTTTATTGAAACCGTAACCCCAGAGGAATACATAAGGGACACTTTCCAGAATGTTCCAGACCCCGAAAAGGAATAGGTATGTGGTACGGTAAGTAAACCGGCTCCAAAACAATTTTTAAGGCAATATTTCTCCGTGTTGGAATATTTAGAAAATTAGAAAAATAAGTAGCAGTACGGGGAGGACACGAGGCCTCCACGAGGGTGGAGGGCGCGCTCTACCCCCCTGGGCGCGCCCCCCTACCTCGTGAGCACCTCGTGTGCCCTCCGGACTCCGTTTCCTTGCATGATACGTATTTTAGTCGGTAAAAATTCATTATATATACTCCCGAAGGTTTTGACTCTCGTATCACGCAAATATCCTCTGTTTTCGTTTCGAGCTGTTGCTGCTGCAGATTAGAGCAAGATGTCTTCCCAAGATTCGAAGGGAGAGAGTTACATGGCTGATTATATTGCAAAACCCAAGGCATATGGGGATGTGGAGCATTATGGCTGGACCACGGAGGAAGAAGAAGACTATGATCCAAAGAGGAAGGAGGAAATGAGTTCCGACGAAGAGGACTATCCCCTACCTCAACCTGGTGATATGCATGTGGAGTTCAAGAAGTCAAGCCTCCCTAAGGTCCAATCTATCCCACCTCGTTTTTCGCAGGACAGCAAGGCAGCACTATGCAAAAAGATAATGAAACTTGAGCTCGAGAATGAGGATCTAAGGGAGGAAAATTTTAGCCTTAGACGCAAGCTGGAGAAGAAAAATGCAACACCTCCATCACCTCCAAGGACATAATCATCTGGGTATGGGCACTCCCCATGGCAACTGCCAAGATTGGCGGAGGTGCCCTGGTATCGTATCACCATCACAACTCCTATCTTTGCCGTTTTCTTAGTTCGATCCCATTAGTAGTATCTTGATTTAGTAGAATAAAGTCATGGCATGATCTAGTTTTGAGTTTTGCTTTATGATCTTTTTTTTGTAATCAAGTCCGTGAGCTATATAATAAAGATTAGTGTTGAGTAAAGGGCTTGAGTATTTTGCCATGATCTTGGGTGATTAGAAGAAAAAGAATAAAAAGAATCAAGAGTTCATATTGATCCTATTTAAAGTAATGACTTCACATAGAAAGAGTATGATGATTTAAAGTTGTTGGGAGTTGGCAAATATAGCTTTGGTCATCGTTGCAATTAATAGGAAGTAATAAGGAAAGAGAGGTTTCACATATAGATATATTATCATTGACATCTTTTATGATTGGGAGCACTCATTAAAATATGACATGCTAAAGAGTTGATGTTGGACAAGGAAGACAACATAATGAGTTATGTTTTCTTACATCTGAGATAAAGTATGTTGTCATGGTTCCTCTACCATGTTGAGTTTGCCTTTCCCCCTCATGCTAGCCAATCTTCAGCACTAAGTAGAAATACTACTTGTGCTTCCAAATACCCTTAAACCAGTTTTGCCATGAGAGTCCACCATATCTACCTATGGATTGAGTAAGATCCTTCGAGTAAGTTGTCATCGGTGCAAGCAATAAAAAAATTGCTCTCTAAATATGCATGACTTATTAGTGCAAAGAAATAAGCTTTGTACGAACTTGTTGTGGACGCAATAAAAGCGACGGACTACATAATAAAGGTTCACATGCAAGGGGCAATATAAAGTGACGTTCTTTTGCATTAAGATTTTGTGCATCAACCCTAAACGCGCATGACAACCTCTGCTTCCCTCTGCAAAGGGCCTATCTTTTATTATTATCCTCTACCTTATGCAAGAGTCACGGTGATCTTCACCTTTCCTTTTTCATTTTGTCCTTTGGCAAGCTCAGCATGTTGGAAAGAACATGATATATATATCTAATTGGATGTGGGGGAGCGTGAATTATTATTGTTGACATTGCCCTTGAGGTAAAAGGTTGTGGGGCAAAAACTATAAGCCCCTATCTTTCTCTGTGTCCGATTAAAACTCTGTAACCACAAGTATCGCGTGAGTGTTAGCAATTATGAAGGACTAAGTGATAGTTGAGGATGCAGACTTGCTTTTAAGCTCTGACATAGACTCTTTCCGATGTTATGATAAATTTCAATTGCTTCAATGATTGAGGTTATAATCGTTGGTGCCCAATAAGGTTTCTGATTCATATTTTGGCTTTCTGAAAAGATCATCACTAGAACATAAGTAATCATATGACAAAATTTATATAAGTTGCTGTTATGAAGTAATCATGATGCCTTCATGTCCGTATTTTATTTTATCGACGCCTCTACTTCTAAACATGAGGACATATTTATTGTTATCGGCTTTTTGCTTGAGGACAAGCGAGGTCTAAGCTTGGGGGAGTTAATACGTCCATTTTGCATCATGCTTTTATATCGATATTTATTGCATTATGGGCTGTTATTTCACGTTATGTCACAATACTTATGGCTATTCTCTCTTATTTTACAAGGTTTACATGAAGAGGGAGAATGCCGGCAGCTGGAATTCTGGGCTGGAAAAGGAGCAAATATTGAAGGACTATTTTGCGCAACTCCAAAAGTCCTGAAACTCCACGGAATACCTTAAAATAAATAAAGAAAAATTGTCGCCAAAGATGAAGGCCAGGGGGCCCACACCCTGCTCACGAGGGTGGGGGGCGCCCCCCCTGGGCGCGCCCCCTACCTCGTGGGCCCCCTGGTGGCTCTCCGACGCCCATCTTCTCCCATATGAAGTCTTTCGATGAGAAAAAAAATAGACCAGAACCTTTCGGGATGAGACTCCGCCGCCACGAGGCGGAACCTTGGCGGAACCAATCTAGGGCTCTGTTAGAGCTGTTCTCCCAGGGACACTTCCCTCCGGGTGGGGGAAATCATCACCAACGCTCCTCTCATCGGGAGAGGGCAATCTCCATCAACATCTTCACCAGCACCTTCTCATCTCCAAACCCTAGTTCATCTCTTGTATCCAATTCTTTTCTCCAAGTCCGGGATTGGTGCTAGTAGGTTGCTAGTAGTGTTGATTACTCCTTGTAGCTGATGCTAGTTGGTTTATTTGGTGGAAGGTCATATGTTCAGATCCTTTATGCACAATATTACCCCTCTGATTATGAACATGAATATGCTTTGTGAGTAGTTACGTTTGTTCCTGAGGACAAGGGAGAAGTCTTGCTATTAGTAGTCATGTGAATTTGGTATTCGTTCGATATTTTGATAAGATGTATGTTGTCTAACCTCTAGTGGTGTTATGTGAACATCGACTACATAATACTTCACCATTATTTGGGCCTAGAGGAAGGCATTGGGAAGTAATAAGTAGATGATGGGTTGCTAGAGTGACAGAAGCTTAAACCCTAGTTTATGCGTTGCTTCGTAAGGGGCTGATTTGGATCCATATGTTTCATGCTATGGTTAGGTTTACCTTAATACTTTTGTTGTAGTTGCGGATGCTTGCAATAGAGGTTAATCATAAGTGGGATGCTTGTCCAAGTAAGGGCAATACCCAAGCACCGGTCCACCCACATATCAAATTATCAAAGTACCGAACGCGAATCATATGAGCGTGATGAAAACTAGCTTGACGATATTCCCATGTGTCCTCGGGAGCGCTTTTCCTATTATAAGAGTTGTCCAGGCTTGTCCTTTGCTACAAAAAGGATTGGGCCACCTTGCTGCACTTTATTTACTGTTGTTACTTGTTGCTCGTTACCATTTATCTTATCACAAAGCTATCTGTTACCACTTATTTCAGTACTTGCAGAGAATACCTTGCTGAAAACCGCTTATCATTTCCTTCTGCTCCTCGTTGGGTTCGACACTCTTACTTATCAAAAGGACTACGATAGATCCCCTATACTTGTGGGTCATCAGTAAGTCCCAAAAATAATATGAAAGTGTATAATAAAGACCATTAAACATCCAAAACGGATAATATAATAGCATGGAACAATCAAAAATTATAGATACGTTGGAGACGTATCGAGCATCTCCAAGCTTAATTCATGCTCGTCCTCGAGTAGGTAAATGATAAAAACAGAATTTTTGATGTGGAATGCTACCTAGGATGTTCCTCAATGTAATTTTCTTTATTGAGGCATGAATGTTCAGATTCGAAAGATTCAAGACAAAAGTTTAATATTGACATAAAAGTAATAATACTTCAAGCATACTAACAAATTAATCATGTCTTCTCAAAATAACATGGCTAAAGAAAGTTATCCCTACAAAATCATATAGTCTAGCTATGCTCTATCTTCATCACACAAAATATTTACATCATGCACAACCCCGGTTTTAGCCAAGCAATTGTTTCATACTTTAGTATTCTCAAACTTCTTCAATCTTCACGCAATACATGAGCGTGAGCCATGGACATAGCACTATAGGTGGAATAGGATGGTGGTTGTGGAGAAGACAAAAAAGGAGAAGATAGTCTCACATCAACTAGGCATATCAACAGGCTATGTAGATGCCCATTAATAGATATCAATGTGAGTGAGTAGGGATTGCCATTCAACGGATGCACTAGAGCAATAAGTGTATGAAAGCTCATCAAAAGAAACTAAGTGGGTGTGCATCCAACTTGCTTGCTCACAAAGATCTAGGACTGTTTGAGGAAGCCCATCATTGGAATATACAAGCCAAGTTCTATAATGAAAAATTCCCACTAGCATATGAAGGTGACAACATAGGAGACTCTCTATCATGAAGATCATGGTGCTACTTTGAAGCACAAGTGTGGTAAAAGGATAGTAACATTGTCCCTTCTCTCTTTTTCTCTCATTTTTTTGGTGAGCTTCTTTGGCCTTTCTTTTTTTATTTGGGCTTCTTTGGCCTCTTTTATTTTTCATAAAGTCTGGAGACTCATCCCAACTTGTGAGGGAATCATTGCTTCCATCATCCTTTCCTCACATGGGACAATGCTCTAATGATGAAGATCATCACACTTTTATCTAATTACAACTCAAGAATCTTAGAACAAAGTATGACTCTATGTGAATGCCTCCAGTGGTGTATGGGGATAATGAATCAAGAGTGACATGTATGAAAAAAATTATGAATGGTGGCTTTGCCACAAATACGATGTCAACTACATGATCATGCAAAGCAATATGACAATGGTGGAGTGTGTCATAATAATCGTAACGGTGGAAAGTTGCATGGCAATATATCTCGGAATGGCTGTGGAAATTCCATAATAGGTAGGTATGGTGGCTGTTTTGAGGAAGGTATATGGTGGGTCTATGATACCGGCGAAAGTTGCGTGGCACAAGAGAGGCTAGCAATGGTGGAAGGGTGAGAGTGCGTATAATCCATGGACTCAACATTAGTCATGAAGAACTCACATACTTATTGCAAAAATCTACAAGTTATCAAAACAAAGTACTACACGCATGCTCCTAGGGGAAGGGTTGGTAGGAGTTAACCATCGCGCGATCCCGACCTCCACACATAAGGAAGACAATCAATAAATAAATAATGCTCCAACTTCATCACATAACGGTTCACCATACATGCATGCTATGGGAATCACAAGCTTTTAACACAAGTATTTCTCAAATTCACAACTACTCAACTAGCATGACCCTAATATTACCATCCTCATATCTCAAAACAATCATCAAGTATCAAACTTCTCATAGTATTCAATGCACTTTATATGATAGTTTTTATTATACCTATCTTGGATGCTCATCATTTTAGGACTAAAATTTTAACCAAAGCAACTACCATGCTATTATAAAGGACTCTCAAAATAAAAAAGTGAAGCATGAGAGATCAATAATTTCTATAAAATAAAACCACCACCGTGCTCTAAAAAGGTATAAGTGAAGTACTAGAGAAAATTATCTAGCTCAAAAGATATAAGTGAAGCACATAGAGTATTCTAATAAATTCCAATTCATGTGTGTCTCTCCCAAAAGGTGTGTACAGAAAGGATGATTGTCGTAAACTAAAAAGCAAAGACTCAAATCATACAAGACGCTCCAAGCAAAACACATATCATGTGGTGAATAAAAATATAGCATCAAGTAAAGTTACCGATGGACGAAGGCGAAAGAGGGGATGCCTTCCAGGGCATACCCAAGCTTAGGCTTTTGGTTGTCCTTTAATTTTACGTTGGGGTGGCTTGGATATCCCCAATCTTAGGATCTTGCCACTCCTTATTCCATAATCCATCAAATCTTTACCCAAAAACTTGAAAACTTCACAACACAAAACTCAACAGAAAATCTCATGAGCTCCGTTAGTGCAAGAAAACAAACCACCACTTTAAGGTACTGTAATAAACTGATTATTTATTTATATTGGTGTTAAACCTACTGTATTACAACTTCTCTATGGTTCATACCCCCCGATACTAGCCATAGATTCATCAAAATAAGCAAACAACACACGAAAAACAGAATCTGTCAAAAGCAGAACAGTCTGTAGTAATCTGTAAATATTGAATACTTATGGAACTCCTAAAATTCTTAAATAAATTGGTGTACATGAGGAATTTGTCTATTAATCATCTGAAAAAAGAATCAACCTAAAATCTCTCTCCAGTAAAAAATGGCAGCTAATCCCGTGAGCACTAAAGTTTCTGTTTTTTACAGCAAGATCATAAAGACTTCACCCAAGTCTTCCCAAAGGTTCTACTTGGCACAAACACTAATTAAAACATAAAACTCACATATAAAAAGAGGCTAGATGAATTATTTATTATAAACAGGAACAAAAAGCAAAGAACAAAAATAAAATTGGGTTGCCTCCCAACAAGCGCTATCGTTTAACGCCCCTAGCTAGGCATTGATAATTTCGATGATGCTCATATGAAAGATAGCAATTAAAAAACGAGGAGAGCATCATGTAGCATGTGAAAAACACATCTAAGTCTAACATACTTCCTATGCATAAGCATCTTGTAAGCAAACAAATTATCAAGGCAAGCAAAAACTAGCATATGCAAGGAAGAACAAAGAGATGATTGGAATCTCAACATGAAGAGAGGTAATTTAGTAACATGAAAATTTCTACAACCATATTTTCCTCTCTCATAATAATTACATGTAGGATCATAAGAAAATTCAACAAAATAGCTATCACATAAAATATTTTCAACATGATCCACATGCATGCGAAGTTGACACTCTTCCAAAATAGTGGGATTAACATTAACTAAAGCCATGACCTCTCCAAATCCACTTTTATCAAAAACTTCATAAGATTGAACATTCTCCAAATATTTGGGATCTAAAGTTGACACTCTTCCAAACCCACTTTCAATATTATTGCAAACATTATTATCAATCTCATATTCATCATGGGGCTTAAATAAATTTTCAAGATCATAAGAAGAATCACCCCAATCATGATCATTGCAACAAGTAGTAGACATAGCAAAACTAGCATACCCAAGCTTAGGGTTTTGCATATTATTAGCACAATTGACATCAAGGGAATTTATAATAACATCATTGCAATCATGCTTTTCATCGAAGGAACTACCAAGTATGGGTGCAATAGCAACGATCTCATGTTTAACATAAGGAAATTCATCTTCATAAATATTGGCATCATGGCCACAAGAAGAGCAAGCATCATGTTCGTCAAGGGATATTTCAATCAAATCATCTGAATCATAAGTATCTATAGATTCATGCATATCATTATTTTCTTCCAAAGCAACGGTCATTCTCTCAATAAATTCCTTAACATAGGCATTATGAGCGTAGTTTTCATAGCAATTTTTAAGTATGTCGGAATTTTCAGATTTGTAGAGAGTAATATCATACTTTTCAATCAAAGAAGCAACTTCATGAGCACCCTTAAAAACGACAAATTCTTCAATTTGTTCGATATCATAGGAGCTATAAACACCCTTTCCATAAGAAGATAAGATTTCATTATCATTAAACTCACATAGGTAGGGAAGGTGTTTTTTAGGGTTCTTAGAGCAACAAGTAAAATCATAAATTTCACAAAGATTCCAAGCATAGCATAGCAAACTATTTATTTGATACCATAAGAGCTTCCCCTTTTTAGACAAATGATGACGCACAAAATGAGCATGCTCATCTAAAGATTTCCCATCAACTAGGCTAGTTGGGGTTTCAGGACGAGCGTAAATAGATCAAAGATGATCCAAGTAGAATACTTTAAGTGGATCCATAACAATAGATTTTTAGCAAGCAAAGATGCAAGCACATATAAGGCACATGGAGACACAAGCAAACATAAGATCAAACGAGAAAAAGGGTGAATAAAACGGCAAGGGTGAGGTGGGGGAGAGGAAAACGAGAGACAAATGGCAAATAGTGTAATGCGAGGGATAAGAGTTTGTGATGGGTACTTGGTTTGTCTTGACTTGTGCATAGACTCCCCGGCAACGGTGCCAGAAATCCTTATTGCTACCTCTTGAGCATGCGTTGGTTTTCCCTTGAAGAGGAAAGGGTGATGCAGCAAAGTAGCGTAAGTATTTCCCTCAGTTTTTGAGAACCAAGGTATCAATCCAGTAGGAGGCTACACTCAAATCCCTCGTACCTGCACAAACAAATAAGAACCTTGCAACCAACGCGATAAAGGGGTTGTCAATCCATTCACGGCCACTTGCAAAAGTGAGATCTGATAAGAGATAATAAGATAAATATTTTTGGTATTTTTATGATATAGATTGGAAAGTAAAGATTGCAAGATAAAATAGATCGGAAACTTATATGATGGAAAATAGACCCGGGGCCATAGGTTTCACTAGTGGCTTCTCTCAAGATAGCATAAGTATTACGGTGGATGAACAAATTAGTGTCGAGCAATTGATAGAAAAGTGCATAGTTATGAGAATATCTAGGCATGATCATGTATATAGGCATCACGTCCGCGACAAGTAGATCGAAACGATTCTGCATCCACTACTATTACTCCACACATCGACCACTATCCAGCATGCATCTAGAGTATTAAGTTCATAAGAACAGAGTAACACATTAGGCAAGATGACATGATGTAGAGGGATAAACTCAAGCAATATGATATAAACCCCATCTTTTTATCCTCGATGGCAACAATACAATACGTGCCTTGCTGCCCCTGCTGTCACTGGGAAAGGACACCGCAAGATTGAACCCAAAGCTAAGAACTTCCCCCATTGCAAGAAAGATCAATCTAGTAGGCCAAACCAAACTGATAATTTGAAGAGACTTGCAAAGATAACAAATCATACATAAAAGAATTCAGAAGAGATTCAAATATTGTTCATAGATAATCTTGATCGTAAACCCACAATTCATCAGATCTCGACAAACACACCGCAAAAATAATTACATCGAATAGATCTCCAAGAAGATCGAGGAGAACTTTGTATTGAGATCCAAAGAAAGAGAATAATCCATCTAGCTAATAACTATGGACCCAAAGGTCTGAGATAAACTACTCACACTTCATCGGAGAGGCTATGGTGTTGATGTAGAAGCCCTCCGTGATCGATTCCCCCACCGGCAGAGCGCCGGAAAAGGCCCAAAGATGGGATCTCATGAGTACAGAAGATTGCGGCGGTGGAAATAGGGTTTCGTGGTGCTCCTGGATATTTTCAGGGTATATGAGTATATATAGGCGAAGGAAGTCGGTCAGGGGAGCCACGAGGGGCCCATGAGGGTGGGGGCGCGCCTACCCCCCCCCCCCCCCCGGGCACGCCCTCCTGGCCTCCTCGTTTCTTTCTTGACGTCCACTCCAAGCCTCCTGGATTGCGTTTGTTCCAAAAATAACTCTCCTGAAGGTTTCATTCCGTTTGGACTCCGTTTGATATTCCTTTTCTGCGAAACACTGAAATAGGCAAAAAAACAACAATTTGAACTGGGCCTCCGGTTAATAGGTTAGTCCCAAAAATAATATAAAAGTGTATAATAAAGCCCATTGAACATCCAAAATAGATAATATAATAGCATGGAACAATAAAAAATTATAGATGTTGGAGACGTATCAGTTAGCCATACTATCATTATGTCCCCGAGGTCTTTCCACACCTCAATGGGGATACAATCACTCGCCTTGCCTCCTGTCATCCTTTTTAAAGCCTCCTTGACCTTCTCCTGGATTCGCCGCACAAAACGCGTGCTGGTCTCATCAAAGGAGTCATACAGTTCAATGGTAGAACTCTCATTCTCCCCATTGAACAACTTGTCGAAGTACTGCCGCCATCTATCCTTAATCTCCTCATCCTTCACCAAGAGTTGGTCTGCTCTGCCCTTGATGCATTTTACTTGGCCAATATCCCACATCTTCCTCTCTTGGATCTTGGCCATCTTATAGATGTCACTTTCGCCTTCCTTTGTGCCTAACTGTTGGTAGAGGTCCTCATATGCCCGACCTCTTGCTTCACTGACAAGTCAATTTACGGCTTTCTTCACCATCTTGTACATCTCTATGTTGTCTGCACTCCTATCCAGGTATAGGCGTCTGAAGCAATCTTTCTTCTCTTTCTTTTGGGTTTCATCTCAATTAGAGTGGCTGAGTTTTTATGTTGGCCCGCCAAGCCTATCACAACCCTCCTTCTTTATCCGGGTTTGGGACCGGCTATGTGGAGACGACATAGGCGGAGTTTCCTCCCATCACGTCCCTTCATCAATTTTTTCATCCAGTCAATTTTTCCACCACGTCATATTTGATCGCACCTTCCCTGTATGCCAATCACCTTAATTTACTTACTTTCTAAAGAAATTTCACCTTAATTTACTTACCAAACTTCTTATCAAACTATAAGGTAAATCATAGACAGAATTTGGTAAGCATTTTTTTAACACAATACAGATACAGACGCTCATGCATACGCGTACACACTCATTCCTATGAAACACCGTATTCGTATTTATATACAGCCAAGCGTAAGTGATGTGGAGCATCCTACAGTCATCCCCATGGACCCATCATCGCCTCGCCAAGTGCCAAGAGGACCTATGACACGAGCACGAGCTAGAGCTCTCGAGACCGAGGTGACTTCTTTCCTTAGTGATATCACATATGATCCACTTGAGACATGGCTACTACCTAAGTCTGGAATGTTGTGCATGATTAGGTACCAAGAGGACCCTCCCAAGGATGCACGTGAAGACGGACAAGTCCCCAAGTTCACGGATGAAGAGAACCAACTGAAGGAGTCAAGAACAGCTCCCAAGACCCGGACATCCGGCCATGACCCCGGACATCCGACCCCTAGAGGTGATGCCTGCAGCAAAGGACCAGCGGCCAAGTCTATAGGGCCCGGACATCCGGCGGCCAGCCCGGACATCTGGCCTGACGCCCTGGAAATCTGGCTCTCAGCCCGGATATCCAGACAAGTCATCCGAAGGGCAACAGAACCAGCCCCATCAGCCCGGACATCCGGCCTCGACCCGAACATCCGGCCCTTCGCAAATACCTAGACAACCGGCCTGACACCTGGACATTCAGACCAGACCTATCTAGAGAGCATCAAGACGGCGCTAGGCCAGCCCGGACATCTGGCCCGACAGCCCGGACATTCAGCGTCTCGTGAACGCCCGGACATCCGGCACGACGCCTGGACGTCTGGGCTCCCCTGTCTGCATATAGTGTAAGGGCTGAGGCCCATGTACCCCTTCGCCCACCTAGACTATATATACTCCTCCTCCACCCTCTTTCTAGGGTTAGCATTGTGATAGCTCATATTTGAGATAGAGCTTTGCTCATCCACTTGGTTACTTCTCCTCAGAGCTCATGACCTCTTTGGAGAAGATCCCCCAGGGCGGATTCAAGACACCATCATGGGAAGACCCTTCAAGACCTCCTCGCGGAGAAGACCTTTTGTATCATCCTTTGTTGACCTTTAATCGTGTATCACTCTTTGTGTTTCGAGGATCTAGCATATGTATGACCGGATCTTGTTGGTTGAGTGATTTCTCTTGTGTTTCCCCTCGTGTTCCCCTCATTTTTTCTCTCGTGTTCTTCATGTTATTCGTGGGATCCCCTCCAATCATGAAAGATCGGGCATCTAGGGTTCTACCCTACATCATCTTGGTATCATGGGCCACGTTGATCACGTATTTGGAGCCCTTACCCGTCTTTTTTTAGCTTGATTTTGTTGTGTTCTTCCCCAAGTTCAAAAAATCCCCACCAAAGTTAGTCCCAATTTTTTTTTGTAATTTGTTGGTGTGATGAAGTTTTTTGGATTTGATCTGCGGATTTCATGTGTAGCAGGTAGATCTAGCTTTCCCCCTCTTTTCCCCAATTTCCATCCACAAAATCTTCCGAATTTTGCCCCGGATTTGACCTTTCCACGCGGAGTTCATCGAGTTCATCCACGGATCCAGAGCCCGGACATCAGGCCCGTGACCCCCGTACATCCCGCCATCCCGGACATTCGGCCCCTAAGCCCAGACATCCGGCCCCTAACAACAACAACTCCATCCACCGCCCCGTTTCCCGCCTAACTTTCACCAAATTTTGTTCCGGTGTCCACGTACACTTTCGCATACCACCATCACTTCCAGATACCACCACCGCTTTCCGCGAGCCCCACCATTGCTTACCCGCTAGCACCTCCGTCAATTTTGACACATTTTGGTCTTTGTGAATTTGAATTGTGGTTCCCGTGTCCTATTGTGTTTCGGCTATATAGGTATGGTTCGACATCAACATCACCACCGCTCATCTTCGCCAAGGACTCATCATCACCAACAACCGTCCTTGCTTACAAATGACTACCTCGACGGTAACCTCGACGACATCTTTGTCTATTCCTTGCCATTGCATTGATAACCACCATAGCCTAATTTTGCGTTGCTTTCCCATCGAGACTAGCCTTTGAGTACTGTCGGCAACATGACTTGTGCAGATTAGTGATCATACTTCCCATAGCATACATACCATATCATCATGGTGCCTATCTTGGTATCATATTTTGTGTCACAAAGTTGTCAACGCATATACACAATTGCTATCTTGGTTCGTGAAGTTTTGCAGGAGAGAGCTCAAAAGAGAAAGATCCAAACAAGCTTTTGAGCAAAAGGGAAGGATAAGGAAAGAGCTTATAAGCAAGAACCATGGCATCATACTACATTAAGATTATCATACTCGGTCATCTTGGATCATATCACCGGAATACCATACATATAGCATACTTGGGATAGAAGTCGTTGCATATTTGCTTAATAGGTTGTGCACAAGTTTCGTATCCGCCTATTGTGCAATCATGTTGCATCAAGAGCATTTTCATGGATTCCACATTTTGACTCATTCCCTGGTTGCACGACCCCACTTATCTATTTGCGTGTGTGTTTCCGTGTACCCTACCTTGCTATTGGTCTACTTGTTGCATTTGCAAATTTGCAAATCTTTTCCAACATTATTGAGGCTCACTAACAATTGCATCAAATTTTGTTCCACCATCCTAACCGAGCTCCACCATAAGCTTTTACTTGTGTAGGTGTGAGAACCGACAAGAATTGGTACCAATTGTGCTATTTCCTTGTTCCACATTTGAGTGAACATTGATCCATCTTCAACATCGGTCAAGGTACATTTGGTATAAGTTCTTCTCTTTCTCCCACTCACATATTTGCTTGGAATGATGGATAGGCCAAGTTCTTGTACCAACCCACTCTTCATCGAGCAAGACGACGACATGTCATCATATGTCACCAAGAGCCACCTCTTCGGTGCAGAAAGAGCTTTGCATCAAGAACAACAAGCAATGAGCGACCACATCGACAATCTCGCCACCGACTTTCGACTATCCGAGCAACGAACAAGAGAATACTTCGACAATAAGCTCGACGCACACAAACAAGAGAACGATGCAAGAATGGACGAGAGTCATGCCTTGTTGGTAAACTGCTCTTCTACCACTCCGTCCTACTCAAGACGAAGCCGCTCGAGTCGACACTCCAACGACACCCTCTCCGGCTCAAGTACACCAACATCGAACATGCTACGTCGAGCCGCGCGCCAAGACCGCCAAGCAACTCGCAATCCTCTACATGGCAATCATCCACAAGAGCAATTCGATGAGCAAGCACACCGTCATCACCGAAACCAAGCTACTCTTGCACAAGCACAAGAAAAGCAACGTCAACGTCACCAAGAGGAAGAGCGAGCGTGCCAACACCAAGACGAACAAGATGTCGAGGCTCAACGTCTTCAACAACAACAACATGAAGCTCAAGCACTTGAGGCGCAACGTGCCCTTCAAGAGTCAAGTCGAGCCATCGCCAACCGCAACCGAGATACACGCAATCAAGAAGAAGCACTTCGCGAAGAAATCCAAGAGAGGAACCATCCAGCAAGAGTGCATCGTCAAGTTCCTCAAGCTCGACAAGCTCCTCCACAACTGATACGTCTCCAACATATCTATAATTTATGAAATATTCATGCCATGTTTACAATAATTTTATATGGTTTTGGTATGATTTGCATGGAACTAACCCGGATTGATGCTGTTTTCAGCAGAAGTACCATGGTGTCGTTTTTTGTGCAGAAATGAAAGTTCTCCAAATGAGCTGAAACTTTTTGACGATTTTTTGGAACAAAAGAGACCCCCGAAGCTTCGTGGGAGGGCTAGAATAGCCACAAGGAGGGCACAACCCACCATGGCATGCCTGGGCCCTTGCCCGTGCCCCGGTGTATCGTGCTCACCTCGAGGCCCATCTGGACGTGAGACCGATGCCAAAAATTCCTATAAATAGAGAAACCATCAGAAATAACCCCGGATCGAAAGTTCGGCCGCCGCAAGCCTTTGTAGCCACCGAAAACCAACCGGGAGCCCGTTCCGGCACCCTGCCAGAGGGGGAGATCATCACTGGTGGCCACCACTATGAGGAGGGAGTAGTCCACCCTCGGGGCTGATGGTTTGTACCAGTAGCTATGTGTTTAATCTCTCTCGCACGATCTTGAGATGTCACGATCTTGATGTATCATGGGCTTTGTTAACGTAGATGGATCATATGATGTTTCTCCCCTCTCTACACTTGTTGTGATGAATTGAGTCTTTACCCTTTAAAGTTTTGTCTTGTCGGGTTGAATGTTCAGATCTGAGAACGCATGATATATGTCTTGCATATGAATACCAGTGGTGACAATGGGGTATTATTTTGATTCACTTGATATATGTTATGGCACTCAACTTGCGGATTCTCGAGGTGAGTTTGGGGTAATCTATGCATAGGGGTTGATGCACATTTTTATTATCTTTTCTCCAATAGAAACTTTGGGTCTCCTTGTTGTTCTTTGTGTGGATTGAGTATTATGAATCTGAGATTGTTTGATACATATCGTATAGTTAACTCACGGGTACTCGCGGTGACATTGGGGTATCTAGGTGACATTAGAGTTGGTTGATATGTATCATATGGTGATATTTTAGTACGAACTCTTGATTAGATCGATTGGAAAGAATAGCTTCCTGTTATTTTAGTAGGAACTCTAGGATAGATTGATCGGAAAGAATATCTTTGAGGTGGTTTCGTACCCTACAAACAATTTCTATCTTTTGTTCTCCGCTAATAGGAACTCGGGAGTGATTCTTTATTGCACTTTGAGGGATAATCATATGATCCAACTATGTTAGCATTGTTGAGAGATTGCACTAGTGAAAGTATGCACCCTAGGCCTCATTTTCCATTATTGCAATACCGTTTGTGCTCTGTTTTATCATTTACTACCTTGCTGTTTTTATTGTTCGCACTACAAAAACTCATATATACAATCCATACTATACTTTTATCACCATCTCTTCGCCGAACTAGTGCACCTATACAATTTGCTATTGTATTGGGTGTGTTGGGGACACAAGAGAATTCTCGTATTTGATTATAGGGTTGCTTGAGAGAGACTATCTTCATCCTACGCCTCCCACGGATTGATAAACCTTAGGTCATCCACTTGAGGGAAAATTGCTATTGTCCTACAAAACTCTGCGCTTGGAGGCCCAACACGTGTCCACAAGAATAAAGTTGCGTAGTAGACATCAAGCTCTTTTCTGGCGCCGTTGCCGGGGAGGTGAGTGCTTGAAGGTATATCTTTAGATCTTGCAATCGAATCTTCTAGTTTCTTGTTTTATCACTAGTTTGGTTCATAAAAGAAAACTACAAAAAAATGGAATTGGGGTTGCAACATATTATTGATCATGTTTATGATGTCTTTCTTGAAAATGATGGTTTAGAAAATTGTTCTCAATTGTTAGAACAAGAAGTCAATAAAATGTTTGGCACAAATTATTTGAATGATGAGCATGATTGCAATATTGTTAGTATGAATTCTTTGAACATCCAAAATGATAATGATGATTGCATTAGCCATGATAATGATGTCTCCTATAAGAATGTCAATTTTTGCGGAATAAATTGGGAGTGCCCACGCACACCAAAACGGGGAGATAGATTTTGTAAGAAGCATAACTATTTAGAAACAAAAAAGTTGCAAGATAGGTGCTACATCTTGAGCTTGCGTTGGTTCCTTGAAGAGGAGAGGGTGATGCAGCAATAGTAGCGTAAGTATTTCCCTCAGTTTTTTAGAACCAAGTTATCAATCCAGTAGGAGGCTCCTCAAAAGTCCCACGCACCTACACAAACAAACTGAGAACTCGCAACCAACACAATAAAGGGGTTGTCAATCCCTTCACGGCCACTTGCAAAAGTGAGATCTAATAAAGATAGTAAGATAAGATAAATATATTTTTGGTATTTTATAATATAGATGCAAAAAAGTAAAGATGCAAATAAAAGTAGATTGAAAGCAAATATGATAAGAGATAGACCCGGGGGCCATAGGTTTCACTAGTGGCTTCTCTCAAGATAGCATAAGTATTACGGTGGGTGAACAAATTACTGTCGAGCAATTGATAGAAAAGCGCATAGTTATGAGATTATCTAGGCATGATCATGTATATAGGCATCACGTCCATAACAAGTAGACCGACTCCTGCCTGCATCTACTACTATTACTCCACACATCGACTGACTCCTGCCTACATCTAGAGTATTAAGTTCATAAGAACAGAGTAACGCATTAAGCAAGATGACATGATGTAGAGGGATAAACTCAAGCAATATGATATAAACCCCATCTTGTTATCCTTGATGGTAACAATACAATACGTGCCTTGCAACCCTTTCTGTCACTGGGTAAGGACACCGCAAGATTGAACCCAAAGCTAAGCACTTCTCCCATGGCAAGAAAGATCAATCTAGTAGGCCAAACCAAACTGATAATTCGAAGAGACTTGCAAAGATAACTCAATCATACATAAAAGAATTAGAGAAGATTCAAATATTATTCATATATAAACTTGATCATAAACCCACAATTCATTGGATCGCGACAAACACACCACAAAAAGAGTATACATCGAACAGATCTCCACGAGAGAGGGGGAGAACATTGTATTGAGATCCAAAAAGAGAGAAGAAGCCATCTAGCTAATAACTATGGACCCGTAGGTCTGTGGTAAACTACTCACAACTCATCGGAGGGGCAAGGATGTAGATGTAGAGGCCCTCCGTGGTCGATTCCCCCTCCGGCAGAATGCCGGCGAAGGCTCCAAGATGGGATCTCGCGGATACAGAAGGTTACGGTGGTGGAAATTGTGTTTCGTCCTCCTCCTGGATGTTTTCGGGGTACGTAGGTATATATAGGAGGAAGAAGTACGTCGGTGGCCACCCGAGGGGCCCACAAGACAGGGGCGCGCCCTATAGGGGGGCGCACCCTCCTATCTCGCGGGAGCCTTGGCTGCTTCTTGACTTGCACTCCAAGTCCTCGTGATCACGTTCGTTCCAAAAATCACGCTCCCGAAGGTTTCATTCCGTTTGGACTCCATTTGATATTCCTTTTCTTCGAAATACTGAAATAGGCAAAAAAAAGCAATATGGGTTGGGCCTCCGGTTAGTAGGTTAGTCCCAAATATGATATAAATGTGTAAAATAAAGCCCATAAACATCCAAAAGGGGTAATATAATAGCATGGAACAATCAAAAATTATAGATACGTTGGAGATGTATCAAGCATCCCCAAGCTTAATTCCTGCTCGTCCTCGATTAGGTAAATGATAAAAAAGAAATTTTTGATGTGGAATGCTACCTAGCATAATTTATAATGTATTTTTCTTTATTGTGGCATGAATGTTCAGATCCAAATGATACAAAATAAAAGTTCATATTGACATAAGAAATAGTAATACTTCAAGCATACTAATCAAAGTAATCATTGTTGGGGAACGTAGTAATTTCAAAAAATTTCCTATGCACACGCAAGATCATGGTGATGCATAGCAACGAGAGGGGAGAGTGTTGTCCACGTACCCTCATAGACCGTAAGAGAAGCGTTATGACAACGCGGTTGATGTAGTCGTACGTCTTCACGATCCGACCGATCCAAGCACCGAACGTACGGCACCTCCGAGTTCAGCACACATTCAGCTCGATGACGATCCCCGGACTCCGATCCAGCAGGGTGTCGGGGATGAGTTCCGTCAGCACGACGGCATGGTGACGATGATGATGTTCTACCGACGCAGGGCTTCGCCTAAGCACTGCAACGATATGACCGAGGTGGAATATGGTGGAGGGGGCACCGCACACGGCTAAGGAACGATCACGTAGATCAACTTGTGTATCTATGGGGTGCCCCCTGCCCCCGTATATAAAGGATTGGAGGAGGGGGAGGGCTGGCCTAGCTATGGCGCGCCCTGGAGGAGTCCTACTCCCACCGGGATTAGGATCCCCCCCCTTCCATGTAGTAGGAGTAGGATTCAAGGAAAGGGGAGAGAGAAGAGAAGGAAGGAGGGGGCGCAGCCCCTCCCCCTAGTCCAATTCGGACTAGGCCTTGGGGGGGCGCCCAACCTCTCCTCTCTCTTTCCCCTAAAGCCCAATAAGGCCCATATACTCCCCGGCGAATTCCCGTAACTCTCCGGTACTCCGAAAAATACCCGAATCACTCAGAACCTTTCCGATGTCCGAATATAGTCGTCCAATATATCAATCTTTATGTCTTGACCATTTCGAGACTCCTCGTCATGTCCCCGATCTCATCCGGGACTCCGAACTCCTTCGGTACATCAAAACTCATAAACTCATAATAAAACTGTCATCGAAACCTTAAGCGTGCGGACCCTACGGGTTCGAGAACTATGTAGACATGACTGAGACACGTTTCTGGTCAATAACCAATTGCGGAACCTGGATGCTCATATTGGCTCCCACATATTCTACGAAGATCTTTATCGGTCAAACCGCATAACAACATACGTTGTTCCCTTTGTCATCGGTATGTTACTTGCCCGAGATTCGATCGTCGGTATCTCAATACCTAGTTCAATCTCGTTACCGGCAAGTCTCTTTACTCGTTATGTAATGCATCATTCCGCAACTAACTCATTAGTCACATTGCTTGCAAGCCTTATAGTGATGTGCATTACCGAGAGGGCCCAGAGATACCTCTCCGACAATCGGAGTGACAAATCCTAATCTTGAAATACGCCAACTCAACATGTACCTTCGGAGACACCTGTAGAGCTCCTTTATAATCACCCAGTTACGTTGTGATGTTTGGTAGCACACAAAGTGTTCCTCCGGTAAATGCGAGTTGCATAATCTCATAGTCATAGGAACATGTATAAGTCATGAAGAAAGCAATAGCAACATACTAAACGATCAAGTGCTAAGCTAACGGAATGGGTCAAGTCAATCACACCATTCTCCTAATGATGTGATCCCGTTAATCAAATGACAACTCATGTCTATGGCTAGGAAACTTAACCATCTTTGATTCAACGAGCTAGTCAAGTAGAGGCATACTAGTGACACTATGTTTGTCTACATATTCACACATGTATTATGTTTTCTGGTTAATACAATTCTAGCATGAATAATAAACATTTATCATGATATAAGGAAATAAATAATAACTTTATTATTGCCTCTAGAGCATATTTCCTTCAGTCTCCCACTTGCACTAGAGTCAATAATCTAGTTCACATCGCCATGTGATTTAACACCAATATACACATCTGTATGTGATTAATACCCATAGTTTACATCGTTATGTGATCAACACCCAAAGGGTTTACTAGAGTCAATAATCTAGTTCACATCGCTATGTGATTAACACCCAAAGAGTACTAAGGTATGATCATGTTATGCTTGTGAGAGAAGTTTAGTCAACGGGTCTGTCACATTCAGAGCCGTATGTATTTTACAAATATACTATGCCTACAATGCTCTGCACGGAGCTACTATAGCTAATTGCTCCCACTTTCAATATGTATCCAGATTAAGACTTAGAGTCATCTGGATCAGTGCCAAAACTTGTATCGACGTAACCCTTTACGATGAACCTTTTTGTCACCTGCATAATCAAGAAACATATCCTTATTCCACTAAGGATAATTTTGACCAATGTCCAGTGATCTACTCCTAGATCACTATTGTGCTCCCTTGCCAAACCAGGGCAGAGTATACAATAGGTCTGGTCCATAGCATGGCATACTTTTATAGAACCTATGATTGATGCATAGGGAATGACTTTCATTATCTTTCTATTTTCTGCTGTGGTCAAGATTTGAGTCTTACTCAATTTCATACCTTTGAAACACAGGCAAGAACTCTTTCTTTGACTGCTCCATTTTGAACTACTTCAAAATCTTGTCAAGGTATGTACTCATTGAAAATCTTATCAAGCGTCTTGATCTATCTCAATAGATCTTGATGCTCAATATGTAAGTAGCTTTACCGAGGTCTTTCTTTGAAAAAACTCCTTTCAGACACTCCTTTATGCTTTGCAGAATAATCCTACATTATTTCCGATCAACAATATGTCATTCACATATACTTATCAGAAATGTTGTAGTGCTCCCACTCACTTTCTTGTAAATACAGGCTTCACCGCAAGTCTGTATAAAACTATATGCTTTGATCAACTTATCAAAGCGTATATTCCAACTCCGAGATGCTTGCACCAGTCCATAGATGGATCGCTGGAGCTTGCACATTTTGTTAGCACCTTTAGGATTGACAAAACCTTCTGGTTGCATCATATACAACTCTTCTTTAAGAAAACCATTAAGGAATGCAGTTTTGACATCCATTTGCTAGATTTCATAAAATGTGGCAATTGCTAACATGATTCGGACAGACTTTAAGCATCGCTACAGTTGAGAAAATCTCATTGTAGTCAACACCTTGAACTTGTCAAAAACCTTGTTGCGACAAGTTGAGCTTTGTAGATAGTAACACTACTATCAACGTCCGTCTTCCTCTTGAAGATCCATTTATTTTCTACGGTTTGCCGATCATCGGGCAAGTCCACCAAAGTCCACACTTTGTTCTCATACATGGATCCTATCTCAGATTTCATGGCCTCCAACCATTTTGCGGAATCTGGGCTCATCATCGCTTCCTCATAGTTCATAGGTTTATCATGGTCTAGTAACATGATTTTCAGAACAGGATTACCGTACCACTCTGGTGCGGACCGTACTTTGGAAGATCTACGAGGTTCTGTAGTAACTTGATCTGAAGTTTCATGATCATCATCATTTGCTTCCTCACTAATTGGTGTAGGTATCACTTGAACTGATTTCAGTGATGAACTATTTTCCAATTCGGGAGAAGGTAAAGTTACCTCATCAATTTCTACTTTCCTCCCACTCACTTCTTTCGAGAGAAACTCCTTCTATAGAAAGGATCCATTTTTAGCAACGAATCTTGCCTTCGGATCTGTGATAGAAGGTGTACCCAACAGTTTCCTTTGGGTATTCTATGAAGACGCACTTCTCCGATTTGGGTTTGAGCTTATCAGGATGAAACTTTTTCACATAAGCATCGTAGCCCCAAACTTTAAGAAACGACAACTTGGGTTTCTTGCTAAACCACAGTTCATATGGTGTCATCTTAACGAATTTAGATGGTGCCCTTTGAACGTGAATGCAGCTGTCTCTAATGCATAACCCCAAAACGATAATGGTAAATTAATAAGAGACATCATAGATCGCACCATATCCAATAAAGTGCGGTTACGACGTTCGGACACACCATAACGTTGTGGTGTTCCAGGTGGCATGAGCTGTGAAACTATTCCACATTGTTTTAATTGAAGACCAAACTCGTAACTCAAATATTCGTCTCCGCGATCAGATTACAGAAACTTTATTTTCTTGTTACGATGATTTTTCCACTTCAATCTGAAATTCTTTGAACCTTTCAATTATTTCAGACTTATGTTTCATCAAGTAGATATACCCATATCTGCTCAAATCATTTTGTGAAGGTCAGAAAATAACGATACTTGCCACGAGCATCAACACTCATCGGATCGCATACATCGGTATGTATTATTTCCAATAAGTCAGTAGCTCGTTCCATTGTTCCGGAGAACGGAGTTTTGGTCATCTTGCCCAAAAGGCACGGTTCGCAAGCATAAAATGATTCATAACCAAGTGATTCCAAAAATCCATCTTTATGGAGTTTCTTCATGCGCTTTACACCGATATGACCCAAACGGCAGTGCCACAAATAAGTTGCACTATCATTATTAACTTTGCATCTTTTGGCATTAATATTATGAATATGTGTATCATTACGATCGAGATCCAACAAACTATGTTCATTGGGTGTATGACCATCGAAGGTCTTATTCATGTAAACAGAATAACAATTATTCTCTAACTTTAAATGAATAACCGTATCGCAATAAACACGATCAAATCATGTTCATGCTCAACACAAACGCCAAATAACACTTATTTAGGTTTAACACTAATCCCGAAAGTATAGGGAGTGTGCGATGATGATTATATCAATCTTGGAACTACTTCCAACACTCATCGTCACTTCCCCTCAACTAGTCTCTGTTTATTCCGTAACTCCTGATTCGAGTCACTAATTTTTAGCAACCGAACAAGTATCAAATACTTAGGGGCTACTATAAACACTAGTAAGGTACACATCAATAACATGTATATCAAATATACCTTTGTTCACTCTGCCATCCTTCTTATCCACCAAATATTCAGGGTATTTCCGTTTCCAGTGACCGTTTCCTTTGCAGTGTAAGCACTCAGTTTCAGGCTTTGGTTCAGCTTTGGGCTTCTTCGTGGGAGTGAAAACTTGCTTGTCATTCTACTTGAAGTTCCCTTTCTTTCCCTTTGCCCTTTTCTTGAAACTAGTCATCTTTTCAACCATCAACACTTGATGCTCTTTCTTGATTTCTACCTTTGTCGATTTCAACATCACGAAGAGCTCGGGAAACGTTTTCGTAATCCCTTGCATACTATAGTTCATCACAAAGTTCTACTAAGTTGGTGATGGTGACTAGAGAACTCTGTCAATCACTATCTTATCTGGAAGATTAACTCCCACTTGATTCAAGCGATTGTAGTACCCAGACAACCTGAGCACATGCTCACTAGTTTAGTGATTCTCCTCCATCTTTTAGCCATAGAACTTGTTGGAGACTTCATATCTCTCAACTCGGGTATTTGCTTGAAATATTAACTTCAACTCCTAGAACATCTCATATGGTCCATGACGTTCAAAACGTCTTTGAAGTCCCGATTCTAAGCTGTTTAAGCATGGTGCACTAAACTCTCAAGTAGTCATCATTTTGAGCTAGCCAAACGTTCATAACGTCTGCATCTGCTCCTGCAATAGGTTTGTCACCTAGCGGTGCATCAAGGACATAATTCTTCTGTGCAGCAATGAGGATAAACCTCAGATCACGGATCCAATCCGCATCATTGCTACTAACATCTTTCAACACAGTTTACTCTAGGAACATATCAAAATAAACATATGAAAGCAACAACGCGAGCTATTGATCTACAACATAATTTGCAAAATACTACCAGGACTAAGTTCATGATAAATTTAAGTTCAATTAATCATATTACTTAAGAACTCCCACTTAGACAGACATCTCTCTAGTCATCTAAGTGATCACGTGATCAAAATCAACTAAACCATGTCCGATCATCACGTGAGATGGAGTAGTTTTCAATGGTGAACATCAATATGTTGATCATATCTACTATATGACTCACGCTCGACCTTTCGGTCTCCGTGTTCCGAGGCCATATCTGTATATGCTAGGCTCGTCAAGTTTAACCTGAGTATTCCGCGTGTGCAACTGTTTTGCACCCGTTGTATTTGAACGTAGAGCCTATCACACCCGATCATCATGTGGTGTCTCAGCACGAAGAACTTTCGCAACGGTGCATACTCAGGGAGAACACTTCTTGATAATTTAGTGAGAGATCATCTTAAAATGCTACTGTCAATCAAAGCAAGATAAGATGCATAAAGGATAAACATCACATGCAATCAATATAAGTGATATGATATGGCCATCATCATCTTGTGCTTGTGATCTCCATCTCCGAAGCACCGTCATGATCACCATCGTCACCGTCGCGACACCTTGATCTCCATCGTAGCATCGTTGTCGTTTACGCCATCTATTGCTTCTACGACTATCGCTACCACTTAGTGATAAAGTAAAGCAATTATAGGGCGCTTGCATTTCATACAATAAAGCAACAACCATATGGCTCCTGCCAGTTTTTGATAACTCCGTTACAAAACATGATCATCTCATACAATAAAATATAGCATCACATCTTGACCATATCACATCACAACATGCCCTGCAAAAACAAGTTAGACGTCCTCTACTTTGTTGTTGCAAATTTTACGTGGCTGCTACGGGCTGAGCAAGAACCGTTCTTACCTATGCATCAAAACCACAACGATAGTTTGTACAGTTGGTGCTGTTTTAACCTTCGCAAGGACCGGGCGTAGTCACACTCGGTTCAACTAAAGTTGGAGAAACTGACACCCGCTAGTCACCTGTGTGCAAAGCACGGCGGTAAAACCAGTCTCGCGTAAGCGTACGCGTAATGTCGGTCCGGGCCGCTTCATCCAACAATACTGCCGAACCAAAGTATGACATGTTGGTAAGCAGTATGACTTGTATCGCCCACAACTCACTTGTGTTCTACTCGTGCATATAACATCAACGCATAAAACCTAGGCTCGGATGCCACTGTTGGGGAACGTAGTAATTTCAAAAAAATTCCTACGCACACGCAAGATCATGGTGATGCATAGCAACGAGAGGGGAGAGTGTTGTCCACGTACCCTCGTAGACCGTAAGAGAAGCGTTATGACAACGTGGTTGATGTAGTCGTACGTCTTCACGATCCGACCGATCCAAGCACCGAACGTACGACACCTCTGAGTTCAGCACACGTTCAGCTCGATGACGATCCCCGGACTCCGATCCAGCTGGGTGTCAGGGATGAGTTCCATCAGCACGACGACGTGGTGACGATGATGATGTTCTACCGACACAGGGCTTCACCTAACCACTGCAACGATATGACCGAGGTGGAATATGGTGGAAGGGGGCACCGCACACGGCTAAGGAACGATCACGTAGATCAACTTGTGTATCTATGGGGTGCCCCCTGCCCCCGTATATAAAGGAGTGGAGGAGGGGGAGGGCCGGCCTAGCTATGGCGCGCCCTGGAGGAGTCCTACTCCCACCGGGAGTAGGATTCCCCCCTTCCATGTAGTAGGAGTAGGAGTCAAGGAAAGGGGGGAGAGAAGAGAAGGAAGGAGGGGGCGCAGCCCCTCCCCCTAGTCCAATTCGGACTAGGCCTTGGGGGGGTGCCCAACCTCTCCTCTCTCTTTTCCCTAAAGCCCAATAAGGCCCATATACTCCCCGGCGAATTCCCGTAACTCTCCGGTACTCCGAAAAATACCCGAATCACTCGGAACCTTTCCGATGTCCGAATATAGTCGTCCAATATATCGATCTTTACGTCTCGACCATTTGAAGACTCCTCGTCATGTCCCCGGTCTCATCCGGGACTCCGAACTCCTTCGGTACATCAAAACTCATAAACTCATAATAAAACTGTCATCGAAACCTTAAGCGTGCGGACAACGGGTTCGAGAACTATGTAGACATGGCCGAGACACGTTTCTGGTCAATAACCAATAACGAAACATGGATGCTCATATTGGCTCCCACATATTCTACGAAGATCTTTATCGGTCAAACCGCATAACAACATACGTTGTTCCCTTTGTCATCGGTATGTTACTTGCCCGAGATTCGATCGTCGGTATCTCAATACCTAGTTCAATCTCGTTACCGGCAAGTCTCTTTACTCGTTATGTAATGCATCATTCCGCAACTAATTCATTAATCACATTGCTTGCAAGGCTTATAGTGATGTGCATTACCGAGAGGGTCCAGAGATACCTCTCCGACAATCGGAGTGACAAATCCTAATCTTGAAATACGCCAACTCAACATGTACCTTCGGAGACACCTGTAGAGCTCCTTTATAATCACCCAATTACGTTGTGACGTTTGGTAGCACACAAAGTGTTCCTCCGGTAAACAGGAGTTGCATAATCTCATAGTCATAGGAACATGTATAAGTCATGAAGAAAGCAATAGCAACATACTAAACGATCAAGTGCTAAGCTAACGGAATGGGTCAAGTCAATCACATCATTCTCCTAATGATGTGATCCCGTTAATCAAATGACAACTCATGTCTATGGCTAGGAAACTTAACCATCTTTGATTTAACGAGCTAGTCAAGTAGAGGCATACTAGTGACACTATGTTTGTCTATGTATTCACACATGTATTATGTTTTCCGGTTAATACAATTCTAGCATGAATAATAAACATTTATCATGATATAAGGAAATAAATAATAACTTTATTATTGCCTCTAGGGCATATTTCCTTCAGTCATGTCTTCTCAAAATAACATGGCCAAAGAAAGTTATCCCTACAAAATCATATAGTCTGGCTGTTGCTCTATCTTCATCACACAAAATATTTAATCATGCACAACCCCGATGACAAGCCAACCAATTGTTTCATACTTTAATAATCTCAAACTCTTTCAACTTTCACGCAATACATGAGCGTGAGCCATGGACATAGCACTATATGTGGAATAGAATGGTGGTTGTGGAGAAGGCAAAAAAAGAGAAGATAGTCTCACATCAACTAGGCGTATCAACGGGCTATGGAGATGCCCATTAATAGATATCAATGAATGTTAGTAGGGATTGCCATGCAACGGACGCACTAGAGCTATAAATATATGAAAGCTCAACAAAAGAAACAAAGTGGGTGTGCATCCAACTCGCTTGCTCATGAAGACCTAGGGCATTTTTGAGGAAGACATTCATTGGAATATACAAGCCAAGTTCTATAATGAAAAATTCGCACTAGTATATGAAAGTGACAACATAAGAGACTCTCTATCATGAAGATCATGGTGCTACTTTGAAGCACAAGTGTGGAAAAAGAGATTGTAGCATTGTCCCTTCTCTATTTTTCTCTCATTTTATTTTATTTCTTTTCTTCTTTTCTTTTTTTTCTTTTTTCTTTGGCCTTCTTTTTTGGCCTTTTTTTTTCTTTCTTTTTTTTTCTTTTTGTAAAGTCCGAAGTCTCATCCCAACTTGTGGGGGAATCATAGTCTTCATCATCCTTTCCTCACTAGGACAATGCTCTAATAAGATCATCACACTTTTATGGATTTACAACTCAAGAATTACAACTCAAAGCTAGAACAAGATATGACTCTATATGAATGCCTCCGGCGGTGTACCGGGATATGCAATGAATCAAGAGTGACATGTATGAAAATTATGAAGGTGGCCTTGCCACAAGTACAATGTCAACTACATGATCACGCAAAGATCAATATGACAAAAGTAATGTGTGTCATATGAATGGAACGGTGGAAAGTTGCATGGCAATATATCTCGGAATGTCTATGGAAATGCCATAATAGGTAGGTATGGTGGCTGTTTTGTGGAAGGTATATGGTGGGTGTATAGTGCCGGCGAAAGTTGCGCGGCACAAGAGAGGCTAGCAATGATGGAAGGGTGAAAGGGTGCATATAATCCATGGACTCAACATTAATCAAAACAACTCATGCACTTATTGCAAAAATTTAGAAGTCATCAAAAACCAAAGCACTACATGCATGCTCCTAGGGGGATAGATTGGTAGGAAAAGACCATCGCTCGTCCCCGACCGCCACTCATAAGGAAGACACTCAATAAGTAAAATTGTGCTCCAACTTCATCACAAAGCGGTTCACCATACGTGCATGCTACGGGAATCACAAACTTCAACACAAGCATTCTTTAAATTCATAATCACCCAACTAGCATAACTTTAATATCACCACCTCCATATCTCAAAACAATTATCAAGCATCAAATTGATCATAGCATCCAATTCACTTTCTATGATAGTTTTTATTATACCCAACTTGGATGCTCATCATTCTAGGACCAACTTTATGACCATAGAAAATACCATGCTGTTCTAAAAGACTCTCAAAATAATATAAGTGAAGCATGAGAGACTAGAAATTTCTTCAAAATTAAGATACCACCATGCTCTAAAAGATATAAGTGAAGCACTAGAGCAAAAACTATCAAGCTCAAAAGATATAAGTGAAGCACATAGAGTATTCTAGCAAATTCTAATCAAATAGACTTCACCCAAAAGGTGTACAGCAAGGATGATTGTGGTAAACTAAAAATCAAAGACTAATATAATACACGACGCTCCAAGCAAAACACATATCATGTGGCGAATAAAAATATAGCTCCAAGTAAAGTTACCAATGAACGAAGACGAAAGAGGGGATGCCTTCCCGGGGCATCCCCAAGCTTAGGCTTTTGGCTATTCTTGAATATCTTGGGGTGCCTTGGGAATCCCCAAGCTTAGGCTCTTTCCACCCTTTATTCCATAGTCCATAAAAGCTTTACCCAAAACTTGAAAACTTCACAACACAAAACTCAACAGGAAATCTTATAAGCTCCGTTAGTGAAAGAAAACAAAACCACCACATAAGGTACTGTAATGAACTCATTCTTTATTTATTTTGGTGTTAAACCTACTGTATTCCAACTTCTCTATGGTCTATAAACTATTTTACTAGCCATAGATGCATTGAAATAAGCAAACAACACACGAAAAACAGAATCTGTCAAAAACAGAACAGTCTGTAACAATCTGTAACTAACGCAAACTTCTGGAACACTAAAAATCCTTCCAAAATACGAAGTCATGGGAATTTGTTTATTGATCAGTAGCAAAAAGAATAAATGAAAAATCATGTTTCTGTGATTTAACAAAATTATATTCGTACGTGCAAAGTTTCTGTTTTTCAGCAGAATCAAATCAACTATCATCATAGGTTATCCTATAGGTTCTACTTGGCACAAACAGTAACTAAAAGATAAAAATACATCTAAACAGAAGGTAGATGCAAGATTTATTACTAATAGGAGCAAAAACAAAAAAACACAAAGAAAATTGGGTTGCCTCCCAACTAGCGCTATCGTTTAACGCCCCTAGCTAGGCATAAAAGCAAAGATAGATCTAACGAGTGCCATCTTTGGCACTAGGAGAGGAGGATCTCCTTTCTATGGCATTAATTCTTCTATTTAAGGTAAGCACATGGCCATTAATGGAATAAGTAAGATTAAGCATGTTACGGAAGTTTACCTCTAAACTAGACTTCATCTCTTTAATAATTTCATTTTGATAAAAGCACAAGAGAGTAGTTGATTCAACCTTATCATTCATAGGGTACCCAAATATGGTTTTCATATTTTCATAAGTGTCTATAGCATCTCCTTCAAGAAAACCTCCTTCAAAAATAGAATCTAAAACTTGTTTAAAAGAAGCGGGCAAGCCAACATAGAAACTTTTTAAGTAATCTTCAATTCTATATTGAGGCACATAGTAGCCCGAATCCTTAATAACCTATCCCAAGCATCTTTTAAAGACTCATCAAGTAAATAGCAAAAAATTCCGGAGTCATCCTCATCAAAATTATTCAAGCTCTCATTGGAGACCCTGGTGGGTCTTTCTATAGCATCATTAGTCATGAGCTTAGAGAGGATAGAGGGGTTATCCAAGGTACTAGAACCTAGGAAAGGGCCCTTAGTTCTTTTTGATTCGGCCATAGCAACGGAAGGGCAAAAGGAAAAAGGAGAAGAAGAAGATTGGGAAAGAGAGGGCGAATAAAATGGCAAGGGTGAAGTGGGGGAGAGGAAAACGAGAGGCAAATGGAAAATAATGTAAATGCGAGGGAGATGGGTTTGTGATGGGTACTTGGTATGTATTGACTTGAGCGAAGACCTCCCCGGCAACGGCGCCAGAAATCCTTCTTGCTACGTCTTGAGCTTGCGTTGGTTTTCCTCGAAGAGGAGAGCGTGATGCAGCAATAGTAGCGTAAGTATTTCCCTCAGTTTTTGAGAACCAGGGTATCAATCCTTTAGTAGGCTCCTCAAAAGTCCCACGCACCTACACAAACAAACTGAGAACTCGTAACCAACGCAATAAAGGGGTTGTCAATCCCTTCACGGCCACTTGCGAAAGTGAGATCTAATAAATATAGTAAGATAAGATAAATATATTTTTTATTTTATAATATTGATGCAAAAAAGTAAAGATGCAAATAAAAGTAGATTGAAAGCAAATATGATAAGAGATAGACCCGGGGGCCATAGGTTTCACTAGTGGCTTCTCTCAAGATAGCATAAGTATTACGGTGGGTGAACAAATTACTGTCGAGCAATTGATACAAAAGCGCATAGTTATGAGATTATCCAGGCATGATCGTGTATATAGGCATCACGTCCATAACAAGTAGACCGACTCCTGCCTGCATCTACTACTATTACTCCACACATCGACCGTCTCATGCCTGCATCTAGAGTATTAGGTTCATAAGAACAGAGTAACGCATTAAGCAAGATGACATGATGTAGAGGGATAAACTCAAGCAATATGATATAAACCCCATCTTGTTATCCTCGATGGCAACAATACAATACGTGCCTTGCAACCCTTTCTGTCACTGGGTAAGGACACCGCAAGATTGAACCCAAAGCTAAGCACTTCTCCCATGGCAAGAAAGATCAATCTAGTAGGCCAAACCAAACTGATAATTCGAAGAGACTTGCAAAGATAACTCAATCATACATAAAAGAATTAAGAGAAGATTCAAATATTATTCATAGATAAACTTGATCATAAACCCACAATTCATCGGATCTCGACAAACACACCGCAAAAAGATTTTACATCGAATAGATCTCCACAAGAGAGGGGGAAAACATTGTATTGAGATCCAAAAAGAGAGAAGAAGCCATCTAGATAATAACTATGGACCCATAGGTCTGTGGTAAACTACTCACAACTCATCGGAGGGGCAAGGATATTGATGTAGAGGCCCTCCGTGGTCGATTCCCCCTCCGGCAGAACACCGACGAAGGCTCCAAGATGGGATCTCGCGGATACAGAAGGTTACGGTGGTGGAAATTGTGTTTCGTCCTCCTCCTGGATGTTTTCGGGGTACGTAGGTATATATAGGAGGAAGAAGTACGTCGGTGGCCGCCCGAGGGGCCCACGAGACAGGGGGTGCGCCCTACAGGGGGGTGCGCCCTCCTATCTCGTGGGAGCCTCGGCTGCTTCTTGACTTGCAGTCCAAGTCCTCTGGATCACGTTCGTTCCAAAAATCACGCTCCCGAAGGTTTCATTCCGTTTGGACTCCGTTTGATATTCCTTTTCTTCGAAATACTGAAATAGGCAAAAAAACAGCAATATGGGCTGGGCCTCCGGTTAGTAGGTTAGTCCCAGAAATGATATAAATGTGTAAAATAAAGCCCATAAACATCCAAAAGGGGTAATATAATAGCATGGAACAATAAAAAATTATAGATACGTTGGAGACGTATCAAGCATCCCCAAGCTTAATTCCTACTCGTCCTCGAGTAGGTAAATGATAAAAAAGAAATTTTTGATGTGGAATGCTACCTAGCATAATTTATAATGTAATTTTCTTTATTGTGGCATGAATGTTCAGATCCAAATGATACAAAATAAAAGTTCATATTGACATAAGAAATAGTAATACTTCAAGCATACAAATCAAAGTAATCATGTCTTCCCAAAATAACATGGCCAACGAAAGTTATCCCTACAAAATCATATAGTCTGGCTGTTGCTCTATCTTCATCACACAAAGTATTTAATCATGCACAACCCCGATGACAAGCCAAGCAATTGTTTCATACTTTAATAATCTCAAACTCTTTCAACTTTCACGCAATACATGAGCGTGAGCCATGGACATAGCACTATATGTGGAATAGAATGGTGGTTGTGGAGAAGACAAAAAAACAAGAAAACAAATTGCCAACTATCTAAAGACAAGAAAACGAATTGCCAACTATCTAGAGGAAATTTATATGTTTTGTGCGGAAAATTGCATTGAGAATCCTTATATTGCCAACTATCTAAAGACAAGAAAACAAATAGAGTATAAAGAGAGTACTAATGAAAGTGAAAATATTTCCCAATACCCTCCTAGTGTTTATTATGATGAATCAGGTAACAAGGAGGAGCATCCAATCAATCTCTTCAACAAGAAGCTCAAAAAAATTTGATTAAACCCACACGTGAGGTGGTCAAGAAGAAAAAGAAAAGAAGAAAATGTAGAGGTAAAAAGGAAACTCTCCCAAGTAATATTGCTCCTATCACCATTGTGCCTCATGAAAGTGAATCAAATATGTTGATGGAGGATGATGATATTGAGTATGATTTTGTGATGCCTACTACTTATTGTGATGATTATGATTGGGAAGACAATGATGTCTCTTATGACCTTGAAGATCTTTTTGGCACTTGCTTAGAAGAATATGGTAATAATGTTTGCTATACCATTGGTGCCATTCATGCTATTGATAAGAATGATTATGATGATATGCAAACCCACAAGCTTGGGGATGCTATGTTTGATGAGTATGAAATGTTTGAAGATTTATTTGTTGAAAATAATGCTTGTCCCAAGCTTGGGGATGCTTTGCATAATGAATATGATCCTTTGATTCCTTCTACTTTCGATAAGAAAATTTATTATGATGATAGCATGCCTCCTATTTATGATGATTACAATGATGAAAGTGGGTTTGTAAGAGTGTCAACTCTAGGTAGTAGTGATCCCACTATTCTGGATGGTGTTGTATCTTATTACAATATTGACGAAAGTGGATTTGAAGAGGTTATTGATACGTCCAATTTGCATCATGCTTTTATATCGATATTTATTGCATTATGGGTTGTTATTACACATTATGTCACGATACTTATGGCTATTCTCTGTTATTTTACAAGGTTTATCATGAAGAGGGAGAATGCTGGCAACTGGAATTCTGGCTGGAAAAGGAGCAAATATTGGAAACCTATTCTGCACAGCTCCAAAAATCCTGAAACTCCACAGAAGTCACTTTTGGAATTAATAAGAATTATTGAGCGAAGAAAATACCAGAGGGGGCCCACACCCTGGCCAGGAGGGTGGGGGCGCCCCCCCCCTACTGGGTGCGCCCCCTGTCTCCTGGGCCCCATGTTGGCCCTCCGGTGCCCATCTTCTGCTATATGAAAGCTTTTACCCTGGAAAAAATCATAAGCAAGCTTACGGGACGAAACTCCGCCGCCACGAGGCGGAACCTTGGGGGAACCAATCTAGGGCTCCAGCGGAGCTGTTCTGCCGGGGAAACTTCTCTCTAGGAGGGGGAAATCATCACCATCGTCATCACCAACGATCCTCTCATCGGGAGGGGTTTAATCTCCATCAACATCTTCACCAGCACCATCTCCTCTCAAAACCCTAGTTCATCTCTTGTATCAAATCTTGTATCAAAACCACAAATTGGTACCTGTGGGTTGCTAGTAGTGTTGATTACTCCTTGTAGTTGATGCTAATTGGTTTACTTGGTGGAAGATCATATGTTTAGATCCTTAATGCATATTAATACTCCTCTGATCGTGAACATGAATATGCTTTTTGAGTAGTTACGTTTGTTCCTGAAGTCTTGCTATTAGTAGTCATGTGAATTTGGTATTCGTTCGATATTTTGATGAGATGTATGTTGTCTCTCCTCTAGTGGTGTTATGTGAACATCGACTACATGAAACTTCACCATTATTTGGGCCTAGAGGAAGGCATTGGGAAGTAATAAGTAGATGATGGGTTGCTAGAGTGACAAAAGCTTAAACCCTAGTTTATAAGTTGCTTTGTAAGGGGCTGATTTGGATCCACTAGTTTCTTGCTATGGTTAGGTTTACCTTAATACTTCTTTTATAGTTGTGGATGCTTGCAATAGGGGTTAATCATAAGTGGGATGCTTGTCCAAGAAAGGGCAGTACCCAAGCACCGGTCCACCCACATATCAAATTATCAAAGTACCGAACGTGAATCATATGAGCATGATGAAAACTAGCTTGACGATAATTCCCATGTGTCCTCAGGAGCACTTTTCTCATTATAAGAAATTGTCCAGGCTTGTCCTTTGCTACAAAAAGGATTGGGCCACCTTGCTGCACTTTATTTACTTTCATTGCTTGTTACCCGTTACAAATTATCTTATCACAAAATTATCTGTTACCTACAATTTCAGTGCTTGCAGAGAATACCTTACTGAAAACCGCTTGTCATTTTCTTCTGCTCCTCGTTGGGTTCGACACTCTTACTTATAGAAAGGACTACGATAGATCCCCTATACTTGTGGGTCATCAAGACTCTTTTCTGGCGCCGTTGCCAGGGAGTGAAGCGCCTTTGGTGAGTGGAACTTGGTAAGGAAACATTTATATAGTGTGCTGAAATTTTCTGTCACTTGTTACTATGGAAATTAATCCTTTCAGGGGCTTGTTTGGGGTATCTTCGCCCCGACCAGTAGAGCAAATAGTTGCTCCTCAACCTACTGAACCTACTGAAAATGTTTACTTTGAGATTCCTTTGGGTATGATAGAGAAACTGCTAGCTAATCCCTTTGCAGGAGATGAAACATTGGATCCCGATTTACACCTTATCTTTGTGGATGAAGTTTGTGGATTATTTAAGCTTCCAGGTATACCCGATGATGTTGTTAAGAGGAAGGTCTTCCCTTTATCTTTGAAGGGAGACGCGTTGACATGGTATAGGCTATGTGATGATGCGGGATCTTGGAACTATAAACGATTGAAGTTGGAATTTCACCAGAAGTTCTACCCTATGCATCTTGTTTATCGTGATCGTAATTACATATATAATTTTTGGCCTCGCAAAGGAGAAAGCATCGCTCAAGCTTGGGGGAGGCTTAAGTCAATGTTATATTCATGCCCCAATCATGAGCTCTCAAGAGATATGATTATTCAAAAAAATTATGCCCGGCTTTCTCTCAATGATCGACTATGCTCAATACTTCCTGTGCTGGTTCTTATATGCTGAAGACTATTGAATTCAAGTGGGACTTATTGGAAAGAATTAAACGCAACTCTGAAGATTGGGGTTCCGACGATGGTAAGGAGTCAGGTATAGCACCTAAGTTTGATTGTGTTAAATCTTTTATGGATACCGATGCTTTTCATGGATTTAGCGCTAAATATGGACTTGACTCTGAGATAGTAGCTGCTTTTTGTGAATCTTTTGCTACTCACGTTGATCTCCCTAAGGATAAGTGGTTTAGATATAATCCTCCCACTGAAGTAAAAGTAGTTGCACCTATTACAATTGAAGAAAAGACTATCACTTATAATGATCCTATTGTTCCTACTACTTATGTTGAGAAACCACCTTTTCCTGTTAGGATAAAGGATCATGCTAAAGCTTCAACTGTTGTTCGTAAGAGTAATACTAGAACTTATACACCCCCTGAGCAAATCAAAGTTGAACCTAGTATTGATATGGTTAAAGATCTCTTGGATGATAATATAGATGGGCATGCTATTTATTTCTATGGTGAAACTACTAATATTGCTAGACCAGATGCTAAGATACATAGACCTGTTGTAGGCATGCCTGTTATTTCTATTAAAATAGGAGATCATTGTTATCATGGCTTATGTGATATGGGTGCTAGTGCTAGTGCAATACCCTTTTCCTTATATAAAGAAATTATGCATAATATTGTACCCGCTGAGTTAGAAGGTATTGATGTTACTATTAAGCTTGCCAATAGGGATACCATTAAACCAGTTGAGATTGTTAGAGATGTTGAAGTCTTGTGTGGGAAAGTTAAATATCCTGCGAATTTTCTTGTTCTTGGTTCCCTACAAGATGCCTTATTTGCATATGTTTGCTTGGTTGATGATTCTATTTGAGGATAGGACTATTAAATACGCAGAGGCATTTAGTATGCAATATTGAATAATAATTTTAGTAATTTGCTACAGTAGATAATGATGAGGTTTTTCATTGATTTATACTAACTTATCTCATGAGTTCTTGTTGAGTTTTGTGTGGATGAAGTTTTTGGGATTTAGGGAAACCGTGATATGAGATAAATTAAGGATACACAAAAGCTCAAGCTTGGGGATGCCCAAGGCATCCAAATTTAATATTCCAAAAAGTCTCAAGCATCTAAGCTTGGGGATTCATGGTAGGCATCCCACCTTTCTTCTTCAAAAATTATCGATTAGTATCGGTTGAGCCTACGTTTTTGCTTCTTCACATGATGTGTGCTATTCTTGGAATGTCATTTTGTTTTGTTTTGCTTGCTGTTTTAATAAAATACTTAGATCTGAAAGTTTTAAAATAAAAGAGAGTCCTCAAATAGCTACCCATTTACATAACTACTCACTTGATCTTCACTTATATCTTTTTGGAGTAGTTTATCATTTACTCTCGTGCTTCACTTATATCCTATGAGCCAACTGTTGAATGAATTGAATATCATGAAGTTGAAATTATAAAATCATATCATGCCTAGAGATAGCTTCACATTGGGTTTAGAAAGTGAAATCTTTTGAGGCTTGACAATCACAATATTGGTCATACAAGCAATTCACGAATGATTAGTAGAAGGAAGAGAACTTTCACATGCAAATGCACTATCTTGGAAATCTTTTGTGATTGTGAGCCCCAAGCAAAATATTATATGCCAAAATTGTCGACGTTGGACAAGGAAGACAACATAATGATTTATGTTTGTTCATATTCACATAGAATTTATATTGTCATAAATCCTTCAACATGTGGTGCTTGCCTCCTATCTTTGCTAGCCAAAAATTCCGCACCAAGTAGAGATACTACTTATGCATCCAAAAACCCTTAAACCCAAATCTTATTTTTGAGGGCCCACCATACCTACATATGGATTGAGCAAGATCCTTCAAGTAAGTTGTCATCGGTGCAATAAGGCAATAAAAATTGATTCTAAAAGTGTTAGATCATTTAGTGTAAGAGAAAATTGAGCGTTGTACGAACTTGTGATGGCAAAGAATAAAAGTGACAGACTGCATAATAAAGGTTGCTATCATAAGGGGCAATATAATGTGGCGTTCTTTTACACCAAGGGGTTGAGCATACAAACAAATAAGCGCATGGCAACCTCTGCTTCCCTCTGCGAAGGGCCTATCTTTTACTTTTATGTATTTACTTTCATGCAAGAGTCAAAGTTTTTCTCTCTATTCCTTTTTATTTTTCTCCTTTGACAAGCATCATGTGGTGAGGAAAGATCTAGGCACATATATCCAGTTGGATATGGGTAGCATGAGTTATTATTGTTGACATCACCCTTGAGGTGAATACGTTGGGAGGCAAAATTATAAGCCCCTATCTTTCTATGGGTCCGGTTGAAATGTTTTGCTCATGTGTATGCGGTGAGTGTTAGCAATCATAGAAGACTACATGATGGTTGAGTATGTGGAGCTCTTACTTACACTCTGTTGAATAAGTTCACTTGCAATTGCTTGGTGACTGAGAACATAGGTTGTTGAGTTTCAAGAGAATTCATTATTTGAACCTTAACATGTGAATTGGTTCCTACTATAACATGAGAAGTTTTATAAGAAAAAAATTGTTGTTATGATGCTAGGAAAAGTGATTGAAATTGTCATTGATCAAACTCGTGCACTTTGCTAGCATTCACACTTCATAAATTATTTCTTTTATCATTTACCTACTCGAGGACGAGTAGGAATTAAGATTCGCGATGCTGATACGTCTCCAAATATCTATAATTTATGAAGTATTCATGCCATGTTTACAATAATTTTATATGCTTTTGGTATGATTTGCATGGAACTAACCCGGACCGACGTTGTTTTTAGCAGAACTACCATGATGTTGTTTTTTGTGCAGAAATGGAAGTTCTCCAAATGAGCTGAAACTTTTTGACAATTTTTTTGGAACAAAAGAGACCCCCTAAACTTCGTGGGAGGGCCAGAAGAGCCACGAGGAGGCACAACCCACCGGGGGGCGCCTGGTTCCTTGCCCGTGCCTTGGTGTATCGTGCTCACCTCGAGGCCCATATGGACGTGAGACCGACGCCAAAAATTCCTATAAATAGATTAATAGAGAAACCATAAGAAATAACCCCAGATCAGAAGTTCCACTGCCGCAAGCCTTTGCAACCACCGAAAACCAATCGGGATCCCGTTCCGGCACCCTGCTGGAGGGGGAGATTATCACCGATGGCCATCTTCATCATCCCGGCGGCCACCACGATGAGGAGGGAGTAGTCCACCCTCGGGGATGAGGGTTTGTACCAGTAGCTATGTGTTTAATCTCTCTCTCGTGATCTTTAGATGTCACGATCTTGATCTATCATGGGCTTTGTTAACGTAGATGGATCATATGATGTTTATCCCCTCTCTACACTTGTTGTGATGAATTGAGTCTTTACCCTTTGAAGTTTTGTCTTGTCGGATTGAATGTTCAGATCTGAGAACACATGATATATGTCTTGCATATGAATACCCATGGTGACAATGGGTATTATTTTGATTCACTTGGTATATGTTATGGCACTCAACTTGCGGATTCCCGAGGTGACTTTGGGGTAATCTATGCATATGGGTTGATGCACGTTTTTATTATCTTTTCTCCAATAGAAACTTTGGGGTCTCCTTGTAGTTCTTTGTGTGGATTGAGTATTATGAATCTGAAATTGTTTGATACATATCATATAATTAACTCATGGGTACTAGCGGTGACATTGGGGTATCTAGGTGACATTAGAGTTGATTGATATGTACCATATGGTGTTATTTTAGTATGAACTCTTGATTAGATCGATTGGAAAGAATAGCTTGTTGTTATTTTAGTACAAACTCTAGGGTAGATTGACTGGAAAGAATAGCTTTGAGCTGGTTTCGTACCCTACAAACAATTTCTATCTTTTGTTCTCCGCTAATAGGAACTCGGGAGTGATTCTTTATTGCACTTTGAGGGATAATCATATGATCCAACTATGTTAGCATTGTTGAGAGATTGCACTAGTGAAAGTATGCACCCTAGGCCTCATTTTCCATTACTGCAATACCGTTTGTGCTCCGTTTTATCATTTACTACCTTGCTGTTTTTTATTGTTCGCACTACAAAAACTCATATCTACTATCCATACTATACTTCTATCACC
This sequence comes from Triticum timopheevii, assembly GCA_963921465.1. Classification (NCBI taxonomy): domain Eukaryota; kingdom Viridiplantae; phylum Streptophyta; class Magnoliopsida; order Poales; family Poaceae; genus Triticum; species Triticum timopheevii. Next base: position 407,443,558 of record OY997274.1, on the reverse strand, counting down.
ATCTCTTCGCCGAACTAGTGCACCTATACAATTTGCTATTGTATTGGGTGTGTTGGGGACACAAGAGATTTCTCATATTTGATTACAGGGTTGCTTGAGAGAGACTATCTTCATCCTACACCTCCCACGGATTGATAAACCTTAGGTCATCCACTTGAGGGAAAATTGCTACTGTCCTACAAAACTCTGCGCTTGGAAGCCCAACACATGTCTACAAGAATAAAGTTGCGTAGTAGACATCCACAACCTCAAGTTCAGCAAGAGCATGATGACTATGCAAACCCTCCACGCCAAGAGCAATATGAGGTTGACAGTCATCCACGTCAAGGGCGTCATCATCACCCTCGACCCCAACACAATGAAGAATAACGCTATGGCAAGCTCAAGTTCACCATGCCCAAGTTCAATGGAAGCAATGATCCCGAAGAGTACCTTTCATGGGCATTGAAGGTCGACAAGATTTTTCGTTTGCACAACTATGAGGAAGAGAAGAAGATCGCTATGGCATCCCTTGAGTTCCAAGACTATGTGCTCATATGGTGGGAACAAGTCCTTGAGCGTCGAGAAGCAAGAGGTGAACCACCAATCACCACTTGGGATCAAATGAAGGATGTCATGCGAGCACGCTTTGTGCCAACATACTACAACCGTGACCTGTTCAAGAAACTCCAACTCCTCAAGCAAGTAACAAAGAGCGTTGAAGAATACTACAAGGAAATGGAGATTGCCATGATTAGAGCCAATGTCACGGAAGATGATGAGCAAACTATGGCCCGTTTCTTGAATGGCCTCAATCATCCCATCAAGAAGATTTCCGACTTCCAACCCTACTCCAACCTCATTGAGCTAGTACATCAAGCTACCAATGCGGAACGTCAAGTGCAAGATGACTTCAAGTATGCCAAGTACTCTTCCAAGAGCTATGGCTTCTCCAACAACCAAGCTTCAACGACTCAAACACCTTCTACCTCAACCAAGCCATCTACAAGCAACGACGACAAGTCGTGTTACAAGAAAACTTTCACAAACTCAAGTCGTCCTCCTACTACAAGCAGCTTCAAGCTGCGAGTTTCATCAACTACTCCAACCGATGAGACCATCAAGACAAGTTCCATCAAGTGTTTCACATGCGGCGGCCAAGACCACAAGTCCTTTGAGTGTACCAACAAGTGCACCATGATCCTCAACGACGAAGGCACATATGACTCCATGAGTGAAGAGGAGATGGAAGCCCTTGAGCAAGTGGCCATGCACCGGCGCGTGAACGAAGATGAAGATGATCAAGTCTTTTGTGATGAGGATTCGAGCCCCGGTCTCGTTGTCTCCAAAGTCTTGACTCTTCAATAACAACAAGAAGAAGACCAACGATGCCACATCTTCCACACAAAGGCCGGCATCAATGGAAGGTTCGTCAAGGTCATCATCGATGGAGGTAGTTGCCACAACTTGGCAAGTGAAGAACTATGCTCCAAGCTCCAATTGGTCAAGATGAAGCACCCGCACCCCTACAAGGTCCAATGGCTAAGCGATTCCGGCGCTATCCAAGTCGAGCATACGGTGCAAGTTTCATTCAAGATAGGAGCATATGAAGACACTTTGGAGTGTGATGTCGTCCCGATGTCCATTTGCCACCTCCTTCTTGGTCGACCATGGCAATTTGACCGAGGCGTCATCCACAACAGGCGTACCAATCACTATATATTCAAGATGAAAGGAAAGGAGTACGTGCTACAACCTATGTCTCCAAGTCAAGTGATAGCCGACAAGCAAGCCACCCATCATGGAGAAAAGAGTGAGAGAGTGACCCACCCAAAAGAGAGTGAGCGCCACAAGCCAAAATCGAGTGCCTCCATGATGAGCGACAAGAAAAACTTAGTCCTATTTGCCACCAAAAGTGAGATGAGAGAAGTGTGTGAGAACCCATCAAGTGTTATGCACTATGTCATTGTGTGCAAGGACGAGGCACCAAAAACTAACACCTCTCACGATCTACCTTTAGTGTTCTCTTCTCTTTTGCAGGAATTTCAAGATGTTTTCCCCGCCAAGCTAACTCAGGGTCTGCCTCCACTACGAGGCATTGAACACCAAAGCCTCATCCTCGGAGCACCCCTACCTAACAAGGCTCCTGTGACGCCCCCAATTCAATCATACACTAATCATGCACACAAACGTGTACGATCAAGATCAGGGACTCACGGGAAGATATCACAACACAACTCTAAAAACATAAATAAGCCATACAAGCATCATATTACAAGCCAGGGGCCTCGAGGGCTCGAATACAAGTGCTTGATCATAGACGAGTCAGCGGAAGCAACAATATCTGAGGACAGACATAAGTTAAACAAGTTGCCATAAGATGGCTAGCACAAACTGGGATACAGATCGAAAGAGGTGTAGGCCTCCTGCCTGGGATCCTCCTAACTACTCCTGGTCGTCGTCAGCAGCCTGCACGTAGTAGTAGGAACCTCTAGTGTAGTAGTCGTCGTCGACGGTGGCGTCTGGCTCCTGGGCTCCAACGTCTGGTTGCGACATCCGAGAAGAAGAGGAAAACGGGGAAAAGAGGGAGCAAAGCAACCGTGAGTCTCATCCAAAGTACTCGCAAGCAAGGAGCTACACTACATATGCATGGGTATATGTGTAAGGAGGCCATATCAGTGGACTAAACTGCAGAATGCCAGAATAAGAGGGGGATAGCTAGTCCTATCGAAGACTATGCTTCTGGCAACCTCCGTCTTCCAGCATGTTGAAGAGAGTAGATTGAAGTCCTCCAAGTAGCAACGCATAACATAATCCTACCCGGCGATCCTCCTCTCGTCGCCCCATGGAAAAGCGATCACCGGGTTGTCTGTGGAACTTGTCTGGGTGTGTTTTATTAAGTATCCGGTTCTAGTTGTCGTAAGGTCAAGGTACAACTCCGGGTCGTCCTTTTACCGAGGGACACGGCTATTCGAATAGATAAACTTCCCTGCAGGGGTGCACCACATAACCCAACACGCTCGATCCCATTTGGCCGGACACACTTTCCTGGGTCATGCCCGGCCTCGGAAGATCAATACGTCGCAGCCCCACCTAGGCACAACAGAGAGGTCAGCACGCTCGTCTAAATCCTATGCGCGCAGGGGTCTGGGCCCATCGCCCATTGCACACCTGCATGTTGCGTACGTGGCCGGTGAGCAGACCTAGCAACCTCCATTACAAAGGAAGTTGCGTTACGCAGTCCAACCCGGCGCGCGCCGCTCAGTCGCTGACGTCACGAAGGCTTCGGTTGATACCACGACGTCGAGTGTCCATATCTTTCCCGCGTAGTTGGTTAGTGCGTATAGGCCAGTGGCCAGACTCAGATCAAATACCAAGATCTCGTTAAGCGTGTTATTATGAAGCAACCGCGGACGCCGACCAGGGCCAGGCCCACCTCTCGCCTAGGTGGTCTCAACCTGCCCTGTCGCTCCGCTACAAAGTAACAGTCGGGGGCCGTCGGAAACCCAGGCCCACCTCTACCGGGATGGAGCCACCTGTCCTTTCAGCCCCCACATCGGAATCACTTGCGGGTACTCAACGAGCCAACCCGACTTTAGTCACCATCTGTATAGTATGTATATATGTATAGTATATACCCGTGATCACCTCCCAAGTGATCACGGCCCGATAGTATAGCAAGGCAAACTGACAAGAATGTAGGGCCAATGATGATAAACTAGCATCCTATACTAAGCATTTAGGATTGCGGGTAAGGTATCAACAGTTGTAGCAACAATGACAGGCTATGCAACAGAATAGGATTAATCGAAACAGTAACATGCTACACTACTCTAATGCAAGCAGTAGAGGGTAGAATAGGCGATATCTGGTGATCAAGGGGGAGGGGGGCTTGCCTGGTTGCTCTGGCAAGGAGGGGTCGTCAACTCTGTAGTCGAACTGGGGTCGCCGGTAGTCTCAGGGTCTACCGGAAAGAAGTAATGGAGGGGGAACACAATAAATAACAAAGCAATCAAAGCATCACAAAGCATAACATGGCAATACGCAGTGCTAGGTGTGCCCTAACGTGGTAGTAGGTGATACCGACGAAGGGGGGAAACATCCGGGAAAGTATCCCCGGTGTTTCGCGTTTTTGGACAGATGAACCGGAGGTGAAATGTTGCAAGTTCGCTATGCTAGGGACGCGTGGCGGACGAACGGGCTGCGTATTCGGATTCGTCTTGTCATTCTGAGCAACTTTCATGTACAAAGTATTTACATCCGAGTTACGGTTTATTTTCTATTAATTTTCAAAGTTTTATTAATATGCTACAATTTCTGAAATTAATACTAATTCAAAAATAATAGCAAAATGCTATGTGCACACATTGAGGTGTACACAGCAGGGTGCTACAGGTGATGACATGTAGGGCCCTGTTGACTGCCTAGTGAGCAGTCAACAGTGGGCTGTTGACTGGTCAAAGGACCGGTGGGCCCCACATGTCATTGACTGTACCTAAACAATTAATTAAAAGCTAACTTAGTTAATTGGGGGCCACATGTCATCTACACATTTGACTAAGTCAACAAATAAACTAACTACATAGGCCAGCAGCAGCTATTCAGAGCAGCAAACACGTCAGCGACAACAACTAACCAGCGGTAGCAGAAAGAGCAGGAGGAGGAGGAGGAATCAGCAGCGGAAAGCGATAGTATCTAGCAGCCAGGAGCAGGAACAGTGACTAACTAGCAGGAGCAGCAGCAAAACAGCAGCGTAGCAGCGACAGGCAGCAGCAGGGGCAAGCGGGAGGAACGGCCGAGCGGGCGCGGCGTGCCGGCGCGCGGTCAGGGCTCGGCCCAGGGCGTGGGCAGGCCGCGGCGGAGCGTAAGGTAGCGAGCGTCGCACGGGGCCGGTGAGCCCGGGTAGAGGCGGACGCTTGCGGGACGCCGGCGTGCGGCAGCATGCGGCTTGCGAGTACAGAGGACGACGATGAGGACCAAACGGGCATCTCCAGCAACGATTTGAGCGGCCGCTGCTACCTAATCAAATCGGCGCGACGTCGCGCGTTGAACGAAATCAACGACACAAGCAGAGATGGCCGGAGTTGGCCGAAGCAATGACGGCGAGCGGCGGCCGGAGCAAGAGCTCAACGGATATGGGGATACGCAGGGAGAATGACCAAACAAACGGCTCAGGCGGCACCACAGGGACGCCACAAGCACGTTGACGTGCTTGCCTGGCCCTAGAGTACATGATACTGATGGTGACGAGCTCGACGGCGGCGACAGAGCTTCGGTAGCGATGGTAGTAGCAGCAGGAAACAACGAACCAAGCCTAGAGGAGAGGGGTTTCGACCGGGAGCTCACCGTGAGGCGCATGAAAGGCCGGTGGGAGTTTAGTAGCTGCAGGAGGCGGTGAATCGTTGGCGGCGAGCTTCGAGCACCGATGAAGAAGACGAAGTCGATGCCGATGATGTAGAGCGCCTGGCCTCGCGTGCGTTGGTGAGAAGGAAGAGGACGTCGAGGTGGATCTCCTGGACATGGCGGTACGGCGTGGAGCACTCTGTGGCTTCGTGGGCGACGGATCGATGGTGACGACAGAGACTACCATGGCGGGGGAGGACGAAAGCGGCGTGGGGAAGGGAGAGGATTTGCGCTAGGGTTCGCCGAGGGGCACGGGGACGGTCTTATACAACTCGGGGGCTGGCCGGATGATCGACACGGCGCCATCATCCGCCATGGAGGCGTGGATGTGAGCCACGATCCCCCGGAATTTCCTATTTGGCGCGTATGAGCCCGCTTGCGAACCGGCGCCTGCAGCGCTCGCGCGATGGGCCGGCCCAATAGATTTTTCTCTTCTCCGTTTTAATCAGAGAAAAACCAGTGTTAGCTGTGATTCGAACCAGGAACCTCCTGCACATAGTACCGCAGATGCAACCAGCATGCCAACCCACCTTATTTTTTTAGAATGAACTTTTACAGCCTTTTACCCTTTTCCTTTTTACCTTTTTCTGTTTTTCTGTGTTAGCTTTCTTTTACGTTTTTTTCAATGAACTTTTTTCAAAATCATTGAAATTACTTTCAAATTCGATGAACTTTTTTCTAATTCGATGAACTTTTATCGAAATCAATGAACTCTTCTCAAAATCCGATCAACTTTTTATCTAAATCAATGAACTTTTTCAAAATTCATGAACTTTTATGAAAATCGATGAACTTTTTCAATTTTCTTGAAGTATATTGAATTTCGTAAACTTTTTCGATCCATGAACTTTTTTCAAAATAGTGAACTTTTATGAAAATTGATGAACTTTTTTCAATTTTCTTGAACTATATTGAATTTCGTGAACTTTTTCGATCCTTGAACTTTTTTCAAACTCATGAACTTTTTTAAATTCTTTAACTTTTCTGAAATTAGTGGACCTTTTCAAATTTATGAACTTTCTCTTGAACTAGTGAACTTTTTTTAATTTTCGTTAACTTTTTTTTAATATCTGAACCATTACTTTTTGAAACAATTTCGTGAACTTTTTTTTAATATGGGAACTTCTAAATTTTGGACCAGCGCAGCTGTAATTGCACTTAAATATCACGTAGTACTAGTGGTAAGTATTATAAGGTGGCTGCAGTGGCTAGCGAAGCGCGTGCAGGATGCAGCGGCGCGAGTTCGAATCCCCAACAAAATTAACATTTTTCCTAGGATTTTTTGTTGTTGCTGCTTGTTCGTGGGCCGGCCCAGCGCGGGGCGCCTGCAGCGCCGTATAGGAGCTCCCCGATCCCCCTCCCATGAACAGGAGGTAGGGGATCGCTACGGGATGGGCTGGGCCGCACAGTAGTTTCCTATGGCCCAGTAGCACACTAGGCTTTCCCCTTTACTTTTCCTTTGTCTTTCTGCCTTTTCTATTTTTATTTTATAGTTTATGTTTTATTTTAAATACCTTTTAGTTTTAGTTTTTTAAATTATGAACTTAGCCCCTAAATTAGTATTATCAATTAGGATACTGCCACAATTAGTTTGGCTTCAAAACAAAATGGTTTAATATTTCTACAATTTAAAAAGCATTTATTTAATTGCTTTAACTACTATTTTAATTATTTTAGAGTATTTAAACACTTTATAAAAGTGTGGTTTATCCAACATAATTACTTATGAATTATTTGGCACATCCTGAACATTTTAGTTTTACTGTTTGAAAACTTTTGTGGTTTGCCTTTAACTTAAATTTGAATTTGAATCGTATTGAACTAACACAAGATCAGCAACAGTAATCGTGGTGACGTGGCATCATTAATAGAGGTTCACTGTAGCTTAATTATCCGGACGTCATAGCTCCCTACCGCGTCAACCCTGAGGAGACTAAGGAGATCCAACGGCAAGTACAACAACTCATCGACAACGGTCATGTACGTGAAAGCCTGAGCCCTTGTGTCGTTCCCGTAATCCTTGTCCCAAAAGATATACGGTACTTATCGCATGTGTTCCGATTGTCGTCCCATCAATGCTATCACCGCTAGATATCGTTACCCTATTCCACGCCTAGATGATATGCTTGATGAGCTTAGCAGAGCCACCATCTTCTCGAAGATTGATCTTAAGAGTGGCTACTATCAAATACGCATCCAAGAAAGTGATGAATGGAAAACCACATTTAAGACCAAATTTGGCTTATATGAATGGCTTGTTATGCCAATGGGTTTATCCGAAGCACCCTGTACTTTCATGCGAGTCATGCATTTTGTTCTTCGACCCTATATTGGTGTATTTGTTGTGGTCTATTTTGATGATATTCTTGTCTTTAGCAAATCTCTCAAAGATCATGTCACCCATCTTAGAACCATGTTGCAAACCCTTAGAAAAGAGCGCCTTTATGCTAATATGGACAAATGCATTTTTGGTGTTGATAAGCTTGTTTTCTTGGGTTTCGTTGTGTCTTCTAAGGGTGTTCATGTAGATGAATCTAAGATCAATGCTATTAAAGCTTGGCCCCAACCAACCAACTCACAACAAGTGCGTAGTTTTCTTGGTTTAGCCGGTTTCTATCAAAGATTTGTGAAGGATTTTAGCACCATTGCTTCACCTTTGCATTCTTTGAGTAAGAAAAATGTGCCTTTTGTTTGGGGACCATCCCAAGATACCACATTTAATGAGCTTAAAAATTTGCTTACTCATGCTCCCTTGCTTGCATTACCCAAATTTGACAAACCTTTTGAAATTCATGGCGATGCTAGTGGTAATGGCATAGGAGGTGTGTTAACGCAAGAGAAGCGCCCCATAGCATATTTTAGTGAGAAACTTTCCGGAGCACAACTCAGTTATCCCATCTATGACAAAGAGCTATATGCTTTAGTGCGAGTTTTGCGTGAATGGAAACATTATCTTCGCCCTCATGAATTTATCATCCATACCGATCATGAAACGCTTAAGTATCTTAAGGGTGAAACTAAGTTGAACAAGCGTCATGCTAAAGTGGAGTGAATTCATTGAGTCTTTTCCTTATGTCATCGAGTACATCAAAGGTAAGGAAAATGTTGTGGCGGATGCTCCTTCCCGCATATGCATGCTTGTCACTAAATTTGAATTGAGTGTCATTGGCTTTGAGCACATAAAAGACTTGTATGCACATGATCCTAGTTTTGCAATTCCTTATGCCAAGTGTTTGACGCATACATCTTGGGAACGCTATTACATCAATGATGATTACCTTATGAGAGCTAACAAACTTTGCATTCTCTGAGTCTTCTCTTCGTTTGCTCCTTTTGCAAGAGGCTCATGGAGGCGGACTAATGGGACACTTTGGACGCGACAAGTCATTCGCTACGCTCTCCAAGAACTATTTTTGGCCCAAGATGTTCCACGACGTCTCACGCTTCACCAACCGATCCTCTACATGTCGCAAAGCTAAGTCAAAAGCTCAATCCAATGGTCTTTACATGCCCCTTCCTATTCCGTATCAACCTTGGGAAGACATTAGCATGGACTTTGTACTTGGTTTGCCTAGAACTCAAAATGGAAAGGATTCCGTGTTTGTTGTTGTGGGCCTATTCTCTAAGATGGTCATTTTATCCCATGCAACAAGATAGACGATGCTTCACATATTGTAAATCTTTTTTGTAGGGAAGTCTTGCGCCTACATGGAGTGCCAAAGACGATTATCTCGGACCGTGACATCAAGTTTTTGAGTTACTTTTGGAAGAATCTATGCGCCAAGCTCGGAATCAAGCTCTTGTTCTCTTCGGCATACCATCCTCAAACCGACGGCCAAACGGAGGTGACAAACCACACACTCTCCACTCTACTATGCGTGTTGATCAAGAGGAACACCAAGGAGTGGGAGGAGTGCCTACCCATCACTGAGTACGCCTACAACCACGCAAGACATTCGACTACCGGCAAGTCCCCTTTCGAGGTCGTCTACGGTTTCAACGCGTTGTCCCCATTGGACATTCTTCCTCTACCACTACAAGAGCGCATCAACATGGACGCGAGTGCCCGAGTGAACTACCTCAAGAAGATGCATGAGGATACAAGGCACACCATCGAGCGCCAAGTACAATGATTCGCGACCAAGCTCAACATCAACAAGCAACCCATGATATTCAACATTGGAGATCTTGTGTGGCTACACCTTCGCAAGGAACGCTTCCCCAAGGAACGCAAGTCCAAACTTCTACCACGAGCCGATGGACCCTTCAAGGTGCTTGAACGCTACAACAACAACGCCTACAAGATCAACATCCCACGCGACAAGTACTCCGTGAGCGACATCTTCAACATCAAAGATCTCTCCCCGTACCATGGTGACGAGGATTTTGATCCGAGGTCGGATCTTTCCCAAGGGAGGGGAGATGATGTGGAGCATCTTACGGTCATCCCCATGGACCCATCATCGTCTTGCCAAGTGCCAAGAGGACCTATGACACGAGCACGAGCTAGAGCTCTCGAGACCGAGGTGACTTCTTTCCTTAGTGATATCACGTATGATCCACTCGAGACATGGCTACTACCTAAGTCCGGAATATTGTGCATGATTAGGTACCAAGAGGACCCTCCCGAGGATGCACGTGAAGACGGACAAGTCCCCAAGTTCACGAATGAAGAGAACCAACGAAAGGAGTCAAGAACAGCTCCCAGGACCCGGACATCCGGCCATGACCCCAGACATCCGGCCCCTAGAGGTGACGCCTGCAGCAAAGGACCAGCGGCCAAGTCTACAGGGCCCGGACATACGGCGGCCAACCCGGACATCCGGCCCGACGCCCCGGAAATTTGGCTCTCAGCCCGGATATCCGGACAAGTCTTCCCGAGGGCAACAAAACCAGCCCCATCAACCCGGACATCCGGCTTCAACCCAGACATCCGGCCCCTCGCGAAGACCGGGACATCCGGCCTGACGCCCGGACATCCGGACCAGCCCTATCCAGAGAGCATCAAGACAGTGCCAGGCCAGCCCGGACATCCGGCATTTAGTGAACGCCCGGACATCCGGCTCGACGCCCGGACGTCCGGCCTCTCCTGTCTGCATACAGTTAAGGGCCTAGGCCCATGTACCCCTTCGCCCACCTAGATTATATATACTCCTCCTCCGCCCTCTTTCTAGGGTTAGCATTGTGATAGCTCATATTTGAGATAGAGCTTTGCTCATCCACTTGGTTACTTCTCCTCGGAGCTCACGACCTCTTCGGAGAAGATCCCCCAAGCGGATTCAAGACCCCATCACGGGAAGACCCTTCAAGACCTCCTCACGGAGAAGAACTTTTGTATCGTCCTTTGTTGACCTTGAATCATGTATCACTCTTTGTGTTTTGAGGATCTAGCATATGTGTGACCGAATCTTGTTGGCTGAGTGATTTCTCTTGTGTTTCCCCTCGAGTTCCCCTCGTGTTCCCCTCATTTTCCCCTCGTGTTCTTCGTAGGATCCCCACCAATCGTGAAAGATCGGGCATCTAGGGTTCTACCCTACATCAGTAAGCCTCCTTAAGGAATCGACACGCGTCCCTGCGGCCCTAGCACCGCCCGTCTCATAAGTCTTATCCTTTTCCTTGACGAGTCATCTTCTTTCTTTGAAATCTGAATCGGGGGTAAATCATGCTGCTCTTCTCCTCAATCCTTCTCCAACCTTGCTCTCCTCCCACCACACAGCCTCCCCCTCTTCCTCTTCCTGCCTTTCTTCCACCCCGTCCGGCAAAGTTGTTGTTGCCGCTGCTAGAAGGGGCATCGCTGCGCTGCGAGCCTGCGACCACTGTTTTTTGACGACACGACAGCGAGCTGTTGCTGCAAAGTGACGACACTGCTCATGGTGAGGGCGGTGACGCGGGGCCGCAAGGGTAGCGGCCTCCGGCGTTGCAGACGACGATGCTGTCGTAAGGCGGCCTCTAGCCGCGCATGCTGCAATTGGTGGCTACGGTGAGGAGCTGCGCCACATCAAGTTGCGTGGCCCCGATGCTACGATAGAACTTTGGCGAGGCAATCTAGTGCAACAAAGGAGTTTCGCCTGCGCTCACGAGTGCTGCAATGGTGGTTCGCCGAAGCTCACGAGTGTTGCGATGGAGCTTTGTCGGGGCAGTCCAGTGCTACAATGGAGCTTCGCCCGGGGTTGCCGGTGTCGCGATGGAGCTCCGTCGAGACCGTCTAGTGCTGCAATGGAGCTTCACTAGGGGGCCACAGTACTGCGATGGAGCTTCGCGCAGGGAGGGGGCGTCCAATGCTGGGATGCAGCTTCACGAGAGGGTTGCCGCTGTTTGCGATGAAGCATCATCGAGCCACGTCATGCATCAGTGTCAGGCCCTGTTCATGTTCTTGCCCTGTTCCTGCGTGCCGCTAGCTTGGACAGTCGTAGATCTTCCATCCAGTGGCTCAGAGACAAAGATAACGGTTCGCCAGCACAAGTCATCTCTCCTTCGTCGATCTGTCATCCGACGGCTGCTGATCAAAGCGAGTCACTGTAGTCGTCCCGACAATGCATGTGCTCTGTTTTTACTTTATGCTTTAGCTCCCTTGTAATGGCTATAAAGCCAGCCACCTGCGTGTGGAGTAAGTATGCTTTTCTTTTATTGGGTCTAAACCCTAGCCGCCGGTGGCGAGGTGTACCGCTTTCCCCAATTTCAATCAAGAACCCTAGCTTGAAGCTCTTTTCCTTCCTAAAAATTGCTGCATTTCGTGCTAAATTGCCTTGATCAGAGCTCTGATCCTGACAATTGGTATTAGAGGCCAGTCCTTCCTCGGTGGCGGCGTTGATTTTGAGCGGGTGAGGTTGGTTTCGGCTGTAAAATTCCTCTCTCCTCTCGAATCTGGCGGCGGCAAATTGGAGAAGGCCGGAGTGGCAACATTCGGGTACAGTCGGATTTGCAACCTGGTTACCTGAGGATCATCCTTGGGGAGTAAAATCCCAGCTCTTGTAGGCCGACCGTGTACCATCGGAGGCGGGCGCAGGCGACGGCGTAGGCGGTGGTGACAATTGTCTTCACTCCCTCCCATCCCAACCCTGTTCTTGCCCAGGTCTGGTGCTATGGCAGGGCCATCGGAATCAATCACAACGGCAGATTTGCAGCTACAGTCATTGGAATTGGACATCAAGGCGCTGCAGCACAATAGAGAGCAAGATCACAAGGAATTTCAGGAGTTCCAGGCCATGGTCAACAGGAACTTTGCCACAATGCAAGTTAATTTTGATAAGATTCAGGCAAATTTCAGAAGACTGTTGCTCGAACCTGAACCTGAAGATCAGTCAGTGGACCAGTCTGAACAGGGCAGCGTGCAAAACAAAACACCAGAAGTTCAGACCCCAGGGATTCCTGCAGGGAGGCCTAAGCAGTTGTTGCCCAATACTCCTCCTGTAGGAGCAGGCCAAGAAAAAGAGCAGCACTTGGTCAGAGGATCTGCAACTCTGAAGGATCTCAATGGCAAGGAATTGAATTTAGATGGTACACCCAAAATGCCCTATCGTCATCCCAACTTTGGTAACGCTAAGGAAGTGGCTCCAGCAACTGGAGCTGGTGTGGTTCAACAACAAAACCAACAGTTAGTGGAAGACATACTCCTGGAAGAGTGGCCGGATGGACAGAGGCAAAGACAATACACACACCAAGATAACAAAAGGATGGTCTTGACAGTTAAACCAGCAAAACTGAACATTTCTGAATTTGAGGGGGCTGACCCTGAGTCATGGATACAGAACCTGGAGCAGTACTTTGCTGCAGCCAGAACACCAATTGAACACAGGACTGAATTAGTAGTGTCCTATTTGAAAGGCCCTGCTGTGCAATGGTGGAGAGGATTTGGCTATGCACCCAACAATGTGCCCTGGCACAGATTTTGCTCTTATCTGACTGAAAGATTTGCTACAGAGTCAGTATGTGATGTGGTAAGTTCTTTTCATGCTGCACATCAAACTTCTACAGTGGCTGTCTATGTGGAACAATTTGAGCAGCTGATGAATATTATGAGGAGAGAAAACCCTGGCATACCTAATGATTATTATGTCACAAGTTTTGTGTCTGGGCTCACTCCTTATATTAAGAGCCATGTGGAGTGTTTCAAGCCTAAGGATTTACAAACTGTTGTCTGGTATGCTAGAAGAATGGAAAAAGCTCAAATTCCAGTTCAACCAGTGCGAACTAGACCTTATGTGCCACAACCCAGGAGACAAGTGGTCTTTGAGTAGCCCAAGGTATCCACAACCCAGCCAATGCCAAACAGGAACACAATCATCCAGCAAGCAAAGCAGAATCAGGTGTGTTACAAGTGCAGAGAACCATGGGTTCCTGGCCATAGGCAGGTTTGTAAAATGAGCCAAAAAGCACAAATTCAGGCACTACAAGCTCAAGAAGAGGAGAACCCTGAAACAATATTTGTTACAGATTTTGATGACCCTGACTTGGAAGCAACTGACCCATTACCTGAAGAAGCAGTGTTAAAGGTGTCACTGCATGCTGCAATGGGCATAGGAGCAGCTAGGAATACTTTTATCCTCACTGTTAGGTTAGGGGATACAGTGGCCACAACATTAGTAGATAGTGGTAGTACCTCCACTTTCATTTCTCCTCAAATGGCAAGCAGACTCCCTGTGGTCCCTAGCCCTACACCCAAAATTAAGGTAGTTGTTGCTAGTGGGGGAGTATTATGGACTGAATTCCAGGCTAAAAATTGCCCATATCAGATACAAGGACACCATTTTAATGACAGCTTCAGGGTGTTGAAATTAAAAGGGTATGACATGATTTTGGGGATGGACTGGCTCAGGAAATATAGTCCAATCCAAATGGACTTTATTAAAATGGAGATGAAAATTTCTAATAGCTCTGGACAGTTTGTGACATTTGTGGATGAAACTGTTCCCTTGGCTCCTGTTACTGAAACCCAAGACAATACTGAGAAACTGTTGGAGCAGGCTGTTTGTGGGTTTTTTCTATTTACAGCATCTGGTCAGGAATTCACAGCTGCCAGTCAAGATATTCCTGCTGATTTACAACCTCTATTGGAACAATTTGAAAAGGTATTTCAGGAACCTACTGAACTGCCCCCAAGCAGGCCTTGTGACCACAGAATTCCACTCGTAGAAGGGGCAAAAGTGGTTAATCAAAGGCCATACAGAATTCCCCACCATCAGAAGCAAATACTAGAGAAAATAATTCAAGAGTTGTTGAAAAAGGGAATTATCAGGCCTAGTTCCAGTCCTTTCTCCTCTCCTGTGTTACTAGTGAAGAAAAAAGATGGCTCTTGGAGGCTCTGCACTGATTACAGGAAGTTGAATGCAATCACTATCAAAATCAAGTATCCTATCCCTATGATTGAGGATCTCTTGGACCAGCTCAAGGGAGCAAAGGTATTTTCAAAGATTGACTTAAGAAATGGATATCATCAAATAAGGATGGCAGCAGAAGACATACCTAAAACTACATTCACTACTCATATGGGGCTGTTTGAGTTTCTGGTCATGTCTTTTGGACTTACTAATGGCCCTCCTACATTCCAAGCACTAATGAACTTCCTGCTGGGTCACCTCAAATTTGTGGTGGTTTTCTTTGATGACATATTAGTGTTCAGTTTTTCCATGGAAGAGCACAAGGATCACTTAAAACAAGTATTGGATATATTGCAAGCAAACAAGTTGTATGCAAAACTTGAGAAGTGCTCTTTTGGACAAACAGAAATTGAATACTTAGGACATGTGATTAACTCAGAAGGAGTGTCAACTGACCCTTCAAAAATACAAGCTATTAGGAACTGGCCAGCCCCAACTACAGTTACTGAACTGAGAAGTTTCCTGGGATTAAGTGGTTATTATAGGAGATTTATCCAGGGCTATGGGATAATTTGCAAGCCTCTGTTTGATTGCTTAAATAAAGAAGGTTTTGCTTGGAAAGAGGAGCAACAGCAGGCTTTTATCACATTGAAGAACAAGCTCACAAATACTCCTGTGTTGGCTCTCCCTGATTTCTCCAAGCCCTTCATTTTGGAAACAGATGCTTGTGGATATGGACTGGGAGCTGTCTTGATGCAAGAAGGGAGGCCTATCTCATATTTCAGTAAAAGTATTGGTCCTAAAGCAGCTGCAATGAGCACTTATGACAAGGAAGCTTTGGCCATAATTGAAGCAGTAAAAAAGTGGAAACATTATTTCCTGGCAACTGCCCTAGTGATCAGAACTGATCAGGAGAGTCTGAAGTATATTCAGGACCAGAAACTAACTGAGGGCATTCAACACAAGCTGCTATTAAAGTTGTTGGGCTATAACTTCACAATTGAGTATAAGAAAGGAAAAGAGAATAAAGTAGTTGATGCCTTAAGCAGGGCAAAACATATGATCTCTGCATTGGTTGCTACTGCTACTTCTCCAACTTGGGCTAAAGAAGTTATGAAGAGTTATAAGAATGATAGTAAGATCAAAGAAATCATTGCTGAAACTACTGTGGATAAGTCCAAAAGCACTGCTTATTCTTTCAACAATGGGATCCTCAAATTTCATAACAAGATTGTAGTGGGAGCAGCTACTAATCTCAGGCAGGAAATTCTTCAAACATTCCATAACTCTGAGCTTGGGGGCCACTCTGGAGAAAGAGCAACTTACGAAAGAGTTAAGTTAGTGTTTCATTGGCAGGGAATGAAACAGGACGTGGTGACATTTGTGAAAAACTGCCCTGTTTGTCAGGTTAACAAAGCTGAGCACACCCCCTACCCTGGACTATTAGAACCCCTCCCTGTGCCAGACTTTGCCTTGGCCCATGTGAGCATGGACTTTGTTGAGGGACTCCCAAAATATGAAGACAAAAACCTCATCCTAGTGGTTGTGGACAGGTTTACAAAGTACTCTCATTTCATTGCTATGAAACACCCCATTACAGTGCAATCTGTGGCCAGAGCATTTTCTGATAATATATTTAGATTGCATGGAATGCCACTAGTGATAGTAACTGACAGGGATAGGATCTTCACTAGCAATCTGTGGCAGAAGCTGTTCAAATCATTGAATATCAAATTACACATGAGCACAAGCTACCACCCACAAACAGTTGGGCAAACAGAGAGGGTTAACCAGTGCCTGGAAAACTACTTGAGGTGCATGTGTTTTCAACAACCAAGGAAATGGCATGGATGGTTGGCTTTGGCTGAATGGTGGTACAACACCTCTTTTCATACCTCTCTAAAAATGACACCATTTCAGGCACTATATGGATTTCCTCCCCCAATGGTTGCAGAATCAGCTCTGCCTGATGCTATTTGTGAGGACAATGAAGATCTTCTTCACAACAGGGAACTGGCACTTGAAGTAATCAAATAGAATCTTCTCAAAGCACAATCAAGAATGAAACATTTTGCTGATAAGAAGAGAAAGGAGAGAGAATTTACGGTGGGAACTATGGTATATTTGAAATTACAACTTTACAGATACACATCCTTAAGTCTACACAGGCATCTCAAGCTGCATTCTAAATTCTATGGACCTTTCAGAGTCCTTGAGAGAATTGGAAACCATGCTTACAAGCTGCTGTTGCCAGATGGTTGTTTACTACATGACACGTTCCATGTCAGCCAGTTGAAAAAGCGTATTGGACCTGCAGTTGTACCTTCCGCAAAACTACCGCTGGTAGGCCCTGATGGTATAATCAAACTGGAACTTGAGGCTGTTCTTAAAAGGAAACTGATTCCCAAGAAGCAAGGTAATATCAACGTCCCGGTGGTCAGATGGTTGGTTAAATGGAGTAATCTGCCAGTGGAAGAAGCTACGTGGGAGGATTCAGCGTTTATCCAGAAAGTTTTTCCTGCTTTCAGAGCTTGAGGACAAGCTCAATCTCAATTGGGGGGTATTGTCAGGCCCTGTTCATGTTCTTGCCCTGTTTCAGAGACGAAGATAACGGTTCGCCAGCACAAGGCATCTCTCCTTCGTCGATCTGCCATCCGATGGCTGCTGATCAAAGCGAGTCACTGTAGTCGTCCCGACAATGCATGTGCTCTGTTTTTACTTTATGCTTGAGCTCCCTTGTAATGGCTATAAAGCCAGCCACCTGCGTGTGGAGTAGGTATGCTTTTCTTGTATTGGGCCTAAACCCTAGCCGCCGGTGGCGAGCTGTACCACTTTCCCCAATTTCAATCAAGAACCCTAGCTTGAAGCTCTTTTCCTTCCTAAAAATTGCTGCATTTCGTGCTAAATTGCCTTGATCAGAGCTCTGATCCTGACAATCAGCTGTTCACGATCCACTTTAGTTAAATCAGACGGTGCAGTCGAATTAGATCAGCGGTCGGCGAGGCAGCTTAAATTTCCCTGGCATCAGCCGAGTGGTTTGTAGCATCCGCCTTTGTTCGGTGCCAAATCTCCGTGGGCGACGCATGGCTTAGCCATTTAGAAAGAACGAAAGTCGGAAAACCATCCATTCCCGTGCCTTCTTCCCCAAACCCTAACCCTTCCAACCCCGCCGCGCGATGCCCTCGTCCTCTGCTCGCCGCCGCCGCGGCCGTCGAGGCCCCTGTCGCCGACACCGCAGTTCAACGAGGACCTGGGCAGAGCTTCCGCTGGTCGTGATCTCGGCCATTCTCCACAAGCTCGACCACATCGAGATCCTGATGGGGGCCGGCCAGGTGTGCCGCTCCTGGCGCCGTGCCGCGTGCGACGAGCCTGAGCTGTGGCGCCGCATCGACATGCGCTTCCACGCCGATCTCTTCAACCAGCTCAACCTCCACGGGATGGCGCAGGCCGTCGTCCGCCGCAGCAAGGGGCAGTGCGAGGCCTTCTGGGGCGAGTACTCGGGCGACGACGACTTCCTCCTCTACCTCGGCGACCAGTGAGATTTCGATCCCTCGCAATCCTCAATTTTAGATTTACTTTTCGTTTACATGTGCTGAATTGTGGTTCCCTTTAGTGCCTGCGTAACAATTTCTTTGAAATTCGAAATTGATGCTTCTAAATTGTGTTTTTGGGAGAGGGCTGTATAAAGTACTAGCAAACAACATAGTCTTAGGCCTCCTTAGGTTTACAGGAATTTTGGAAGAATATTAAAGGACACGCATTTTGTAGGAAATTGTTCCTTTGGAGACCTCTAGTTTGTAGGAATGGATTCCTATTCGTATGTAGGGCACTGTTTTAAATAGCCCGCTATAGCTCCGATATAGCACGCTATAGCGTTTATAAAAGGTCTTGCGCTAAGAGACTTTGGTCCAAACAAATGAACAAACATTTTAAATAGCGCGCTATAGCTCCGCTATAGCATGCTATAGCATTTGGAAGAGGTCCGCCGCTAAGATGCTTAGCGCGCTATTTAAGATGCTTAGCGCGCTATAGCTCCGCTATACCCCAGACCTTCACATTTCAAAGGAAAGAAAAATTAGCCTTGACTTGATGGAAAAATTCCTATCCTGTGCATCAAATGATATCTCTTTCCCTATAGGAATTGAGATGCACGTCATCTGGTTTTCCTATTCCTATGATATTCCTATCCTATGAACCAAAGAAGGCCTTAGATTTGTAGCACATCTGAGTAAGGGTAACTTCCGTAGTATTTACATGGTGAACATACAGGTGCACACACACATAGGACGCTCTCATCGGATCCTCCAAAAAATGGTGCATAATTGTAGTTCTGATTTGATGCCTTGGCATCTTATCATTTAATTGTACCATACATTTGTTGTGACTTATACGAAATTTTGGATGAGTGGTGATTCCTCCTAATTTAAGAATTTCACCTGACCTACCGATACAAACAAAGTGCATAAGGGTGATTATTGCAGCTATTACATTGGTTAATTTGTTCTGTTCTTTTGTCTGCAATTGTTCACAATTTGTCATTCTTTCCTGACAAGGGAAAATATGGTAGCTAATGGCAACTATGGAGCACTAAGAACTTCCATGCGATTCTATTATGGAATGTCACTTAGCGAATAGTCGGTTGTGAATGTTGGGGAACGTAGCAGAAATTCAAAATTTTCTACGCAACACCAAGATCTATCTATGAAGAGACTAGCAACGAGGGGAAGGAGAGTGCATCTACATACCCTTGTAGATCGCTAAGCGGAAGCGTTCAAGAGAACGGGGTTGAAGGAGTCGTACTCGTCGTGATCCAAATCACTTGAGATCCTAGTGCCGAACGGACGGCACCTCCGCGTTCAACACACGTACAGCCCGGTGACGTCTCCCATGCCTTGATCCAGCAAGGTGAGAGGGAGAGGTTGGGGAAGACTCCGTCCAGTAGCAGCACGACGGCGTGGTGGTGATGGAGGAGCGTGGCAATCCTGCAGGGCTTCGCCAAGCACCGCGGGAGAGGAGGAGTACTTGGGAGAGGGGGAGGGCTGCGCCAGGGGAAGCATGTAGCTCCCATGCGCATCCCCACTATATATAGGGGTGGAGGGGGCAGATTTCTTGCCCTCCAAGTCCATTGGGGCGTTGGCAAAGGTGGGAGGAAAGAAATCTCATCATTTCCTTCCCCACCGATTGTTATTCCCCTTTTTTAGGGATCTCGATCTTATCCCTTCGGGATATGATCTTATTCCTTCTAAGGGGGGATCTTGGTGCGCCTTGACCAGGGGTGTGGGGCCTTGACCCCACTACCCACGTTCATGTGGGTCCCCCATGCAGGTGGGCCCCACTCCGGAACCTTCTAGAACCTTCCCGGTACAATACCGAAAAATTCCGAACATTTTCCGGTGGCCAAAATAGGACTTCCCATATATAAATCTTTACCTCCGGACCATTCCGGAACTCCTCATGACGTCCGGGATCTCATCCGGGACTCCGAACAACATTCGGTAACCACATACAAACTTCCTTTATAACCCTAGCGTCATCGAACCTTAAGTGTGTAGACCCTACGGGTTCGGGAGACATGTAGACATGACCGAGACGTTCTCCGGTCAATAACCAACAGCGGGATCTGGATACCCATTTTGGCTCCCACATGTTCAACGATGATCTCATCGGATGAACCACGATGTCAAGGACTCAATTGATCCCGTATACAATTCCCTTTGTCTAACGGTATTGTACTTGCCCGAGATTCGATCGTCGGTATACCGATACCTTGTTCAATCTCGTTACCGGCAAGTCTCTTTACTCGTTCCATAACACATCATCCCGTGATCAACCCCTTGGTCACATTGTGCACATTATGATGATGTCCTACCGAGTGGGCCCAGAGATACCTCTCCGTTTACACGGAGTGACAAATCCCAGTCTCGATTCGTGCCAACCCAACAGATACTTTCGGAGATACCTGTAGTGCACCTTTATAGCCACCCAGTTATGTTGTGACGTTTGGTACACCCAAAGCATTCCTACGGTATCTGGGAGTTGCACAATCTCATGGTCTAAGGAAATGATACTTGACATTAGAAAAGCTTTAGCATACGAACTACACGATCTTTGTGCTAGGCTTAGGATTGGGTCTTGTCCATCACATCATTCTCCTAATGATGTGATCCCGTTATCAATGACATCCAATGTCCATGGTCAGGAAACCGTAACCATCTATTGATCAACGAGCTAGTCAACTAGAGGCTTACTAGGGACATGGTGTTGTCTATGTACCCACACATGTATCTGAGTTTCCTATCAATACAATTATAGCATGGATAATAAACGATTATCATGAACAAGGAAATATAATAATAACTAATTTTTATTGCCTCTAGGGCATATTTCCAACAGTCTCCCACTTGCACTAGAGTCAATAATCTAGTTCACATTGCCATGTCATTAACACTCACAGGTCACATCGCCATGTGACCAACATCCAAAGAGTTTACTAGTGTCATTAAACTAGTTCACATCATCATGTGATTAAGACTCAATGAGTTCTGGGGTTTGATCATGTTTTGCTTGTGAGAGAGGTTTTAGTCAACGGGTCTGCAACATTTAGATCCGTATGTACTTCGCAAATCTCTAGGTCATATTGTAAATGTTGCTTCCACGCTCTACTTGGAGCTATTCCAAATGGTTGCTCCACTATACGTATCCGGTTTGCTACTCAGAGTCATTCGGATAGGTGTTAAAGCTTGCATCGACGTAACCCTTTACGTCGAACTCTTTATCACCTCCATAATCGAGAAACATATCCTTATTCCTCTAAGGATAATTTTGACCGCTATCTGGTGATCCACTCCTTGATCACCTTTGTACCCTCTTGCCAGATATGTAGCAAGGCACACATCAGGTGCGGTACACAGCATAGCATACTATAGAGCCTACGTCTAAAGCATAGGGGACGACCTTCGTCCTTTCTCTCTTTTCTGCCGTGGTCTTAACTTCATACCTTACAACTCAGGCAAGAACTCCTTCCTTGACTGATCCATCTTGAACACCTTCAAGATCATGTCAAGGTATGTGCTCATTTTGAAAGTACCATTAAGCGTTTTTGATCTATCCTCATAGATCTTGATGCTCAATGTTCAAGTAGCTTAATCCAGGTTTTCCATTGAAAAACATTTTTCAAATAACCCTATACGCTTTCCAGAAATTCTACATCATTTCTGATCAACAATATGTCAACAACATATACTTATCAGAAATTCTATAGTGCTCCCACTCACTTCTTTGGAAATACAAGTTTCTCATAAGCTTTGTATAAACAAAAATCTTTGATCATCTTATCAAAGTGCATATTCCAACTCCGAGATGCTTACTCCAGTCCATGGAAGGATCGCTGGAGCTAGCATACCTTTTAGCATCCTTAGGATCGACAAAACTTTTCTGATTGTATCACATACAACCTTTCCTTACAAAAACTGGTAAGGAAACTCGTTTTGACATCCATCTGCCAGATTTCATAAATGCAGCTAATGCTAACATGATTCCGATGGACTTAAGCATCGCTACGAATGAGAAAATCTCATTGTAGTCAACTCCTTGAACTTGTGAAAAAAACTCTTTGCCACAAGTCGAGCTTCATAGACGGTGACATTACCATCCACGTCCGTCTTCTTCTTAAAGATCCATTTATCTCAATGGCTTGCCGATCATCGAGCAAGTCCACCAAAGTCCATGCTTTGTTCTGATACATGGATCCTATCTCGGATTTCATGGCTTCTAACCATTTGTCGGAATTTGGGCCCACCATTGCTTCTCCATAGCTCGTAGGTTCATTGTTGTCTAGCAACATGACCTTCAAGACAAGATTACTGTACAACTCTGAAGCAGTACGCATCCTTGTCACCCTACGAGGTACGGTAGTGACTTGATCCGAAGTTTCATGATCACTATCATAAGCTTCTACTTCAATTGGTGTAGGTGCCACAGGAACAACTTCCTGTGCCCTGCTACACACTAGTTGTAGTGACGGTTCAATAACCATATCAAGTCTCCGCCATCCTCCCACTCAACTTTTCGAGACAAACTTTTCCTCGAGAAAGGACACGATTCAAGAAACAATCCCTATTTCTTTCGGATCTGAATTAGGAGGTATACCCAACTGTTTTGGGTGTCCTATGAAGATGCATTTTATCCGCTTTGGGTTCGAGCTTATCCTGAAACTTTTTCACATAAGTGTAGCAGCCCCAAACCTTTAAGAAATGACAGCTTAGGTTTCTCTAAACCATAGTTCATACGGTGTCATCTCAATGGAATTATGTGGTGCCCTATTTAAAGTGAATGTGGTTGTCTCTAATGCCTAACCCATGAACGATAGTGGTAATTTGATAAGAGACATCATGGTACGCACCATATCTAATAGGGTGCAACTATGATGTTCGGACACACCATCACACTATGGTGTTCCAGGCGGTATTAATTGTGAAACAATTTCCATAATGTCTTAATTGCGTGCCAAAGCTCGTAACTCAGATACTCATCTCTATGATCATATCATAGACATTTTATCCTCTTGTCACGATGATCTTCAACTTCACTCTGAAATTACTTGAACCATTCAATAATTCAGACTTGTGTTTCATCAAGTAAATACACTCAACATCTACTCGAATCATCTGTGAAGTAAGAACATAACGATATTCTCTGCATGCCTCAGCACTCATTGGACTACACACATCAAAATGTGTTACTTCCAACAAGTTGCTATCTTGTTCCATTTTACTGAAAAACGAGGCTTTTTAGTCATCTTGCCCATGTGGTATGATTTGCATATCTCAAGTGATTCAAAATCAAGTGAGTCCAAACGATCCATCTGCATGGAGTTTCTTCATGTGTTTTACACCAATATGACTTACATGGCAGTTCCACAAGTAAGTGGTACTATCATTACTATCTTATATCTCTTGGCATGAAAATGTGTATCACTACGATCGAGATTCAATAAACCATTCCTTTAGGTGCAAGACCATTGAAGGTATTATTCAAATAAATAGAGTAACCATTATTCTCCTTAAATGAATAACCGTATTGCCATAGACATAATCCAATCATGTCTATGCTCAACGCAAACACCAAATGACAATTATTCAGGTTTAATACTAATCTTGATTGTAGAGGGAGCGTGTGATGTTTGATCACATCAAACTTGGAAACACTTCCAACGCATATCGTCAGCTCCCCTTTAGCTAGTCTCCGTTTATGCCGTAGCTTTTATTTCGAGTTACTAACACTTAGCAACCGAACCGGTATCTAATACCCTGGTGCTACTAGGAGTACTAGTAAAGTACACATTAACATAATGTATATCCAATATACTTCTATCGACCTTGCCAGCCTTCTCATCTACCAAGTATCTAGGGTAATTCCGCTCCAGTGGTTGTTCCCCTTATTACAGAAGCACTTAGTCTCGGGTTTGGGTTCAACCTTGGGTTTCTTCACTAGAGCAGCAGCTGATTTGCCGTTTCATGAAGTATCCCTTCTTGCCCTTGCCCTTCTTGAAACTAGTGGTTTCACCAACCATCAACAATTGATGCTCCTTCTTGATTTCTACTTTCGCGGTGTCAAACATCGCGAATACCTCAAGGATCATCATATCTATCCCTGATATGTTATAGTTCATCACGAAGCTCTAGCAGCTTGGTGGCAATGACTTTGGAGAAACATCACTATCTCATCTGGAAGATCGACTCCCACTCGATTCAAGTGATTGTTGCACTCAGACCATCTGAGCACAAGCTCAACGATTGAGCTTTTTCTCCCTTAGTTTGCAGGCTAAGAAAATCGTCGGAGGTCTCATACCTCTTGACGTGGGCACGAGCCTGAAATCTCAATTTCAGCCCTCGAAACATCTCATATGTTCCGTGACGTTTCGAAAACGTCTTTGGTGCCTCAACTCTAAATCGTTTAACTGAACTATCATGTAGTTATCAAAAGGTGTATGTCTGATGTTCGCAACATCCACAAATGACGTTTGGGGTTCAGCACACTGAGCGGTGCATTAAGGACATAAGCTTTCTACTGTCCGCATAATCGCTACTGTCAACTTTCAACTATATTTTCTCTAGCAACATATCTAAACAGTGGAACTAAAGTGCGAGCTTACGACATAATTTGCAAAGGTCTTTTGACTATGTTCAGGATAATTAAGTTCATCTTATGAACTCCCACTCAGATAGACATCCCTCTAGTCATCTAAGTGATTACATGATCCGAGTCAACTAGGCCGTGTCCGATCATCACGTGAGACGGACTAGTCATCATCGGTGAACATCTTCATGTTGATCATATCCTCCATACGACTCATGCTCGACCTTTCGGTCTCTGTGTTCCGAGGCCATGTCTGTACATGCTAGGCTCGTCAAGTTAACCCTAAGTGTTTTGCATGTGTAAAACTGTCTTACACCCGTTGTATGTGAACGTAAGGATCTATCACACCCGATCATCACGTGGTGCTTCAAAATGACGAACTTTAGCAATGGTGCACAGTTAGGGGAGAACACTTCTTGAAATTGTTGTAAGGGATCATCTTATTTACTACCGTCGTTCTAAGTAAACAAGATGCATAAACATGATAAACATCACATGCAATCAAATAGTGACATGATATGGCCAATATCATTTTGCTCCTTTTGATCTCCATCTTCGGGGCTCCATGATCATCATCGTCACCGGCATGACACCATGATCTCCATCATCGTGTCTCCATGAAGTTGTCTCGCCAACTTATTACTTCTACTACTATGGCTACCGGTTAGCAATAAAGTAAAGTAATTACATGGCGTTGTTCAATGACACGCAGGTCATACAATAAATAAAGACAACTCCTATGGCTCCTGCCGGTTGTCATACTCATCGACATGCAAGTCGTTATTCCTATTACAAGAACATGATCAATCTCATACATCACATATCATTCATCACATTCTTCTTGGCCATATCACATCACATAGCATACCCTGCAAAAACAAGTTAGACGTCCTCTAATTGTTGTTTGCATGTTTTACGTGGCTGCTATGGGTTTCTAGCAAGAACGTTTCTTACCTACGCAACACCACAACGTGATATGCCAATTGCTATTTACCCTTCATAAGGACCCTTTTCATCGAATCCGTTCCGACTAAAGTGGGAGAGACTGGCACCCGCTAGCCACCTTATGCACCAAGTGCATGTCAATCGGTGGAACCTGTCTCACATAAGTGTACGTGTAAGGTCGGTCCGGGCCGCTTCATTCCACAATACCGTCGAAACAAGATTGGACTAGTAACGGTAAGCATATTGAACAAAATCAACGCCCACAACTACTTTGTGTTCTACTCGTGCAAAGAATCTACGCAATAGACCTAGCTCATGATGCCACTGTTGGGGAACGTAGCAGAAATTCAAAATTTTCTACGCAACACCAAGATCTATCTATGGAGAGACTAGCAACGAGGGGAAGGAGAGTGCATCTACATACCCTTGTAGATCGCTAAGCAGAAGCGTTCAAGAGAACGGGGTTGAAGGAGTCGTACTCGTCATGATCCAAATCACTTGAGATCATAGTGCCGAACGGACGGCACCTCCGCGTTCAACACACGTACAGCCCGGTGACGTCTCCCGTGCCTTGATCCAGCAAGGTGAGAGGGAGAGGTTGGGGAAGACTCTGTCCAGTAGCAGCACGATGGCGTGGTGGTGATGGAGGAGCGTGGCAATCCTGTAGGGCTTCGCCAAGCACCGCGGGAGAGGAGGAGTACTTGGGAGAGGGGAAGGGCTGCGCTAGGGGAAGCATGTAGCTCCCATGCGCCTCCCCACTATATATAGGGGTGGAGGGGGCTGGTTTCTTGCCCTCCAAGTCCATTGGGGCGTTGGCAAAGGTGGGAGGAAAGAAATCTCATCATTTCCTTCCCCACCGATTGTTATCCCCCTTTTTTAGGGATCTCGATCTTATCCCTTCGGGATATGATCTTATTCCTTCTAAGGGGGGATCTTAGTGCGCCTTGACCAGGGGTGTGGGGCCTTGACCCCACTACCCACGTTCATGTGGGTCCCCCATGCAGGTGGGCCCCACTCCGGAACCTTCTAGAACCTTCCCGGTACAATACCGAAAAATCCCGAATATTTTCCGGTGACCAAAATAGGACTTCCCATATATAAATCTTTACCTCCGGACCATTCCGGAACTCCTCGTGACGTCCGGGATCTCATCCGGGACTCTGAACAACATTCGGTAACCACATACAAACTTCCTTTATAACCCTAGCGTCATCGAACCTTAAGTGTGTAGACCCTACGGGTTTGGGAGACATGTAGACATGACCGAGAAGTTCTCCGGTCAATAACCAACAGCGGGATCTGGATACCCATGTTGGCTCCCACATGTTCCACGATGATCTCATCGGATGAACCACGATGTCAAGGACTCAATCGATCCCGTATACAATTCCCTTTGTCTAACGGTATTGTACTTGCCCGAGATTCGATCGTCGGTATACCGATACCTTGTTCAATCTCGTTACCGGCAAGTCTCTTTACTCGTTCCGTAACACATCATCCCGTGATCAACCCCTTGGTCACATTGTGCACATTATGATGATGTCCTACCGAGTGGGCCCAGAGATACCTCTCCGTTTACACGGAGTGACAAATCCCAGTCTCGATTCGTGCCAACCCAAAAGATACTTTTGGAGATACCTGTATTGCACCTTTATAGCCACCCAGTTACGTTGTGACGTTTGGTACACCCAAAGCATTCCTACGGTATCCGGGAGTTGCACAATCTCATGGTCTAAGGAAATGATACTTGACATTAGAAAAGCTTTAGCATACGAACTACACGATCTTTGTGCTAGGCTTAGGATTGGGTCTTGTCCATCACATCATTCTCCTAATGATGTGATCCCGTTATCAATGACATCCAATGTCCATGGTCAGGAAACCGTAACCATCTATTGATCAACGAGCTAGTCAACTAGAGGCTTACTAGGGACATGGTGTTGTCTATGTACCCACACATGTATCTGAGTTTCCTATCAATACAATTATAGCATGGATAATAAACGATTATCATGAACAAGGAAATATAATAATAACTAATTTATTATTGCCTCTAGGGCATATTTCCAACAGTGAACTCATGGGTATGTCACTGAATATATTAAGTCACTGGATGTCCTTCATATTGCCTAAGGTCTTACTCTGCTTAATTTCCCTTGAACCATGATTTAGGCACATGCTTGGGTGATTGATGATCGTACTTATCTATAAGTAGTAATAAGTTGTGCCTTGCAAATATGCACATGAATATATTCCTTTTGCTGCCACCCTTCGTCCAAAAAGAATGGACCGTGCTTTCCCAACAAAAACTTGTCAGTCAGCAGCCAAGTACCTGACATATTAGTTTCCCAAGACATAGGTGATTGTGTCGGTGTTCTCGTTTCAAACAAACACCATGTGAAATAACTTTTTAGGATTATGGAGCATTAACAGGCAAAATAATGCTGCTGAAGATAGTTTGAATTGTTTCAGTTGAACTCATATGCAAATGACTGTAGGATGTATTATGATGTTGCAACATGCAATTATAGGTCGCCCAGCTGGTTATCGTCCCTGAAGTGTTTCTCATGTCAAATCTAACAATTATTAGTTATTAAGTGAAATCTCGCAATACCGCTCTAAATTCTGGACAGGTGATGCTATGCAGTCACCGTCTAAACTGCCCCAATGATTTACCTACATCAGTCTATAGAAACAATAATGGATTCTGGTTGTTCTATGTTGTGTGCTAATGCTGTTTTCTTCTTCTTTTGCCTGGCCTATTATTGGTTACTGAAACCCAAGTTCTATATTTGCAGGGCACCATCTCTCAAAAGTCTTCGACTCATTTCTTGCTATGATGTTTCTAACGAAGGTTTCACAGTTGCGATAGAGAAGTTCCCTTTGCTTGAGGAGCTTGAGCTTTCATTGTGTTCAAATGTGGGTGAGGGTGGTGTGTTTGGGGTTGTTGGCAAAGCATGCCCGCAGCTGAAGCGCTTCAGACAGAGCAAGCATTCATTCTTTGATTTTGAAGCCAGTGGCTACAATAAGGACGATGAAGCCCTGGGGGTTGCAACTATGCATGAGCTACGCTCTCTGCAGCTCTTTGGCAACAACCTCACCAACGAAGGATTGACAGCCATCCTGGACAACTGCCAGCACCTGGAGTCCCTTGACATTCGTCATTGCTTCAACGTCAACATGGACGACACCCTGCGAGCAAAGTGTGCCAGGATAAATACGTTGAGGCTTCCACATGACTCAACTGCTGGCTACGAGTTTCAGGTTCAGGAACCTACGTGGTCACGTTACCGCAGTGACTCCCAAGGTGAAGATGACAATGATGCCGATGATATGGAGTATGGTTTTGACTATGATCTGGACTCTGAGGACTATGATGACTACTGTGGTCCTTCCCGCTACCTTAATGGCGTCTACGAGGATGACCTTGATGAAGAAGATAGGATGGTTCTCAGGGCTATGCGTGCGCTCATGAAATGAGCTTCATCTGGATGTTGTGATAAAAGTGCTTGGATATTAATACTTTTTCGCTGAACACTAGGTGTTCCCTAGTCATTCGCTGCTCCTGCTCATGTGCCCCCTTTTAGCTAGAAGATCAGTACAAGTAATGTTTCGTGTTGGTCACATAATCTCGCAAACATGTGTGGTTCACAAGTACGGCGTTAGTAGTTCCTTGCAGTTTCGCTGGAGCCTGTTATTAACTGTACGGCTAAACACTGTTATTTGGTAGTCATCAGCCTATTGATTTGGTTAATACTCCCTCCGTTCCGGTTTACTCGTCGTGGTTTTAGTTCAAATTTGAACTGAAACCAATTTGAACTGAAACCACGACGAGTAAATCGGAACGAAGGGAATACTTGTGTATGTGATGCATACAGATCGTTTCTGTGTTCTTGGCTCTTTAAAGACAGTGGCACTTACATCCTTCTGCCAAGATGGGTGATGCGTGCATGAGGGCAATTTTGTTGGATTCCCCGCATTAATATCTTCCCCATCAATGGATGCGTGGTACTCCAGCCCTAGTTGAAGTTGTTGAGCATGATTCGGCGAGAGGTCGGGGAAACACTGTCCTGGCATTGCTTCAGATATGCATGAACAGAAACAGATTTTGCAGTACAGTTCTTAGGAGGTTGCGCGTTGTGCCCCCATTAGTCGCAGTGTGTCACAATCCACCGCGAGCAAGAGAAAGGGTTAGCTACCTCCAACCACATATTTTAGAGTTTAGACAGAAGATCGCGGCGCGGCTGACCATCCATTCCGTGAAGGATGGCAAACCAATCCTGAAAAGAAGCAACGTTCCCAATATGGCCGAAGATCACTCTAATACACACCACACGAGACTGAGCAAAGGCACGAGGGAAAAATACGCGACTGACACTCTTTTGCTCCCCACAAAGGGCGCATCGTCATTCCAAGTAAATTTTAGTGCCGATGTTCGGTGTTTGGATCATGACATCGTGTAAAAAGTCGAACAAAAAACCGTGTAGGTAACTTGGTTATTATGTCATTAATGCCAACATGGAACGAAAAATTCAGTAGTTTACGACAACTGAAAACTTAAATGGCGAAGGGACACTTTATTTGTGACACAACCATGATGCGATATCCCGCGGTGGAGAGTGGAGTGTTGATGAGAGCACGATCGTTCATGTTTGTTGTCATTGTTTTTTTTCCTCGAAAAGGAGGTTGAAATCTCTGGTCTATACATCATTGACGTTGTTGCTGTAGTAGATGTTTTCGTTGTCTTGGCAGCCAAATTCCATGTCAGGGTAATTGATGCCGTCTTTGTTACGTGTGTGACTGATTTTTCCTCTACCATTCTCCACGCGACGTCCTGTACTTGATCTTGACCTTTTTATTTTATTTGTAACGTTAAAGAAAGTCAAAGTGCAATAAATGGAGCCAGGGAATTCTCCGAAATATCATGATGCAGAGCCTCTTTGGTTCAAGAGATTTGGAAGATTTTGTTTCTATCTTTTTGCATGATTTGCGTACGACACTTTATGTTCGATCTTCGTATGACGGGGTAATCCTACGTTCATTTATCAAGTGTGATTTGATCCTAGGGTGATTGATTAGCGTCGGATGAAAAACCCTATGGTTTTTGTATATCACTGCTATTTTTCCTATATATATAATTTGTTTGAATAATACGTAAGACGGAGAAGTGAAAATCATATGGTCTTCGTATGGACCACCCTATTCGCATTTGTTTTCTTTTTATCACACGCATTCGATTTGAAAGGAAAAATACATTGAGTTCAAGTTCCTTCTTTCCATTTTATGGGTCCCCGAGTTCAATGGAAATGTTATCCAAATGACACAACATTCACCTAATCTTTCTTAGAATAAATTGTATGCTCTCTCGCATGCAACAACTTGTATCATAGCAACACGTTATTGTGTTTCATGAGAGGAGAGGAGGCCTGTTTATTTAAGAGTCAAATGGTTTGCTTAGAAAGATCCTAATTTACACATTTCCGACTTGACGGAGTTGGGCACGAGGCTTGTCTTGCTCCAGCCTCCCGTGTGAATGACGAACGAAACTACTACGCGGACGATAGTAGCCTAGACGAACGCTGGACGATATTTGATTGAACGGTGTTGGTCAGTTTTGCTCCACGCATCAATGGCTTGATCTGCTGAATCGTCTGAAAATCGTCCAGGGTTGTCGTCTATGTAGCAACGCTCAATGACGAACGAGGTGTGGCCCGTTGGATTCCGTCTTCACTTGGCACTTGGGCTCTCAGAGATAGCTAAGCGATTGGTAGTATAGTACTAGTAGTACCAATCAACTGTTGATCGCAGTTCTTGGCGCGGAAGCGAGGATGGATGATTGGCCGCGCAGATACTTGGGCTTGCACGCAAAAGATTCCCACAAAAAGCGCCAACTCTGCGGAGGAGAGGAGATTCATTGGCTCACTTGGTTGGTGGCAACCCCGTCCCCGGGGTTCCTTTCATAACCGTCCGGATCCTGTTCGTCTTCGACGACTTCACCGCTTCATTTGATTTTGTTGTCCAATTTGCTCGCTCGCATGTGTAGTACGTCGCCCTCCACGTATGCGGGTGCGGGGTGGCCGTCCACGTACGCCTAGGCCGACGGACGTACGCGTTCGGTCGGCTAGCGCTCGCCCCGTCTTCCTCGGTGCACTGCACGGAGCAGAACGCCGTCCACCTTTTCGCCGTCGCCGCCGTCACTCTCTTGAGTCTTGACCGACCCGCTCCCGCGTCGCCATTATAAGCCGTACGGTCCATATGTATAGCCAGGTCCTGCCCACAACGCAACGCCAGCATACAACATACAGTGCATACATAGGGGCTTGATCTCTGCCCTGCCCCGCCCCGCTGCTTTCTCCACTCCAAATTTCCAATACTCAGGTAGGTAGGCTGCTGCTAGATACGATGGGCAGCCACGCGGGTGGCATGGAGACGGCGGAGGAGAGGACGGGGGTGTGCGACCTCCCGGAGGCGTGCGTGGCGCACGTCATCGCGCTCACCTCCCCGCGGGACGCCTGCCGCTGCGCCGCCGTGTCGCCCTGCTTCCGCGACGCCGCCGGCTCCGACGTCGTCTGGGCGCGCTTCCTCCCGCCGGACTACCTCCAGCTGCACCAGGCGCCCGCGCGGCGCTTCCCGCTCTCGCGCTCCGCCTCCACGGCCTCGGCGACGGCGTCGGCGTCGTCGACCAAGAAGGAGGCCTACCTCGGGCTCACCGACGCGGCCGTGCTGGTGGACGGCGGCGGCATGGCCGTGTGGCTGGCCAAGGAGAGCGGCGCCAAGTGCGTGGCGATCTCGGCGAGGAGGCTCAGCCTGCCGTGGGAGGACGGCGAGTTCAGCTGGAGGTGGACGCCCCACCCGCTCTCCAGGTACGCCCACCATTTTTTTTTGTCCTCGTTATTAATTTCTCCTTTCTCCTCACTCCAAATCAAACAACTCAATTGCCAGCTTTAACTTTAATTAATTACCAACATAGATCGATCGATGGAGCATATAGTTTGTTCGATTCGTTTTTTCTCCCTTCTTTTCGATGGAACATATAACTCATGATGACGATTTGAATGGGTGGAACGGGACGGGCCATGGAAAGGCAATTGGACTTGTTTTTTCTCCCTTCTTTTCGTGGCGTAGGAAGGCGATTGGAGAGTTGGTTGCGACAAGTGCTTCCATTACCGAGCTCCCTACACCTCCAGTGGGCGTGCCTACGTATTGAACGATTCTTTCTTTTTTCTTTCTTTCTTTCTCTTGATTATAATAAGGTGCGAGTGAGTGCACGGCAGTTGTTTTTGTTTGTGAGACGGCAGCCAATCAAATTAAAGATGATGCGCGCTTTCTTCTAGAACAACACACACCAATTACAATTAGTCCAACAGTGAGACTTGTTGCGGAATTCACATCCACGAACTGTTGCCTTAATCTACTTCTTTCTTCTTTTTTGATTTGAAAGGTTTGCATCCACTTCCCATACCTAGTAGACTCGATCTTCTTCCACACGGAGCACATAAATAAGATCTTCTGCCGGAGCACTTTTCCGACGGGGTCGTAGAAATCACCGGCGGCAGGCAGGCAGGAAGGCAGGAGGATTGGGCAAGTAAGTGCATGCGCGTGCATGTGGCTGCGAGTACGAGCCAAGTCAACTCCACCTGCTGCGGTCGGCTGAAAGCCACGCGACTCCCCCCAACAATAATTCGGCATCCCTGATCCCTCATCAGTTGATCACTCGTCAACTTGCCCACAATCTCACATCAAAAAGGAAAAAAGAAAACCCTTGCCCACGTCGCCGTCCACGAAACTGGTTGCATCCATGAATGGATTGATCGATGCTCTGTTTGCATCCATGCAACTGTATCCGCGTGCATCATGCAGCTCATTAAACAATGGTATCCTGGCCTGGCTGTGCATCGCATATGATCGATGCAGATTGCCCGCAAGTTTGCCCTTCTATTATCAGATTATAGTAGTAAATTATAGTACTGCTACTGGTATCTCTGTGCTGATATTGACTAGTATCACTATTAGCTACTCGCTGACTTGCTTTTTGAGAGAATAAGCTACCTTGCTTATGCTACTATAAATAAATGGCTTCTCCAGTCCAGATTAATTTAATGGTTTGCCTCTGTATATCAGGTTCGCGGACGTGGCCCAGCTGGTGGACTGCACGTGCCTCGACATCTACGGCCGGCTCCCCACCGCCGCGCTCACGCCGGCCACCGCCTACGCGGCGTACCTCGTCTTCGCCACCGAAGACGCCCACCGCGGCCTGAGCTTCCCGGACCAGGAGACCACCGTGAGCGTGGGCGGCAGCGCTCCGTTACGCCATGCCGTGTGCCTCCGCCCCGACCCCACCGATGCGCGCAGGTTCAGAGACGGCAAAGGTGTGGACGACGCCCACGTAAGGGGGCCGGTGCTGCGCGGCGACGGGTGGTGGGAGGTGGAGATGGGGCGGCTGCGCACCCGCGACGAGGCAGTGGTGGGGGAGGAGGTGGCGGTGAGCTTCGAGATACTGGGGTGGTACCCCAAGCGTGGGATCATCGTGGAAGGCATCGAGTTCAGGCCCATATGATCCATCCTAGCTAGAGACCTCAAGTTATGTCTGTACGCTGAATATCGTTTCATCTCGTCGATGAGCGAGCGCATGCATGTGCGTGTAGTTTGTGAATAGTAAACCGGACAGCTTTGTTGCCACATTTCCGGAGCATGTATCAGCTTTGTGATGCCAAGGACATAATCGGTGTAGGTGGTGTTTGTTTCAGAGGTAATAGCACGACAGGTCCTTGAACTTGTCTTGCATGTGATACTTTGGTCCTAAAACTTGCAAAAGTTGACTATCTAGTCCTCAAACTTGTCTTAAAGGTGCAAATTTGGTCCTGGATGAATCAGATGCAGCCATGTGCTGTTGGGGAACGTAGTAATTTCAAAAAAATTCCTACGCACACACAAGATCATGGTGATGCATAGCAACGAGAGGAGAGAGTGTTGTCTACGTATCCTCGTAGACCGTAAGCGGAAGCGTTAGCACAACACGGTTGATGTAGTCGTACGTCTTCACGGCCCGACCGATCAAGCACCGAAAGCACGGCACCTCCGAGTTCTTGCACACGTTCAACACGATGACATCCCTCAAACTCCGATCCAGCTGAGTGTCGAGGGAGAGTTCCGTCAGCACGACTAAGGATGGCAACGGGTCGGGTTTGGATCGGGTTGAACAATATGGAATCCATATCCATATCCATGAAGACAGTCTTTGCCCGCCCATAAAAAAATCCATGGGTGAAAAACTTTGTCCATGTCCAAATCCGATGGATATCCATACCCACTGGATATCCATTGGGTTCTCTTGAGACATATAAATAAGACATAACACAGTATTAAAATAAACTCTTCCATTCTTCACCTCGTGGAAGGCTAGGCTTCACTTATGGTAAATCAACATCCACTAACAACCTAAGATCATTTAGTACTTCTCTAACAGATCAGAATGACGAGTCATTTAAGGAGATAAAAATAAGGGAAGGGGCATTGGAGTATGTTACGGAGGGGATTGAATGTCAACTCATAAAAGTTACAATGGGGATTCTGTAATTTCTTATGCATGTTTTAGATAAAAAAGAAAGTGTAAAATTGTCGTGGGACATGTGACCGTGGGGTAGGAATAGCACATCTTTCCCCATTAAGTCATACTATCGGGTCGGGTTTGGGTATATCCATGGGTAGAATATTATATCCATGCCCTACCCACGAACAATCGGGTCGGGTTTGGGCGCCACCCATGGACACAAAAGCACATCCAAACCCTATCCATTCGGGTCGGATATCCATGGATATCCATGCCCATGGATAAAATTGCCATCCTTAAGCACGACGGCGTGGTGATGATGATGATGTTCTACCGTCGCAGGGCTTCGCCTAAGAACCGCTACGATATTATCGAGGAGGACTATGGTGGAGGGGGGGACCGCACACGGCTAAGAGATCAATGATCAATTGTCGTGTCTAGAGGTGCCCCCCTGCCCCCGTATATAAAGGAGCAAGGGGGGAGGTGGCGGCCGGCCAGGAGGAGGCGCGCCAGGAGGAGTCCTACTCCCACCGGGAGTAGGACTCCCTCCCTTCCTTGTTGGATTAGGAGAAGGGGGAAAGAGGAGGGAGAGAGAGGAAGGAAAGGGGGGGCGCCGCCCCCCTCTCCTTGTCCTATTCGGACTTGAAGGAAATATGCCCTAGAGGCAATAATAAAGTTATTATTTATTTCCTCATATCATGATAAATGTTTATTATTCATGCTAGAATTGTATTAGCCGGAAACATAATACATGTGTGAATACATAGACAAAACTATGGTCACTAGTATGCCTCTACTTGACTAGCTCATTAATCAAAGATGGTCATGTTTCCTGACCATAGACATGTGTTGTCATTTGATTAGTGGGATCACATCATTAGAAGAGGCATGTCTTGTGCAACTCCCGCGTACCGGAAGAACACTTTGTGTGCTACCAAACGTCACAACGTAACTGGGTGATTATAAAGGTGCTCTACAGGTGTTTCCAAAGGTTCATGTTGAGTTGGCATAATTCGAGATTAGGATTTGTCACTCCGATTGTCGGAGAGGTATCTCTGGGCCCTCTCGGTAATACTCATCACTTAAGCCTTGCAAGCATGTAACTAATGAGTTAGTTATGAGATGACGTATTACAGAACGAGTAAAGAGACTTGCCAGTAACGAGATTGAACTAGGTATTGGATACCGACGATCAAATCTCGGGCAAGTAACATACCGATGATAAAGGGAACAAAGTATGTTGTTATGCGGTTTGACCGATAAAGATCTTCGTAGAATATGTAGGAACCAATATGGACATCCAGGTCCTGCTATTGGTTATTGACCGGAGACATGTCTCGGTCATGTCTACATTGTTCTCGAACCGTAGGGTCCGCACACTTAAGGTTTCGATGACAGTTATATTATGAGTTTATGTATTTTGATGTACCGAAGGTTGTTCGGGGTCCCGGATATAATCACGGACATGACGAGGAGTCTCGAAATGGTCGAGACATAAAGATTGATATATTGGACGGATATATTTGGACACCGGAAAGGTTCCGGAGAAGTTTGGAGCTTCGGGGGGTTACCGGAACCCCCCGGGATGTATATGGGCCTTATTGGGCCCATGTAGGAGAAAGAGAGAAGGAGCAAGGGAGGGGGGCGCGCCCCTCCAAGCCCAATCCGAATTGGGGAGGGGGGCCGGCCCCCCCTTTCCTTTCTCCTTCCCCCTTCTTCCTATTACTACTACTAGTACTACTTCCTAATACTAGTACTCTTTCCTTCCCCCTCCAAATAAGATAAGGAAAAGAGAGGGAAACCTACTTGGAGTAGGTTTCCCCCTCCTCATGGCGCGCCCCCCTTAGGGCCGGCCACCTCCTCCCTCCCTCCTTTATATACGGGGGTAGGGGGCACCCTAGGACACACAAGTTGATCATTGATCGTTCCTTAGCCGTGTGCGGTACCCCCCTCCACGATATTACACCTCGGTCATATTGTAGCGGTGCTTAGGCGAAGCCCTGCGACAGGAGAACATCAAGATCGTCACCACGCCGTCGTGCTGACGGAACTCCCCTCGGAGCCTCTACTGGATTGGAGATCGAGGGTGCGTCATCGAGTTGTACGTGTGTCAAGAACTCGGAGGTGCCGGAGTAACGGTGCTTGGATCGGTCGAACCGGGAGGACATACGACTACTTCCTCTATGTTGCGTCAACGCTTCCGCTTCGGTCTACGAGGGTACGTAGACAACACTCTCCCCTCGTTGCAGTATCATCACCATGATCTTGCGTGTGCGTAGGAAAATTTTGAAATTACTACGTTCCCCAACAGTGGCATCCGAGCCTAGGTTTTTATGCGTTGATGTTATATGCACGAGTAGAACACAAGTGAGTTGTGGACGATATAAGTCATACTGCCTACCAGCATGTCATACTTTGGTTCAGCGGTATTGTTGGATGAAGCGGCCCGGACCGACATTACGCGTACTCTTACGCGAGACTGGTTTTACCGCCGTGCTTTGCACACAGGTGACTAGCGGGTGTCTGTTTCTCCAACTTTAGTTGAACCGAGTATGGCTACGCCCGGTCCTTGTGAAGGTTAAAACGGAGTCTATTTGACAAACTATCGTTGTGGTTTTGATGCGTAGGTAAGAACGGTTCTTGCTAAGCCCGTAGCAGCCACGTAAAACTTGCAACAACAAAGTAGAGGACATCTAACTTGTTTTTGCAGGGCATGTTGTGATGTGATATGGCCAAGACGTGATGCTATATTTTATTGTATGAGATGATCATGTTTTGTAACCGAAGTTATCGGCAACTGGCAGGAGCCATATGGTTGTCGCTTTATTGTATGAAATGCAAACGCCCTGTAATTGCTTTACTTTATCACTAAGCGGTAGCGATAGTCGTAGAAGCAATAGATGGCGTAAATGACAACGATGCTACGATGGAGATCAAGGTGTCACGCCGGTGACGATGGTGATCAACGACGGTGCTTCGGAGATGGAGATCACAAGCACAAGATGATGATGGCCATATCATATCACTTATATTGATTGCATGTGATGTTTATCCTTTATGCATCTTATCTTGCTTTGATTGACGGTAGCATTTTAAGATGATCTCTCACTAAAATTATCAAGAAGTGTTCTCCCTGAGTATGCACTGTTGCCAAAGTTCGTCGTGCCGAGACACCACGTGATGATCGGGTGTGATAAGCTCTACGTCCATCTACAACGGGTGCAAGCCAGTTTTGCACACGCAGAATACTCAGGTTAAACTTGACGAGCCTAGCATATGCAGATATGGCCTCGGAACACGGAGACCGAAAGGTCGAGCGTGAATCATATAGTAGATATGATCAACATAAGATGTTCACCATTGAAAACTACTCCATCTCACGTGATGATCGGTTATGGTTTAGTTGATTTGGATCACGTGATCACTTAGATGACTAGAGAGATGTCTGTCTAAGTGGGAGTTCTTAAGTAATATGATTAATTGAACTTAAATTTATCATGAACTTAGTACCTGATAGTATCATTGCTTGTCTATGTTTGTTTGTAGATAGATGGCTCGTGCTGTTGTTCCGTTGAATTTAAATGTGTTCCTTGAGAAAGCAAAGTTGAAAGATGATGGTAGCAATTACACAGACTGGGTCCGTAACCTGAGGATTATCCTCATTGCTGCACAGAAGAGTTACGTCCTGGAAGCACCGCTGGGTGCCAGGCCTGCTGCTGATGCAACTGGCGACGTTAAGAACGTCTGGCAGAGCAAAGCTGATGACTACTCTATAGTTCAGTGTGCCATGCTTTACGGCTTAGAACCGGGTCTTCAACGACGTTTTGAACGTCATGGAGCATATGAAATGTTCCAGGAGTTGAAGTTAATATTTCAAGCAAATGCCCGGATTGAGAGATATGAAGTCTCCAATAAGTTCTACAGCTGCAAGATGGAGGAGAATAGTTATGTCAGTGAACATATACTCAGAATGTCTGGGTATAACAATCACTTGATTCAACTGGGAGTTAATCTTCCTGATGATAGTGTCATTGACAGAATTCTTCAATCACTGCCACCAAGCTACAAGAGCTTTGTGATGAACTATAATATGCAAGGGATGAACAAGACTATTCCCGAGCTCTTCGCGATGCTGAAAGCCGCGGAGGTAGAAATTAAGAAGGAGCATCAAGTGTTGATGGTCAACAAGACCACTAGTTTCAAGAAGAAGGGCAAAGGGAAGAAGAAGGGGAACTTCAAAAAGAACGGCAAGCAAGTTGCTGCTCAAGAGAAGAAACCCAAGTCTGGACCTAAGCCTGAAACTGAGTGCTTCTACTGCAAGCAGACTGGTCACTGGAAGCGGAACTGCCCCAAGTATTTGGCGGATAAGAAGGATGGCAAAGTGAACAAAGGTATATGTGATATACATGTTATTGATGTGTACCTAACTAGAGCTCGTAGTAGCACCTGGGTATTTGATACTGGTTCTGTTGCTAATATTTGCAACTCGAAACAGGGACTACGGAATAAGCGAGCACTAGCCAAGGACGAGGTGACCATGCGCGTGGGAAACGGTTCCAAAGTCGATGTGATCGCCGTCGGCTCGCTACCTCTACATCTACCATCGGGATTAGTCTTAGACCTAAATAATTGTTATTTGGTGCCTGCGTTGAGCATGAACATTATATCTGGATCTTGTTTGATGCGAGACGGTTATTCATTTAAATCAGAGAATAATGGTTGTTCTATTTATATGAGTAATATCTTTTATGGTCATGCACCCTTGAAGAGTGGTCTATTTTTATTGAATCTCGATAGCAGTGATACATATATTCATAATGTTGAAGCCAAAAGATGCAGAGTTGATAATGATAGTGCAACTTATTTGTGGCACTGCCGTTTAGGTCATATCGGTATAAAACGCATGAAGAAACTCCATACTGATGGACTTCTGGAATCACATGATTATGAATCACTTGGTACTTGCGAACCGTGCCTCATGGGCAAGATGACTAAAACACCGTTCTCCGGAACTATGGAGAGAGCAACGGATTTGTTGGAAATCATACATACAGATGTATGTGGCCCGATGAATGTTGAAGCTCGTGGCGGATATCGTTATTTTCTCACCTTCATAGATGATTTAAGTAGATATGGGTATATCTACTTAATGAAACACAAGTCTGAAACATTTGAAAAGTTCAAAGAATTTCAGAGTGAAGTTGAAAATCATCGTAACAAGAAAATAAAATTTCTGCGATCTGATCGTGGAGGAGAATATTTGAGTTACGAGTTTGGTTTACATTTGAAACAATGCGGAATAGTTTCGCAACTCACGCCACCTGGAACACCACAAAGAAATGGTGTGTCCGAACATCGTAATCGTACTTTACTTGATATGGTGTGATCTATGATGTCTCTTACCGATTTACCGCTATCATTTTGGGGTTATGCTTTAGAGACGGCCGCATTCACGTTAAATAGGGCACCATCAAAATCCGTTGAGACGACGCCTTATGAACTGTGGTTTGGCAAGAAACCAAAGTTGTCGTTTCTTAAAGTTTGGGGCTGCGATGCTTATGTGAAGAAACTTCAACCAGATAAGCTCGAACCCAAATCGGAGAAATGTGTCTTCATAGGATACCCAAAGGAAACTGTTGGGTACACCTTCTATCACAGATCCGAAGGCAAAACATTTGTTGCTAAGAATGGATCATTTCTAGAGAAAGAATTTCTCTCGAAAGAAGTGAGTGGGAGGAAAGTAGAACTTGATGAGATAACTATATCTACTCCCTTGTTAGAAGGTAGTTCATCACGAGAACCGGTTCCTGTGACAACCACACCAACAAGTGAGGAAGCTAATGATATTGATCATGAAACTTCAGATCAAGTTTCTGCTGAACCTCGTAGGTCTACCAGAGTAAGATCCGCACCAGAGTGGTACGGTAATCCTGTTCTGGAAGTCATGTTACTTGACCATGATGAACCTACGAACTATGAGGAAGCGATGATGAGCCCAGATTCCGCAAAATGGCTGGAGGCCATGAAATCTGAGATAGGATCCATGTATGAAAACAAAGTATGGACATTGGTTGACTTGCCCGATGATCGGCAAGCCATTGAGAATAAATGGATCTTTAAGAAGAAGACTGACGCTGATGGTAATGTTACTGTCTATAAAGCTCGACTTGTTGCGAAAGGTTTTTGACAAGTTCAAGGGGTTGACTACGATGAGACTTTCTCACCCGTAGCGATGCTTAAGTCTGTCCGAATCATGTTGGCTATTGCTGCATTTCATGATTATGAAATTTGGCAAATGGATGTCAAGACTGCATTCTTGAATGGATTTCTAGAAGAAGAGTTGTATATGATGCAACCGGAAGGTTTTGTTGATCCAAAAGGTGCTGACAAAGTGTGCAAGCTCCAACGTTCCATTTATGGA
Source organism: Triticum timopheevii (assembly GCA_963921465.1). NCBI lineage: Eukaryota > Viridiplantae > Streptophyta > Magnoliopsida > Poales > Poaceae > Triticum > Triticum timopheevii. The sequence continues at coordinate 407,401,806 of OY997274.1, read as the reverse complement.
CTGGTGCAAGCATCTCGGAGTTGGAATAAACGTTTTGATAGTGTGATCAAAGCATATGGTTTTATACAGACTTTTGGAGAAGCCTGTATTTACAAGAAAGTGAGTGGGAGCTCTGTAGCATTTCTAGTTTTATATGTTGATGACATATTATTAATTGGAAATGATGTAGAATTTCTGGATAGCATAAAGGGATATTTGAATAAAAGTTTTTCGATGAAAGACCTCGGTGAAGCTGCTTACATATTAGGCATCAAGATCTATAGAGATAGATCGAGACGCTTAATAGGACTTTCACAAAGCACATACCTTGACAAAATATTGAAGAAGTTCAATATGGATCAGGCAAAGAAAGGTTTCTTGCCTGTGCTACAAGGTGTGAAGTTGAGTCGAACTCAATGCCCGACCACAGCAGAAGATAGAGAGAAAATGAAAAGTGTTCCCTATGCTTCAGCCATAGGCTCTATCATGTATGCAATGCTGTGTACCAGACCTGACGTATGCTTAGCAATAAGCTTAGCAGGGAGGTACCAAAGTAATCCAGGAGTGGATCACTGGACAGCGGTCAAGAACATCCTGAAATACCTGAAAAGGACTAAGGATATGTTTCTCATATATGGAGGTGACAAAGAGCTAGTCGTAAATGGTTACGTCGATGCAAGCTTTGACACTGATCCGGACGATTCAAAATCGCAAACCAGATACGTGTTTTTATTAAACGGTGGAGCTGTAAGTTGGTGCAGTTCTAAACAAAGCGTCGTGGCGGGATCTACATGTGAAGCGGAGTACATAGCTGCTTCTGAAGCAGCAAATGAAGGAGTCTGGATGAAGGAGTTCATTTCCGATCTAGGTGTCATACCTAGTGCATCGGGACCAATGAAGATCTTCTGTGATAATACTGGTGCAATTGCCCTGGCAAAGGAATCCAGATTTCACAAGAGGACCAAGCACATCAAGAGACGCTTCAATTCCATTCGGGACCAAGTCCAAGTGGGAGACATAGAGATTTGCAAGATACATACGGATCTGAATGTTGCAGACCCGTTGACTAAGCCTCTCTCACGAGCAAAACATGATCAGCACCAAGACTCCATGGGTGTTAGAATCATTACTATGTAATCTAGATTATTGACTCTAGTGCAAGTGGGAGACTGAAGGAAATATGCCCTAGAGGCAATAATAAAGTTATTATTTATTTCCTCATATCATGATAAATGTTTATTATTCATGCTAGAATTGTATTAACCGGAAACATAATACATGTGTGAATACATAGATAAAACTATGGTCACTAGTATGCCTCTACTTGACTAGCTCATTAATGAAAGATGGTCATGTTTCCTGACCATAGACATGTGTTGTCATTTGATTAGTGGGATCACATCATTAGAAGAATGATGTGATTGACATGACCCATTCTGTTAGCCTAGCACTTGATCGTTTAGTATACTGCTATTGCTTTCTTCATGACTTATACAAAGTTCCTGCAACTATGAGATTGTGCAACTCCCGTGTACCGGAAGAACACTTTGTGTGCTACCAAACGTCACAACGTAACTGGGTGATTATAAAGGTGCTCTACAGGTGTTTCCAAAGGTTCATGTTGAGTTGGCATAATTCGAGATTAGGATTTGTCACTCCGATTGTCGGAGAGGTATCTCTGGGCCCTCTCGGTAATACTCATCACTTAAGCCTTGCAAGCATGTAACTAATGAGTTAGTTATGAGGTGACGTATTACAGAACGAGTAAAGAGACTTGCCGGTAACGAGATTGAACTAGGTATTGGATACCGACGATCAAATCTCGGGCAAGTAACATACCGATGACAAAGGGAACAAAGTATGTTGTTATGCGGTTTGACCGATAAAGATCTTCGTAGAATATGTAGGAACCAATATGGACATCCAGGTCCCGCTATTGGTTATTGACCGGAGACATGTCTCGGTCATGTCTACATTGTTCTCGACCGTAGGGTCCGCACGCTTAAGGTTTCGATGACAGTTATATTATGAGTTTATGTATTTTGATGTACCGAAGGTTGTTCGGGGTCCCGGATATAATCACGGACATGACGAGGAGTCTCGAAATGGTCGAGACATAAAGATTGATATATTGGACAGATATATTTGGACACCGGAAAGGTTCCGGAGAAGTTTGGAGCTCCGGGAGGTTACCGGAACCCCCCGGGATGTATATGGGCCTTATTGGGCCCATGTAGGAGGAAGAGAGAAGGAGCAAGGGAGGGGGGCGCGCCCCCCCAAGCCCAATCCGAATTGGGGAGGGGGGCCGGCCCCCCCTTTCCTTTCTCCTTCCCCCTTCTTCCTATTACTACTACTAGTACTACTTCCTAATACTAGTACTCTTTCCTTCCCCCTCCAAATAAGATAAGGAAAAGAGAGGGAAACCTACTTGGAGTAGGTTTCCCCCTCCTCATGGCGCGCCCCCCTTAGGGCCGGCCACCTCCTCCCTCCCTCCTTTATATACGGGGGTAGGGGGGCACCCTAGGACACACAAGTTGATCATTGATCGTTCCTTAGCCGTGTGCGGTGGCCCCCTCCACGATATTACACCTCGGTCATATTGTAGCGGTGCTTAGGCGAAGCCCTGCGACAGGAGAACATCAAGATCGTCACCACGCCGTCGTGCTGACGGAACTCCCCTCGGAGCCTCTACTGGATTGGAGATCGAGGGTGCGTCATCGAGCTGTACGTGTGTCAAGAACTCGGAGGTGCCGGAGTAACGGTGCTTGGATCGGTCGAACCGGGAGGACGTACGACTACTTCCTCTATGTTGCGTCAACGCTTCCGCTTCGGTCTACGAGGGTACGTAGACAACACTCTCCCCTCGTTGCAGTATCATCACCATGATCTTGCGTGTGCGTAGGAAAATTTTGAAATTACTACGTTCCCCAACAGGACTAGGGGGAGGGGCACGCGGCCCTGCCCTGGCCTCCTCTCCTCATCTCCACTAAGGCCCACTATGGCCCATTAAGCCCCCGGGGGGTTTCGGTAACCCCTCGGTACTCCGGTAAAATCCCGATTTCACTCGGAACACTTCCGATATTCAAATATAGGCTTCAATATATCAATCTTCATGTCTCAACTATTTCGAGACTCCTCGTCATGTCCATGATCACATCCGGGACTCCGAACAACCTTCGGTACATCAAAACTCATAAACTCATAATATATTCATCATTGAAACTTTAAGCGTGCGGACCCTACAGGTTCGAGAACTATGTAGACATGACCGAGACACGTCTCCGGTCAATAACCAATAGCGGAACCTGGATGCTCATATTGGCTCCTACATATTCTACGAAGATCTTTATCGGTCAAACCGCATAACAACATACGTTATTCCCTTTGTCATCGGTATGTTACTTGCCCGAGATTTGATCGTTGGTATCTCAAAACCTAGTTCAATCTCGTTACCGGCAAGTCTATTTACTCATTATGTAATGCATCATTCTGTAACTAACTCATTAGCTACATTGCTTGCAAGGCTTGTAGTGATGTGCATTACCGAGAGGGCCCAGAGATACCTCTCCGACAATCGGAGTGACAAAGCATAATCTCCAAATACGCCAACCCAACATGTACTTTTGGAGACACCTGTAGAGCTCCTTTATAATCACCAAGTTACGTTGTGACGTTTGGTAGCACACAAAGTGTTCCTTCGGTAAACGGGAGTTGCATAATCTCATAGTTGTAGGAACATGTATAAGTCATGAAGAAAGCAATAGCAACATACTAAACGATCAAGTGCTAAGCTAACGAAATGGGTCAAGTCAATCACATCATTCTCCTAATGATGTGATCCCGTTAATCAAATGACAACACTGAAGGAAATATGCCCTAGAGGCAATAATAAAGTCATTATTTATTTCCTTATTTCATGATAAATGTTTATTATTCATGCTAGAATTGTATTAACCGGAAACATAATACATGTGTGAATACACAGACAAACATAGTGTCACTAGTATGCCTCTACTTGACTAGCTCGTTAATCAAAGATGGTTAAGTTTCCTAACCATAGACATGAGTTGTCATTTGATTAACGGGATCACATCATTAGGAGAATGATGTGATTGACTTGACCCATTCCGTTAGCTTAGCACTTGATCGTTTAGTATGTTGCTATTGCTTTCTTCATGACTTATACATGTTCCTATAACTATGAGATTATGCAACTCCCGTTTACCGGAGGAACACTTTCTGTGCTACCAAACGTCACAACGTAACTGGGTGATTATAAAGGAGCTCTACAGGTGTCTCCGAAGGTACATGTTGAGTTGGCGTATTTCGAGATTAGGCTTTGTCACTCCGATTGTCGGAGAGGTATCTCTGGGCCCTCTCGGTAATGCACATCACTATAAGCCTTGCAAGCAATGTAGCTAATGAGTTAGTTACGGGATGATGCATTACGTAATGAGTAAAGAGACTTGCCGGTAACGAGATTGAACTAGGTATTGAGATACCGACGATCGAATCTCGGGCAAGTAAACATACCGATGACAAAGGGAACAACGTATGTTGTTATGCGGTTTGACCGATAAAGATCTTCGTAGAATATGTAGGAGCCAATATGAGCATCCAGGTTCTGCTATTGGTTATTGACCGGAAACGTGTCTCGGTCATGTCTACATAGTTCTCGAACTCGTAGGGTCCACACGCTTAAGGTTTCGATGACAGTTATATTATGAGTTTATGAGTTTTGATGTACCTAAGGAGTTCGGAGTCCCGGATGAGATCGGGGACATGACGAGGAGTCTCGAAATGGTCGAGACGTAAAGATCGATATATTGGACGACTATATTCGGACATCGGAAAGGTTTCGCGTGGTTCGGGTATTTTTCGGAGTACCGGGGAGTTATGGGAATACGGGGGAAGACGTATATGTGACTTATTGGGCTTTAGGGAAGAGAGAGAGGCAGGCCGCGCACCCCCCCAATGACTAGTCTAATTGGACTAGGGGGAGGGGCGGCGCCCACTCCTTCCTTCTCTTCCCTCTCCCCCTTCCTTGTCTCCTACTCCTACTACATGGAAGGGGAGGAATCCTACTCCCGGTGGGAGTAGGACTCCTCCAGGGCGCGCCATAGGGGCCGGCCCTCTCCCCCTCCTCCACTCCTTTATATACGGGGGCAGGGGGCACCTCTAGACACAACAATAATTGATCTCTTGATCTCTTAGCCGTGTGCGGTGCCCCCTCCACCATAGTCCTCGGTAATATTGTAGCGGTGCTTAGGTGAAGCCCTGCGACGGTAGAACATCAAGATCATCACCACGCCATCATGCTGACGGAACTCTTCCCCGACATTCTGCTGGATCGGAGTACAGGGATCGTCATCGAGCTGAATTTGTGCTAGAACTCGGAGGTGCCATATTTTCGGTGCTTGATCGGTCGGGCCGTGAAGACGTACGACTACATCAACCGCGTTGTTCTAACGCTTCTGCTTTCGGTCTACGAGGGTACGTGGACAACACTCTCCCATCTCGTTGCTATGCATCACCATGATCTTGCGTGTGCGTAGGAATATTTTTGAAATTACTACGTTCCCCAACAGTGGTATCCGAGCCAGGTTTTATGCGTAGATGTTATATGCACGAGTAGAACACAAGTGAGTTGTGGGCGATAAAGTGATACTGCTTACCAGCATGTCATACTTTGGTTCAGCGGTATTGTTGGATGAAGCGGCCCGGACCAATATTACGCATACGCTTACACGAGACTGGTTTTACCGCCGTGCTTTGCACAGAGGTGACTAGCGGGTGTCTGTTTCTCCAACTTTAGTTGAACCGAGTGTGGCTACGCCCGGTCCTTGCAAAGGTTAAACAGCACTAACTTGACGAACTATCGTTGTGGTTTTGATGCGTAGGTAAGAACGGTTCTTACTCAGCCCGTAGCAGCCACGTAAAACTTGCAACAACAAAGTAGAGGACATCTAACTTGTTTTTGCAGGGCATGTTGTGATGTGATATGGCCAAGACGTGATGCTATATTTTATTGTATGAGATGATCATGTTTTGTAACTAAAGTTATCGGCAACTGGCAGGAGCCATATGGTTGTCGCTTTATTGTATGAAATGCATACGCCCTGTAATTGCTTTACTTTATCACTAAGCGGTAGCGATAGTTGTAGAAGCAATAGATGGCGTAAACGACAACGATGCTACGATGGAGATCAAGGTGTCACGCCGGTGACGATGGTGATCAACGACGGTGCTTCGGAGATGGAGATCACAAGCACAAGATGATGATGGCCATATCATATCACTTATATTGATTGCATGTGATGTTTATCCTTTATGCATCTTATCTTGCTTTGATTGACGGTAGCATTTTAAGATCATCTCTCACTAATTATCAAGAAGTGTTCTCCCTGAGTATGCGCCGTTGCGAAAGTTCTTTGTGTTGAGACACCACGTGATGATCGAGTGTGATAGGCTCTACGTTCAAATACAACAGGTGCAGAACAGTTGCACACGCGGAATACTCAGGTTAAACTTGACGAGCCTAGCATATACAGATATGTCCTTGGAACACGGAGACCGAAAGGTCGAACGTGAATCATATAGTAGATATGATCAACATAGTGATGTTCACCATTGAAAACTACTCCATCTCATGTGATGATTGTACATGGTTTAGTTGATTTGGATCACGTGATCACTTAGATGACTAGAGAGATGTCTGTCTAAGTGAGAGTTCTTTAGTAATATGATTAATTGAACTTTAATTTATCATGAACTTAGTCCTGATAGTATTTTGCAAATAATGGTGTAGATCAATAGCTCGTGTTGTTGCTTCCCTATGTTTATTTTTGATATGTTCCTAGAGAAAAACTATGTTGAAAGATATTAGTAGCAATGATGCGGATTAGATCCGTGATCTGAGGTTTATCCTCATTGCTGCATAGAAGAATTATGTCCTTGATGCACCGCTAGGTGACAGACCTATTGCAGGAGTAGATTGAGACGTTATGAACGTTTGGCTAGAGCAATATGATGACTACTTGATAGTTTAGTGCACCATGCTTAACGGCTTAGAATCGGGACTTCAAAGACGTTTTGAACGTCATGGACCATATGAGATGTTCCAGTAGTTGAAGTTAATATTTGAAGCAAATACCTGAGTTGAGAGATATGAAGTCTCCAACAAGTTCTATAGCTAAAAGATGGAGGAGAATCGCTCAATTAGTGAGCATGTGCTCATATTGTCTGGGTACTACAATCGCTTGAATCAAGTGGGAGTTAATCTTCCAGATAAGATAGTGATTGACAGAGTTCTCTAGTCACCATCACCAAGTTACTAGAACTTCGTGATGAACTATAGTATGTAAGGGATGACGAAAATGATTCCCAAGGTCTTCGTGATGTTGAGATCGACGAAGGTAGAAATCAAGAAAGAGCATCAAGTGTTGATGATTGACAAGACCACTAGTTTCAAGAAAAGGGCAAAGGGAAAGAAAGTGAACTTAAAGTAGAATGGCAAGCAAATTGTCACTCCCGCGAAGAAGCCCAAAGCTAGACCAAAGCCTGAAACTGAGTGCTTCTACTGCAAAGGAAATGGTCACTGGAAGTGGAAATGCCCTGAATATTTGGTAGATAAGAAGGATGGCAAAGTGAACAAGGTTATATTTGATATACAGGTTATTGATGTGTACCTTACTAGTGTTTATAGTAACCCCTGGGTATTTGATACTTGTTCGGTTGCTAATATTAGTAACTCGAAATAGGAGTTACAGAATAAACAGAGACTAGTTGAGGGTGAAGTGACGATGTGTGTTGGAGGTGGTTCCAAGGTTGATATAATCATCATCATCGCACACTCCCTATATTTTCGAGATTAGTGTTAAACCTAAATAAATGTTATTTAGCATTTGCGTTGAGCATGAATATGATTTAATCATGTTTATTGAGATACGGCTATTCATTTAAAGTCGGAGAATAATTGTTGTTCTGTTTACATGAATAAAACCTTCAATGGTCATACACCCAATGAAAATAGTTTATTGGATCTCGATCGTAGTGATACACATATTCATAATATTGATGCCAAAAGATGCAAAGTTAATAATGATAGTGCAACTTATTTGTGGCACTGCTGTTTGGGTCATATCGGTGTAAAGCGCATGAAGAAACTCCATAAAGATGGATTTTGAGAATCACTTGGTTATGAATCATTTGATGCTTGCGAACCGTGCCTTTTTGGCAAGATGACTAAAACTCCGTTCTCCGGAACAATGGAACGAGCTACTAACTTGTTGGAAATAATACATACCGATGTATGCGGTCCAATGAGTGTTGATGCTCGTGGCGGGTATCGTTATTTTCTGACCTTCACAGATGATTTGAGCAGATATGCGTATATCTACTTAATGAAGCACAAGTCTGAAACATTTGAAAAGTTCAAAGAATTTCAGAGTGAAGTGGAGAATCATCGTAACAAGAAAATAAAGTTTCTACGATCTGATCATGGTGGAGAATATTTGAGTTACGAGTTTGGCCTTCGTATAAAACAATGTGGAATAGTTTCACAGCTCACGCCACCTGGAACACCACAATGTTATGGTGTGTCTGAACGTCGTAACCGCACTTTATTAGATATGGTGCGATCTATGATGTCTCTTATCAGTTTACCACTATCGTTTTGGGGTTATGCATTAGAGACAATTGCATTCATGTTAAATAGGGCACCATCTAAATCCATTGAGATGGCACTGTATGAACTATGGTTTAGCAATAAACCTAAGCTGTCGTTTCTTAAAGTTTGGAGCTGCGATGCTTATGTGAAAAAGTTTTCAACCTGATAAGCTCGAACCCAAATCGGAGAAATGTGTCTTCATAGGATACCCAAAGGAGACTATTGGGTACACCTTCTATCACGGATCTGAAGGCAAGACTTTTTTTTGCTAAGTTCGGATCCTTTCTAGAGAAGGAATTTCTCTCGAAAGAAGTGAGTGGGAGGAAAGTAGAGCTTGATAAGGTAATTTGCACCTTCTCTCGAATTGGAAAGTAGTTCATCACATAAATCAGTTCTAGTGATTCCTACACCAATTAGTGAGGAAGCTAATGATGATGATCATGAAACTTCAGATTAAGTTACTACTTCCAAAGTACAGTACGCACCAGAGTGCTATGGTTTTCCTGTTCTGGAAGTCATGTTACTAGACCATGATGAACCTACGAACTATGAGGAAGCGATGATGAGCCCAGATTCCGCGAAATGGCTTTAAGGCCATGAAATCTGAGATGGGATCCATGTATGAGAACATAGTGTGGACTTTGGTGGAGTTGCCCGATGATCGGCAAGCCATATTGTATAAATGGATCTTCAAGAGGAAGACGGACGTTGATAGTAGTGTTACTATCTATAAAGCTCGACTGTAGCGATACTTAAGTCTGTCCGAATCATGTTAGCAATTGCCACATTTTATGAAATCTGGCAAATGGATGTCAAAACTGCATTCCTTAAATGGATTTATTAATGAAGAGTTGTATATGATGCAACCAGAAGGTTTTATCAATCCTAAAGGTGCTAACAAAGTGTGCAAGTTCCAGTGATCCATCCATGGACTGGTGCAAGCATCTCGGAGTTGGAATATACGCTTTGATAAGTTGATCAAAGCATATAGTTTTATACGGACTTATGGTGAAGCCTGTATTTACAATAAAGTGAGTGGGAGCACTACAACATTTCTGATTAGTATATGTGACTGACATATTGTCGATCAGAAATGATGTAGAATTTTTCTGGAAAGCACAAAGGAGTGTTTGAAAGGAGTTCTTTAAAAGAAAGACCTCAGTAAAGCTACTTACATTTTGAGCATCAAGATCTATTGAGATAGATCAAGACGCTTGATAAGATTTTCAATGAGTACATACCTTGACAAGATTTTGTAATAGTTCAAAATGGAACAGTCAAAGAAAGAGTTCTTGCCTGTGTTGCAAAGGTGTGAAATTGAGTAAGACTCAAATGCCGACCACGGCAGAAAATAGAAAAGAGAATGAAAGTCATTCCCTATGCCTCAGTCATAGATTCTACAAAGTATGCTATGCTATGTACCAGACCTATTGTATACCTTGCTCTGAATTTGTCAAGGGAGTACAATAGTGATGTAGGAGTAGATCACTGGACATTGGTCAACAATATCCTTAGTGAGGACCAAGGAAATATTTCTCGATTATGGAGGTGATAAAAGAGCCCGTCGTAAAGAGTTACATCGGTGCAAGCTTTCACACCGATCCACATGACTCTAAGTCTCAATCTGGATACATATTGAAAGTGGGAGCAATTAGCTAGAGTAGCTCCGTGCAAAGCATTGTAGACATAGAATATTTGCAAAATACATACGGCTCTGAATGTGACAGACCCGTTGACTAAGCTTCTCTCACGAGCAAAACATGATCACACCTTAGTACTCTTTGGGTGTTAATCACATAACGATGTGAACTAGATTATTGACTCTAGTAAACCCTTTGGGTGTGTGTTAATCATATATAGATATGAATATTGGTGTTAAATCACATGGCGATGTGAACTAGATTATTGACTCTAGTGCAAGTGGGAGACTGAAGGAAATATGCCCTAGAGGCAATAATAAAGTTATTATTTATTCCCTTATTTCATGATAAATGTTTATTATTCATGCTAGAATTGTATTAACCGAAAACATAATACATGTGTGAATACATAGACAAACATAGTGTCACTAGTATGCCTCTACTTGACTAGCTCGTTAATCAAAAGATGGTTAAGTTTCCTAACCATAGACATGAGTTGTCATTTGATTAACGGGATCACATGATTAGGAGAATGATGTGGTTGACTTGACCCATTCCGTTAGCTTAGCACTTGATCATTTAGTATGTTGCTATTGCTTTCTTCATGACTTATACATGTTCCTATAACTATGAGATTATGCAACTCCCGTTTACTAGAGGAACACTTTGTGTGCTACAAAATGCCACAACGTAACTGGGTGATTATAAAGGAGCTCTATAGGTGTCTCCGAAGGTACATGTTGAGTTGGCGTATTTCGAGATTAGGATTTGTCACTCCGATTGTTGGAGAGGTATCTCTGGGCCCTCTCGGTAATGCACATCACTATAAGCCTTGCAAGCAATGTAGCTAATGAGTTAGTTACGGGATGATGCATTACGTAACGAGTAAAGAGACTTGTCGGTAACGAGATTGAACTAGGTATTGAGATACCGACGATCGAATCTCGGGCAAGTAAACATATCGATGACAAAGGGAACAACGTATGTTATTATGCGGTTTGACCGATAAAGATCTTCGTAGGATATGTAGGAGCCAATATGAGCATCCAGGTTCCGCTATTGGTTATTGACCGGAAACATGTCTCGGTCATGTCTACATAGTTCTCGAACCCGTAGGGTCCGCGTGCTTAAGGTTTCGATGACAGTTATATTATGAGTTTATGAGTTTTGATGTACCGAAGGAGTTCGGAGTCCCGGATGAGATCGAGGAGATGACGAGGAGTCTCGAAATGGTCGAGACGTAAAGATCGATATATTGGATGACTATATTCGGACATCGCAAAGGTTCCGCGTGGTTCGGGTATTTTTTGGAGTACCGGGGAGTTACAGGAATACGGGGGAGGAAGTATATGGGACTTATTGGGCTTTAGGGGAGAGAGAGAGGCAGACCGCTCCCCCCCAATGACTAGTCCGAATTGGACTAGGGGGAGGGGCGGCGCCCCCTCCTTCCTTCTCTTCCCTCTCCCCGTCTCCTACTCCTACTACATGGAAGGGGAGGAATCCTACTCCCGGTGGGAGTAGGACTCCTCCAGGGCGCGCCATAGGGGCCGGCCCTCTCCCCCTCCTCCACTCCTTTATATACGGGGGCAGGGGGCACCTCTAGACACAACAACAATTGATCTCTTGATCTCTTAGCCGTGTGCGGTGCCCCCTCCACCATAGTCCTCGATAATATTGTAGCGGTGCTTAGGTGAAGCCCTGCGATGGTAGAACATCAAGATCGTCACCACGCCGTCGTGCTGACGGAACTCTTCCCCAACATTTTGCTGGATTGGAGTACGAGGATCGTCATCGAGCTGAACGTGTCCTAGAACTCGGACGTGCCGTAGTTTCGGTGCTTGATCGGTCGGGCCGTGAAGACGTACGACTACATCAACCGCGTTGTTCTAACGCTTCCGCTTTCGGTCTACCAGGGTACGTGGACAACACTCTCCCATCTCGTTGCTATGCATCACCATGATCTTGCGTGTGCGTAGGAAATTTTTTGAAATTACTACGTTCCCCAACAAACACATGTCTATGGTCAGGAAACATAACCATCTTTGATCAACGAGCTAGTCAAGTAGAGGCATACTAGTGACACTATGTTTGTCCATGTATTCACACATGTATTATGTTTCCGGTTAATACAATTCTAGCATGAATAATAAACATTTATCATGATATAAGGAAATAAATAATAACTTTATTATTGCCTCTAGGACATATTTCCTTCAGTCTCCCACTTGCACTAGAGTCAATAATCTAGATTACACCGTAATGATTCTAACACCCATGGAGCCTTGGTGTTGATCATGTTTTGCTCGTGGAAGGGGCTTAGTCAACGGGTCTGCAACATTCAGATCCGTGTGTATCTTGCAAATCTCTGTCTCCCACCTGGACTTGGTCCCGGATGGAATTGAAGCGTCTCTTGATGTGCTTGGTCCTCTTGTGAAATCTGGATTCCTTTGCCAAGGCAATTGCACCAGTATTGTCACAGAAGATCTTCATCCAGATTCCTTCATTCGCTGCTTCCGAAGCAGCTATGTATTCCGCTTCACATGTAGATCCCGCCACGACGCTTTGTTTAGAACTGCACCAACTGACAGCTCCACCGTTCAATATAAACACGTATCCGGTTTGCAATTTAGAATCGTCCGGATCAGTGTCAAAGCTTGCATCGACGTAACCATTTACGACTAGCTCTCTGTCACCTCCATAAATGAGAAACATATCCTTAGTCCTTTTCAGGTATTTCAGGATATTCTTGACCGCTGTCCAGTGATCCACTCCTGGATTACTTTGGTACCTCCTTGCTAAACTTATTGCTAAGCATACATCAGGTCTGGTACACAACATTGCATACATGATAGAGCCTATGGCTGAAGCATAGGGAACATCTTTCATTTTCTCTCTATCTTCTGTTGTGGTCGGGCATTGAGTCTGACTCAACTTCACACCTTGTAATACAGGCAAGAACCCTTTCTTTGCTTGATCCATTTTGAACTTCTTCAAAACTTTATCAAGGTATGTGCTTTGTGAAAGTCCAATTAAGCGTCTTGATCTATCTCTATAGATCTTGATGCCTAATATGTAAGCAGCTTCACCGAGGTCTTTCATTGAAAAACTTTTATTCAAGTATCCTTTTATGCTATCCAGAAATTCTACATCATTTCCAATTAACAATATGTCATTTACATATAATATCAGAAATGCTATAGACATCCTACTCACTTTGTTGTAAATACAGGCTTCTCCAAAAGTCTGTGTAAAACCGTATGCTTTGATCACACTATCAAAGCGTTTATTCCAACTCCGAGAGGCTTGCACCAGTCCATAAATGGATCGCTGGAGCTTGCACACTTTGTTAGCACTTTTTGGATCGACAAAACCTTCTGGTTGCATCATATACAACTCTTCTTCCAGAAATCCATTCAGGAATGCAGTTTTGACATCCATATGCCATATTTCATAATCATAAAATGCGGAAATTGCTAACATGATTCGGATAGATTTAAGCATCGCTACGGGTGAGAAAGTCTCATCGTAGTCAACTCCTTGAACTTGTCGAAAACCTTTTGCAACAAGTCGAGCTTTGTAGACAGTTACATTACCATCAACGTCAGTCTTCTTCTTGAAGATCCATTTATTCTCGATGGCTTGCCGATCATCGGGCAAGTCAACCAAAGTCCATACTTTGTTCTCATACATGGATCCCATCTCAGATTTCATGGCCTCAAGCCATTTTGCGGAATCTGGGCTCATCATTGCTTCCTCATAGTTCGTGGTTCGCCATGGTTAAGTAACATGACTTCCAGAATAGGATTACCGTACCACTCTGGAGCGGATCTTACTCTGGTTGACCTACGAGGTTCTGTAGTAACTTGATCTGAAGTTTTGATGCCTACTACACAACCTTCTTCTTGTAGACATTGTTGGGCCTGCAAGTGCACAGGTTTGTAGGACAGTAGCAAATTTCCCTCAAGTGGATGACCTAAGGTTTATCAATCCGTGGGAGGTGTAGGATGAAGATGGTCTCTCTCAAACAACCCTGCAACCAAATAACAAAGAGTCTCTTGTGTCCCCAACACACCCAATACAATGGTAAATTGTATAGGTGCACTAGTTCAGCGAAGAGATGGTGATACAAGTGCAAAATCGATAGTAGATAAAGGTATTTGTAATCTGAAAATATAAAAACAGCAAGGTACTAATGATAAAAGTGAGCCTAAATGGTACTGCAATGATAGGAAATAAGGCATAGGGTTCATACTTTCACTAGTGCAAGTTCTCTCAGCAATAATAACATAGATAGATCATATAACAATCCCTCAACATGCAACAAAGAGTCACTCCAAAGCCACTAATAGCAGAGAACAAACGAAGAGATTATGGTAGGGTACGAAACCACCTCAAAGTTATTCTTTCGGATCAATCTGTTCAAGAGTTCGTACTAGAATAACACCTTAAGACACAAATCAACCAAAACCCTAATGTCACCTAGATACTCCATTGTCACCTCAAGTATCCGTGGGCATGATTATACGATATGCATCACACAATCTCAGATTCATCCAACCAACACAAAAGTACTTCAAAGAGTGCCCCAAAGTTTCTACCGGAGAGTCAAGACAAAAACGTGTGCCAACCCCTATGCATAGGTTCATGGGCGGAACCCGCAAGTTGGTCACCAAAACATACATCAAGTGGCACGTGATATCCCATTGTCACCACAGATAAACATGGCAAGACATACATCAAGTGTTCTCAAATCATTAAAGACTCAATCCGACAAGACAACTTCAAGAGGAAAACTCAATTCATCACAAGAGAGTAGAGGGGGGAGAAACATCATAAGATCCAACTATAATAGCAAAGCTCGCGATACATCAAGATCGTGCCATAGAGAGAACACGAGAGAGAGAGAGAGATCAAACACATAGCTACTGGTACATACCCTCAGCCCCAAGGGTGAACTACTCCCTCCTCGTCATGGATAGCGCCGGGATGATGAAGATAACCACCGGTGATGGGTTCCCCCTCCGGTAGGGTGCCGAAATGGGCTCCCGAGAGGTTTTTGGTGGCTACAGAGGCTTGCGGCGGCGGAACTCCCGATCTATCTTCTCCGTCGATGTTTTTAGGGTATAAGGGAATATATATATATAGGCGAAAGAAGTCGGTCGGGGGAGCCTCGAGGTGCCCACGAGAGGGTAGGGTGCGCCCAGGGGGTGGGCGCGCCCCCTGTCTCGTGGCTCCCTCGACGATCCCCTGGCTTGCACTCCAAGTCTCCTGGGTCATAATCTTCCAAAAAATCACGCTGCCGAAGGTTTCATTCCGTTTAAACTCCGTTTGATATTCCTTTTCTTCGAAATACTGAAACAGGCAATAAAACAACAATATGGGCTGGGCCTCCGGTTAGTAGGTTAGTCCCAAAAGTAATATAAAAGTGTATAATAAAGCCCGTAATCATTCAAAACAGATAATAAAATAGCATGAATGCTTCATAAATTATAGATACGTTGGAGACGTATTAGCATCCCCAAGCTTAATTCCTACTCGTCCTCGAGTAGGTAAATGATAAAAGAAACAATTTATGAAGTGTGAATGCTAGAAGGTGCACAAGTTTGATCAATGATAATTCCAATAACCTTTTCTAGCATGATTATATCTCATAACAGTTGTTCATCTCACAAAACTTCTCATGATAAAGTAACAAGCAATTCACATGTCAAAGCATAGACCATAAACTTTCTTGAAAACTAGCAAACTTCATTCTCAGTCATCAAACAATTGCAATTCATCTTATTTTCAGGAATAGCAAACTCCACATACTCAACTATCATAGTCTTCTACAGTTGCTAACACTCATGCAGTACTAATGGTTATGGAGTTTCAATCGGACACTAAGAAACATAGGGGCTTATAGTGTTGCCTCCCAACATATTCACCTTTGGGTGATGTCAACAATAATAATTCATGCTAACTTACATCCAATTGGATATATATATATATATATATATATATATATATATATATATATATATATATATATATATATATATCAAGATCTTCCCAACACGAGGTGCTTGCCAAAGGATAAAATGAAAAAGGGAAAGGTGAAGATCACCTTGACTCAAGCAAAAAGTAAAAGACATAAAGTAAAAGATAGGCCCTTCGCAGAGGGAAGCAGAGATTGTCATGCGCTTTTAGGGTTGGATGCACAAAATCTTAATGCGAATGAACGTCACTTTATATTGCCACTTGTATATGTACCTTTATTATGCAGTCTGTCGCTTTTATTGCTTCCATAACAAGATCGTATAAAGCTATTTTCTTCACACCAAAAGATCATACATATTTAGAGAGCAATTTTTATTGCTTGCACCGATGACAACTTACTTGAAGGATCTTACTCAATCCATAGGTAGGTATGGTGGACTCTCATGGCGAAACTGGGTTTAAGGATAATTGGAAGCACAAGTAGTATCTCTACTTGGTGCAAGGAAATTGGCTAGCATGAGGGGGAAAGGCAAGCTCAACATGTTTGAAGGATCCATGACAATATACTTTATCTGAGATGTGCGAAAACATAACCCATTACGTTGTCTTCCTTGTCCAACATCAACTCTTTAGCATGTCATACTTAATGAGTGCTCCCAATTATAAAAGATGTCTAGGATAGTGTATTTATATATGAAATCTCTCTTCCTTCAATATTCTTTCATGAATTGTTCAAATGACCAATACAATGCTTGCTAACCTTCAATAAATTTACAACCTCTACTTCTTAGACGTGAAGTCATTACTCCCCATGGGATAAGCAAATGAGACATATATAATTTCAGATTTATGACAATCAACTCATTCAACAATTTACTCATAGGATATAGGTGAAGCACACGAGTAAATGAAAAACTACTCCAAAAAGATATAAGTGAAGATCAATGAGTAGCTAAATAATTATGCAACTATGCGAAGACTCTCTCTCTCATTTAAGAATTCCAGATCTTGGTATCGTATTCAAACAGCAAGCAAAACAAAATAAAATGACATTGCAAGGATAGCACAACTCATGTGAAGAAGCAAAAACTTAGGCTCAACCGATACTAACCGATAGTTGTTGAAGAAGAAAGGTGGGATGCCTACGGGGCATCCCCAAGCTTAGATGCTTGAGACTTCTTGGAGTATTATCTTGGGGTGCCTTGGTCATCCCCAATCTTTAACTTTTGTGTCTCCTTAATTCCTCTCATATCATGGTTTCTCTTTTTGTCAAAAGCTTCATCCACACCAAACTCAACAAGAACTCGTGAGATAGGTTAGTATAAACCAATGCAAAACCTTATCATTTCTACTGTAATAAATCACTAAAATTATTATTCAACATTGCATATTAAATGCCTCTGCATATTTAATACTCCTATCCTCAAATAGAATCATTAAACAAGCAATCATATGCAAACAATGCAAACATAACAGCAATCTGCCAAAACAGTACAGTCTGTAAAGAATGCAAGATTCATCATACTTCCCTAACTCCAAAAATTATGAAATAACATTCCCACTGTATTAAATTTATCAGAGCTCATTATGCAAAAAAATTCAACATTATATCATTTTCTGACTTTTCTAGGGAATTTTTGCAACAGCGGTAAACTTCTGGTTTCAAACAGCAACATGTATACTAGCAAAATAAGCATGGTAAAGGCTATCCTTGACTTTTTTATTGAAACTAAAGATGAAAAACATTATTCTAAATAACATCAAGCAAATACTAACAAA
The DNA here is from genome assembly GCA_963921465.1 of Triticum timopheevii. Lineage (NCBI taxonomy): Eukaryota > Viridiplantae > Streptophyta > Magnoliopsida > Poales > Poaceae > Triticum > Triticum timopheevii. The sequence continues at coordinate 407,383,761 of OY997274.1, read as the reverse complement.
ATAAAATAACGCACCAAGCAAAACACATATCATGTGGCGAATAAAAATATAGCTCCAAGTAAAGTTACCGATGAACGAAGACGAAAGAGGGGGTGCCATCCGGGGCATCCCCAAGCTTAGGCTCTTGGTTGTCCTTGAATATTACCTTCGGTGCCTTGGGCATCCCCAATCTTAGGCTCTTGCCACTCCTTATTCCATAGTTCATCGAATCTTTACCCAAAACTTGAAAACTTCACAACACAAAACTCAACAGAAAACTCGTAAGCTCCGTTAGTATAAGAAAATAAAACCACCACTTAGGTACTGTAATGAAATCATTCTAAATTCATATTAGTGTAATATATACTGTATTCCAACTTCTCTATGGTTCATACCCTCCGATACTGCTCATAGATTGATCAAAATAAGCAAACAACACATAGAAAACAGAATCTGTCAAAAACAGAATAGTCTGTAGTAATCTGTATCAAACTTATACTTCTGGAACTACAAAAATTCTACCAAATTAGGAAGTCCTAAGAAATTCGTTTACGAATCCATAGCAGAAAGAATCAGATCATAATCACGTTTATATGAATTAACAAAACAAATTTACTGGGTGCAAAAGTTTCTGATTTTCAGCAGGATCAACACAACTATCACCGTAAGCTATCCTAAAGGTCTTACTTGGCACTTTATTGAAACAAAAGCTATAAAACATGATTATTACAGTAGCATAATCATGTGGACACACAAAAACAGTAAGGATAAATATTGGGTTGTCTCCCAACAAGCGCTTTTCTTTAATGCCTTTCTAGCTAGGCTTGATGATGACAATGATGCTCACCTAAAAGATAAGAATGGAAATATAACGGGAGAATCATGAAGTATATGACTAGCACATTTAAGTCTAACCCACTTCCTATGCATAGGGATTTTGTGATCAAACAACTTATGGGAACAATAATCAACTAGCATAGGAAAGTAAAACAAGCATAGCTTCAAGATTTTCAACACATAGAGAGGGAACTTGATATTATTGCAATTCCTACAAGCATATATTCCTCCCTCATAATAATTTTCAGTAGCATCGTGAATGAATTCAACAATATAACCAGCACCTAAAGCATTCTTTTCATGATCTACAAGCATATAAATTTTATTACTCTCCACATAAGCAAAATTCTTCTCATTCGGAATTGTAGTGGGAGCAATCTCAACAAAATAATTATCATGTGAGGCATAATCCAATTGAAAACTAAAATCGTGATGACAAGTTTCATGGTTATCATTATTCTTAATAGCATACAAGTCATCACAATAATCATCATAGATAGCAACTTTGTTCTCATAATCAATTGGAACCTCTTCCGAAATAGTGGAATCATCACTAAATAAAAGTTGACACTCTTCCAAATCCACTTTCATATTCATCACAATAAGATTCAACATCCTCCAAAATAGTAGGATCACTACTTCCTAAAGTTGACACTCTTCCAAACCCACTTTCATAAATATAATCGTCATAAATAGGAGGCATGCTTTCATCATAGTAAATATTCTCATCAAAACTTGGGGGACTAAACATATCATATTCATCAAACATAGCTTCCCCAAGCTTGTAGCTTTGCATATCATTAGCATCATGGATATTCAAGGAATTCATACTAACAACATTGCAATCATGCTCATCATACAAAGATTTAGTACCAAGCATTTTAATGCATTCTTCTTCTAGCAATTGAGCACAGTTTTCCTTTCCATCATACTCACGAAAGATATTAAAAAGACGAAGAGTATGAGACAAACTCAATTCCATTTTTTGGTAGTTTTCTTTTATAAACTAAACTAGTGATAAAACAAGAAACAAAAAGATTCGATTGCAAGATCTAAAGATATACCTTCAAGCACTCACCTCCCCCGCAACGGTGCCAGAAAAGAGCTTAGTTGACGGGGTGTGAGTGCCGCTTACCTAGCCTCCCCGGCAACGGTGCCAGAAAAGAGCTTAATGTCTACTACACAACCTTCTTCTTGTAGACATTGTTGGGCCTGCAAGTGCAGAGGTTTGTAGGACAGTAGCAAATTTCCCTCAAGTGGATGACCTAAGGTTTATCAATCCGTGGGAGGCGTAGGATGAAGATGGTCTCTCTCAAACAACCCTGCAACCAAATAACAAAGAGTCTCTTGTGTCCCCAACACACCCAATACAATGGTAAATTGTATAGGTGCACTAGTTCGGTGAAGAGATGGCGATACAAGTGCAAAATGGATAGTAGATAAAGGTATTTGTAATCTGAAAATATAAAAACAGCAAGGTAACTAATGATAAAAGTGAGCGTAAACGGTATTGCAATGATAGAAAACAAGGCATAGGGTTCATACTTTCACTAGTGCAAGTTCTCTCAACAATAATAACATAGATAGATCATATAACAATCCCTCAACAAGCAACAAAGAGTCACTCCAAAGCCACAAATAGCAGAGAACAAACGAAGAGATTATGGTAGGGTACGAAACCACCTCAAAGTTATTCTTTTGGATCAATCTATTCAAGATTTCGTACTAGAATAACACCTTAAGACACAAATCAACCAAAACCCGAATGTCACCTAGATACTCCATTGTCACCTCAAGTATCCGTGGGCATGATTATACGATATGCATCACACAACCTCAGATTCATCCAACCAACACAAAAGTACTTCAATGAGTGCCCCAAAGTTTCTACCAGAGAGTCAAGACAAAAACGTGTGCCAACCCATATGCATAGGTTCATGGGCAGAACCCCTTAAGTTGGTCACCAAAACATACATATAGTGGCACGTGATATCCCATTGTCACCACAGATAAACACGGCAAGACATACATCAAGTGTTCTCAAATCATTAAAGACTCAATCCGTCAAGACAACATCAAGAGGAAAACTCAATTCATCACAAGAGAGTAGAGGGGGGAGAAACATCATAAGATCCAACTATAATAGCAAAGCTCGCGATACATCAAGATCGTGCAATAGAGAGAACACGAGAGAGAGAGAGAGAGAGAGAGAGAGAGAGATCAAACACATAGCTACTGGTACATACCCTCAGCCCTGAGGGTGAACTACTCCCTCCTCATCATGGATAGCGTCGGGATGATGAAGATAGCCACCGGTGATGGGTTCCCCCTCCGGCAGGGTGCCGGAACGGGCTCCCAAGAGGTTTTTGGTGGCTACAGAGGCTTGCGGCGGCGGAACTCTCGATCTATCTTCTCCGTCGATGTTTTTAGGGTATAAGGGAATATATATGCGAAAGAAGTCGGTCGGGGGAGCCTCGAGGGGCCCACGAGAGGGTAGGGCGCGCCCAGGGGGGTGGGCGCGCCCCCTGTCTCGTGGCTCCCTCGATGATCCCCTGGCTTGCACTCCAAGTCTCTTGAGTCATAATCTTTCAAAAAATCACGCTGCCGAAGGTTTCATTCCGTTTGGACTCCGTTTGATATTCCTTTTCTTCGAAATACTGAAACAGGCAATAAAACAACAATATGGGTTGGGCCTCTGGTTAGTAGGTTAGTCCCAAAAGTAATATAAAAGTGTATAATAAAGCCCATAATCATTCAAAACAGATAATAAAATAGCATGAATGCTTCATAAATTATAGATACGTTGGAGACATATCAAGTTTCATGATCAATATCATTAGCTTCTTCACTGATTGGTGTAGTCCTTACAGGAACCGGTTTCTGTGATGAACTATTTTCCAATAAGGGAGCAGGTACAGTTACCTCATCAAATTCTACTTTCCTCCCACTCACTTCTTTCGAGAGAAACTCCTTCTCTAGAAAGGATCTGAATTTAGCAACAGAAGTTTTGCCTTCAGATCTGTGATAGAAGGTGTACCCAATAGTCTCTTTTGGGTATCCTATGAAGACACATTTCTCTGATTTGGGTTCGAGCTTATCTGGTTGAAGTTTCTTCACATAAGCATCACAGCCCCAAACTTTAAGAAATGACAACTTTGGTTTCTTGCCAAACCACAGTTCATAAGGTGTCGTCTCAACGGATTTTGATGGTGCCCTATTTAACGTGAATTTGGCCGTCTCTAAAGCATAACCCCAAAACGATAGCGGTAAATCAGCAAGAGACATCGTAGATCGCACCATATCTAGTAAAGTACGATTACGACATTAAGACACACCATTACGTTGTGATGTTCCGGGTGACGTGAGTTGCGAAACTATTCCGCATTGCTTCAAATGTAAACCAAACTCATAACTCAAATATTCTCCTCCACGATCAGATCGTAGAAACTTTATTTTCTTGTTACGATGATTTTCAACTTCACTCTGAAATTCTTTGAACTTTTCAAATGTTTCAGACTTATGTTTAATTAAGTAGATATACCCATATCTGCTCAAATCATCTGTGAAGTTGAGAAAATAACGATACCCGCCGCGAGCCTCAATATTCATTGGACCACATACATCAGTATGTATGATTTTCAACAAATCAGTTACTCGCTCCATAGTTCCGTAGAACGGCGTTTTAGTCATCTTGCCCATGAGGCACGGTTCGCAAGTACCAAGTGATTCATAATCAAGTGATTCCAGAAGTCCATCAGTATGGAGTTTCTTCATGCACTTTACACCAATGTGACCCAAACGGCAGTGCCACAAATAAGTTGCACTATCATTATCAACTCTGCATCTTTCGGCTTCAACATTATGAATATGTGTATCACTACTATCGAGATTTAGTAAAAATAGACCACTCTTCAAGGGTGCATGACCATAAAAGATATTACTCATATAAATAGAACAAACATTATTCTCTGATTTAAATGAATAACCGTCTCGCATCAAACAAGATCCAGATATAATGTTCATGCTTAACGCTAGCACCAAATAACAATTATTCAGGTCTAAAACTAATCCCGAAGGTAGATGTAGAGGTAGCGTGCTGACCGCGATCACATCGACTTTGGAACCATTTCCCACGCGCATCGTCACCTCGTCCTTACCCAATCTTCGCTTAATCTGTAGTCCTTGTTTCGAGTTGCAAATATTAGCAACAGAACCAGTATCAAATACCCAGGTGCTACTGCGAGCATTAGTAAGGTACACATCAATAACATGTATATCACATATACCTTTGTTCACCTTGCCGTCCTTCTTATCCGCCAAATACTTGGGGCAGTTCCGCTTCCAGTGTCCAGTCTGCTTGCAATAGAAGCACTCAGTCTCAGGCTTAGGTCCAGATTTGGGTTTCTTCTCTTGAGCGGCAACTTGTTTGCCGTTCTTATTGAAGTTCCCCTTCTTCTTCCCTTTACCCTTTTTCTTGAAACTGGTGGTCTTATTGACAATCAACACTTGATGCTCCTTTTTGATTTCTACCTCCGCAACCTTTAGCATTGCGAAGAGCTCGGGAATAGTCTTGTCCATCCCTTGCATATTATAGTTCATCACGAAGCTCTTGTAGCTTGGTGGCAGTGATTGAAGAATTCTATCAATGACACTATCATTAGGAAGATTAACTCCCAGTTGAATCAAGTGATTATTATACCCAAACATTTTGAGTATATGTTCACTGACAGAACTATTCTCTTCCATCTTGCAGCTATAGAATTTATTGGAGACTTCATATCTCTCAATCCGAGCATTTGCTTGAAATATTAACTTCAACTCCTCGAACATCTCATATGCACCATGACGTTCAAAACGTCGTTGAAGTCCCGGTTCTAAGCCGTAAAGCATGGCACACTGAACTATCGAGTAGTCATCAGCTTTGCTCTGCCAGACGTTCTTAACATCGTTAGTAGCATCTGCAGCAGGCCTGGCACCTAGCGGTGCTTCCAGGACGTAATTCTTCTGTGCAGCAATGAGGATAATCCTCAAGTTACGGACCCAGTCTGTGTAATTGCTACCATCATCTTTCAACTTAGCTTTCTCAAGGAACGCATTAAAATTCAACGGAACAACAGCACAAGCCATCTATCTACAACAAACATAGACAAGCAAAATACTATCAGGTACTAAGTTCATGATAAATTTAAGTTCAATTAATCATATTACTTAAGAACTCCCACTTAGATAGACATCCCTCTAATCATCTAAGTGATCACGTGATCCAAATCAACTAAACCATGTCTGATCATCACGTGAGATGGAGTAGTTTTCAATGGTGAACATCACTATGTTGATCATATCTACTATATGATTCACGCTCGAACTTTCGGTCTCAGTGTTCCGAGGCCATATCTGTATATGCTAGGCTCGTCAAGTTTAAACTTAGTATTCCGCGTGTGCAACTGTTTTGCACCCGTTGTATTTGAACTTAGAGCCTATCACACCCGATCATCACGTGGTGTCTCAGCACGAAGAACTTTCGCAACGGTGCATACTCAGGGAGAACACTTATACCTTGAAATTTATTGAGGTATCATCTTATAATGCTACCGTCAATCAAAGAAAAATAAGATGCATAAAGGATAAACATCACATGCAATCAATATAAGTGATATGATATGGCCATCATCAGCTTGTGCTTGTGATCTCCATCTTTCGAAACACCGTCATGATCACCATCGTCACTGGCGCGACACCTTGATCTCCATCGTACCATCGTTGTCGTTTCACCACCTATTGCTTCTACGACTATCGCTACCGCTTAGTGATAAAGTAAAGCAATTACAGGGCGTTTGCATTGCATACAATAAAGCGACAACCATATGGATATTGTCAGTTGTCGATAACTCGGTTACAAAACATGATCATCTCATACAATAAAATATAGCATCACATCTTGACCATATCACATCACAACATGCCCTGCAAAAACAAGTTAGACGTCCTCTACTTTGTTGTTGCAAGTTTTACGTGGCTGCTACGGGCTGAGCAAGAACCGTTCTTACCTACGCATCAAAACCACAACGATAGTTCGTCAAGTTAGTGCTTGATACGTCTCCAACGTATCTATATTTTTTGATTGCTCCATGCTACTTTATCTACTATTTTAGGCAATATTGGGCTTTATTATCCACTTTTATATTATTTTTGGGACTAACCTATTAACCGGAGGCCCAGCCCAGATTTGTTGTTTTATGCCTATTTCAGTGTTTCGAGGAAAAGGAATATCAGACGGAGTCAAAACGGAACGAAATCAACTGGAGAAGTTAATTTTGGAAGGAAATCAACCTGATGGGCTTGGAGTGCACGTCAGGGGAGTCCCGGGCTGCCCACGAGGGTGGGGGGCGCCCCCCCCCCCCCCCCCGGGCGTGCCCCCTACCTCGTGAGCACCCCGGAGGTCCACCAACGTACCCCCTGCACCCATATATACCTGCGTACCCTAAAACTTCCAGAACAGAAGATAGATCGGGAGTTCCGCCGCCGCAAGACTCTGTAGCCACCAAAAACCTCTTGGGAGCCCGTTCCGGCACCCTGCCGGAGGGGGATCCCATCACCGGTGGCCATCTTCATCATCCCAGCGCTATCCATGACGAGGAGGGAGTAGTTCACCCTCGGGGCTGAGGGTATGTACCAATAGCTATGTGTTTGATCTCTCTCTCTCGTGTTCTCTCTCGTGTTCCTCTATGGCACGATCTTGATGTATCCCGAGCTTTGCTATTGTAGTTGGATCTTACGATGTTTCTCCCCCTCTACTCTCTTGTGATGAATTGAGTTTCCCCTTTGAAGTTATCTTATCGGATTGAGTCTTCTATGAGAACACATGATGTATGTCTTGGTGATCAACTTGCGGGTTTTGTGACATTGGGAACCTATGCATAGGGGTTGGCACACGTTCTTGACTCTCCGGTAGAAACTTTGGGGCACTCTTTGAAGTACTTTTATGTTGGTTGGATGAATCTGAGATTGTGTGATGCATATCGCATAATCATGCCCACGGATACTTGAGGTGACAATGGAGTATCTAGGTGACATTAGGGTTTTAGTTGATTTGTACCTTAAGGTGTTATTCTAGTACGAACTCTTTTATAGATTGATCCGAAAGAATAACTTTGAGGTGGTTTCGTACCCTACCATAATCTCTATGTTTGTTCTCCGCCATTAGTGGCTTTGGAGTGACTCTTTGTTGCATGTTGAGGGATTGTTATATGATCTATCTATGTTATTATTGTTGAGAGAACTTGCACTAGTGAAAGTATGAACCCTAGGCCTTGTTTCCTATCATTGCAATACCGTTTACGCTCACTTTTACCACTTTTTACCTTGCTGTTTTTATATTTTCAGATTGCAAAAACCTATATCTACCATCCATATTGCACTTGTATCACCATCTCTTCGCCGAACTAGTGCACCTATACAATTTGCCATTGTATTGGGTGTGTTGGGGACACAAGAGACTCTTTGTTATTTGGTTGCAGGGTTGTTTGAGAGAGACCATCTTCATCCTACGCCTCCTATGGATTGATAAACCTTAGGTCATCCACTTTAGGGAAATTTGCTACTGTCCTACAAACATCTGCACTTGCAGGCCCAACAACGTCTATAAACATTAAGCTCTTTTCTTGCGCCGTTGCCGGGGAGGCTAGGTAAAGGGCACTCACTCACACCCCGTCAACTAAGCTCTTTTCTGGCGCCGTTGCCGGCGAGGTGAGTGCTTGAAGGTATATCTTTAGATCTTGCAATCGAATCTTTTTGTTTCTTGTTTTAGCACTAGTTAGTCTATAAAAGAAAATTACAAAAAAAAGGAGTTGAGTTTGTCTCATACGCTTCACCTTTTAATATCTTTCGTGAGTATGATGGAAAGGATAATTGTGGTGAAGTACTAGAAGAAGAAATCTCTAAATTGTTTTTCACTGAATATTTGAATGATGAGCATGATTACAATGTTGTTAGTACAAATTCTTTGAATATCCATGATGCTAATGATGATTGCACTAGTTATGATGAAAATATCTCTTATGAGCATGTCAACTTTTGTGGAGTGCATGTTTGCATGAACACACCAAATAGGGAAGATAGATATTGCAAGAGGCATAAGCACTTAGAAACTAAATTGTTGCAAGAAAGGCTAGATGTTTGTGCTGAAAATTTAAATTTTCTTGGCCGTACTTGTGGACTTTGCAATGAAAGTGGTCATTTAGCTATCCGATGCAAATTGTTTCATGATCTAATCGTATCCAAAAATTGTGATGAGTTGATTTCCCTTGCACATTATAATGAGCTTAGCTTGCTTATGGGTTGCGAAGAAATAGAACGTTTAACTAATTATCTTCCAGAATTTGCCCATTACAAACTTCTTGGTTTTGATCTAGAGGAAATTTATATGTATTGTGCGGTGAATTGCATTGAAAATCCTTATATTGCCAATTACCTAAAGAAAAGAAAGCAAATGGAAGATGATGAGAATACTAATGAAAGGGAAGAGGCTTCCCAATATCCTCCTATTATTTCTTATGATGAATCAGGTAACGAAGGGGGGCTTTCTATTCAACCAATCTCATCAATAAGGAGCTCAAAGAGGAAGGTTGAACCCACACATAATGTGAAGAAGAAGAAGAAAAGAAGGAGCAACAAAGGTAGAAAGGTATCCCTCCCAAATGATGTTGCTCCTACTACTCATTGTGATGATGATAATTGCTATACTATTGGTGCTATCAATATTTTCAATGATGAGAGTGATTATGCTTATGATATGAAAGGGCCCAAGCTTGGGGAAGCTATGTTTGATTGGGATGAAATATTTGAGAATATATTTGCTGGAATTAATGTTTCTCCCAAGCTTGGGGATGCTATGTTTAATGAAGATGATATTTTTAGCATCCCAAGTTTTGATATGCAAAGTTGTTATGATGATAGCATGCCTCCTACCTATGATGATTATATTGATGAAAGTGGGTTCGGAAGAGTGTCAACTTTAGGAAGTAGTGATCCCACTATTTTGGAGGATGTTGAATTTTATTGTGATGAATACAAAAGTGGATTTGGAAGAGTGTCAACTTTATTTAGTGATTCCACTATCTTGGGAGAGGTTTCAATCGATTATGATGAGAACGAAGTTGCTACTTATGATGATTATTCTGATGAAACTTATGCTATAAAAAGTAGTGATGATTATATTTACAAATCTTGTCATGATTATGATTACCCTTTTTCTGAACATTACTCTTTTAGTGTGGAAACAATTTTTAGTGTTCAAGTCTCTTATGATACTCCCACTATTATTCATGAGAAGAATTTTGCTTATGTGGAGAGTAGTGAATTTTCTATGCAAGTAGATCATGAAAAGAATGCTTTAGGTGCTGGTTATATTGTTGAATTCATTCATGATGCTACTAAACATTATTATGAGGGAGGAACATATCCTTGTAGAAAATTGCAATAGTGTCAAGTTTTCTCTCCATGTGCTTAAATTCTTGAAGTTATGCTTGTTTGACCTTCCTATGCAAGTTGCTTATTGTTCCCATAAGTTGTTTGCTCATAAAATCCCTATGCATAGGAAGTGGGTTAGACTTAAATGTGCTAGTCATATGCTTCATGATGCTCCCGTTATGTTTCAATTCTTATCTTTTATGTGAGCATCATTATCATCATCATGCCTAGCTAGAAAGACATTAAAGAAAAGCGCTTGTTGGGAGACAACCCAATATTTATCCTTACTGTTTTTGTGTGTCCACATGATTATGCTACTGTAGTAATCATGTTTTATAGGTTTTGTTTCAATAAAGTGCCAAGTAAGACCTTTAGGATGGCTTACGGTGATAGTTGTGTTGATCCTGCTGAAAATCAGAAACTTTTGCACCCAGTAAATTAGTTTTGTTAATTCACAGAAACATGCTTCTGATCTGATTCTTTCTGCTCTGGATTGGCACACGAATTTAGTAGGACTGCCTAATTTGGTAGGATTTTTGGAGTTCCATAAGTATACGTTTGATACAGATTACTACAGACTGTTCTGTTTTCTATGTGTTGTTTGCTTATTTTGATGAATCTATGAGTAGTATCGGAGGGTATGAACCATAGATAAGTTGGAGTACAGTAGATATTACACCAATATGAATTTAGAATGAGTTCTTTACAGTACCTAAGTGGTGGTTTTGTTTTCTTTCACTAACGGAGCTTATAAGATTTCCTATTGAGTTTTGTGTTGTGAAGTTTTCAAGTTTTGGGTAAAGATTCGATGGACTATGGAATAAGGAGTGGCAAGAGCCTAAGCTTGGGGATTCCCAAGGCACCCCAAGGTAATATTCAAGGACAACCAAGAGCCTAAGCTTGGGGATGCCCCGGAAGGCATCCCCTCTTTTGTCTTCGTTCATCGGTAACTTTACTTGGAGCTATATTTTTATTCACCACATGATATGTGTTTTGCTTGGAGCGTCATTTTCTTTTGTTAGTATTTGCTTGCTGTTAATTAGATTAATGTTTTGCATCTTTAGTTTCAATAAAAAAGTCAAGGATAGCCTTTGCCATGCTTATTTTGCTAGTATACATGTTGCTGTTTGAAAACAGAAAGTTTACCGCTGTTGCAAAAATTCCCTAGAAAAGTCAGAGAGTGGTATAATGTTGAATCCTTTTGCATATTGAGCTCTGATAAATTCATTACAGTGGTAATTTTAGTTCATAATTTTTGGAGTTAGGGAAGTATGATGACTCTTGCATTCTTTACAGACTGTACTGTTTTGGCAGATTGCTGTTATGGTTGCATTGTTTGCATATGTTTGTTTGTTTAATGATTCTATTTGAAGATAGGAGTATTAAATATGCAGAGGAATTTAGTACTAAATGTTGAATAATAATGTTAGTGATTTTTTACAGTAGAAAATGATAAGGTTTTGCATTGGTTTATACTAACTTATCTCACGAGTTCTTGTTGAGTTTGTTGTGAATGAAGCTTTTGATAAAAAGAGAAACCATGATATGAGAGGAATTAAGGAGACAAAAAAGTTCAATCTTGGGGAAGCCCAAGGCACCCCAAGATAATATTTCAAGAAGTCTCAAGCATCTAAGCTTGGGGATGCCCCGGTAGGCATCCCACCTTTCTTCTTCAACAACTATCGGTTAGTATCGGTTGAGCCTAAGTTTTTGCTTCTTCACATGAGTTGTGCTATCCTTGAAATGTAGTTTTCTTTAGCTTTGCTTGCTGTTTGAATAAAGTATCAAGATCTGAAATTCTTAAACGAGAGGGAGTCTTCGCATAGTTGCATAATTATTCGACTACTCATTGACCTTCACTTATATCTTTCGGAGTAGTTTGTCATTTGCTCTAGTACTTCACTTATATCTTTTAGAGCACGGTGGTGGATTTTTTCTATAGAAACTATTGATCTCTCATGATTCACTTAGATTATTTTGAGAGTCTTACATAGCATGGTAATTTGCTTAATGTTAATATACTTAGTGTTCAAGATATGTGAAACTTTCTTTTGAGTGAATTGAATACTAAGATAAGTTTGATGCTTGATAATTGTTTTGAGATATGAAGGTGATAATATCAAAGTTGTGCTAGTTGAGTAATTGTGAAATGAGAAATGCTTGTTTTGAAGTTTGCAAGTCCCGTAGCATGCACGTATGGTTAAAGTTGTGTAACAAATTTGAAACATGAAGTGTACCTGGCTTGTGCATCCTTATGAGTGGCGGTCGGGGACGAGCGATGGTCTTTTCCTACCAATCTATCCCCCTAGGAGCATGCACGTAGTACTTGGTTTTTGATGACTTCTAAATTTTTGCAATAAGTATATGAGTTCTTTTGACTAATGTTGAGTCCATGGATTATACGCACTCTCACCTTCCAGCCTTTGCTAGCCTCTTCGGTACCGAGCATTGCCCTTTCTCACCTTGAGAGTTGGTGCAAACTTCGCCGGTGCATCCAAACCCCGTGATACGATACGCTCTATCACACATAAACCTCCTTATATCTTCCTCAAAACAGCCACCATACCTACCTATCATGGCATTTCCATAGCCATTTCGAGATATATTGCCATGCAACTTCCATCATCATCATCATCATCATCATCATCATCATGACATACATTACTTTTGTCATATTGCCATTTGCATGATCATGTAGTTGGCATCGTATTTGTGGCAAAGCCACCATGCATTATTTTCCATACATGTCACTCTTGATTCATTGCACCATCCTGGTACACCGCCGGAGGCATTCATATAGAGGCATATCTTGTTCTAAGTTTTGAGTTGTAATCCTTATGTTGTAATCAATAGAAGTGTGATGATCATCATTATTAGAGCATTGCCCAAATAAAAAAAAGAGAAAGGTCAAAAGAAAAAAAGAAAGGCCCAAATATATATATATATATATATAAAGGGCAATGCTACTATCTCTTTTTCCACACTTGTGCTTCAAAGTAGCACCTTGTTCTTCATGTAGTAAGTCTCATATATTGTTCTTCAAAGTAGCACCTTGTTCTTCATATAGTGAGTCTCTTATATTGTGCTTCAAAGTAGCACCTTGTTCCTCATGTAGTGAGTCTCATAAAGTTGTCCATTTTATACTAGTGGGAATTTTTCATTATAGAACTTGGCTTGTATATTCCTACGATGGGCTTCCTCAAATGCCCTAGGTCTTCGTGAGTAAGCGAGTTGGATGCACACCCACTAGTTTTCTTTTGTTGAGCATTCATAGCTCTAGTGCATCCGTTGCATCATGTTGACATCAATTGATGGGCATCTCCATAGCCCGTTGATTATCCTCGTCAATGTGAGACTTTCTCCTTTTTATCTTCTCCACACAATCCCCATCATCATATTCTATTCCACCCATAGTGCTATATCCATGGCTCACGCTCATGTATTGCGTGAAGGTTGAAAAGGTTTGAGATTATTTGAGTATGAAACAATTGCTTGGCTTGTCATCGGGGGTATAGAAGTTGGGAACATCTTTGTGTGACGAAAATGAAGCATAGCCTAACTATATGATTTTGTAGGGATGAACTTTCTTTTGCCATGTTATTTTGAGAAGACATGATTGCTTTGATTAGTATGCTTGAAGTATTATCATTTTTGTGTCAATATGAACTTTTGTCTTAAATCTTTCGGATCTGAATATTCATATCACAAGTAAGAAGATTTATATTGAAATTATGCCAAAGTATCACTCCGCATCAAAAATTCTTTTTTATCATTTACCTACTCGAGGACGAGCAGGAATTAAGCTTGGGGATGCTTGATACGTTCTACAACGTATCTATAATTTTTGATTGCTCCATGCTACTTTATCTACTGTTTTAGGCAATATTGGGCTTTATTATCCACATTTATATTATTTTTGGGACTAACCTATTAACCGGAGGCCCAGCCCAGATTTGCTATTTTATGCCTATTTCAGTGTTTCAAGGAAAAGGAATATCAGACGGAGTCAAAACGGAACGAAATCAACTGGAGAAGTTAATTTTGGAAGGAAACCAACCTGATGGGCTTGGAGTGCACGTCAGGGGAGTCCTGGGCTGCCCACGAGGGTGGGGGGCGCCCCCTGGGCGTGCCCCCTACCTTGTGAGCACCCCGGAGGTCCACCGACGTACCCCCTGCACCCATATATACCTACGTACCCTAAAACTTCCATAACAGAAGATAGATCGGGAGTTCCGCCGCCGCAAGCCTCTGTAGCCACCAAAAACCTCTCGGGAGCCCGTTCCTGCACCCTGCCGAAGGGGGATCCCATCACCGGTGGCCATCTTCATCATCCCGACGCTATCCATGACGAGGATGGAGTAGTTCACCCTCGGGGCTGAGGGTATGTACCAGTAGCTATGTGTTTGATCTCTCTCTCTTGTGTTCTCTCTCGTGTTCCTCTATGGCACGATCTTGATTTATCCCGAGCTTTGCTATTGTAGTTGGATCTTATGATGATTCTCCCCCTCTACTCTCTTGTGATGAATTGAGTTTCCCGTTTGAAGTTATCTTATCGGATTGAGTCTTTTATGAGAACACTTGATGTATGTCTTGGTGATCAACTTGCGGGTTTCGTGACATTGGGAACCTATGCATAGGGGTTGGCACACATTCTTGACTCTCTGGTAGAAACTTTGGGGCACTCTTTGAAGTACTTTTATGTTGGTTGGATGAATCTGAGATTGTGTGATGCATATCGTATAATCATGCCCATGGATACTTGAGGTGACAATGGAGTATCTAGGTGACATTAGGGTTTTGGTTGATTTGTATCTTAAGGTGTTATTCTAGTACGAACTCTTTTATAGATCGATCCGAAAGAATAACTTTGAGGTGGTTTCGTACCCTACCATAATCTCTACGTTTGTTCTCCGCTATTAGTGGCTTTGGAGTGACTCTTTGTTGCATGTTGAGGGATTGTTATATGATCTATCTATGTTATTATTGTTGAGAGAACTTGCACTGGTGAAAGTATGAACCCTAGGCCTTGTTTCCTATCATTGCAATACCGTTTACGCTCACTTTTACCACTTGTTACCTTGCTGTTTTTATATTTTCAGATTACAAAAACCTATATCTGCCATCCATATTGCACTTTTATCACCATCTCTTCGCCGATCTAGTGCACCTATACAATTTGCCATTGTATTGGGTGTGTTGGGGACACAAGAGACTCTTTGTTATTTGGTTGCAGGGTTGTTTGAGTGAGACCATATTCATCCTACGCCTCCTACGGATTGATAAACCTTAGGTCATCCACTTGAGGGAAATTTGCTACTGTCCTACAAACCTCTGCACTTGCAGGCCCAACAACGTCTACAAGAAGAAGGTTGTGTAGTAGACATCAGTGTTGTTTTAACATTCTCAAGGACCGGGCGTAGCCACACTCGGTTCAACTAAAGTTGGAGAAACTGACACCCGCCATCCACCTGTGTGCAAAGCACGTCGGTAGAACCAGTCTCGCGTAAGCGTACGCGTAATGTCGGTCCGGGCCGCTTCATCCAACAATACGGCCGAACCAAAGTATGACATGCTGGTAAGCAGTATGACTTGTATCGCCCACAACTCACTTGTGTTCTACTCGTGCATATAACATCTACGCATTTAACCTGGCTCGGATGCCACTGTTGGGGAACGTAGTAATTTCAAAAAATTTCCTACGCACATGCAAGATCATGGTGATGCATAGCAACGAGAGGGGAGAGTGTTGTCTACGTACCCTCATAGACCGTAAGCGGAAGCGTTAGCACAACGCGGTTGATGTAGTCGTACGTCTTCACGGCCCGACCGATCAAGCACCGAAAGCACAGCACCTCCGGGTTCTTGCACACGTTCAGCTCGATGACGTCCCTCGAACTCCGATCCAGCTGAGTGTCAAGGGAGAGTCCCGTCAGCACGACGGCGTGGTGACGATGATGATGTTCTACCGTCGCAGGGCTTCGCCTAAGCACCGCTATGATATTATCGAGGAGGACTATGGTGGGGGGGGGGGGGCACCGCACACGGCTAAGAGATCAATGATCAATTGTTGTGTCTAGAGGTGCCCCCCTGCCCCCGTATATAAAGGATCAAGGGGGGAGGGGGCGGCCGGCCAGGAGGAGGCGCGCCAGGAGGAGTCCTACTCCCACCGGGAGTAGGACTCCCTCCCTTCCTTGTTGGATTAGGAGAAGGGGGGAAAGAGGAGGGAGAGAGAGGAAGGAAAGGGGGCGCGCGCCCCCCTCTCCTTGTCCTATTCGAACTAGGGGGAGGGGCGCGCGGTCCTGCCCTGGCCTCCTCTCCTCTTCTCCACTAAGGCCCACTATGGCCCATTAAGCCCCCGGGGGGTTCCGGTAACCCCCCGGTACTCCGGTAAAATCCCGATTTCACCCGGAACACTTCCGATATCCAAATATAGGCTTCCAACATATCAATCTTCATGTCTCGACCATTTCGAGACTCCTCGTCATGTCTGTGATCACATCCGGGACTCCGAACAACCTTCGGTACATCAAAAATCATAATATATTCGTCATTGAAACTTTAAGCGTGCGGACCCTACGGGTTCGAGAACTATGTAGACATGACCGAGACACGTCTCCGGTTAATAACCAATAGCGGAATGTGGATGCTCATATTGGCTCCTACATATTCTATGAAGATCTTTATCGGTCAAACCGCATAACAACATACTTTGTTCCCTTTGTCATCGGTATGTTACTTGCCCGAGATTTGATCGTCGGTATCTCAATACCTAGTTCAATCTCGTTACCGACAAGTCTTTTTACTCGTTATGTAATGCATCATTCCATAACTAACTCATTAGCTACATTGCTTGCAAGGCTTGTAGTGATGTGCATTACCGAGAGGGCCCAGAGATACCTCTCCGACAATCGGAGTGACAAAACCTAATCTCGAAATACGCCAACCCAACATGTACCTTTGGAGACACATGTAGAGCTCCTTTATAATCACCCAGTTACATTGTGACGTTTTGTAGCATACAAAGTGTTCCTCCGGTAAACAGGAGTTGCATAATCTCATAGTTGTAGGAACATGTATAAGTCATGAAGAAAGCAATAGCAACATACTAAACGATCAAGTGCTAAGCTAACGGAATGGGTCAAGTCAATCACATCATTCTCCTAATGATGTGATCTCGTTAATCAAATGACAACACATGTCTATGGTCAGGAAACATAACCATCTTTGATCAACGAGCTAGTCAAGTAGAGGCATACTAGTGACACTATGTTTGTCTATGTATTCACACATGTATTATGTTTCCGGTTAATACAATTCTAGCATGAATAATAAACATTTATCATGATATAAGGAAATAAATAATACCTTTATTATTGCCTCTAGGGCATATTTCCTTCATGTGGAGCCAGCTTGGCCGAGCTGGTCAGCGCCATGCATTTTGCATTTATCCCCCTGCCTTCTGTCTATTTCAACCCGCAGTATACCTCGTGGCTGTCAAAGGATATCACCTCAAGCGTCAGGTCAGGCTCCTCATCGGCTTGCCGCTGCTGCCCAAGCCCCAGGTTGTGGCCGGAGTGGAGGAAAGGGAGCACGCCGGTGCCCAGTGGTGGTTGCCTGAAGCTGTCGGGGCACCGGAAGCTGACCTCCTCGTCGCCGCCCATAAGGAACGGCATCGGGCTCAGCAACGCCCGCACACGCGCCGGCGCAGCGTGGGAGGCAGCTTACTGTTGCTGCCGCTCCGCCTGCGCCGCCGCAGGGTGCACCGGCGCGTGCGCCTTGATGCCGATGGGGTACATGTTGGGGAACGTAGTAATTTCAAAAATCTTCCTACGCACACGCAAGATCATGGTGATGCATAGCAACAAGAGGGAAGAGTATTGTCCACGTACCCTCGTAGACCGTAAGCGAAAGCGTTATGACAACGCGGTTGATGTAGTCGTATGTCTTCATGATCCGACCGATCCAAGTACCGAACGTACGGCACCTCCGAGTTCAGCACACGTTCAGCTCGATGACGATCCCCGGACTCCGATCCAGCAAAGTGTCGGGGATGAGTTCCGTCAGCACGACGGCGTGGTGACGATGATGATGTTCTACCGGCGCAGGCCTTCGCCTAAACTCCGCGACGATATGACCGAGGTGGAATATGGTGGAGGGGGGCACCGCACACGGCTAAGGAACGATCACGTAGATCAACTTGTGTGTTCTAGGGTGCCCCCCTGCCCCCGTATATAAAGGTGCAAGGGGGGAAGCCGGCCGGCCCTTGTGGGCACGCCAAGGAGAAGGAGTCCTCCTCCTAGTAGGAGTAGGACTCCCTCTTTCCTACTCCTACTAGGAAGGGGGAAGGAAGGGGGAGAGGGAGAGGGAAAGAGGGGGGCGCCGCCCCCCTCCTAGTCCAATTCGGACTAGAGGGGGAGGGGGCGCGGCCCATGCTGGCTGCCCCTCTCTCTCTCCACTAAGGCCCATAAGGCCCATTACTTCTCCCGGGGGGGTTCCGGTAACCCTCCGGCACTCCAGTTTTCTCCGAAAACGTCCGGAACACTTCCAGTGTCCGAATATAGTCGTCCAATATATCAATCTTTATGTCTCGACCATTTCGAGACTCCTCGTCATGTCCGTGATCACATCCGGGACTCCGAACAAACTTCGGTACATCAAAACTTATAAACTCATAATAAAACTGTCATCATAACGTTAAGCGTGCGGACCCTACGGGTTCGAGAACTATGTAGACATGACCTAGAACTATTCTCGGTCAATAACCAATAGCGGAACCTGGATGCTCATATTGGATCCTTCATATTCTACGAAGATCTTTATTGGTCAAACCGCATAACAACATATGTTGTTCCCTTTGTCATCGGTATGTTACTTGCCCGAGATTCGATCGTCGGTATCCAATACATAGTTCAATCTGGTTACCGGCAAGTCTCTTTACTCGTTATGTAATGCATCATTCCGTAACTAACTCATTAGCTAAATTGCTTGCAAGGCTTATAGTGATGTGCATTACCGAGAGGGCCCAGAGATACCTCTCCGACAATCGGAGTGACAAAACCTAATCTCGAAATACGCCAACCCAACATGTACCTTCGTAGACACCTGTAGTACTCCTTTATAATCACCAGTTATGTTGTGACGTTTGGTAGCACCCAAAGTGTTCCTCCGGTAAACGGGAGTTGCATAATCTCATAGTTACAGGAACATGTATAAGTCATGAAGAAAGCAATAGCAATATACTAAACGATCAAGTGCTAGGCTAACGGAATGGGTCATGTCAATCACATCATTCTCCTAATGATGTGATCCCGTTAATCAAATGACAACACATGTCTATGGTTAGGAAACATAACCATCTTTGATTAATGAGCTAGTCAAGTAGAGGCATACTAGTGACGTTATGTTGGTCTATGTATTCACACATGTATCATGTTTCCGGTTAATACAATTCTAGCATGAATAATAAACATTTATCATGATATGAGGAAATAAATAATAACTTTATTATTGCCTCTAGGGCATATTTCCTTCAGTCTCCCACTTGCACTAGAGTCAATAATCTAGATTACACAGTAATGATTCTAACACCCATGGAGTCTTGGTGTTGATCATGTTTTGCTTGTGGAAGAGGCTTAGTCAATGGGTCTGCAACATTCAGATCCATATGTATCTTGAAAATCTCTATGTCTCCCACCTGGACTTGGTCCCGGATGGAATTGAAGTGTCTCTTGATGTGCTTGGTCCTCTTGTGAAATCTGGATTCCTTTGCCAAGGCAATTGCACCAGTATTGTCACAGAATATCTTCATTGGTCCTGATGCACTAGGTACGACACCTAGATCGGAAATGAACTCCTTCATCCAGACTCCTTCATTTGCTGCTTCCGAAGCAGCTATGTACTCCACTTCACATGTAGATCCCGCCACGACGCTTTGTTTAGAACTGCACCAACTTACAGCTCCACCGCTTAATAAAAACATGTATCCGGTTTGCGATTTAGAATCGTCCGGATCAGTGTCAAAGCTTGCATCGACATAACCATTTACGACTAACTCACGAGAAACATATCCTTAGTCCTTTTCAGGTATTTCAGGATGTTCTTGACCGCCGTCCAGTGATCCACTCCTGGATTACTTTGGTACCTTCCTTCCAAACTTATTGCTAAGCACACGTCAGGTCTGGTACACAGCATTGCATACATGATAGAGCCTATGGCTGAAGCATAGGGAACATCTTTCATTTTCTCTCTATCTTCTGTTGTGGTCGGGCATTGTGTCTGACTCAATTTCACACCTTGTAGCACGGGCAAGAACCCTTTCTTTGCCTGATCCATTTTGAACTTTTTCAAAACTTTATCAAGGTATGTGCTTTGTGAAAGTCCAATTAAGCGTCTTGATCTATCTCTATAAATCTTGATGCCCAATATGTAAGCAGCTTCTCCGAGGTCTTTCATTGAAAAACTTTTATTCAAGTATCCCTTTATGCTATCCAGAAATTCTATATCATTTCCAATTAATAATATGTCATCTACATATAATATCAGAAATGCTACAGAGCTCCCACTCACTTTCTTGTAAATACAGGGTTCTCCAAAAGTCTATATAAAACCATATGCTTTGATCACACTATCAAAGCGTTTATTCCAACTCCGAGATGCTTGCACCAGTCCATAAATGGATCGCTAGAGCTTGCACACTTTGTTAGCACCTTTTGGATCAACAAAACCTTCTGGTTGCATCATATACAACTCTTCTTCTAGAAATCCATTCAAGAATGCAGTTTTGACATCTATTTGCCAAATTTCATAATCATAAAATGCAGCAATTGCTAACATGATTCGGACAGACTTAAGCATCGCTACGGGTGAGAAAGTCTCATCGTAGTCAACCCCTTGAACTTGTCGAAAACCTTTCACAACAAGTCGAGCTTTATAGACAGTTACATTACCATCAGCGTCAGTCTTCTTCTTAAAGATCCATTTATTCTCAATGGCTTGCCGATCATCGGGCAAGTCAACCAAAGTCCATACTTTGTTCTCATACATGGATCCCATCTCAGATTTCATGGCCTCTAGCCATTTTGCGGAATCTGGGCTCATCATCGCTTCCTCATAGTTCGTAGGTTCATCATGGTCAAATAACATGACTTCCAGAATAGGATTACCGTACCACTCTGGTGCGGATCTTACTCTTGTAGACTTACGAGGTTCAGCAGAAACTTGATCTAAAGTTTCATGATCAATATCAATAGCTTCCTCACTAATTGGTGTAGTTGTCATAGGAATCGGTTCTTGTGATGAACTACTTTCCAATAAGGGAGCAGGTACAGTTACCTCATCAAGTTCTACTTTCCTCCCACTCACTTCTTTCGAGAGAAACTCCTTCTCTAGAAAGGATCCGAATTTTGCAACGAAAATCTTGCCTTCAGATTTGTGATAGAAGGTGTACCCAACAGTCTCTTTTGGGTATCCTATGAAGACACATTTCTCCGATTTGGGTTCGAGCTTATCTGGATGAAGTTTCTTCACATAAGCATCGCAGCCCCAAACTTTAAGAAACGACAACTTTGGTTTCTTGCCAAACCACAGTTCATGAGGCGTTGTCTCAACGGATTTTGATGGTGCCCTATTTAACATGAATGCGGTCGTCTCTAAAGCATAACCCCAAAACGATAGCAGTGAATCAGTAAGAGACATCATAGATCGCACCATATCTAGTAAAGTACGATTACGACGTTCGGACACACCATTTCCTTGTGGTGTTCCGGGTGGCGTGAGTTGCGAAACTATTCCGCATTGTTTCAAATGTAGACCAAACTCGTAACTCAAATATTCTCCTCAACGATCAGATCGTAGAAATTTTATTTTCTTGTTACGATGATTTTCCACTTCACTCTGAAATTCTTTGAACTTTTCAAATGTTTCAGACTTGTGTTTCCTTAAGTAGATATACCCATATCTGCTCAAATCATCTGTGAAGGTGAGAAAATAACGATACCCGCCGCGAGCCTCAACATTCATTGGACCACAAACATCGGTATGTATGATTTCCAACAAATCAGTTGCTCGCTCCATAGTTTCGGAGAACGGCGTTTTAGTCATCTTGCCCATGAGGCACGGTTCGCAAGTACCAAGTGATTCATAATCAAGTGATTCCAAAAGCCCATCAGTATGGAGTTTCTTCATGCACTTTATATCGATATGACCTAAACGGCAGTGCCACAAATAAGTTGCACTATCATTATCAACTCTGTATCTTTTGGTTTCAACACTATGAATATGTGTATCACTACTATCGAGATTCAACAAAAATAGACCACTCTTCAAGGGTGCATGACCATAAAAGATATTACTCATATAAATAGAACAACCACTATTCTCTGACTTAAATGAATAACCGTCTCGCATCAAACAAGATCCAGATATAATGTTCATGCTCAACGCTGGCACCAAATAACAATTATTTAGGTCTAAAACTAATCCCGATGGTAGATGTAGAGGTAGCGTGCCGACCGCGATCACATCGACTTTGGAACCGTTTCCCACGCGCATCGTCACCTCGTCATTAGCCAATCTTCGCTTAATCCGTAGTCCCTATTTCGAGTTGCAAATATTAGCAATAGAACCAGTATCAAATACCCAGGTACTACTGCGAGCATTAGTAAGGTACACATCAATAACATGTATATCACATATACCTTTGTTCACTTTGCCATCCTTCTTATCCGCCAAATACTTGGGGCAGTTCCGCTTCCAATGTCCAGTCTGCTTGCAGTAGAAGCACTCAGTCTCAGGCTTAGGTCCAGACTTGGGTTTCTTCTCATTGAGCAGCAACTTGTTTGCTGTTCTTCTTGAAGTTCCCCTTCTTCTTCCCTTTGCCCTTTTTCTTGAAACTGGTGGTCTTGTTAACCATCAACACTTGATGCTCCTTCTTGATTTCTACCTCCGCGGCTTTTAGCATTGTGAAGAGCTCGGGAATAGTCTTGTCCATCCCTTGCATATTATAGTTCATCACGAAGCTCTTGTAGCTTGGTGGCAGTGATTGAAGAATTCTGTCAATGACACTATCATCAAGAAGATTAACTCCCAGTTGAATCAAGTGATTATTATACCCAGACATTTTGAGTATGTGTTCACTGACAGAACTATTCTCCTCCATCTTGCAGCTATAGAACTTATTGGAGACTTCATATCTCTCAATCCGGGCATTTGCTTGAAATATTAACTTCAACTCCTGGAACATCTCATATGCTCCATGACGTTCAAAACGTCGTTGAAGACCCGGTTCTAAGCCGTAAAGCATGGCACACTGAACTATCGAGTAGTCATCAACTTTGCTCTGCCAGACGTTCTTAGCGTCGTCAGTTGCATCAGCAGCAGGCCTGGCACCTAGCGGTGCTTCCAGGATGTAATTCTTCTGTGCAGCAATGAGGATAATCCTCAGGTTACGGACCCAATCCGTGTAATTGCTGCCATCATCTTTCAACTTTGCTTTCTCAAGGAACGCATTAAAATTCAATGGAACAACAGCACGAGCCATCTATCTACAACAAACATAGACAAGCAAAATACTATCAGGTACTAAGTTCATGATAAATTTAAATTCAATTAATCATATTACTTAAGAACTCCCACTTAGATAGACATCCCTCTAATCCTCTAAGTGATTATGTGATCCATATCAACTACACCATGTCCGATCGTCACGTGAGATGGAGTAGTTTCAACGGTGAACATCAATATGTTGATCATATCTACTATATGATTCATGCTCGACCTTTCGGTCTCCGTGTTCCAAGGCCATATCTGTTATATGCTAGGCTCGTCAAGTTTAACCTGAGTATTCCGCGTGTGCAACTATTTTGCACCCGTTGTATTTGAACGTAGAGCCTATCACACCCGATCATCACGTGGTGTCTCAGCACGAAGAACTTTCGCAACGGTGCATACTCAGGGAGAACACTTCTTGATAATTTAGTGAGAGATCATCTTAAAATGCTACCGTCAATCAAAGCAAGATAAGATGCATAAAGGATAAACATCACATGCAATCAATATAACTGATATGATCTGGCCATCATCATCTTGTGCTTGTGATCTCCATCTTCGAAGCACCGTCGTGATCACCATCATCACCGGCGCGACACCTTGATCTCCATCGTAGCATCGTTGTCGTTACGCCATCTATTGCTTCTACGACTATCGCTACCGCTTAGTGATAAAGTAAAGCAATTACAAGGCATTTGCATTTCATACAATAAAGCGACAACCATATGGCTCCTGCCAGTTGCCGATAACTTTGGTTACAAAACATGATCATCTCATACAATAAAATATAGCATCACGTCTTGACCATATCACATCACAACATGCCCTGCAAAAACAAGTTAGACGTCCTCTACTTTGTTGTTGCAAATTTTACGTGGCTGCTACGGGCTTAGCAAGAACCGTTCTTACCTACGCATCAAAACCACAACGATAGTTCGTCAAGTTAGTGCTGTTTTAACCTTCACAAGGACCGGGCGTAGCCACACTCGATTCAGCTAAAGTGAGAGAGACAGATACCTGCCAGCCACCTTTAAGCACGAGTGCTCGTAACGGTGAAACCAGTCTTGCGTAAGCGTACACGTAATGTCGGTCCGGGCCGCTTCATCTCACAATACCGCCGAACCAAAGTATGACATGCTGCTAAGCAGTATGACTTGTATCGCCCACAACTCACTTGTGTTCTACTCGTGCATATGACATCTACGCATAAAACCAGGCTCTGATACCACTGTTGGGGAACGTAGTAATTTCAAAAAAATTCCTACGCACACGCAAGATCATGGTGATGCATAGCAACGGGAGGGAAGAGTATTGTCCACATACCCTTGTAGACCGTAAGCAGAAGCGTTATGACAACGCGGTTGATGTAGTAGTACGTCTTCACGATCCGACCGATCCAAGTACCGAACGTACGGCACCTCCGAGTTCAGCACACGTTCAGCTCGATGACGATCCCCGGACTCCGATCCAGCAAAGAGTCGGGGATGAGTTCCGTCAGCACGATGGCGTGGTGGCGATGATGATGTTCTACCGGCGCAGGGCTTCGCCTAAACTCCACGATGATATGACCGAGGTGGAATATGGTGGAGGGGGGCACCGCACACGGCTAAGGAACAATCACGTAGATCAACTTGTGTGTTCTAGGGTGCCCCCTGCCCCCGTATATAAAGGAGCAAGGGGGAGGCCGGCCGACCCTTGTGGGCGCGCCAAGGAGGAGGAGTCCTCCTCCTAGTAGGAGTAGGACTCCCTCTTTCCTACTCCTACTAGGAGGGGGAAAGGAAGGGGGAGAGGGAGAGGGAAAGAGGGGGGCGCCGCCCCCTGCTCCTAGTCCAATTCGGACCAGAGGGGGAGGGGCGTGCGGCCCATGGTGGCTACCCCTCTCTCTCTCCACTAAGGTCCATAAGGCCCATTACTTCTCCCGGGGGGGTTCCGGTAACCCTCCGGCACTCCGGTTTTCTCCGAAAACGTCCGGAACACTTCCGGTGTCCGAATATAGTCGTCCAATATATCAATCTTTATGTCTCGACCATTTTGAGACTCCTCGTCATGTTCGTGATCACATCCGGGACTCCGAACAAACTTTGGTAAATCAAAACTTATAAACTCGTAATAAAACTGTCATCGTAACGTTAAGCGTGCGGACCCTACGGGTTCGAGAACTATGTAGACATGACCTAGAACTATTCTCGGTCAATAACCAATAGCGGAACCTGGATGCTCATATTGGCTCCTACATATTCTACGAAGATCTTTATCGATCAAACTGCATAACAACATACGTTGTTCCCTTTGTCATCGGTATGTTACTTGCCCGAGATTCGATCGTCGGTATCCAATACCTAGTTCAATCTCGTTACCGGCAAGTCTCTTTACTCGTTATGTAATGCATCATTCCGTAACTAACTCATTAGCTACATTGCTTGCAAGGCTTATAGTGATGTGCATTACCGAGAGGGCCCAGAGATACCTCTCCGACAATCGGAGTGACAAAACCTAATCTTGAAATACGCCAACCCAACATGTACCTTCGGAGACACCTGTAGTACTCCTTTATAATCACCCAGTTACGTTGTGACGTTTGGTAGCACCCAAAGTGTTCCTCCGGTAAACGGGAGTTGCATAATCTCATAGTTACAGGAACATGTATAAGTCATGAAGAAAGCAATAGCAATATACTAAACGATCAAGTGCTAGGCTAACGGAATGGGTCATGTCAATCACATCATTCTCCTAATGATGTGATCCCGTTAATCAAATGACAACACATGTCTATGGTTAGGAAACATAACCATCTTTGATTAATGAGCTAGTCAAGTAGAGGCATACTAGTGACGTTATGTTGGTCTATGTATTCACACATGTATCATGTTTCCGGTTAATACAATTCTAGCATGAATAATAAACATTTATCATGATATGAGGAAATAAATAATAACTTTATTATTGCCTCTAGGGCATATTTCCTTCAGTACAACACGGGCGAGCCATAGAGCTGGAGGGAGGCCACATAGGCGTAACCGTAGGGGTAGGCCTCGAGCTGGTGCACCGCATGCCGGGCCAGCATGCGCTCCCGCCGGTGCACGTTCTGGTGCCCACCCAGCGCCTGCGAGCTGAAGAACTTCCCCTGGCTGTAGTTGCACGTGAACACCCGCCGCCGGTCCTGTCGGTGGTGCTCGATTTTGCGGTCGTGGTGTCGGTGGCGGTGATGGTGAGCGACAGGTCGAGGGCGAGCTTTGGGCGGTGGGAGGTGTTGGATGCCTCGTTGTTAGATGTCGCCTGGCTGCTGATGTCGGACGGCTGATCATCGCATACCTCTTGGACGCTGCTGCTCTTCGTCTGTGAACAGTCTCTCTCTCTCTCTCTCTCTCTCTCTCTCTCTCTCTCTCTCTCTCTCTCTTCAAATCATATTGAACAAACTTAGCATGAACAATCACAGTAGGCAATGCAATGCAATGGAATGGAATGGCTTTACCGAGCTGCACATCAATCAGCAGCTCATGGCAACAAACAAATTATCAGTGTAAGTGGAAAAGAAAAACAAAGTACACATCGGCGATCTTCAGAGAAGCAGCACGACCAAGGATTTCAGCCGGCAGGACATGGCGTCGGCCATGGCGGCCGCGTTCTCCCGGGCGATGCAGCTCCAGCTCTGCTCGCTACCACATAGGTACATCCCACATAGTGATTGCTAGAGAAACGTTTCCCTTTGTCTGCACAACCCACACAGTCAATGCACGAGAAACGTTTCCGTTCGTCTGCATATCCCACATAGTCAATCCCAGAGAAACGTTTTCGTTCGCATGCACATCCCACACAGTGAATCCTAGATGAACGTTTTCGTTCGTATATACAACTCACACAGTTTTATGTATAGCGTCGTGTGTGATAGGTGTACCGATCACACACGCTCTGCCTTTGTTAATCGTTTACTTTATTCAACTATATCACACACGATTTGATGAAGAAAACTGTGTGCCATTGGGCTATCCATCACAATCGCTTTTACTTCTAGAACCATTTGCAAAGTTCCATGACCCATTTAGCAGGTTTATTAGTGAAAGGATCGATAAGAGGTGTCTAGAGGGGGGAGGGGTGATTAGACACTTTAACAAGCAAAGGTAGCATAGAACTAAAGAGTCCCTTAGTGCCTCCATTGCCTCATTTGTACACTCTTTAGCCTAGCGTTTGTACTCTCCTTTGGCTTGCTCACCCCCACACTAGGGGGTAAAGATTGGCAACCCCCCCCCCCCATTTGTACATGAGATGTAACTATGTTACACCCCCCATATGAATATGAAAACACAGTATGAGCCTCTCCTACTGTCTAGTTCCTCAAAAAAAACAAGCAAAGGTAGCAGTTTTTAAGTTCTTCAAGTTGAGGTTGGAGATTAGCACAATTTTAAACATTCACAATACATTTCAAGCAAGCATGGCAAGAGTATATGAGCAGCGGAAAGTAAAGGATGCAATTTGCAAGAAAGTAAAGGGATGTGATTGGAGTATGCAAACGTAATTGGAGACATGGAGATTTTTGACGTGCTTCCGATAGGTGGTGCTATCGTACTTCCACGTTGGTGAAGACTTCAACCCACGAAGGGTAAGGGTTGCACGAGTCCACGAAGGGCTCCACCCAAGAAGGGTCCATGAAGAAGCAACCTTGTCTATCCCACCATGACCATCACCCATGAAGGACTTGCCTCACTTGGATAGATCCTCACGAAGTAGGCGATCTCCTTGCCCTTACAAACTCCTTGGTTCAACTCCACAATCTTGACGGAGGCTCCCAAGTGACACTTAACCAATCTAGAAGACTGATACGTCTCCAATGTATCTACTTTTCCAAACACTTTTGCCCTTGTTTTGGACTCTAATTTGCATGATTTGAATGAAACTAACCCGGACTGACGTTGTTTTCAGCAGAACTGCCATGATGTTGTTTATTGTGTAGAAAACAAAAGTTCTCGGAATGACCTGAAAATCCACGAAGATAAGTTTTGGAAAATATAAAAAATACCGGCGAAAGAATCAAGGCCAGGGGGCCCACACCTTGTCCATGAGGGTGGGGGCGCGCCCGCCCCCCTGGGCGCGCCCCCTGTCTCGTGGGCCCCCTGACGCTCCACCGACCTCAACTCCATATATTTGGTTTCGCGAAGAAAAAAATTAGAGAAAGTTTCATCGCATTTTACGATACGGAGCCGCCGCTAAGCCCTAATCTCTCTCGGGAGGGCTGATCTGGAGTCCGTTCAGGGCTCCGGAGAGGGGGGTTCGTCGCCGTCGTCATCAACAACCATCCTCCATCACAATTTTCATGATGCTCACCGCCATCCATGAGTAATTTCATCATAGGCTTGCTGAATGGTGATGGGTTGGATGAGATTTACCATGTAATCAAGTTAGTTTTGTTAGGGTTTGATCCCTAGTATCCACTATGTTCTGAGATTCATGTTGCTATGACTTTGCTATGCTTAATGCTTGTCACGGGGGCCTGAGTGCCATGATTTCAGATCTGAACCTTCTATGTTTTCATGAATATATGTGTGTTCATGATCCTATCTTGCAAGTATATAGTCACCTATTATGTGTTACTAGTGGTTGGGGCGCACCCAGGTGCGCCGCCCGAGAGGAAGCTGGGGCGGTGCTAGATAGGATGCGCCCCTTCCACTTGCTTGATTGTACCACGTGATGTTATTTCGCCAGACTCAAAATATAGCAATATGAACTACTGATACATGCAAGTTCACGTCTAAAACCATAGGCTGGCGACGGTCGATGATACATCTAGAGGCAATGGAAAATTACTGCTTGGGTCATGAGCGGGTAAGACGCATCGGTCTCCTTGGCGCACTTGATCACCAGGATCCCCTTGCCCTGACCTCACTTCCACAGCACCTTGAAGGCATCATCGTTGGTGCAGGCGTCCCTGATGTACACCGGCAGGACGTCGCTTCAGTAGCCATCAATTGTTACCACATGCTTTTTCAGCTGTGAAACAAGGAGACAAATTGCATGAATATGATAGATCATGTGCCTAAAACATGCTCAAGGTAGTTTTTATTTTTGTTCCATCCTACTTCGTGTTTGTTGCATGTTCCATCTGATTCACCAAACGGGTAGTCATCCTTCATGTCACTCCCACCATTATTAATCACGAACTTATAAGCATAGTTCATGAGCCTACCCGCCACAACCAGCATTGTGGGATCTGTCATAACTCACAACCGATTAGTTTCTACTCAGCAAGACTGAGAAGAGAGCCCGTCGTGATCTTGTTTATTCCTTCCATGTCACCTGTAGTTGAGAAGCTCCAACAAGCACCTGAATGACAGTCCAGACCACATTAACCCGAAGTACGGTTGTGGGTTAGTAATAAGGAATGAGGTAAAATCGAAAAATACTTTAAGTATCTTGTATCAAGGCACTTGAGTAAAACGAAACAATACAAGTACAAAGGAGTGACTTCGCGGAAATAGATACTTGCATCTTTACTTCTTCAGTGTCACTGTTGTGATCCTAATTTGTAAAACATGAGTGCTCACACAGTTCTGATGTAGCATCTCTAAACTGCACATTTTTAGTATAGCCATAGGCAACCTAAAATAATCCCAAACCTAGAATTCTAGATTGCTGCAAGCATAACAATTTTTTATAAGATTCTTATTTAAGGCGTAATACATAACTGGTCTACATAATAAAGCAGCACATGTCTATTTCCATGGCCAACCGCAAAAGCTAACAAAATGGATAGAAGAATTCTCTTGTGTGGGACGTCTTCAAAAGCAATATCACCTACGAATCACACAAGGAATTAGAGCATAACTCTCTAGCTCTAATTTATTTATCTAATTTTCCAAGCAGTCAGATATTGGAGCAGGCACTTCCTTGATATATTTCACATTTTAAGGATAACAAAGTTCATGGATCTACTATTAGGAAGAGCTGAAGGACTAAAAACCCGTATAGCTTGAAGGAATGTAGTCCGTAAAACTGCAAACTGGGCCTGCGAAAAACTAAACAGAGACATTTTTTCAACATCTTCTCTAGCTGGGCTTGATTTTTTAGTACTGCAGGCAAACATGTTGCTAAATGCCTCTAATTCCTAAAAAGTTACGTAATGGGGAGATTAGCTTGTTTGTATCGACTTCTGCTTGCTTGCATGGATTCTATTTATTGGAATTATTTGCCATAAAAAATGCCTTGGTCATACATATCTAAGTACGACTATGCTTTTATGTAGTTGTGTGACAACATCTCAATATCAAAGTTTTAGTATCAAGGATAAAAAACTTTGTGGATGTACTATTAGGAAGAGCAGTGATTACAGCCAGTATAGTTTGGAGAAATGCAAGCAGTAAAACTGGAAATTGGGCCTGAAAAAACTAAACAGAGGCATTTTTTCAACCACTTTTCTAAGTGGGCACGATGATCTTTGCCAAGTATGATAGGCAAACAAGTTGCTAATCGCCAAGTGCTAACCAATTTAGCTACCACCATTGTTACCTGACGAGTTATGCAAGGGTGGTTAGCTTGTACATGTCAGCTCCTGCTCCCTAACATGGATTCTGGTTAATGGATCACTATGCTTTTGAAGTGCTTATGCACCACATCTCAATATCTAAGCTTTAGCAATAAAACCAAATAACTACAGAAACAATAAAATTCTAACAGGGAATATAGATGAGCGCTGCAATGTCAAATGTAGAACAACAGATTCACAAGCATGGTGCTTACCACGCTTGCCCTGGTGCTTGACCATGGTGACGGCGCCGCTATGCCTCCAGTCCAGGGCGTCGGGCACGGCGTCGGGGCAGGAATGTACATACCGCATATGATGTACTTTGGAAGCTGATCTTCGTTGCGCTGTGCATTTGAGAAAAAAATATAATAATTGGTAAGAAGCAATTGCTGTGACAATTGATTGAAAGTGAAGCAAGATGGAAAAAGAGAGAGCAGAGTAAAAGGGAAATAATAAGACAACGGAACTAAAAGTATCATGTGAGTATGTCGGCAGATCGTTTCACGAACAATTAATCAGTAAAAACGTGTGTGCATGTGTATGTTGAAACATAAATGGAAAATTAGCATATGTTGTTTCCACATGCAAATTAAATAAAAGAAATTGAACGATTTATTGAACCAAAAATGAGGTTCATGGCATTCTCATTGACAGTTGGATTTCTAATGAACCTCTGTAATTGGCAAATGGAAAGGAAAGAAAAAGAAAAGAGAATGATTAGCATATGGTAATTAGTTGAAAGTCTCTGAATAATAAAATGAGCTACGATCAGTTGTATACAATCTATCATGATACACACAAGAAGTCATAAGAAATGAGCTCTGAAATGTAAATAATCAGCATCACAACTAAAAGCAAGATAGTTACTCTGACACTTGGATAGACTCATAAAAAACTACTGCTGGCACATGACACCTCATCTGAGAACTCATTTCTTAGCCTGGATTAGCAACGTTTCCTAAATTAGCCTGTTCATTAAAAAACAAGCTTTTATCATTTGGGTGTGGAGGGATTCAGCTTGAACAGCCAACTCCTTGATGAACCTGTGAAAGCTATTGAAACGACTTTTTGTATTCTTACATTAGTAGCCAGATGTACTGATGTATAGGGATACTTTATTCTCTCTTTCTCCAAACCGAACCACTACAATTGTCAACGTCATATTGCCATTAACTGTGAAGAACAGCATCAACACAACATCATCTAGTAATTAGAATAGAACTTGGGTAAGAACTCCAAAACGGCGCCAAAGGAAGCCTCTTCTTTGATATGAGCAACCATTTCAAGAATAAGCATCTGGTTTCCATGATAGTTCCATAGAAAAAATTATGCAGACACTCCGGTTTTTTTACATGGTGGTACATCAAGGTTGCACATACCTCGCCTTAGCCTTTGCACTCATGCAGGTCATCTCCTTTTTGCAGGTGTACATGCGAAATTTCAATTTCAATTCGCCTTGCACAAGTACTGTCCTTAGTATAACTCTAAAATTGCATTCTTGAATTAGGGGTGCAGTGCTATTCTATTGAACTGAATACAATGCAGAAAGACATCACTTGCAAATATTCTGAAGATCAAATCTAACAACACATAGGCAATCTCGCGCGTTCATAGGAAAATATATTCTAGATGTTGCTCCCAAGTGGGGAAAACACATCCTTGACGATGATGCACCTAGCAACAAGAATCGCTTTTGTAGAAATCTAACTGATTTATATAACAAAGAACCAAGCTTCGGTGAATGAGAATGACTGGGTGCAGATATTCTTTGTGTGCATCTTACTATTAGTGATGGAGTCAAATATTTGATCTTTGGCTGCTTAATAGGCACGACATAATAAAATCCATCATTGAAGATGAGATTGTGGCATCTACTTAAGACAAGTGCTTGTAAGAAGCGGAGCAAAATAAATTCATTTTGGTTCTCACAATACCCGATCAGATTCAACAGGGTGAGGCTAGCCATTACCGGTTAGGCTACGTATCCACAGATCAGCAGAATCCAATTATAAATTTACTTAGCACTGCCATGATCAAGGCAGCTGAACTTAACACCTGATAAAAGTGCGTAATCCTTTCTCTGTAGGTTTTATGTGTTTGCTCTAGTTTCAGCCATGGCATCTAAGACAAAAGTTTACCCAAAACGAGAATTGTATAAACTGAAATAGAGTATAACCAAAACGTACAAACTGTTGTTGATGTTCAGATCTGGGGGTAGATGGTGGAGAGGGAAAGCTCACCACGTTGGTGTTGGGTGGGAGTAAAGAGGGATGTTGGCCTGCTCCTCTGGCCGTTGTACCTGCAGAAACAAGACCAGATGGGTCAGTGAGAGAAGAGAGGGGAGATAGAGGAGATAAGATCATGTCAACTAACAGATCAAACACACGAGGGGCCGCTTGGATCCAGATCCGCCCGCTCAGCCAGCCAGCATCGCCCTCTTCCTCTGTCCACCGCCTCATCCCCACGTCATCTCCTTCCTTGATCCAAATCCAACAGAACACAAATAGAAAATGGATTTCATTGTGTGCTACTCCTCCCAAGGCCACCCCTCCGCATCTCGCACCCCGGCCTCGAGTGACTCTGGTTCCGTCGCGATCGACTCGTCCACTCTGTGCACGCTCAGCCTCGACAGGAGGGGAGGGGGTAGTGGCGACGGCGAAGCCGGGGAAGGAGGGCGCCGCGGGGAAGTGCCATCCCACAAGGTCCTTGGCCAGCCGGTGGTTCCCGGCGTCACCCTCTTCCGGCGGAGGCCACCCACCCTGCATCTCCTCGTGTTCACCTTCTCCCGCAGCGGTGGTGCGGCGCGTCGAGCAGCCGACACAGGGAAGAGGAGGGGCTCGGAGCAGGCGCGAGGAGAATCGGGGGAGAGAAGTGGAGGCGGCGGCGGCGGCGTCATGAGAGAAGGTTGCGTGCGATGTGAAAATTTGGAGGAAAGGATAAGGAAGTGGTGGGGCTCGACTCTCGAGGCCAATCTCTTTCTCTCTTTCTTCTCGATGAAGCGAACATTTTTGTCTGGTAGCAAGTCCGACGTGGACATCGCGAAGAGGCGCACATTGCGCGACGCTAAATGTGTGCGTCGGCCATGGAGCTCGTGCTCTTCCGGGAGGAGGGGGCCGTGGACGATCGGCGGCAGCAGCACGGCGGTGCCGTCGTGAAGCGGAAGCGCACCAAGAGGCCGCGCCACCTGACGCCGCCGGCGGCCGCCATGGCGTGCTCCTCCGCGTCCTCCTCCGAGAGCACCACCACCGAGGAGGAGGACATGGCCCACTGCCTCATCCTCCTCGCCCAGGGCGCGGCGCCGCCCGGAGTTGTCGTCGACTCGAGGCCGCCGCCCGCGACGGTGCCGCAGGAGGCTCGGCAGGGGACGTCGTCGCTTCCTCCGCCCGGCCCTCTGCCGGCGCCGGCGGTGATGTCGACGACCAAGACGGAGAGGTACACCAGCCGTAAGTACACGGAGGCGGCCACCACGGCGGACGGCGTCAGGGCCGGCTTCTACGTGTACGAGTGCAAGACGTGCAACAAGTGCTTCCCCACCTTCCAAGCCCTCGGCGGCCACCGCGCCAGCCACAAGAAGCCACGCCTCGCCGGAGCCGACGACGACACCGCCGCCAACGCCACCAGCGTCGCCATCGCCAAGCTGTCCAAGCCGCCGTCGACGAAGCCACCGCTGGTGCAGATGACGACAGCGTCGCCGCCACCGCCCCCACCGCCTCAGGTCGACGCCGCCCCGGACGTGACCACCGTGCTGAGCCTCAACAACGGCGGCAGCGCCGTTTGCAACGCCGTCAACACCAACAGGCTCCGGGTGCACGAGTGCTCCATATGCGGGGCCGAGTTCGCCTCCGGGCAAGCGCTGGGCGGGCACATGCGGCGCCACCGGCCACTGCACGCGCCGGCCGATCGCGTCACAACCACCACCGCTGCCGCGGTGACCGCGATCACCGCGTCCACGACGAAGAAAGACAGCACCCCGGCCGGCATCAACCTGGAGCTCGACCTCAACCTGCCGGCGCCGTCCGACGAGGAGTGCGTCACACACCCTCCACCGCCACCACAACCATCATCGGCGCCACCGGTGGTGCTCGGCCTTGGCCCGTTCGACAGCGGCAAGAAACGGCTGATGCTCACGGCCGCTTCCGCCGCGCTGGTGGATTGCCATTATTGATCGGCACGCCGCATGCAGCTGGCTGGCCTCACGAATTCTTTGCTTTTCTTAACACCGATTGATTGTCCGATCACTCTTCTTCTTCCTCCTCCTCTTCTTCTATACAAAATTACATACTTACAAATTTGCTCCTTGGAACATATCAAGGGAAACTGTAACATACAATTGATTCTTTCAATTCTTTGGCGTAAGGTTGACTATAGGAAATTATTGACACTCACATGTATATGTGCCATGTAAACACGATCGAGCATGTATATTGGCATGGTGCTGAAATATATAAATTGGAATGAAAAAAATTCCACTTTGTGACCTGTGAGCAGAAGAAAAAGTTTGGCCAGTTGGATCGATCAGTGTGCGTGTGTGTGCATGAGGCCGGCCGAGTGAGTGAGTGAGGAAGTGAGTGAGTGGTGGGGGTTGTCTGAAATGTGATGGAAATTAAGGGAGTGGGTGCAATGTTGTGGCCTACTACTATCCACCTTTTTCTTTTCTTTTCTTTTCTTTTCTTTTCTTTTCTATGCTAAGTTCAGCTCTACTAAGTGGCAACTGCCCACATGCAAGTACAAAAAGGCACATTCTTTTCTACTCACTCCGTCCCAAAATTCTTGTCTTAGATTTGTCTAAATACGGATGTATCAAGTCACGTTTTAGTATTAGATACATCCGTATCTAGACTAATCTAAGACAAAAAATTTGGGACGGAGGGAGTACATAATATATTGTACTACAAACTATATTTATTTATATGTGTTGGTTAATTAATCAATCAATTGATGAGGTGATTAAGCAGTGAACGTTTTCTCTTCTTAATAAACTGTTTGCTTCACTGTTAATTGCATTTAATTCAAATTCATCAAGTGGAGAGTCGTTTCGAGTGGTGGCGCATGCATGCACGTTTCCTCTTGTGCCTGAAATACATTAATAAAGCACACTCAGATAATACCGCAAATATTGTTCTTCTCTTAAAGAAGATACATAAATAATGGGGTTGCCCTTACCAAAATTCAACGCAAATAAATAGAAAATCAGATTGACCAAAAAACACACAAGATAAAGGAGTAGGGATATACACACTTGTTGGTTCCTTGCATCTTGTGGCTTTTAATATTATGTACTATTTAGTTGTAAAAGAAAATATGTTGAAAGAAAGCAAACCTTTGACCATTTTCCTACCAGATCCAGATTAAATATAAGATTAGATATATGTTTTCAATGGAAGCCCTCATCGAGCTGGCTCTTGTCGGCCAACTTCGCCTGTGCTGCACATATGCAGATACAGACATCAAGAGGAAATCAAGATCGATTGTAAGTCTAAAAGCATGCCCAGATTCAAGCGAACTAACCCCTCTCGCTTGCTCTCCGTCGCTACTCCGTGGAACAAGCGCACCGTATATGATTAGAATCAATCGAGTCTCCTTGCAAATCGATCCCGTCAGAAGGTATTCAAGTATTAGCAAATACTATTAGATATGTGCAGTATGTAGAAACTGCTCTGGTTTATTGAAGACTCGATGCACAATTAGTTTACACCTGATTAGAAATACTCTAGTAACTCTTTGGTTTATTGAAGACACGATGAAAGGAATCATGCACTGTCCAAAAAAAATTGAGCGGAAGGCAGCAGAAGATCGATGACTCGTCATGGTTACCTACAGTTGTACATTCTTCTGAAACTGGATGTTGAGCAGGATCTTTGGTAATAATATTTAGCTAATCTCCTTCTAATAAAAAGTTCACCCCACTATGTCTAGTGTCACTCTGAGATTGATGGATTATCGCTCTGCACTAAATTGGATAGCAACATAAGAGTTGCATTTTCTGTCTCCTCCATCAGGCATGTGATACACACCAGTCATTTAACCCGTGTTAGTTAGACAAACGATTCAAGTGTCCCATGATTTCAACCAGTTCACATACTATTATTAACTGGCTGTAACAGGAAATGAATGGCACCAGCAAACTGTACCTAGATTAACGTAAACCAAATATATGTGATAATCTCCAAAACCGAACTTGATGAATAAATACACAAATGGGCTACAGTTAGTAATTTTGTTCTCATTTCTAATTGTTTAGATTGATCCACAGTTCGTAGCACAAATTGTTTGATGCTACAAGGTCAGACACTTACCCGTTGCTATAGATGCATTCCAGTAAACAATTTCTAGCATAAATGAGCTTGGTTATGGAAGTTTTCGAAGCTAGGAAGGACCACCAGAATCGCCGCATGCTGCTCCCCTAATTCCGCCGCCGACGATGCAGAGGCGTCCCGAGCGGCTGCCCGTGGCCGCGTCTGTCCCCCGCTCGAGATTGAGATCCTGGGATGGGCAGGGGTGGCAATGATGACAACCCTAGGCACGGCGAGAAGAGAGAGGATCCCAACTGCCAAAAGGCCGGAGAAGAGAAGTACCTGCTCGTCCCGAGCGCTCGCTTGGCGAGAAGGAGACCTACGGGCGGAGGTCCTTGCCGCTGCCGCAGACACGGTCGAGGTCGAGGTCGATGTCGGAGGCGGCGACGGTGACGGCGCACACCTTCTCCAGTGGCCAGCGCTGGACGAGCAAGGATGGCGCCGGTGGCTGTGGCTGTGGCGGCGCCGGCGGAACCCTAGCCGCCGGTCAGGATGGGAAAGAAGGAGAGGAGGTTGCGTTGGGAAAAAAGAACTGCTCTCTCTTTTGTCCCCACCCATGGAACGGCGCGTTTTCTTTCCCCCTCTCTCGTACACAGCCTGTACGCAACCTAGCTCCCTCGCCATTGGCTGGCACGCACAGTGCACTAGGACCCCGCTGCCACAGGAGGGTAGGACAAAAGAAGTCATGCAAGTTCTTTTTCATAAGCACGTATGACTATATTCGGAATACATGCCTACATTACATTGATGAACTGGAGCTAGTTCTGTGTCACCCTATGTTATAGCTATTACATGAGGAATCGCATCCGACATAATCATCCATCACTGATCCAATGCCTACGAGCTTTTCACATATTGTGCTTCGCTTATTTACTTTTCCGTTGCTACTGTTACAATTACTACAAAACTATTATCTTTACTTTTGCCATTGTTACCTTTATTATCATACTACTTTGCTACTAAATACTTTGCTGCAGATACTAAGTTATCCAGGTGTGGTTGAATTGACAACTCAACTGCTAATACTTAAGAATATTCTTTGGCTCCCCTTGTGTCGAATCAATAAATTTGGGTTGAATACTCTACCCTCGAAAGCTGTTGCGATTCCCTACACTTGTGGGTTATCAAGACTAATTTCTGGCGCCGTTGCCGGGGAGCATATCTCTATTCTTTGAGTCACTTGGTATTTATATCTGTTGATCACTATGAGGAACTTGAAAGACGAAAGAATAAAGATTTTCCCCTCAACTACGAGGGGAGGTAAGGAACTGCCATCTAGCTCTGCACTAGATTCTCCTTCTGTTTTGAGTAAGCTTGCGACACCTAAACTTGCTACTGCTATGAATTCTGATATCTCGCATGTTATTGATGATGCCAATTCTGCTATGCATGATACTTATGACGAAACTACTTCTGTGTGTGATACTACTTTGCCATTAGGTGAATTTCTTGATGAACAACTTGCTAGGGTTAGAGAGAATGAAATTATTGAAGATGATATTATTTATGATAGTGATGATGAAAGTTCTCCCCCTGATTATGAATTACATGTTGTTCCTGAGAGTTATGTTATGGATGAGGAAGCTGCTAGAGCTATTTTTGCTTGCAAAGATAGATATGATCTTAAAAAGTTATTAGCTAAATGGAAGCAGCAATCTCTTAATGCTAGAATGAAACCTGACCCTGCTTTTGCTACTTCACCTATCTGTGTTACTGATAAGGACTATGAATTCTCTGTTGATCCTGAGATTATTACTTTGGTTGAATTTGATCCTTTTTATGGCCTTGAATCTGAAACTGTTATGGCACATCTTACCAAGTTGAATGATATAGCCACCCTGTTTACTAATGATGAGAAGTCTCGCTATTATTATATCCTTAAGATATTTCCATTCTCATTAAATGGTGATGCTAAGACTTGGTTTAATTCTCTTGATCCTGGTTGTGTGCGTAGTCCCCAGGATATGATTTATTACTTCTCTGCTAAATATTTCCCTGCTCATAAGAAACAGTCTGCCTTGCGGGAAATTTATAATTTTGTGCAAATCAAAGAAGAGAGTCTCCCACAAGCTTGGGGGAGGCTTCTCCGATTACTTAATGCTTTGCCTAATCATCCTCTCAAGAAAAATGAAATACTTGATATCTTTTATAATGGACTAACCGATGCTTCCAAGGACTACTTGGATAGTTGTGCTGGTTGTGTTTTCATGGAAAGAACAGTTGACCAAGCTGAATTAGTATTGAATAATATGTTGACTAATGAAAATAATTGGACTCTCCCTGAGCCAATTCCTAAGACAATTCCTGAACCAATTGAGCCAACTCCTGAGCATATTCCTAAACCCACTCCGAAGAAGAGGGGTGTTCTATTTCTCAGTCCTGAAGATATGCAAGAGGCAAAGAAATCTATGAAAGAAAAAGGTATTAAAGCTGAAGATGTTAAGAATTTACTGAAGAAATACATGGTCTTAATATACCGCCTGTTGAAGAACCACATTGTCTTGATAACCCGACACATGTAGTTAAGGTAAATTCTCTCTATAGATATGATAAAGTTGAAGTTCCGTCTACTAAATTTCATAGCCCATGCTTAGATGAATTTGATGACTTTATGGCTAGACAAGAAAGTTTTAATGCTTATGTTGGTAGAGAATTAAAGAATAATGCTTTCGAGATAGGACGCTTGAGTGATTATATGGCTAGAGTTAAAGGTGAACTTAAACTCATTAGCAAATATGCTTATATGGTTACCACTGAAGCTGAGCAAGTACTTAAATCTCAAAATGATTTGCTTGATGAATTAAATAATAAACATGACTTTGCTGTTAGAGTGGCTACTAGAACTGGTAGAATGACTCAGGAACCTTTGTATCCTGAAGGCCATCCTAAGAGAATCGAGCAGGATTCTCAGAGAAATAATTTAGAGGCACCTAGTTCTTCTAAAAAGAAGAAAAAGAAAAATGATAGGACTTTGCATGCTTCTAGTGAACCTGTCGTAGACACACCTGAGAATCCCAATGATATTTCTATTTCTGATGCTGAAACACAGTCAGGTGATGAACATGAACCTGGTGATAATGTTAATGATAATGTTCATGTTGATGCTCAACCTAGCAAAAATAATGAAGTAGAGATTGAACCTGTTGTTGATCTTGATAACCCAAATCAAATAATCAACGTTATGATAAGAGAGAATTTGTTGCTAGGAAGCACGGTAGAGAGAGAGAATCATGGGTTCAGAAACCCATGCCCTTTCCTCCTAAACCATCCAAGACAAAGGATGACGAGGATTTTGAGCGCTTTGCCGAAATGATTAGACCTATCTTCTTACGTATGCGCTTAACTGATATGCTTAAAGTAAATCCTTATGCTAAGTATATGAAGGATTTCATTACAAATAAAAGAAAGATACCAGAAGCTGAAATTTCCACCATGCTTGCTAATTATACTTTTAAGGGTGGAATACCACAGAAACTTGGAGATCCAGGGGTACCAACCATACCATGCTCCATTAAAAGAAACTATGTTAAAACTGCTTTATGTGATCTTGGAGCCGGTGTTAGTGTTATGCCTCTCTCTTTATATCGTAGACTTGAATTGAATAAGTTGACACCTACTGAAATATCGTTGCAAATGGATGGCAAATCAACTGCCATACCTGTCGGTATTTGTGAGGATGTGCCTGTTGTGGTTGCAAATGTCACTATCTTAACGGACTTTATTATTCTTGATATTCCCGAGGACGATAGTATGTCGATTATCCTTGGTAGACCCTTTTTGAATACTGCAGGGGCTGTTATTGATTGCAACAAAGGCAATGTCACTTTTCATGTTAATGGTAATGAGCATACCGTACACTTTCCGAGGAAACAACATCAAGTTCATAGCATCAATTCTATTGAAAAAGTTCCAACTATCATTATTGGAGGTTTTGAATTTCCTCTTCCTACTATCAAGAAAAAGTATGATATTCTTATTGTTGGGGATGTTCATATCCTTGTTGAGGTAACCTAGTGTTATTCGAAATTTCTCCGGTTCCGTGTTATTCCGAATGAGTTTGTTAACAAGACTTGATCAACCTTGTTAGTGGATTCATTTTCATGATCACGAGATGGATGAAACTAAAAGGCACAACCTTATGTACCCTATTTTTACTTTTTGTTATTTAGAATAAATAAAGCAAAAATAGTATTATCTGTCTGTTTTCTGAATTATCCGTGCAATAAAAAATATCCCGAAAATAAAAGTGCTCCAAATGCCCTGCAAATTTAGTATGATTTTTTATGGAATATTTGAGGATTTTAGGCACTGTAAACACTGCAGGAGGGGCAAGCACCAGGCCACGAGGGTGGAAGGCGCCCCCATACCCCCTGGGCATGCCCCCCTGTCTCGTGGGCCCACGGTGCCCCCTCCACTTATTCCTGCACCCACACACTCCATCTTCTTTCCAAAAAATCCCCATCTAGCTCAAGCACGAGTTCTAGCTCATTTTACTGCGATTTTTGATCTCCTTGCTCAAAGCTCCATTCACAAAACTGCTTTGGGAGATTGTTGCTTGGTATGTGACTCCTCCATTGATCCAATTAGTTTTTGTTCTAGTGCTTTATTCATTGCAAATTTTTGCTGCATGGGTGACCCTGTTCTTGAGCTTGCATGTCAAATTTTTTAGGTCCCAAGCAATTCTAATGCATGATATAGGCTCTAGGCACTTTGTAGGAGTAGTTGCTATCAATCTTGTTTAGTTTTATTCACTTTTATTTTGAAGTTACTAAAATTTCAGAAATTTTCAAAAAATGTTAAGGAGATTTTTGAGGGGCTCTTCTAGCCAAGGCTCCCAGGAAAAACAAGCTA
This sequence comes from Triticum timopheevii, assembly GCA_963921465.1. Taxonomy (NCBI): domain Eukaryota; kingdom Viridiplantae; phylum Streptophyta; class Magnoliopsida; order Poales; family Poaceae; genus Triticum; species Triticum timopheevii. Next base: position 407,341,275 of record OY997274.1, on the reverse strand, counting down.
AAGAGAAGGAAAAGGCCAAGTATAATCTTCCTCGCGTAGCGGAAGTACGACCGTGTGAATGGCCATGTGATAATTTCTTGAGAGAAGCCGGGATTTATGAAGACTTTTATTCCTTGATTGAAAATGCAGGCCTCACCGACTTCCTCCACGACCGGATCGATCAGTATCTCTTACTCACCAATACTTTCATGCAAAACTTTTATTTCTATCCTAAGAATTCACCTCCATCGGTATCATTTCATTTATATGATGAATTCAAGGAAATGTCGTTACGTGATTTTTGTGCGGTATGTAGAACACCCTTCGAGGGTAAATTAGATGAACCACATCGTAAAGATGTGGATGGCTTTGTTAACACCATCACTATAGGGGATCCAAAGAAGGGTTCTGATGCGAGAATCTCTGGCATACACTTTCCTGTTTTATGCTACTTTGCCATATTTGCTAGTAGATGCTTAATTGGTCGTGGAAATAGTGGAAACTTCAGTGTTCCTGATATTATTTTTCTATTTCATACCTTGTTTAATGATAATAGTTTTAATATGGGTGCTGTTACTGCTAAACGGCTGAGCCTAAACCGTACAAAAGGCCCCATCTTTGGAGGTATATATGCGGCACGTCTTGCTAAACATTTTGAGATACCTATTAGGCACCATGAAAAAGAGGAGACAATATTGCCTCCTTACATTTTAGATTACGAGAGCATGGTAGTGCATGAGTTTATTGTTAACAACGAAGATAAGATGCTTCTGTATAACCTGAGATTTAATAAGAAACACAATGGTACTATTATTCTGCCTGCGCCTTTGTTGTTTGATTTGACTGCAATTAATTATCTTGTCACGCCGGAAGAGGTGTACACTCATCGAGGCCAAGCATCCACTCCAGAGCCTGAGCCTGAGCCGGAACCTTCACTGGACCCTTATCTTGCATCATCCTACCAGTGGGATCTGGAGGAGATGGCCAGCCAGTGGTATCCTAATTACACCCCTCAGTACACCGGGAGAGTAGCCGCGGTCCTTGGCAGTAGACCAACTTAGGCCAAAAGCCTAAGCTTGGGGGAGTACGTATTTCTCACCGACTTTACATTCATGTTCACACTATTCTAATCGTCGGTGCTCATACTCTTTCATTGTATTATCCATGCTAGTTTAATTTTCTTTTTCTCGCTTTCTTCTTGTGTGTTTGATAAACCTCAAGAAAAACCAAAAAAATTAGTTAGTTTAATTTCCATGCTTGTAGTAGAATTAAAATGAAAATCCAAAAAGATTTCTCGTTCTTCTTCTTGCTTGTTGGGAGCTTTCCCGTGTAAATAGTTTTCTTTTCTTTTCTTTTCTTTGGGGGTTGAGAGTAGAAGACCATATTGAAAATGTTTAGCGGCTCTCATATGCATGATTGTTGATTTTAACTTGGAGCCCATATTACTCTTCTTCTCTCTTGAGTTGAATGCTTGCAGATTCCAGCTTAGTCCAATGCACGTGCACTATTATTATTATACACATCGTTTGCGCCGTGCAAGTGAAAGGCAATAATGACGATATATGACGGACTGATTGAGATGAGAAAAGCTGGTATGAACTCGACCTCTCTTGTTTTTCTAAATATGATGAGTTCATCGTTCCTGATTCAGCTTATTATGAAGTAAATATATTTGTAATGACATTTAGAGATTGTAGTTGCTTGTGCCATGCTTGATTAGCTATGAGTTATAATGGTTTACCTTGCGTGACAACATGCTATTAAAATGATTATGATGTGGTATGATGGGATGGTATCCTCCTTTGAATGAATTGAGTGACTCGACTTGCCACATGTTCACGCATGTAGTTGAAACAAATAAACATAGCCTTCACAATATTTATGTTCATGGTAGATTATATCCTACTCATGCTTGTACTCGGTGTAAATTAATTTTAATGCATGTTCATGACTGTTGTCGCTCTCTCAGTTGGTCACTTCCCAGTCTTTTGCTAGCCTTCACCTATACTAAGCAGGAATACTGCTTGTGCATCCAAACTCCTCAAACCCCAAAGTTATTCCATATGTGTAACGCCCTGAGACCGACGCTCCAGAAGACTTCTAGCTACTCTGAGTTTCGTCGTGTGATTTGTTTTGTTTGTTGCATCTCTTGCATTGCATCATGTCATCATGCCATCATATCATTAATTTTATAACTCTTTCAAATAAATTGCATAGATCTTTTGATCTATTTAAATCGAGGGAATTCACATGGTGATTTCTCTTTATAACATATCCTCCTAATATTTAGGGAGCTATAATAAATATTCCATTAGTTTGGAATTAACCGCAACCCACTTGCAATTTAATTCTCATGCCTTTGGTTTCTTGTTTGTTCTCCATAATTCTTTCTCCATTTATCGAGGCTCCTCCTAAATTCTCAACATTTCTGGACTTACCAAAACACCCACTCATTTGAATTAAATTCAAATGAGGTTGGATCTAGGTTGCCCAGCACCCTACCAATCATTTTCGTTAAATCATTCATATTTTCCCGATCTCAGGAAAATATCTCACTAGTCCATACTCATCTAACCTCTTCTTTTCTCTCTTTTCTTTCTTTCTTTTTCTGTAAATGGAAAAGAGAGAAGCCCATTTTGGCCCACTGACCAGGGCATCTAGGCCCACCTAAGCCCAACTGCACCTATAACCCTAGCCTGATTCCATTTCTCTCCTCGATCCCCATCTCCCTCACCCTCGTTCCCTCTAGTGCACCGCCGCCACTCTCACACACGCACGCATCCAGCCAGGGAAAGGAGCTCCCAGCGCCTAATCGATCCCCTCTTCCCCCTTTGTCCTCCTCCTGTGCCGCCACACACCCAGAGAGAGGAGCGGACCCCTTGCCCGACCTCCTCCTCGACGCCGGCGAGTCCAGGCCGTCGCCGCGCCTTCTTGCCTCCTCCGCGCCCCTCCGTCGTTCGCCTCTGGCAGCCACGACCTCGCCTTCAACCTCCGACGCCAAGCATAGCTGCCTCCCATCACCGACCCGCCTCCTCCTCCCTTCTTCGTCCTGATCGGCAACAGGAGCACCGCCAAGTCTCGCTGTCCGCTCCTTCCCGCTGCTCGCCGGAGAAACCCCTCCTCGCCGCGCCTCCTGCCCCGTCGGCTTCTTCTCCGATTGAGGAGCTCCAGCAGCCGCGCATGGCTACGCCTCCCATGGAGCTCCGCCGCTGGGGCTGCTCCTCGCCTGCATCGCTGCCTTCCCTCGCGCTGCTGCTCCTCTGCTTCGTCCTCTGCCGCCCGCAACGCGCGTGACCGAGCTGCCCCTGCCTTGTTCGACCATCGGAACCGCGCCGAGTCGTTGCCTCTTTGCATCTGCATTGTGTTGCCGTGGACGCATGCAACCCTGGAATCAATCCAAACGTCAAGTACCAGGACACTACGGAAACCTGAATCGCGAAGACCGGACCCGTCAAGTACCCCTTCGGATTCGTCAAGACCCTCATGTACGACTACGAATGGTGACGACCCCGAACATCTACGGAGAGTGTTCGACTATGAGCCGTGTACGACTACCGTTGGCAATACTGCGAGTACCACTACTTCCCACGACAACCCCTAAGGGATTCAAACCCATCAAGTTCCTCTACAACTCGTGTACGACTACCGTCGTTGTGTACAACTACTTCCACTACGGCCCGTGTACAACTACTTCCTTCGTTGAACTCGACCCGCTCCGAAACGCACGCTTCGAAGGTATAATCCCGAGATGATCACCCGTGGACCGAATGTATGTGTTGCGTGAGATGCTCGTGTTTGCATTATGTCCGAGTTGTTCCTTGCGCGTTCCTCGTTGCCTTGTCGTCGTCCCGTGGGAACCCGGAATCCGGGATCACCCCACCATCTTTTGCATGTTCCGCGCGTCCACACTTTTTTTTGCACCGACATCTCGACGAGTTGTCGGATCATCGAAATGTTGCCGTGGCACCATTTTCGTTGTCATTGCCGTGGCACCCCTTTCGTTTTCCGCCATGGTGACAAATGTTTCATATCATGCTCATGTCAACATTTTCATAAAATTGCATAAAACTTGCATAGGTCATCCGCATCATGATAACAACAATTAAAATGTTTAAAATTGTGTTTCCTTTAAATTGCTAAATGACATGAGGATTTACCGGAATTGTTGTTTGTTGTTTCCGACCTCATTTAAACTTGCCTAGATGTGTAGTTTACTTATGCTTCACCTCTTGCCATGTTAATTAACATTTAATAATTGTTGAGTATCTTAACCGAGAGTAAACAAAAATAATTCGATGTGGTGTTCCGTCAATATGCAACTCGTTGCATATTGAGCTCCACTTAACTTGTAGTGTTGTTTGTGCATATTGCCATGCCATGCCTCATTAAACCGGACATGCATCATACTTGTTTGTGCATCATGACATGTTTATGCTTGTGTGTTTACTATGTTGTTTGCTTCTTTCCGGTTTGCTTCTCTCGTTAGCTTCGGTTTCGTTCCGGAGTTGTGAGGATTCGTTCGACTACTCCCGTTCGTCTTCTTCATGGACTCGTTCTTCTTCCTAGCGGGATTTCAGGCAAGATGACCGCTACCCTGGATCTCACTACTATCATTGCTATGCTAGTTGCTTCGTTCTATCGCTATGCTGCGTTACCTATCATTTGCTCTTCAAGCCTCCCAAAATGTCATGAACCTCTAAATTTTGACACCCTTCGTAGCAAACCGTTGTTTGGCTATGTTACCGCTTTGCTCAGCCCCTCTTATAGCGTTGCTAGTTGCAGGTGAAGTTGAAGATTGCTCCATGGTGGACAGGGTTATGTTGGGATATCACAATATCTCTTATATTATTAATGCATCTATATATTTGGTAAAGGGTGGAAGGCTCGGCCTTATGCCTGGTGTTTTGTTCCACTCTTGCCGCCCTAGTTTCCGTCATACCGGTGTTATGTTCCCGGATTTTGCGTTCCTTACGCGGTCGGGTGATTTATGGGACCCCCTTAACAGTTCGCTTTGAATAAAACTCCTCCAGCAAGGCCCAACCTTGGTTTTATCATTTGCCTCACCTAGCCCTTTTTCCCTTGGGTTTCTGGAGCCCGAGGGTCATCTTTATTTTAGCCCCCCCCCCCCAGGCCAGTGCTCCTTCGAGTGTTGGTCCGAACTGAGCTGTCTGCGGGGCCACCTCGGGGAAACTCGAAGTCTGGTTTTACTCGTAGCTAGTCTCATCTGATGTTGCCCTAAGAACGAGATATGTGCAGATCCTATCGGGATTTGTCGGCACATCGGGCGGCTTTGCTGGTCTTGTTTTACCATTGTCGAAATGTCTTGTAAACCGGGTTTCCGAGACTGATCGGGTCTTCCTGGGAGAAGGTATATCCTTCATTGATCGCGAGAGCTTACCATGGGCTAAGTTGGGACACCCCTGCAGGGTATAAAGTTTCGAGAGTCGTGCCCGTGGTTATGTGGCAGATGGGAATTTGTTAATGTCCGGTTGTAGATAACTTGACACCAGATCCGAATTAAAACGCATCAACCGCGTGTGTAGCCGTGATGGTCTCTTCTCGGCGGAGTCCGGGAAGTGAACACGGTTTCTGTGTTATGATTGACGTAAGTAGGAGTTCAGGATCACCTCTTGATCATTGCTAGCTTCGCGACCGTTCCTTTGCTCCTCTTCTCGCTCTCATTTGCGTATGTTAGCCACCATATATGCTTAGTCGCTGCTGCAACCTCACCACTTTACCCCTTTCCTTACCCATTAAGCTTTGCTAGTCTTGATACCCATGGTAATGGGATTGCTGAGTCCTCGTGGCTCACAGATTACTACAACAACAGTTGCAGGTACAGGTTATGCGATGGTCATGACGCGAGAGCAATGTTTGCTTGTTTTGGAGTTCTTCTTCTACTTCTTCTTCGATCAGGGGATAGGTTCCAGGTCGGCAGCCTGGGCTAGCATGGTGGATGTCGTTTGAGTTTTTGTTTATGTTTCATCCGTAGTCGGATGTTGTTATCTTGTATGTTGATGTATCCTTGTGGCATTGTATGCCTTTGTATGTATCCCCATCTATTTATGTAATGTTGATGTAATGATATCCACCTTGCAAAAGCGTTTCAATATGCGGGTCTATCCTTGGTGGGACCTTCGAGTTCCTCTTGGATAGGGTCGCATATTGGGCGTGACAATATGAGTCCACCATACCTTCCTATATGCGGTATCTACCTGTCATTCCAAGTAAATTTGTATGTGCCAAACTCCAAACCTTCAAATGAAATTCTGTTTCATATGCTCGAGCAGTTCATGTTTCAACTAGGGCTGCCTGTATCTTCCATGCTAGGTGTGTTATTCTCAAGAGGAGTGGACTCCGCTCCTCATTCACGAGAAAGGGCCGGTAACCGGGATGCCCAGTCCCATGATCCAAAAAGATCAAAGCAAATCAATATAATTAAACAAAACTCCCCCTGGGCTGTTGTTAGTTGGAGGTACTCGTTGTTTCGAGCAAGCCATGGATTGATGCTTGTTTGTGGTGCGGGAGTATAAACTTTTACCATTCTGTTTGGGAACTGCCTATAATGCATGTAGTATGAAAAATATAGCCATCTCATAGTTGTTGCGTTGACAGTGAAAGTATGCCGCCCAAAATGTTATTCATGTCTATTTTAAAATCGAGCTCTGGCACCTCTACAAATCCCTGATTCCCTCTGCGAAGGGCCTATCTATTTACTTTTATGTTGAGTCATCACCTTCTTATTAAAAAGCACCCGCTGGAGAGCACACTGTCATTTGCATTCATTACTATTGGTTTATATTGGGTATGACTTGACTGGATCTCTTTTACCATGAATTACAATGTTTAGTCAGTCCTTGATCTTTAAAGGTGCTTTGCATTTATGTTTTGTGGTCTCAGAAAGGGCTAGTGAGATACCATTTTGTTATATCATATTATGATTGTTTTGAGAAAGTGTTGTCATCCGAGTTTTATTATTATTGCTCGCTAGTTGATTATGCCATTGATATGAGTAATTGTGAGACCTAAGTGTTATTGTGAGTATGGTTAGTTCATAATACTTGCTGAAAACTTGAATGCTGGCTTTACATATTTACAACAATAAGAGCAAATAGAGTTTGTAAAAGTTTTTCTTTATCACTTTCAGTTTATCAACTGAATTGCTTAAGGACAAGCAAAGGTTTAAGCTTGGGGAGTTGATACGTCTCCAACGTATCTACTTTTCCAAACGCTTTTGCCCTTGTTTTGGCCTCTAATTTGCATGATTTGAATGAAACTAACCCGGACTGACGCTGTTTTCAGCAGAACTGCCATGATGTTGTTTATTGTGTAGAAAACAAAAGTTCTCGGAATGACCTGAAAATCCACGGAGATAAATTTTGGAAAATATAAAAAATACTGACGAAAGAATCAAGGCCAGGGGGCCCACACCTTGTCCACGAGGGTGGGGGGCGCGCCCTCCCCTGGGCGCGCCCCCTGTCTCGTGGGCCCCCTGACACTCCACCGACCTCAACTCCATATATTTGGTTTCGCGGAGAAAAAAATTAGAGAAAGTTTCATCGCATTTTACGATACGGAGCCGCCGCTAAGCCCTAATCTCTCTCGGGAGGGCTGATCTGGAGTCCGTTCGGGGCTCCGGAGAGGGGGGTTCGTCGCCGTCGTCATCAACAACCATCCTCCATCACAAATTTCATGATGCTCACCGCCATCCATGAGTAATTTCATCATAGGCTTGCTGGATGGTGATGGGTTGGATGAGATTTACCATGTAATCAAGTTAGTTTTGTTAGGGTTTGATCCCTAGTATCCACTATGTTCTGAGATTGATGTTGCTATGACTTTGCTATGCTTAATGCTTGTCACTAGGGCCCGAGTGCCATGATTTCAGATCTGAACCTTTATGTTTTCATGAATATATGTGTGTTCTTGATCCTATCTTGCAAGTCTATAGTCACCTATTATGTGTTATGATCCGACAACTCCGAAGTGACAATAATCGGGGTACTTCTCGGTGATGACCGTAGTTTGAGGAGTTCATGTATTCACTATGTGCTAATGCTTTGTTCCAGTTCTCTATTAAAAGGAGGCCTTAATATCTCTTAGTTTCCACTAGGACCCGGCTGCCACGGGAGGGTAGGACAAAAGATGTCATGCAAGTTCTTTTATGTATGACTATATTCGGAATACATGCCTACATTACATTGATGAACTGGAGCTAGTTCTGTGTCACCCTATGTTATAGCTATTACATGAGGAATCGTATCCGACATAATCATCCATCACTGATCCAGTGCCTATGAGCTTTTCACATATTGTGCTTCGCTTATTTACTTTTCCGTTGCTACTGTTACAATTACTACAAAACTATTATCTTTACTTTTGCCACTGTTACCTTTATTATCATACTACTTTGCTACTAAATACTTTGCTACAGATACTAAGTTATCCAGGTGTGGTTGAATTGACAACTCAACTGCTAATACTTAAGAATATTCTTTGGCTCCCCTTGTGTCGAATCAATAAATTTGGGTTGAATACTCTACCCTCGAAAGCTGTTGCGATCCCCTACACTTGTGGGTTATCAGAGACACCACTCTTCAAAAGGTAATAGATGGTGTGTTGATGATGAACTCCTTGCTCTTGTGCTTCAAATGATAGTCTCCCCAACACTCAACTCTCTCACACAGATTTGGATATGGTGGAAAGATGATTTCAAACAACTTGGAAAAGGCTAGAGATCAAGATTCTTTGTGGTAGGACTGGAATGTCTTGGTCTCAACACATGACTAGGTGGTTCTCTCTCAGAAAATGAGTAGTGAAAGTGTAGGCACGTTCTGATGGCTCTCAGCCAAATTGAGAAGGGGGTGGAGGCCACACATGAGTAGGTGGTTCTCTCTCAGAAAATGAATAGTGAAAGTGTAGGCACGTTCTGATGGCTCACCCCCAAATGAAGAAGGGGGTGGAGGGCCTCTTAAAAATTTCCTACGAAGACGCCATCGGAGAAAAAAGGTGGAGCAGCCACTGCAGTAGCACTGTAGTGCTTTGATTTCCATCAGCATTCGCTGGTATTATATCATACAACGAATATTTAAAAAATCTGACGTGGCTTCAAATCTGTGCCAAGATTCATGCAACCAAATCCAACATGAGAGAGGACGTTCTCTGGCACCTACCTCCTGGCTGACGTTTGCCAGCTAATATTTCCGTAATAAAATTAGTGTGTTTGAAGAAAAAGTAATCGTTTTTTAGACAAAAGAAAAGATCACCTTGCGCCGAGAGCGGTGACTAGGAGTTCCCGAGAGCCGGAACATTGCGCGTGGAACTATAGTTGTGTTTGGTTTGTGCCCAAGGTTGCCCCACCAAAGCATTGACTAGCCAAATTTTTGGTTGAGGTTTTGGTTGCCCATGATTTAGCCAACATTGGCAAGAAAAATAAACTAGAGTTGGTTAGAGTTCATTGGCATGCCAAAAAATTGACAATCATCCAAACAAAGACCAATCTTTGGGTCATGATCAAAATTTTGATAACGTGCACTTGGGCCACAATCCAAACACACCCATCAATACAGTTACTAAGCTCCCACGAAATCCACGCTTCTGGTGCGTCGTGGCGACTGTACCGCTGTCATGTGGCCCTGAGTCGCTAGGGTAGTCGATTTGTATTTTTTACCATCGCTGCCTAGCACTATCCCCGACCCGGAATCCCGCAGGCTGCTGGTTTTCCTCTCTTTTCTTCCCTTCATACCAGGGCCTCCACCTGCTGCTCGCCGGCTCCGGCAGCCACCGCCCGCCCAGCTTCAACCACCACTCCTGCACCACCATGCAGCTGCTCCAATCCGAGTCCAACAACCTCTAAGGCATGTCTCTTCCCCCCACGAACTAATCAAGGTGACGACCCACAAACCCTAGGATTGAGCGCCGACGCCGCCTCCTGTTGTCCCTACTGCTCGTCTGGCCGCCACCTACTCCATGTCGTGTTCTCCTTCCCTCGCCTTCTCCAAAGCGCTAGCCGTTGCTCTGCACACGCAAATTGAATGATGGGGAAGATGTTGGGGAACGTAGCAATAATTCAAAATTTTCTACGCATCACCAAGATCAATCTATCGAGAGACTAGCAACGAGAGATAGGGGAGTGCATCTTCATACCCTTGAAGACCGCGATGCAGAAGCATTACAAGAACGCGGTTGGTGGAGTCATACTCGCAGCGATTCAGATCGCGGTCAATTCCGATCTAAGCGCCGAACAAACGGCGCCTCCGCGTTCAACACACGTACAGCCCGGGGACGTCTCCTCCTTCTTGATCCAGCAAGGGGAGAGGAGCAGTTGAGGGAAAACTCCGACAGCATGACGGCACGGCGGTGATGGAGCTCGTGGTTCTCCGGTAGGGCTTCGCCAAGCATTACGGAGGAGGAGGAGGTGTTGGAGGAGGGAGAGGGCTGCGCCAGGGGAAGGGTGCGGCTGCCCTCTCTCTCCCTCACTATATATAGGGGGAAGGGAGGAGGGGGAGGCGCCCTAGGGTTCCCTAGGGGAGGGGCGGCGGCCACAGGGGAAACCCTAGATGGGTTTGGGCGCCCCCACCCCCTAGGAAACTTGCCCCCCAAGCTGGGAGGGGCGGCTGCCCTAGGGGTGGCGCCCCCACCTCTCCTGGTTACGTGAGATGGGGTGGGAGGGGTGCTCAGCCCCTTAGTGGGCTGATGTGCCCTCTCCCCTTGGCCCATAAGGCCCCCCAACGCTTGCCGGGGCCTCCGAAACCCCTTTCGGACACGCTGGTCATCACCTGGTACCCCCGGGACAATTTCGGACTCCAATACCCTTCGTCCAATATACCGATCTTCACCTCCGGACCATTCCGGAGCTCCTCGTCATGTCCAGGATCTCATCCGGGACTCCGAACAACCTTCGGTAACCACATACTATTTCCCATAACAACTCTAGCGTCACCGAACCTTAAGTGTGTAGACCCTACGGGTTCGGGAACCATGCAGACATGACCGAGACGTTCTCCGGTCAATAACCAACAGCGGGATCTGGATACCCATGTTGGCTCCCACATGTTCCACGATGATCTCATCGGATGAACCACGATGTCAAGGATTCAAGCAATCCCGTATGCAATTCCCTTTGTCAATCGGTATGTTACTTGCCTGAGATTCGATTGTCGGTATCCCAATACCTCGTTCAATCTCGTTATGGGCAAGTCACTTTACTCGTTCCATAATGCATGATCCCGTGACTAACTACACATTGAGCTCATTAGGATGATGCATTACCGAGTGGGCCCAGAGATACCTCTCCGTCATACGGAGTGACAAATCCCAGTCTCGATTCGTGCCAACCCAACAGACACTTTCGGAGATACCCGTAGTGCACCTTTATAGCCACCCATTTACGTTGTGACGTTTGGTACACCCAAAGCATTCCTACGGTATCCGGGAGTTGCACAATCTCATGGTCTAAGGAAATGATACTTGACATTAGAAAAGCTTTAGTAAACGAACTACACGATCTTGTGCTATGCTTAGGATTGGGTCTTGTCCATCACATCATTCTCCTAATGATGTGATCCCGTTATCAATGACATCCTATATCCATGGTCAGGAAACCATGACCATCTGTTGATCAACGAGCTAGTCAACTAGAGGCTCACTAGGGACATGTTGTGGTCTATGTATTCACACATGTATTATGGTTTCCAGTTAATACAATTATAGCATGAACAATAGACAATTATCATGAACAAGGAAATATAATAATAACTATTTTATTATTGCCTCTAGGGCATATTTCCAACAGAAGAGGGGAAAATCAGCGAGACGAGGGGATGGAGAGGCATTACTAGATTCTGGTACCATGACTACAAGTAAGGGGAAAGGTTGTCGTTGGTAAGGAACACAACATTCATGAGAATTGTTGATCCTGTTTATAATGAGAATTTTTTGTATGAATTTTGTATGAATTGGCATACTGCTCTTCGATATGGTGGCGTGCTTTCCCGTAATCTAGCTGCCAATCCATTCTACTCTTCTCTGTTCTTCACCCTTGATGTCCTCATTGTTCCACAATTTTAGACGAGATGGTATTTATATTTTTTTGATGTGTTGATGCTTAAGAATATGCTTTTGTTATTTGGTTCAGTTAGAGACTAAAAATCTGAAATTGCCTGGAAAGGTGTATATACTTGATGCAAAGAAGTGTCCGAAACAGAAAAGTGCTTTCATACAAGCTAAAAATGCAGTGGTCTTCCTGTGTGAATCTTCGTTGTTGAATCCCCAGTTTGATGTTTCCATTACAATATAATATTCTAACACTACGTATTTATAGTCTTAGCACTCTATTCCCATAAAAGTCTTCAAACCACAATACATGAAGGCTCTTGAGCTCAATGAGAACCTTGGAGTCGATTTTGTTGGTTACTATTTGCTTCCTCTTTTCCATCCTATAGTTGAAGGAGTTATTTACTTTGGTGGTAATTTGAGAATCTTTGGGTGATTATTATTGACTTGGGGATCTGAGGGACGTCAAAGATTGAATGTTGTATAGGTGGGAGAACTACCAGGAATTGTCCACTAGAAGCAATGGAAGAGAACTTGCAACATGCAGTGGTGGAGCTTCTCAACCCTACCAGTACCCCCCCTCTCATGCTCCAGCACCGCTTGCAGATCATCGAATCATAGCTATCAACATTGATGCTAATTTCTACCTAGATAGACTTACAATTAATCTCTTTTCTTTGTTAGCTCTAACAACACACTCACGACTCATGTTGATTGAACCGGTGATGTTCATTTATTCAGTTTTTTTCACCTCGATTGCTGCCACCTGCATCCTGCTGGTGACTCTTGAGTCTTAATGACATGCTATCTTTCAAACATGTTTTTATGTCCATGACTTAGTTATCATCTTATGTTTGACTCATTTTATGTGCACAAGAGTAATAGTTCCTTACAAGAAATTATGAAAGATGAGTTAGAAACAATTATTGTTGTACCATCTCTTTAATATCTGGACATTACAAAATTAGCTCTGTTATGCACCATTGATTTTTCATACAGAAGGCGCTTGGATGCAGTCATTTGTCACCACATTTTACGGAACATTGGACTTCTCCACCATGGAGAAGTTGGAGAATTATACGATTAATCTTCAGAAACTAATTGTTATCTCAACAACCATGGTATCCACTAGCAAGGACGATCATTTTTAGCGGTAAGCCGGTAAGACTGTAAGAGTCAACGGTGCATTGGCAGCCCGGACGCATCTGAACTGCGGAGCGTATATTAGTAAGGTGAACTGTCAGTCAGCAAACAAGTCAATTTTTTGTAGCTACCAGTTATACATTTTATATATGCTTGCAGTCCTTGATGTTGTTTTCAGCTCATCTACACATATATTTGCATGAAATGCACTAACCTTTTGTATATTCAGGCACAAGCAGGATGCTTAAGATCCAGCAGATAGACTATACTACACAAACCATCACGTTGGGCCTGGCCTTCATGGGTTTTCTGCTGGTGGCTTCTGGTATGCCCGACATAGATGCATCCCTGTGTCTCTGCTATAAATGGTGTCGTGCCTTGCCAAGATGTAATAACACTTCCTTTTATGGATGAGAGCAAATCAGATTACCCCCACCATTTTGTTTAGTGTCACCAAGTGGCTCTTTGTATCTTAGTATTTTGTTTGGCTCCAGAAGCTGAGTCACGGGAGATGATTGGCCTGTGACAATCTGAACCTAAAAACTAGATTGGGCTACAGAAATTTTGGATTTTTTAGTTTATTATTAGGATATAATATTTCTGTTGAGAGAAGTGCACTTGTTATTTTATCCTATATATTTTTTCTAAATGGTTCGAAATACAATACATCAGTTTATACTGAATTGATACACTATTATTTTTCAGTTTAAGGATTACCTACTATTGTTCAGACAATATGGTTCTCTTGAGATATTTTGCACTTTCAAACAGAGAAAATATAAGCCTAATACAAGAGGCAGTGCCCATTAAATTGGATTGACTACATTGCATCTTCTCATAACAAAAGAGAAAAGAACTGTTTTAACATCACAAAGAAAAACGGCATTTCCTAAATGGCGCTCTCTGCGCCCGATATAGTTCTTTGTGCAATCGGGCGCACACCCCCCGTCCGCACTGGGCTGGCCCATCTTACTTTTCTTTTCCCTTCTTCTCTTTGTGCAATCGGGCGCACACCCCCCGTCCGCACTGGGCTGGCCCATCTTACTTTTCTTTTCCCTTCTTCTCTAAATTCTTTCAAAAAAGGTGCGCAGAGGAGATTCGATCCCTAGACCTCAGAGTCTGTTTACAACCGCAGTAACCACCAGGGACAGCATCCTTTGGTGATTGAGATCATCTTTTACGGTTCTTCAAATAAAGATAGTGAAACTGTTTTCTTTTTTTCTTTTTTTTTCGCCGGTTTTTCTTCTGTTTTTTCTTTTTTCTGTTTCGTGAACCTTTTCTCGATTTCACGAACATGTTTTTGTGAACCTTTTTCCGATTTCGCGAACATTTTTTTGTGAACCTTTTTCCAATTTCATGAACATTGTTTTGTGAACCTTTTTCCGATTTTGCGAACATTTTTTGTGAACCTTTTCCGATTTCGCGAACATTTTTTTGTGAACCTTTTTTGGATTTCGTGAACATTGTTTTTGTGAACCTTTTTTGAAATCATGAACTTTTTACATATCGATAAAATTTTCACAAATCCGATGAACATTTTACAAATTTGATGAATTTCTTTCGAAATTGATGAACTTTTTCTGTGAACCTTTTTTGAATTTGTGAACTTTTTTCAAAATCAATAAACGTTTTTCAAATCTGATGAACTTTTAAAACAAAAATAGGAATATATGCGCTGAAGAATTTTCGGACACGTACTGAACATTTGTGAAAATATGTTGAACAATTTGCGAATACACATTGAACATTGTGTAATATATACTGAACAAAATTAAGAAACATAGTGAACAATCGTATACTCATTGAATAACCAAAACCAAAATAGAAAAAAATCAAAACAGAAACATAGTGAACAATCATATATATATCCTGAACATTTTTTATATCCATTGAACATTTTAAATAATACACGATGAACATTTTTGAAACAATATGAATATATGTGTTGAACAATTATTGAATACGCATTCAACATTTAGTAAAAACGTTGAAATTTTTCATAATATACGATGAACATTTTTATAATATACGATGAACATTTTTATATGCAAAGGTGAACAATTTTCATAATATACAATGACCACATTTTGAAATCACGAACAAAAAACGAAAAGTACATTTTTTTAAAATTCCATGAACTTTTTTCAAATTGGATGAACTTTTTCTAGATTTCGACGGACTTTTTTCAAATTCGATGAAACTTTTTCAAATTTTGTGAACTTAAAACAAATGGTGAACTAGTTTTCAAAATCGATGAACTTGTTTATCAAAATCAATGAACTTTTCGAATAATTTTCAGATTTACGTTAATGTTTTACTAAAGAACGGTTAAATAGAACTTTTTCCTAGTTACAGAACAGTAGAACATAGTCGGTCTAGTGGTTATCGCGTTAGGGGAGAAAAGACATGCGATGCCGAGTTCGAAACCCAGCTTTCGCGCTTTTTGTTCAACGTTCACTTTTTTCGCGTCGTGGTCGAAGCTCACCTGGGCCGGCCCAGTAGCGCGACGCTTCGAGCGCCAGAACACGAAACCGGCGCTGAGGGCGCTGGTTAGGAGCTCCAAGAAAAACGGCGCGGCAAAGCGCTCGTTTGCTTCTACGTAGTATTTTATAATTCTGAGGAAAGACAGCCCATGTTTGGTTTAGGCCCACGTAAACGGCCACTTACACTGACGTACGGGCCACGTTTTTTGTCTTACAGGGAACGTACGGACCACGTCTTTGTGACCCCCGTCTGCGCAGAAGAACTAGGAGATCCATCTCTCGATCTGAGCCGCGTAAAACCCTAGCCGTCTCCAAATCAGTCACCCGCCACCCGCCACCGCCGCCACCTCCATGGACACTTCCCTGGCTGCCGCCGCTGTCACCGCAGAGGCCTCCGCCCCCGCCGCCGCATCAACGGAACCTTCCGCGGCTCCTGATGCCTCCCCCGCAGCCTCCTCCTCCTCCGCTGCCGCCGCCGGCGCCGAAGACCTCGCGGGGGGCGTGGCGGCATTGAGCCTGGACGAGCGGTTCGACTTGCTGATGAGCATAGGCGAGGAGTGCATTCAGCCCGACGAGCTTAAGCGGCTGCTGCAGAACAAGCCCGTCCCTATCTGCTACGACGGGTTCGAGCCCTCCGGCCGCATGCACATTGCCCAGGTTCGACGGAAACTTCCCGCCTTCCCATCTAATAACTTCGGATCGAATGTGCGACTCGGTCACGAGCATCCAGGAGGATACCTTCTGTTTCCAGGAAGAGTTCTTGGACAGGAATTTGGGATTTCAACCAACATCGTTACCAAAGTTATGAGTGCAGTATGACTATTAAGTGTGCTGTTACCTGTTCTGGTAGTGTTATCATGTTCATGTTGTGATATGTGTCTACAGTCGTACTCTAGGTCTTTGTTGACCAGCTAACTTAGCATGTATCACCTAGGTGGATGCTTACACTAGATGTATGCCTAGCCTACTTATTTCTGGTATCATAAAACTACGGAGTAGTCGAATTTTGATTTTTTTAGCTCTTAATCATATGTGCAATTGTGCATCAGATTGGTTAAATAGCATGTGCTGATTATGGATGATTGGGTGGTTATATTTGTGCTAGTAGTTTTTGGTTAAACTGCTTAAGTCTTTGAAGAATAAGAAACCAAAAGAAAAGTGTTAGTTCAGAGAACAAAGAGTGTGCAAAATAAGAGCATAAATAAAACTAGAAAGAAGTGGCAACAAAAGCTCCTGAAAATAAGGAGCACTATCCTAGTAGGCTGTGGAGCGCCAGTAGGTTGTGGTTATAATACCCAGCCTTGATTTATCCAGCTCTGTCAAACTAGAAAGATTAGTGAGCTTACCGCTCCCATATTTCATTGCTTTGTTGTTCCATATGATTAATAATAATAATGAAATATCCTAGTATAAATGTTAATCTTACACGTGCCTTTAGCAATTCTTGATGTGCTTCCACAATTATTATGATGCCAGTACTACACATTGTGAAAATGGTTACTTTAGTGATGCATGAGACCAATATGCGCAAACTGTCAGATTGCAAGGCCTGATAGGACTTGCTGGTGATAGACATTCTCATGTATTGTATTCACAGGGTGTTGTGAAGACAATTAATGTTAACAAGATGATCAGAGCGGGATGCAAAGTGAAAATCTGGATAGCAGACTGGTTTGCACAGCTAAACAACAAAATGGGTGGCGATCTGAAAAAAATCCAGACTGTCGGGCGCTACATGATTGAAATATGGAAAGCAGCTGGTATGAACCTTGATGGCGTTGAATTCTTATGGTCTTCAGAGGAAATTAATAGGCGTGCAAATGAATACTGGCCACTTGTAATGGACATTGGCAGGAAAAATAATATCAAAAGAATAACGAGGTACGGCCATTTAGATTGCATATGCATCTAGATGATTCTTGACTTCCAAAGTTTGAACTCAAAACATAATTTAGCTATCTCATTTTTCCTTACTTCACAGGTGTTGTACGATTATGGGTCGCTCTGACAATGAGGAATTGACTGCTGCACAGATCTTCTATCCTTGCATGCAGTGTGCTGATATATTCTTCCTGAAGGTTAGTATATTTATATTGCAGACATCCCTCTGTAAAATTAAAGTTTAACTATTCACATAATTTAAGGGTTATTGATATTTTTTTATTTCACTCGGTATTGTAGGGTGGTATACCTTTATTCTAGATTTCTAGATTGTCCTTGATTCTCTCTAATCTGTTTCTGTTTGTAGGCAGACATATGCCAGTTGGGTATGGACCAAAGGAAGGTTAACATGTTAGCAAGGGAATATTGCGATGACATCAAAAGGAAAAACAAGCCAATTATTCTGTCACATCGTATCCTTATCTGCCACTGCTGTGTTGTTTATTTTTTTTCTGCAGTGTGTTTTGTCTTAATATATTGATATATGTGTCTCGGTGGTTATGTTGTTAGAATTCCTTTGTAGTGTGTCATTGCCAGGTTGTATAAAAAATTTTGTTCCTTAACATGAATTACAGATATGCTCCCCGGTTTCAAAGAAGGCCAGGAGAAGATGTCAAAGAGTGATCCAACATCGGCTATCTTTATGGAAGATGATGAGGTTCTCAAATTTTTCTCTTCATGAACCTTTATTTATTTCAAAAGCTTATGCCACCTAATCACTCCATACAACCTCATCCAGAGATATATGAATGTTGAAAGATATTACTCGGCTAGGATATTGTAGGGTATGGTCCTTGTCTGCCATGCAAGAAAATGAAGCCCTTACCACCATATTTGGATGTTAAGTTTGGCTATTTTAAAATTACTTTTTACTCTTGATATGGGTAGACATGTTTCTAGTATTTTTAGAAGTTTCTACCACTTTAGTCTGGTCTGCACTGTGTTCATCATTTGCTTAGAACTTGTCGTTCAATTGATCTTGTAGATGGCATGTGGTCATGATATTATTAATTTATCAAGCTGGAATTTATAGAGCAAAATTTGGTTTTGCCCTTTTCCTAAGCTGATATTGTACTGTAACCAAATTTATTGCAGGCTCAGGTAAATTTGAAGATAAAGCAAGCTTTCTGTCCTCCGAAAATTGTTGATAAAAATCCGTGCCTGGAGTACATCCAGTACATCGTTTTCCCTTGGTTTGACAAGTTTGAGGTTGTCCGCAAAGAAAACAATGGCGGTAACAGGTAATATTCTTTTCTTGGACTTACTAAAAATTTGAAAATCTTATCTATGTTGGTTGAATAAACACACACACCTTAGTTTATCTCTGTTGAAAGTTGTGTACTATTGATTTTTTTTGTTTGGAGTTATAACCATGCTTGCTTTTAAACAGGACATTTTTAACCATGGATGAACTTGTTGCTGATTATGAAGCGGGTGATTTGCATCCTGCCGATGTTAAACCTGCTTTGGCGAAAGCGATCAATGAAATATTGAAGGTAATAGTTTTTATCACGTTTTTTTTTCAGTAAGCTGGTGCAGGCTTTCACGAGTCATTAACTTATGCACTCTCATAGCATTACCAGTTTCTGTTTGTTTATTTGTTTTGTTCCACTGCTGTATTTTTCATATTTCATTATTTAGTCAATAGTATTGTGAATTTGTAATGCCTGAGATGGTTTCTGTTATTCTTTTGATCATTCTGTCGCGGCATATCTCATATTTTGTGTCATACCTGGCAAATACTCCCTCCATTCCTAAATGTAAGTCTTTTTAGAGATTCCACTACAGAGACTACATTCGGATGTATATAGACGCCTTTTAGAGTACAGGTTCACTCATTTTGCTCCGTATGTAGTCTATAGTGGAATCTCTTAAAAGACTTGTATTTAGGAAGGGAGGGAGTAGTATTGATGGATTATTTTTATTGTGGAGGTGTCAATCTTGTGGCCTATTAATGCAATTATTAATCTGGACACTCTGTGTTTTCTTTTCAATCAAGTTCCTTTTTACAGATATACTATCCCCATCTCAAAATACAAGACGTTTTTTCAGTTCAATTTGAACTGCAAAAACATCTTATATTTTGGGACGGAGGTAGTAATTTGTAATGTCTCATATTTATTCATGTATAGATTTGTTTGGCTTAATACCATTTTGCACTTTTCAGCCTGTTCGTGACCACTTCAACAGCAGCAGTGAAGCCAAAATTCTCCTCAATACTGTTAAGGTACAACATTTGTACCCACTTGCATGAATGAATGTTAAAATAGAACAGGCTGGCTGTTATCTGGTTACGTAACTTACTCCAGACACATTAAGACTTTGCAACTTATTTCATCCTCATCTCCTGTGCTTCCGCTCTGAAGTGAATGATTACAGCAAGTTGCCGGTTTCATTTTGAAGTGGTATATATCTTGATAAATTCCCCCGGATTCTGACAATGGGTTAATATATTTCCCCTCAATCTGTCGAATGGAATTTTGATTTCTAGTACATTATCAGTATCTTGAGCCATGCAATTTTTTTTGAGAATCAGGGGGGGGGGGGGGGGGGGGGGGGGGGAGGATGGGAGCTCCGCCCCCCTGAATATATTACTCAAAAGCAGCGGAACGAACTGCAATTGTTACAAGAACTACATAGGCACGTTGACACGTGAGGACAGGAAAGAATGCCACGAGAAGACGTCTTCATTTATATCCGTTTGCTTTTTGAGCATGTTGTCGGTGATATTTTATTCAGTAGGCATAGCTGTGCGTACGTAAGTGTATTTGTTCAGTTTGACTTCAAATCTCTGTTTTGTTTCCATTGCTCTTTCTCATGGTAATCAATACTTTAAACTCTTAAGAGTTCTAGATATATCTGTTACTAGTGTTAAAAACACTCTTATATTATGGGAGGGAGGGAGTACTTTGCAAGGAATTTAATCCGGACACCTACTCTTTTGCAGAAGTACAGGGTAAGCAATTGAGGAGCAAATACCTTCCTGGTAACTACATGGACACCCAACCGACAATGGAAGCATACACATTTTGGGTGGCAGAGTTTCTTGGGCACAGTTTTTGGCATACTAATACCTCTATTGCTGATATGCATCAGAAACTGTCGTGATTATGTTGATCAGTGTACAATATCTTTGCGTGTCACATTCAATTGAGAAGTTAAGACGCTTGGCGTGACATTTTAGCTAACATTAAGTTAAACGCATTAAGTCAGGCGACTGATTTTGTCAGTGCGAGTCCGTTCATAGGCTCGCGCGTAGCCCTTGAAAGTGAAACCTTCCGTGCATCTGGGCCCTTGCTAGGGCATTGACCGGCATTCTTCCATGCTTTGGTTCTTGTTTCGGTTCGTTTGGTTAAGCACCCAGGCTGCACCACATCGTTTGGTTGCTCGCCTTCTGGAGTTTTGGGCTAGTATCATGCACACATCCTCGCTGGCCTGTAAATTTTTCGCATTCTGCTGGTAAATTTTTTACACGTTGTAGCTATATTTACGAGGCCGGGTCGGGTTCGTGTATCGGATAAGCTCTGCCGCAGTCCGTCCCTTTGTCGTCTCCTTTCCTTTCTTTGGTGAGCAATTAGTCGCTCGTTTCTTTTCGTTTCGCGTGGATCCATGGCGGGTTGTCGCCGCTCGTTTCTTTTTGTTCGCACGGATCCATGGCCGGTGGTGCTTGAGGCCATGGCAGGTCTTCGCAGCGTAACCTCGCTCAGCAAGATGCGGACGTCGGTTCTAGCCGGCCCATCGAACGTTGTCATGTCTCCCGCAGAGGCGAGCGGAGTGCGTGGGCCGGCTTCACCGAGCTTCACGAGGTCCTCTTCCCGCACACCTTAGTGCCGAGGGGCGAATTCAGAGCTCCTCATAGCATATCGCTGCCGCAAGGATCACACTTACACCCATGCTTGCTGCAAGTCGGTGGAGACGACGTGTCATTCCCCTCAGCACTCGTGAAAAACAACTGTAAAACTGTCATTTCGGTCCTTGACACTATTGAAGAGTCTCGTTTTCTTTCGCCGCCTGAACTCAACTTGCTTCGAGTCATTATCAAAGTTCTTCAATGTACGCTCCGTGAAAAAGCCCTCTACTGGATTCAGCGTGGTATAAGATCCGCACCACCATGGAAGGGGATGAAAACTAGCGGTTCTTCCACGCCTCCGCCTCCGCCCGTTGACGGAAAAACAAAATCAATGTGCTCGCTATAAATGGCTCGGAATTCTTTGCGCACGATGACAAGTCCGCTATCCTCTCGGACTATTATGCGTCCCTCCTCGGAACCGCTTTCCAGCCCACTTGGTCCTTCTCGCTCACGGATCTCTACCCCTCTCCCATCCATCAACTAAGATCTCTTGACGCCCCCCCTTCACCGACGATGAGATTGCCACCGTTTCCTCTCTATGAATCAAAATGCTAGCCCTGGACCTGATGGCTTTGCACCTGGTTTCTATCGGAAATTCTGGCCCATCGTCAAAGGCAAGATAAAAGACTTCTTCTTCGACTTCCACTCTCTTCAAACTGACATTTCCTGCCTCAACAGAGCTCATATTATTCTCCTCCCTAAGCACAACGAAGCCCGCTCCCCCTCTGACTTCCGACCTATTTCCCTCCAAAACTGCCCGGTAAAAGGGGTGGCCAAGTTGCTGACCAATAGGCTAAAACCCCTCATTCCTCTCCTCGTCCATGCTGATCAAACTGGCTTCCTCGCCGGGCGAAACATCTCGGAAAACTTTCTTTATGCAGCAGACATCCTTCACTGTTGTGCTAAAAGAAAAGCTCCTACTCCCGTTGTTAAACTAGACTTCCAGAAGGCCTTTGACTCGGTCTGCTGGACATCCCTCCTCCATACCATGCGGACTCGCGGTTTCCTCGACCGCTGGTGTGAATGGGTCAGCTCCCTCCTCTCCACTGGACTCACGACAGTCATGCTAAATGGTGTGCCGGGCCGTTGGATCCAATGCAAAAATGGTCTCCGTCAAGGTGACCCCCTCTCTCCTTACCTCTTCATCATCTTGGATGACATCCTTCAGCAGATGATCATCAAGGCCAATATTGACGGTCTCCTTCTCCACCCCTTATCCCCCACCTCCCTTGCCCTGTTCTCCAATACGCGGACGACACGCTTATTATTGTGAAGGCCACTCCCACGACAGCTCAACACCTTAAAAATATTTTGGATCAGTTCGCTGCTGCAACTGGTTTTACGATCAATTTCACCAAAACCACTTTCATCCCCCTCAACGTTGACCCCTTTGATGCAATTAGTATGGCCACTGATCTAGCAACCAACATCTCATCCTTCCCCCAAACCTATCTAGGGCTCCCCCTCTCTCCTTACAAACTGCCACTCTTCGCCTTCCAACCAGTTATTGATCGTTGTGACATGTACCTTGCGGGTTGGTGTGCGCTTCTCCTTTCCCGTGGGGGCAAACTTGTCTTACTCTCGGCGGTCCTCGACAGCCTCCCCACCTACTTCATGCTGTGTTTCTCCCTCCCTATCCAGGTTTTGGAAGCTATAGACAAACGTAGATGTACCTTTTTTTGGTCCAAAGATGACACTTGCTCGGGAGCTAAATGCCTGGTTGCTTGGGATAAAGTCTGTACCCCCAAAGAGGCCGGCGGTCTAGGTGTGAAAACCCTTTACGCGCAAATTTTTTGTCTACTGCTGAAATTTGCCTATAAATTTTTACACTCCACTTCCCTTCAATGGAAGGACTGGGTTCTCCACCACTCCCCACTTCACATTGGGCTTGGAAAGAACGATTTTTTTCCTTGCCAAAACCATTTTAAAACACCTACAGAGCCTAAGAGAGATTTCCTAGTGCACCATCGGGGATGGTCACTCCACCTTCTTTTGGTTAGATCGTTGGCTAACGCCAGAACCACTGGCCTTAGTTTACCCAGCTCTTTTCTCCCACCACACCAACCAAAATGCCATGGTTCATACTATTTTGCAGGATGGGATCAAACTTGCTCTTCGTAATTGGCTAACCTCTACTGCAGTTGCAGAACTTGTCTCTCTTAACTCTCAGATGCAGGATGTCGCTCTCTCCCAGGTGCCAGACTCTCGAAGGCTTCTCAACGGCGCGGCCTTCTCCGCACGAGGGGCCTATGCGGCTCTCACCACCCAGCTTTCGGATCCTGTGCTCATCGTTATTTGGGATTCCAAGGTACCAAAGAAGGTGATGATTTTCGGCTAGCTGCTCTACCTTGATCGACTCAACACGCGGAAGAACTTGCACAAGAAAAAAAAAATTCTAGACACAGATATTTGTCCGCGCTGTAATAATGCTGTAGAGGACAGCGACCACCTTTTCTTCACCTACCCCGCGGCGCGCAGGATCTGGCAGACCATTGGCATCAGGCCGCTAACCACTTCGCTTGGGGAAGTTTTTCACACTCAGCTCCCAGGCTCACTTTCATCCTCTGTTAGTCTCTTCATGTTTCTCCTCTTCCTGTGGAAGATCTTGGATGCGAGGAACAAGAAGGTCTTCCAAAATCTGGAGGTAGATGCTAGTTTTACTATTAAGTGTATCCTAGATGACTTGGTTGTTTGGACTCATAGGCTAAAGCCCGTTGCTCTGAAGGAGGACGCCGGCTTGTGGCGAGACTTCCTCACCTCCCGTAACCTGTAACCCTCACTCTTCATTACATTTGAAATATATTCAGGTGGGGAGCCTTTCCCCCCCGGTGACCATTTCAAATTTTTTTTTATAGTTTGATCAATGTTTAGCTATGTATGAACTTTGGTTGTGTTGTGAACTTTGTAGCTTTGGTTTTTAAATTTGTAGCATATCGCTTCCGCAAGGAAGGATCACACTTACATTCATGCTTGTCGCAAGTCAGTGGAGAAGTTCTACCTCGTCCTTACGATTGAGCCGGCCTCCCCAAAGTAATCATCTCCTCTCTAGTATAAAACACTATTGTGTAATCATTTATTTGACATGTCTGTAGTCATGAAATGTGGACTTTTGGAACCCTCCGGGAGTACACCATATAACCACCAACGCTAGATCCCCATACTCGTGATTCCTTTATTAACCTCTTCCCTTCTCAAGTGGATGTTATAGACCCGATGCTCTTGGATAATTTTTTTTGTAAAATTAGTGAGGTTGTGAATAATTTTTTAATGCCCGCGTCCAAGCTAGATAGTTGATGACCCACAAGTATAGGGGATCATTCGTAGTTCTTTCGATAAGTAAGAGTGTGGAATGCAATGAGGAGCAGAAGGAAATGATAAACGGTTTTCAGTAAGGTATTCTCTGCAAGTAGCCAAGTACTGAAAGTAGTGGTGATAGATAGTTTGTAGCAGGATAATTCGTAACAAGTAACGAGTAGCAATAGTAACAAAGGTGCAACAAGGTGGCCCAATCATTTTTATAGCAATGGACAAGACGAAACATTCTCTTATAATAAGCAAAGCGTGTTCGAGGACACATGAGATTTGTCATCTAGTCACATTCATCATGTTTACTTGATTCGCGTTTGCTACTTTGATAATTTTATATGTGGGTGGACCGATGCTAGGGTGATGTTCTTACTTGAACAAACAACCCTCTTATGATTAACCCCATCGCAAGCATCCGCAACAACGAAAGAAGAATTAAGATAAATCTAACCATAGCATGGAACATATGGATCCAAACTAGCACCTTACGGAATAACACATAAACTAAGGTTTAAGGTTCTGCCACTCTCGCAACTCATCATCTACTTACTACCCCCCAATGCTCTCCCTCGACGTTCACATTTTTTTTTCGGGTTCCCTCGACGTTCACATGACATCACTAAAGGAAGAACAATATACATATCATCAAATGTGACGCCCTCGATTCAATCATACACTAATCATACACGCAAATGTGTACGATCAAGATCAAGGACTCACGGGAAGACATCACAACACAACTCTAGACACAAATTAAAATAATACAAGCTTTATATTACAAGCCAGGGGCCTCGAGGGCTCGAATACATCAGCTTGAATACAAACGAGTCAGCGGAAGCAACAATATCTGAGTACAGACATAAGTTAAACAAGTTTGCCTTAAGAAGGCTAGCACAACAGCAACAACGATCGAAAAGGCAAGGCCTCCTGCCTGGGAGCCTCCTAACTACTCCTGGTCGTCGGCGGTCTCCATGTAGTAGTAGGCATCGACGGTGGCATCTGGCTCCTGGACTACGACATCTGGTTGCATCAACCGGAAAGAAGAAGAAAGGGGGAAAAGGGGGAGCAAAGAAACCGTGAGTACTCATCCAAAGTACTCGCAAGCAAGGATCTACACTACATATGCAACATTATCAAAGAGGGGCTGTATATGTGGACTGGGCTGCGGAAATGCCAGAATAGAGAGAAGGCCTAGTCCTATCGAAGACTAGCATCTTATGGAAACCACCATCTTGCAGCAAACAGGAGGGAGTAGAGTAGCATAAAGTAAAGTAGTAGTAGTGTTATCAACCTCGGCCAGAGATCCTTTCTCGACTCCCTGCGAGAAAGCAATCCCAGGGCCAAACTATCCAGTTATCACCTCATCACAATCCAATTCTCATCACAAGTATCCAGTTCTAGTTGTATCGATCGGGATACAACTCCAAGTGTCCGTTACCGTAGGACAGGCTATGCATAGATTAGTTCTTCCCTACAGGGGTGCACCAACTTACCCACCACGCTTGATCAACTCCGGCCGGACACACTTTCCTGGGTCATGCCCGGCCTCGGCCAAACAAGACGCCGCAACCTGACCTAGACTTAATAGAGAGGTCAGCACGCCGGACTAAACCTATGCCCCCAGGGGTCATGGGCCATCTCCCCGGGAACTCCTGCACGTTGCATGGGCAGCCGGTGAGCAGACCTAGCTACCTCCTTCAACAAGGCAGGTGCTTGCGCAGTCCAACCCGGCGCGCGTCGCTCAGTCGCTGACGTCTATTAAGCTTCGGCTGATGCATACGACGCAGAACGCCCATACTATGCCCACGTGATGGTTAGTGCTATCAGGCCAGAGGCCCCTCGGATCAAATATCCAAATCGTAGTGGATTAGGAACGCGCGGTAACAAGCAGAGACTCACGAAAGATGTGACCCCGTTGCCCCGTCTCGAGGACTTGCGACAAGGGCTAAGAATGCCCGACCACGCCTCGTATTCAACTCTCGGGCACCCTCCAGGTCAACCCGTCTCCACATCACTTGCGGGTACCCCTCAGGGTCGACCCGCCTTTTCAAGTAACAGTTCTAAGGTCCAAGTATCCGTGTGTCCAAACATCAAGGGGAAAACCCGAGGAATCACCCCCGGTGAACTCCACTCGATGTAATCATCAAGGTGAACGTAAGAGGAATCACCCCCGAGGTTCACACTTGAGGGGTTGCACGACAGAGTCGTATCGGAAGTGGTTAAGGCGGAATCACCCTCAATGACCACGACCGAATAGCTACACTACAGGGTTAACATCAGAAGTGCTGTAGAGGTCTCACCCTCGGCACTCGATAGTAACCTAGCAGTGTCGAGCAACTAAGGGGAAAGTGATGTGCGGTGTCGGGGCCTGGTCTTCGATCCCGTTGATCGGGTCTTCAATGATGAAGCAGGGGCAACAAGGACAAGGTGGGGGTCACTGATGGATCACTAACCAACCTATACTAAGCAGTTTAGGATAAGCCGGTAAGGTAACAATAAGCAGGTTAAAAAAGCAGGCTATGCATCAGAATAGGAGCAAACAATAACAATAGAAAAATCTAATGCAAGCATGAGAGAATGGAATGGGTGATATCGGGATGATCAAAGGGGGGCTTGCCTGGTTGCTCAGACAAGGAGGGGTCGTCGTCGACGTAGTCGATCACAGGGGGCAGCATCGGTCTCGGGGTCTATCGAAGAGAAGAGGGGGAGAAACAGTAAATACAAAGCAAACATAGCATAACAAGAAAATAAGCGGGGCTAGAGGTGTTCTAACGCAGTGCTAGGCGATACTGGCGAAGGGGGAATTCAACCGGGATGTTTTCTCGGTTCCGGACCTGTGTCAGACAGATGACCGGAGGGGGAATGTTCCATGTTCAGATAGTTAGAGGCATCTGACAGGTAAACGGATCACATATTCAGATTCGTCTCGTCGTTCTGAGCAACTTTCATGTAGAAAACATTTTCATCCGAGTTACGATTTAATTTCTATTAAATTACAAAGATTAAACCATTTTCTGGATTTATTTATATTAACAAAAAAAAGAATTATGATGTCAGCAGAGTGTCAGCATGACATCAGCAGGTCAACAGACTGGCTGACTGGTCAAACTGACCAGTGGGTCCCACTTGTCATAGACAGTGGACTAACAGAACTTTAAACTAACTAAAAAGAGGTTAAATTAACAGCTGGGCCCCTTATGGCAGTGGCAGATTAGATTACTAATTACTTTTAACTATAAAAACATTTTAATTAGCTTAATTAAGCGGTGGGGCCCGCACATTAGTGGCTGGGGCTGCCCAGTCAGCAGTTGACTGGGTCAACCCGGTCAACGGGGGCCCGTGGGGCCCGCTGGCAGCGACCCTGAAGGTGGCCCCAGGTCGGCCACGTCGGCGGCCGGCGCCGGAGTTGCGCCGGCGAGCTCTCCGCGGCGGCGAGTCCGCCGGAGAGGCTCGGATCTTCGCTACAGAACACCAAATCACGCGTTTTCACTTGCGTTCGAACGCTGACGCTGTCGCGCGTCGAGTGGTGCCACTGGACCGACCGGAGATGGCCGGAACAGGGAGCTGCAAGGTCACCGGTGGCGGTGGTCTACGGTAGCTCGGCGAAAACGAAGAACTAGCGCGCTCACAAGCGATCTAAAGCGTTAGGCCGCACCGCTGGAGTGCCCGAGCACGATGGTGTGCTCGGACGGCCATGGCATCGATGGAAGCGACGACGATGAGCGGCACGGCGGAGCTGCGCTCGGTCGTCCATGGCGGCGACGTTATGCGCAACAGAACGAGGGGAAGGCAGGGGGAGGACGTGCGGTGCTCACCGTGCGGGCACAAGGAGGCCCCGTGAGTGAACGAGAGCGCAGAGGGAGGTCGAATCGACGACGACGGCGTCCGACGACCTGCGGAGGAGGAAGAAGGGGATTCGACGCTTCGGTGCTCCCCATCCCCAGCTGAGGCCACCGGTCGATGGAGAGGGCGATGGCGGAGGTCACCGACAAGGTCAGCGGGCGCAGGGCCGCCGGTGGCCGCGACAACGATGGAGGACGGCGGTGAGGGCGCTCGGGCCACGGATCTGGAGGAGAGGAGGGCGAAGCGAGCGAGGGAGAGGGTGGGAGAGTGGCAAGTGGGCGAGTGGGAGGCGAGGAGGCCGAGGCGTCGGGGAGGCGCAAGCCTTATCCCATCGCCCGGGCGTCGCCGGCGAGGCGGGTTCGACGGGGACGGCGCCCCTATAGCGGCGCGCACCGGGGGAACAGGAAGGGGGTGCAGTGCGGGGAGCTGGGCCGGCTGGTTGAGGTGGGTCGAGGCCCATGGGGGGGGGCACGGTGGCCAGCTGGGCCAGTCGGCCCAGTTGAGGGGGGGGGGGGCTTTTCCTTTTTCTTTGTTTTTTTTTAATTTCCAGCAGCAATTTGCCTTTTCCTTTTAGCCATTAGGACTTTGCAAAATTATGTCATTGGGCAAAATAATTTCAAGGAATTATTGTGCACTGCCACAAAAAGGTTGAGAGGCTTTTGGAATAGTTGCCAATTTTATAAATTAAAAAGGCATTTAATTTATTGCTTAGGTCATTGTTTTAAGTAGTTTAGGCCACTCAAACCTTTTACAAAAATGTTGGTTCACCACCAATATTAACAAATGATTATTTGCCACCTGATGAACATTTAGTTTTCATGAAAGAAGAAGCAAATATTTGACATGCAATTTGAATTTGACTTTGAAGCAGATTTTGGACAAGTGGCCTTTTGGCATGATGATCATGATGACATGACCTTCATTAGGGGGAGATTACTGTAGTGTGATGCTGGGGATGTTACAAATCTCCTCCACTACAAGAAATCTCGTCCCGAGATTTACGTGGGGAAGTGCTACTTCGGGAGAACTGACCCTTATAGGGTTAATTATCAAATGAACAATTCAGGGAATGAGGTAGAAAAATCTCTCGAGTTGAAACTTATTAAAACATCGAGAGCAAAGTATGAAGGTACAATAGGAAGTTTCAAACGAATGGACAAACGATTGATACCTGAACAGAGTGTGGGAAAGGGGTTCAGAGCATCGGGAATAGATCATCTTTCGAAAGGTGGCTCGTGACATGATACGAAGCCAAATGCAAGAATATTTCAGAATCAAAGATATACAGGAGAGTCAGGTTCCGAACCTATGGAACTGTGGGTTATGGGCCCACCATGTGGGTTAATAGAAGAAAGGGGGCCGATAGCAAGGCATGTCAGATGATAGACTGTCAGTTATGTTGGCAACAACGTTGGTACCAAGGGTGAGGGACGAAGAGAACCATTTTCCTGCTCGTTGAACGAGGCGGACCAATAGGCAAAGTTCTCGTCCATCGGGGGTTACCAGGATGTCGTCAGCAATAGTAACAGGGTCACACTGATAGAGTTGTAAACCGAGGTGTTTCCATAAGCAGGGAATTATTTCTGCTTATAACATATATAGATCACAAGAAAGGTTGAGCAAACCAATGGAAAGGAAAATGTGTTTATTATGATAACCAGACCAATGGAAAGGAAAGATGTTTATACCCAAGTGTTAGAGTATAACTTTCCCAAGGAAAGGCAGAGCATGATAGGGCTCCAAGTATTAAGCCGTTTAGACAAGGGGCAAGGAATTTATGAGGTTTACCCATACAACGGTGTTTGGATAATTGATCAAGAACAGTTAGCATTGCGCTCCCAATGTTCTTGTTGATGATCAGAGTACCACACACATGCTTCGGGATAGTGTTGACATGGTCATCAGGGAAATGTCAGACTTCGGATACACAAAGGATCCATCGAAACAACTTATAAAATAAGTCATACAATTTCAGCTAGGAAAAGATGAGGATGGGGCCCACGGGCTCAACAACAATTCATCGAGGGGGCAAGGATGGTATTTCTCATCATGAATTCGGTTGATATCCTAGAAAAGTTTGGAATGATGATGATGATCACGAGACATTTGTCGAGAGGTTTCATGAAGATGTAATCGATTAACGACGACATTAAGCAAAAGAAATGATGAAGTGTAAGGTTAATTGAACCACGAGTACGACACAAACTTGAAAGCAACCTTGTGTTCATGGCAAAATGGTATGACGAGGAAGATCGACATAAGCTTAGCTCGTCGTCGAAAATTGTGCTCCAGAAAGGACCTGGTAGCATAGTTAAAATTTAGCATGATAATGATATAACCGATCAAGCTAGGAATGATGTGATGGAGTATCATTCCAATGAGAATTCACAAGTGGTAGTGCAATGACACAATATACTTGAGATAACAAGGGGCAATACTTGAGGTAGATCAAAAATAGAGGTTAGAAATATGAAATGATCTGCAGAAGACAAGTATTTTAACTTGTCCGGGAAATGGAGTTAAGGAGAAACTATGGTCAGAACCACGGTTACGAATGATCAAACCACCGATACAAGATGAACTTATAACAAGGGGTAATCATTTTTACGAGCAACTTCCACGATAAGTTCTACATCGGGTCCATGGGCATGAACACAAGGGTTCAAGGTCGACTCCCACTTCTTCAATGCATAACCTTTCATTCACTCCTCGTTTTTCAAAGAAAATGTAGTGCACAGGATTTATCTGGCGAGGTACCAGAAGAGTAAGACTCGTGAGAACTCTCGGGTTCACTCGGATTACGGAAGGCATAAGTTCAACCCAGCAATGCATCTGGCGATTCACGACAGAGTTGATGTGAGTATCGGTAATCAATCAGATGAAGAAGGGGATGCAAAGGCATCGTCTTATATAACGTCTGAATGATTCGATGCTTGGGCACAAAGGAATTATGATTTCAAGACGAAGGATCAGAAGCAGAGGCTCTGATCAAAAGATGAGTAAGTTGAATAGACTTTAGAGGTGCACTCGATCAAATCTTGATTGGGCAAGAACCAGCTCATATTCGAAACAATGCCTGAGCAGGAAAGAAAATTTCCAAGGATTAATTGATGATCGTGTGCATTCTCACACATGCTGAATCAATAGGATCAGAATGTTAATCCCAAAGGATTTTAACGAATATCGCTAGACAAATGGAATTAACCAGAAAGCAAGTATGCAAGAATTCCAAGAGCAACAGGTTGTAGAGGATTTTTGGAAGATCAAATAGTATTTCGAAGTATTTTGTGAATCACACGAACAACTGAGGATGAACTGATCCTCGGTGAGTGCAAGGAATTATTCAAAGGGGGGTATTCATGGGGCAAAGAACTGTGAAGCAGTAAGCTCAAAGGATTCTCGAAACAATAGAGGATTTCAGGGCATCTTGTAATATCAGGAGCAACTAGGGATGAAGGTACAAACGGCAAGGATGTTATCCATGGGGACTTATCGAAGGTAGGGAATTGCAAAAGCGACGGGCGCAAAGTCTCGAGAGAACATCGGAGAGTATCTTCGAAACCTTCTGGTGCAGCAGTCGATCATCTGTAATAAGGGGCTCTCCGGGAGGAAGTAGTTACGTGATCCTAATGTTAAAGTTAGCAAAACCGTTTAACCCGAATGGAAGAGAGATCAGAGTCCCAGAGTAT
This sequence comes from Triticum timopheevii, assembly GCA_963921465.1. Lineage (NCBI taxonomy): Eukaryota > Viridiplantae > Streptophyta > Magnoliopsida > Poales > Poaceae > Triticum > Triticum timopheevii. Next base: position 407,308,987 of record OY997274.1, on the reverse strand, counting down.
AGACGAGGAATAAAAGATCCTAATACCACCCAATTGGCAACGTGGGCCCGTAAGCCACACAGCCAAGTTAGTAAAACGGTTTTTGGTTTCTAGACTCAACTTCGGCCAAGGAGTTGGAAAGGGGGCTACCTACAGGCAGTCGGCTCTGATACCAACTTGTGACGCCCTCGATTCAATCGTACACTAATCATACACGCAAATGTGTAAGATCAAGATCAAGGACTCACGGGAAGATATCACAACACAACTCTAGACACAAATTAAAATAATACAAGCTTTATATTACAAGACAGGGGCCTCGAGGGCTCGAATACATCAGCTTGAATACAAACGAGTCAGCGGAAGCAACAATATCTGAGTACAGACATAAGTTAAACAAGTTTGCCTTAAGAAGGCTAGCACAACAGCAGCAACGATCGAAAAGGCAAGGCCTCCTGCCTGGGAGCCTCCTAACTACTCCTGGTCGTCGGCGGTCTCCATGTAGTAGTAGGCATTGATGGTGGCATCTGGCTCCTGGACTCCGACATCTGGTTGCATCAACCGGAAAGAAGAAGAAAGGGGGGAAAGGGGGAGCAAAGCAACCGTGAGTACTCATCCAAAGTACTCGCAAGCAAGGATCTACACTACATATGCAACATTATCAAAGAGGGGCTGTATATGTGGACTGGGCTGCGGAAATGCCAGAATAGAGAGAAGGCCTAGTCCTATCGAAGATTAGCATCTTCTAGAAACCACCATCTTGCAGCAAACAGGAGGGAGTAGAGTAGCATAAAGTAAAGTAGTAGTAGTGTTATCAACCTCGGCCAGAGATCCTTTCTCGACTCCCTGCGAGAAAGCAATCCCATAGCCATACTATCCAGTTATCACCTCATCACAATCCAATTCTCATCACAAGTATCCAGTTCTAGTTGTATCGATCGGGATACAACTCCAAGTGTCCGTTACTGTAGGACAGGCTATGCATAGATTAGTTCTTCCCTGCAGGGGTGCACCAACTTACCCACCACGCTTGATTAACTCTGGCCGGCCACACTTTCCTGGGTCATGCCCGGCCTCGGCCAAACAATACGCCGCAACCCGACCTAGGCTTAATAGAGAGGCCAGCACGCCGGACTAAACCTATGCCCCCAGGGGTCATGGGCCATCTCCCCGGGAACTCATGCACGTTGCGTACGCGGCAGGTGAGCAGACCTAGCTACCTCCTTCAACAAGGCAGGTGCTTATGCAGTCCAACCCGGCGCGCGCCACTCAGTCGCTGACGTCTATTAAGCTTCGGCTGATGTATACGACGCAGAACGCCCATACTATGCCCACGTGATGGTTAGTGCTATCAGGCCAGAGGCCCCTCGGATCAAATATCCAAATCGTAGTGGATTAGGAACGCGCGGTAACAAGCAGAGACTCACGAAAGATGTGACCCCGTTGCCCCGTCTCGAGGACTTGCGACAAGGGCTAAGAATGCCCGGCCACGCCTCGTATTCAACTCTCGGGCACCCTCCAGGTCAACCCGTCTCCACATCACTCGCGGGTACCCCTCAGGGTCGACCCGCCTTTTCAAGTAATAGTTGTAAGGTCCAAGTATCCGTGTGTCCAAACATCAAGGGAAAAACCCGAGGAATCACCCCCGGTGAACTCCATTCGATGTAATCATCAAGGTGAACGTAAGAGGAATCACCCCCGAGGTTCACACTTGAGGGGTTGCACGACAGAGTCGTATCGGAAGTGGTTAAGGCGGAATCACCCTCGATGACCACGACCGAATAGCTACACTACAGGGTTAACATCAGAAGTGCTGTAGAGGTCTCACCCTCGGCACTCGATAGTAACCCAGCAGTGTCGAGCAACTAAGGGGAAAGTGATGTGCGGTGTCGGGGCCTGGTCTTCGACCCCGTTGATCGGGTCTTCAATGATGAAGCAGGGGCAACAAGGACAAGGTGGGGGTCACTGATGGATCACTAACCAACCTATACTAAGCAGTTTAGGATAAGCCGGTAAGGTAACAATAAGCAGGTTACAAAAGCAGGCTATGCATCAGAATAGGAGCAAACAATAACAATAGCAAAATCTAATGCAAGCATGAGAGAATGGAATGGGCGATATCGGGATGATCAAGGGGGGGGGGGGGGCTTGCCTGGTTGCTCAGACAAGGAGGGGTCGTCGTCGACGTAGTCGATCACAGGGGGCAGCATTGGTCTCGGGGTCTACCAAAGAGAAGAGGGGGAGAAATAGTAAATACAAAGCAAACATAGCATAACAAGACAATGAGCGGGGCTAGAGGTGTTCTAACGCAGTGCTAGGCGATACTGGCGAAGGGGGAATTCAACCGGGATGTTTTCCCGGTTCCGGACCTGTGTCAAACAGATGACCGGAGGGGGAATGTTCCATGTTCAGATAGTTAGAGGCATCTGACAGGTAAACGGATCACGTATTCGGATTCGTCTCGTCGTTCTGAGCAAATGTAGAAAACATTTTCATCCGAGTTACGGTTTAATTTCTATTAAATTACAAAGATTAAACCATTTTCTGGATTTATTTATATTAACAGAAAAAAGAATTATGATGTCAGCAGAGTGTCAGCATGACATCAGCAGGTCAACAGACTGGCTGACTGGTCAAACTGACCAGTGGGTCCCACTTGTCATAGACAGTGGACTAACAAAACTTTAAACTAACTAAAAAGAGGTTAAATTAACAGCTGGGCCCCTTATGGCAGTGGCAGATTAGATTACTAATTACTTTTAACTATAAAAACATTTTAATTAGCTTAATTAAGCGGTGGGGCCCGCACGTTAGTGGCTGGGGCTGCCCAGTCAGCAGTTGACTGGGTCAACCCGGTCAACTGGGGCCCGTGGGGCCCGCTGGCAGCGACCCTGAAGGTGGCCCCAGGTCGGCCACGTCGGCGGCCGGCGCCGGAGTTGCGCCGGCGAGCTCTCCGCGGCGGCGAGTCCGCCGGAGAGGCTCGGATCTTCGCTACAGAACACCAAATCACGCGTTTTCACTTGCGTTCGAACGCTGACGCTGTCGCGCGTCGAGTGGTGCCACTGGACCAACCGGAGATGGCCGGAACAGGGAGCTACAAGGTCACCGGTGGCGGTGGTCTATGGTAGCTCGGCGAAAACGAAGAACTAGCGCGCTCACAAGCGATCTAAAGCGTTAGGCCGCACCGCTGGAGTGCCCCGAGCACGATGGTGTGCTCGGACGGCCATGGCATCGATGGAAGCGACGACGATGAGAGGCACGGCGGAGCTGCGCTCGGTCGTCCATGGCGGCAACGTTATGCGCAGCAGAACGAGGGGAAGGCAGGGGGAGGACGTGCAGTGCTCACCGTGCGGGCGCAAGGAGGCCCTGTGAGTGAACGGGAGCGTAGAGGGAGGTCGAATCGACAACGACGGCGTCCGACGACCTGCGGAGGAGGAAGAAGGGGATCCGACGCTTCGGTGCTCCCCATCCCCAGCTGAGGCCACCGGTCGATGGAGAGGGCGATGGCAGAGGTCACCGACAAGGTCAGCGGGCGCGGGGCCGCCGATGGCCGCGACAACGATGGAGGACGGCGGCGAGGGCGCTCGGGCCACGGATCTAGAGGAGAGGAGGGCGGAGCGAGCAAGGGAGAGGGTGGGAGAGTGGCAAGTGGGCGAGTGGGAGGCGAGGAGGCCGAGGCGTCGGGGAGGCGCAAGCCTTATCCCCTCGCCCGGGCGTCGCCGGCGAGGCGGGTCCGGCGGGGACGGCGCCCCTGTAGCGGCGTGCACTGGGGGAACAGGAAGGGGGTGCGGTGCGGGGAGCTGGGCCGGCTGGTTGAGGTGGGTCGAGGCCCATGGGGGGGGGGGGGGGCACGGTGGCCAGCTGGGCCAGTCGGCCCAGTTGAGGGGGGGGGGGGGGCGGCTTTTCCTTTTTCTTTGTTTTTTTTTTAATTTCCAGCAGCAATTTGCCTTTTCCTTTTAGCCATTAGGACTTTGCAAAATTATGTCATTGGGCAAAATAATTTCAAGGAATTATTGTGCACTGCCACAAAAAGGTTGAGAGGCTTTTGGAATAGTTGCCAATTTTATAAATTAAAAAGGCATTTAATTTATTGCTTAGGTCATTGTTTTAAGTAGTTTAGGCCACTCAAACCTTTTACAAAAATGTTGGTTCACCACCAATATTAACAAATGATTATTTGCCACCTGATGAACATTTAGTTTTCATGAAAGAAGAAGCAAATATTTGACATGCAATTTGAATTTGACTTTGAAGCAGATTTTGGACAAGTGGCCTTTTGGCATGATGATCATGATGACATGACCTTCATTAGGGGGAGATTACTGTAGTGTGATGCTGGGGATGTTACATCAAAATATCGAACGAATACCAACTTCACGCGATTACTTATAACAAGACTTCTCCCATGTCCTCAAGAACAAAAATAACTACTCACAAATCATATTCATGTTCAAGATCAGAGGTGTATTGAATATGCCTGAGGATCTGAACGTTTAATCTTCCAGCAAATAAACCAACTAGCATTAACTACAAGATGTAATCAACACTATTGGCAATACACATGTACCAATGTGAGGTTTTGGGACAAAGATTAAATACAACAGATGAACTAGGGTTTGAGAGGAGATAGTGTTGGTGAAGATGTTGATGAAGATTGGTCCTTCCATGATGAGAGGATCGTTGGTGATGCCGATGGCTTCAATTTCCCCCTCCTTGAGGGAATTTTCCCCGGGCGGAATCGCTCCGTCGGAGAGCAAATGTGCTCCTGCCCAGGTTCTGCCTCGAGATGGTGACGCTTCGTCTCGAAAGTCTTCTCCCTATTTTTTCTAAGGAAAATAGCCTCGCATAGCAGAAGATGGGCACTGGAGGCCTGCGCGCGCGCGCGAGAGGGGTGGCACGAGCTTATAGGGCACACCTTAGGGGGGGGGGGGGCTGAGCTCATTGCTCCCTGGTGGCCTCCCTTCTGGTAATTCTTCCACCAATATTTTTTATATAATTCTCTAAATTTTCAGATCATTTGGATTTGTGGAGAATACCTATCTCCGACGTAGCTTTTTCAGGTCCAAAATTCCATCTGCCAGCAATCTCCCTCTTCATGCGAACCTTGCAACATAAAAGAGAAAAGGCATTATAATGGCATCATAAAGTGAAATAATGACCCAAAACATGATAAATAACAATAAGAAAACCTGGTGCAAAATGGACATATCAACTCCCCCAAGGTTAGACCTCGCTTGTCCTCAAGCGAAAGCTGAACTTGATAATCATGACAACATGTTGAGAGAGAGAGAGAGAGAGAGGTGTTGCTACTTGTCAGTTGTGTTGGGATTTCCTCAAGGAGAGGATGAAGTAATACAGTAGAGATAAGTATTTCCCTCAGTTAAGAACCAAGGTTATCAATCCAGTAGGAGAACCACACAGAATCTCACTAGCAGCACCTACACACACAAAAAAATACTTGCACCCAACGCAAACAAGAGGCTTGTCAATCCTCTTGGTGGTTATTTGTAAGGATCAAATCTCGCAGTGGTAGATAGATGAAGTAAATTTCAAAATAAAATAAAATAGGAAAAGTGCAGCAAGGTATTTTTGGATTTTATATATGATAAAAGTAGACGGGGGGGGGGGGGGGCATAGTTTTCACTAGAGGCTTCTCTCTCGAACACATAACATATGGTGGGTAAACAAATTTTTGTTGGGCAATTGATAGAAAAGCACATAGTTATGACGATATTCAAGGCAATGATCATGTATATAGACATCACGTCCGAGACAAGTAGACCGGCTCCTGCCTGCATCTACTACTATTACTCCACCCATCGATCGCTATCCAGCATGCATCTAGGATATTAAGTTCATAAAAATAGAGTAACACCTTAAGCAAGATGACATGATGTAGACAAAGTAAACTCAACTAATATGAATTGACCCCATCGTTTTATCCTTAATGGCAACAATGCAAATACGTGCCCATTCCCTTTCTATCACTAGGATGAAGCACCACAAGATCGAACTCATTACAAAGCACCTCTCCCATTGCAAGATAAATCAACCTAGTTGGCCAATCCAAATGGATAGATCGGAGAGAAATACAATGCTATAACAATCATGCATAAAAGAGTTTAGAGAAGACTCAATTAATATTCATAAATATTCAGATCATAAAACCACAATTCATCGGATCCCAACAAACAGACCGCAAAAGAGATTACATCGGACAGAACTCCAAGAAGATTGAGGAGAACATGGTATTGAAGATCAAAGAGAGAGAAGAAGCCATCTAGCTACTAGCTATGGACCCATAGGTCTGTGGTGAACTATGATGCATCATCAGTAGGGAGCAAAGATGATGTAGAAGCCCTCCGTGATCGACCTCCCCTCTGGCAGAATACCGAAAAAGGTCTCCAAATGGGATCGCGGAAGAATAGAAGCTTGTAGCGGCGGAAAAAGTGTTTCGGGTGGCTCTCTGGTATTTGGGACTACTTGAGAATTTATAGAGGTGGAATTAGGTCAAGAGGTGCCACGAGGGGCCCACAAGCTCAGGAGGCGCCCCCCTGGGGTACGCCTGGCGAGCTTGTCGCTCCCTCGTGGCTCATTTGGTCTTCTCCTAACCTTCTAGGGTCTCTCTTTGTCCAAAAAAATCGTCAAAAAGTTTCATAGAGTTTGGACTCCGTTTGGTACTGATTTTCTGAAAAGCCAAAAACAAGCAAAAAACAACAACTGACGCTGGGCACTAGGTTAACTAGATGGATACCCTGTGTGTTGTTGCAGGAAATCTAGTGGACTACTAAATGCTAAACGGCTTGAATTCAAAAATCACTATTATTTTTGTGTGTGTGGTTGTCAGCAAGAAATTGACATGCAGTTAAGTACACACCAAATAGGACATGGACTATGCAGTTGCTATTTCAGAGATGGGTCACGTTGCCATATACTAAAGATGATTTGGTAAACATGAGTATTTGTTAGAGGTGGATGTGAGAGAGGTGAAGATTGGTGTAAGTCAGGATTGGAGTTTGCATTCAGTAGATATTGCCCACGTCTCGGGGTGCGAACTGGTAGGTTGGGTTGTTGTCGGATGGCACCCAAAAGTCAGCTAGCAGCCCCGTCCCGGGCACAGCCATGAGGGACGCACGGGGGAATGGGCACTGTGGCGCCTAGTAAGCATGTACGTCTTGCGTCCTGCGACCTGCATCGCCCATTACAACGACAAGGGCGTCAGGTTCCCGATGAGGTTGTTGTAGTACCTGCACGGAGCCAAGTAAGTCCCATTGGTAGGTGGCACGTCTTGGGCGTCGGATGGCGAGTACAGGTTATACTTGAGAGCACCTCCGCCACGCAGAAAGTAGGGAGCATCCCCCACCATAGTGCAGGGCTGGAGGCAGCTGTTTTAGAGAGTAGGATGCTAGCAGCTTGTGCGTGATCGAGATGGTGTTCTAAGGTGAAACTCCTGTTTGTTGGGTAATGGAGGACGGTGATGAATTCTAATGTTTCATGTGGATTTGTGGTTACCGTTTTCATGGCAATGAATGGCGTACGTGTGTGGCGACGTTACGACTGGCCATAGGTAAGATGAAGCCTAAGCCATCCACTGTGATTGCATGGCTAACACCGGGATATAAATAAGCCGCTTACAGGCCGCGTTAGATAGTGGGCTAGCACAAATGGCGAGGGTAGTTATGCAATGTACCAATTAGGGCATGTACATTGGTTTAATCGGCCAGCGTCTGTACCGTGCGTCCATGTCACCTATAGATCACAACGTAGGCAACACTTATAACAGGGCAACTGTTTGGCCAACTCTAACTCTCCAACTACCTGTAAATCAAGCTAATTAACTGAGTTGATTTCTTTCTGATCTGCCGTGTGTTTGCATCATATCTGATAGCACTTGCCTAATTAAACATATTCGGAGTCAGCAGCCGCATCGTTCCATGGCTGCTTGTCCGCAGGAGATCTCGAGTCAAGGAAACAGTCGTTATGGAGTGGAGAATGGCAGTTGCATGCTCAGCTGTGGTGGCTTGCAGAGGCTCCGACGGTGACGGCGCAGAGAACCGCATCGATTGCCACCCCATTCTCAGGAGCTAAAAAAATGACATACCAGAAGACATGTCGAACACATACTGGTTGGATTGAGAGGCATGGTGGAGAATGAGAATCAAAGAACTAGCAGGTCGTGGAGAAGAAAGCGTGCTCAATCTGATCGTTCGTGGGAGAAGAGGAGCACAATATGCGATGGCCTCGGTACAATGGGAAATAGTGTCGTCTGTAAGCAGCAATTAGTATGGGAAAAGACCGTCGTTATTTCTGCAGACGGACCCGGCCAGTTTCTCTTTCTCTCTCCCCCACGTCACTTATTTTCCTACGTGGCTAGAGTTACATATGGCTGACTATACACCATTGTACATGCCCTTAACCCACTGAACGTACCGTGAGAAGGACACAACATGAAAATAGTGCGGGCGATAACGGCAGGATCAATGGTGATGTGGCAGAATAAGAAGCGAGAGAAACTTAGTGCTAAACACTGACGTGGCATAAAGCTGATGTGGACAATGTGCATGTTGAAGGAATTAGTAGCAGCGGGAAGCAACTTCTTAAGAATGTAAGATAGGTTAGTCCCAAAAAGTGATATATAATTTCATACAAAACATCCAAGATTGATACTATAATAGCATGGAACAATAAAAAATTATAGATATGTTGGAGGCGTATCAAGCATCCACAAGCTTAATTCTTACTCGTCCTCGAGTAGGTAAATGATAAAAATAGAACTTTTGTTGTGGAATGCTACCTAACATATTCATTATGTAATCTCTCTTTTATTGTATGAATATTAAGATCCGAATGATTCAAAGCAATATTCTATAATTTGATATAAAGAAATAAATACTCAGGCATACTAACAAACAATCATGTCTTTTAAAATAAAAAATGCTAAAGAACGTTATCCTAGTCTTGTCATGCTCCATCTTCTTAACACAAAGTATTTATCATGCACAACCCCGATGACAAGCCAAGCAATTGATTCACACTTTAAGGCGCTTTAGCCTTTTTGACCCCCACGCAATAGATGAGCGTAAGCCATGGATATAGCACTATGGTGGAATAGAATGTGGTGATCGAGATTAATAAGAAGAAGTAAAAAAAGTCTCACATCAGCGCGGCTAATCAACGGGCTATGGAGATGCCCATCAATTTATGTCAATGCGAGGAGTAGGGGTTGCCATGTAACTGATGCACTAAGAGCCATAAGTGTATGAAAGCTCAAACTAAAAATTAAGTGTGCATCCAACTTGCTTGCTCATGAAAACCTCAGTCATTTGAGAAGCCCATCATCAGAATATACAAGCCGAGTTCTATAATGAAAAATTCCCACTAGGATATGAAAGTGACAATATATGAGACTCTCTATATGAAAAACATGGTGCTTCTTTGAAGCGCAGGTGTGGAAAAGGATAGTAAGATTTTCTCTTCTCTCCTTTTCTCTCATTATTTTTTGTGGGCTCTTTTTGGCCTCTCTTTTTTCTCTATCTTTTTTATTTATCTCCTCAATGGAAAATGCTCTAATAATGATGATCATCACACTTCTATTTACTTACAACTCAAAATTACAACTCGATACTAGAATAAATATGACTCTATATGAGTGCCTCTAGCAGTGTACCAGGATGTGCAATTATCTAGCGTAACATGTATAAAAAAATGATGAACGGTGGCCAAGCCACAAATACTATGTCGACTATATGATCATGCAAAGCAATATGACAATGATGATGTGTGTCATATAAACGGAACGGTGGAAGTTGCAAGGCAATATATCTCGTAATGACTATGGAAATGCCATAATAGGTAGGTATGGTGGCTGTTTTGAGGAAGATATTAGGAGGCTTATGCGTGATAGAGCATATCAAATCATGGGGTTTGAATGCACCGGCAAAGTTTGCACCAACTCTCGAGGTGAGAAAGGGCAATGCATGATACCAAAGAGGCTAGCAAATTGCCAAAAGGTGAGAGTGCTTATAATCCATGGACTCACATTAGTCATAAAGAAATCACACACTTGTGTGAAAGTTTATTAGCCCTCGAAGCAAAGTACTACTACACATGTCCCTAGGGGGATAGATTGCTAGGAAAAGACTAGCGGTGGATGTGTGGAGTAATAGTAGTAGATGCATGCAGGAGTCGGGCTACTTGACACGGAAGTGACGCCTATGTTCATGATCATTGCCTTAGATGTCACCATAATTATGCGCTTTTCTATCAGTTGCTCGGCAGTAATTTGTTCACCCACCGTAATATATGCTATCTCGAGAGAAGCCACTAGTGAAACCTATGGCCCTCGGGTCTCTTTTCCATATTATTGAATCTCGTTTACATCTTGCTAGTTTTCGATCTATTATTTTGCAATCTTTACTTTCCAATCTATACAACCAAAAATACCAAAAATATTTACTTTACCGTTTATCTATCTCTATCAGCTCTCACTTTTGCGAGTGACCGTGAAGGGCTTGACAACCCCTTTATCGCGTTGGTTGCAAGTTCTTGATTGTTTGTGCAGGTATTCGGTGACTTGTGCGTCGTCTCCTACTGGATTGATACCTTGGTTCTCAACACTGAGGGAAATACTTATGCTACTTTGCTGCATCACCCTTTCCTCTTCAAGAGAAAACCAACGCAAGCTCAAGAGGTAGCAAGAAGGATTTTTGGCGCCGTTGCTGGGGAGATCTTCATCAAGACAAGCCATACCAAGTACTCATCATAAACTCTTCTCCCTTGCATTACATTATTTGCCATTCGCCTCTCGTTTTCCTCTCCCCCACTTCTAAAACGATTTTTGAAAACCTTTGCCTTTTTTTCGCCCTCCTTTCGTTCGTCTCTTTTTGCTTGCTTCTTGTGAGTTCGTGTGTTAGATTGTTTGATTCACCTTCATGGCTTGTCCTCCTATCATTGTCAGTACTCCCGATAATGAAGTTCTCAATTTTAAACAAAGGGATGGAGATAATCGAAAAGATGCTTGGTACAGAATTTGCAATGCTCAAAATAGATCTACTAGAAAGCAATCTACTTCTGTTCTTCTACGCAATTTTTATTTAGGCATTACTCCTTGGAATAGATATGTTCTTGACACCATTACTGGAGGGAATTTCTTGGGAAGCCATACTTTTGATTCTTATAATGCCATGATAGATTTATTAGGCCCACCACCTCTCTTGGTCAACGGAACTATTTTAACATTGGAACATGTGATGCAAAGACTTGATATTATTGAAAATAAAATTGCTACTGTAGAGTTAATCGAAAATCTGGATAAAAAGATTCATAATCAAATTACTCAATATGGATCTAAGGTAGAAGTTACGCTTAAGAATCTTAGAGAAAAGGAACCCATGGTTAATGAAAAGATAGATCAAGATTCCACTAGAATTGATAAAATCGAAGATATTATTACCAACGTGGGTTATGCTTTTTTCTGCCTTTAAAATTACCTTGAATCCTCCTCCTACCAAAGTTGCCAAGTTTATTCACGTTCCTAAGAATAAGGGTGAATCTTCTAGTGAGGAAAATTAAGATCTGAAATCAATAAGTGTTCACCCCAAATTTTTCGATATTATTAAGGAAACTTTCGCCACAAATGATTTTCTCGATTTCTTGCCTAGGAGTTTGATCATTGGCAAAACCAAAGAACCTCCTAAGGGATATACGTGTTCAATTGAAGAATTGCATACCAAAGATGGCAATAGCTAGATCTATTCGTGTTTTTATGCCTAGCTAGGGGCGTTAAACTATATCGCTTGTTGGGAGGCAACCCAATTTTATTTTTGTTCTTTAATTTTTGCTCCTGTTTAGTAATAAATAATTCATCTAGCCTCTGGTTAGATGTGGTTTTATGTTTTAATTAGTGTTTGTGCCAAGTAGAACCTTTGGGAAGACTTGGGTGATGTCTTTGCGATCTTGCTGTAAAAAACAGAAACTTTTGCGCTCACGAGAATAGCTGTAATTTTTTTACAGAAGAGTGATTTTAGGTTAATTCTTTTTTCTGAAGATTGATAGAAAAATTCCTGACGCCAACCAATTTATTTCATAATTGTTTAAGTCACATAAGTATTCTAAAGTTACAGATTGCTACAGACTGTTCTGTTTTTGACAGATTCTGTTTTTCGCGTGTTGTTTGCTTATTTTGATGAATCTATGAGTAGTATCAGGGGGTATGAACCATAGAGAAGTTCGAATACAGTAGGTTTTCACCAATCCAAATAAATAATGAGTTCACAACAGCACCTTAAGTGGTGATTTATTTTCTTACTAACGGAGCTCATGATATTCTCTATTGAAGTTTTGTGTTGTGAAGTTTTCAAGTTTTGGGTAAGGATTTGATGGACTTTGGAATAAGGAGCGACAAGAGCCTAAGCTTGGGGATGCCCAAGGAACCCCAAGGTAAAATTCAAGGACAACCAAAAGCCTAAGCTTGGGGATGCCCCGGAAGGTATCCCCTCTTTCGTCTTCGTCTATCGGTAACTTTACTTGAGGCTATATTTTTATTCACCATATGATATGTGTTTTTCTTGGAGGGTCTTATATGATTTGAGTCTTTAATTTTTATTTTACCATAATCATCCTTGCTGTCAAGACCTTTTTGGAGAGACACGCATGAATCGTGATTTACTAGAATACTCTATGTGCTTCACTTATATCTTTTGAGCTAGACAACATTGCTCTAGTGTTTCACTTATATATTTTTAGAGCACGGCGGTGGTTATATTTTATAGAAATTGTTGATCTCTCATGCTTCACTTATATTATTTTGAGAGTCTTTTAGAACAGCATGGTAATTTGCTGTAACATCCCAAATTTCCAATTTGGAATGTTATACATAGATCATCATGCATATCATATTTTTATTGCATTGTTGGCTCGATCCTAGAAATTCTACGCAACTCAAGGACCCTCGGAGAGAGTTGGGAATTTCGTTATTTTCACATTTGGGTTTTTTCTCAAATTTTGAAAAATAGGATCATTGATTTTATTTATTTTATCTTCAATTATTTCTACTACCAAAAATTCAGAGAGGGAATAAAATGACTTTCCCAAAATAAAGAAATAATGAAGATTTAATAAAAAAAATCAAATAAGATTTATTTTGGAGTTTTTCGCTTTTTATTTGAATTTAGGAAAAATGCGCGTTTTTCAAAATTGCATTTAGGCTCCAAATAAATGTTCATCTAGTCCGGCTTGATTTTAGAAGTCGGGGAAAATTTATTTCGGGATTTTTGGAGTCCGTTTAGTATTTCTTTTTATTTTTCTACCGAGCGTAATGTTTTTAAAAAAAAAACGCGCGCGCTGACTCCGGGCCGTACCCGAGCGGGACTCCGCTCGGGGGCGCTATATAAAGCGCGGGACCCCGTTGCCCCAGCCCGCCAGATCCGCCGCCGCCGGCCCACGCCAAACCCTAACCCTAATCCGCCGCTGCCGCCCGCCGCCGCCGCCGCCGCCGCCGGAGCCGCCGCCCCGCATCCCGAGGTGCGCCACTGCCTCGATTCGTGTGCCGCCGGTTTTCTTAAAAACCGGGCGGTTTTTCTTTACGGTTTTTTTTCGGTTTTTTTAGATTCGTTTTATTTTAGTTTTCGGTTTTTTCCGGTTTAGGTTAATTAGCGGACGTTCGTCCGTTAGTTCGTCTTAGCGAACGATTTTCATCAGACTTGTTAAATTAACGAACGTTCGTTCGTTAATCTATTCGTCGTTTTTCTTTTTCTCGGATTTTCCGCGGTTATTTTCTGATCGCGATTTCTGATCCGATTTTCGTTTTAGTATAACTTTTTGCTCGTTTATCGGAATCAGGCGATTCAAGCGCCTGGAGTTTCGTCTCAAAACCCTCTTTACGAATAATCTACTTAAACAAGTTTTTGCTTCAGTAAAATTTGACTTAGATCCAGATTTGTAAAACGAAGCTGTTTTCTTTCGCCGTTTGCCTTTGTTTGCTTTATTGGATTCGATTCTTTTTGCAAACCGGAGTTCTTAAGTTGAATATTCTGGTTGGATTTTTTGCTCGAGTTTTACCTGCGCATTAGATGAGCACTTATTGTATGCTTGTTTGTTTGTCTGCGATAGAATACCCGGAGTGCGTCGCCTGTTACTTCGAGTCTCTAGGTTTCGCGGATCATCAGCAAGGCAAGTAACACTTGATCATACCTTTACTACTACCCAATTTTTATGCATTAGATCTATCCTCAAACATTGCATGATTAGGATCTAACTAAATTGTGGGATTGGAAGTAGATGAGGTAGTACCTATTACCTATTTTATTATCAAACCTTTGGGAGTTACTTCTACGTTTGCTTATTATGCCATGCTATGCTAGTAGACGTGGATTGGGTGAGTGAATATCCATGACAGATGTGAGATTGTTAATTACTGGTTTATTTAAGGTGGCAACTTAAACACACGTCTGGGTGGATTGAGGCACCTGTTTCTAGCAGGACTTGCCTGTATTTCTTCGGACCGCCACCCAGGCTCAAAGGGATCATGAGATTATTCAAACTAGAAATTTCTGTGTGCAGCCACATGCTATTATGGGCTCTAGCATAGTTGACTAAGTTGTGCGAACTCTTACGGGGTGGACTAGCAGATGTAGGGGATGTAGGTTGGTACGGTCTACCCCTCATGTAAGGTGCTAGTGCTTCTGAAAGGCTATGTCTCGGTCATCCGTTTCTCAAACACCATGTAGTGCGGGAAACCAAGCGGAGGCGATCGAGTCATGTGGGGAAAGTGCGCAAACCTCTGCAGAGTGTATAAACTAATCATGGTTAGCCGTGTCTCCGGTTACGGACATCTTGAATATCTAGTACTTGATTATCATGTGAATCTCATCATGTTACTTTAATTAATGTTGTTGGGTTTTTAATGAGTACTTTTTAATTGGGATTGAGGATGCTATCAACCATTCTCAATGTTTAACAACCACCATGATAGTTAAATAAATTTATTCCTTTGCAATAGGGAAAATGCAAAAAACTGTAACCATAGAGCTTTACCACCAACCAAATATGCATGTAGTATAGCCAATCTCCATTGTTATTCTCTATGTGTTACATTGCCAGCATATTCCATGTGCTGACCCGTTTTCGGGCTGCAACGTTTCATGTTGCAGACTTTCCAGATGATGAGTAAGGTGCTTTTAGGTCGTGGTTCTATACTCAGTGATGCCGTTGGAGTTGATGGACTCGCTTATCTTCCAAGCCTTCCGCTGTTATCGTGGCCTTAAGCCATATTTATTTCAATAAGTTCTATTTTGAGACATTCGATGTAATAAGTGTGTGATTGCTACTCTATTATAAATCCTCCAAGTACTGTGTGGTGTCAGCATTACTGATCCAGGGATGACACTGAGCATAGAGATCAGACTGTTTGAGGTCTGGTCGCTACAAGGTGGTATCAGAGCACACGCTGACTGTAGGACACGACCACTAAGCTTAAGCCCTAGATCACTACTCTTTCTTCTCATTCTGACTCCTCATCTTTTCTATTCTTTAGGATGGCGGATGCAAGGATCAAGTTCGCGCAACCAGATGAGAATTCACCTTTTGGATGTCACTTGAAGGAAGCCGCTAGATATCTGAACATAGGAGTACCAAGCTTCACTGGAATTTTCAACACCACTTTACCCGAAGAGGAGCGCTGGAGGATTCAAGTCTACATTCCAGGAAGGACGTTTGCACCAGTCACGGAGCAAATAGAGTTTACCTTTGATGTACCAACATGGAGCCTAGGAAAGAGCATGGCAGCTCACATCGCCATGGGACGAATTGGAGAAGTTTATCGCAATGATCTCAAGAATACTATCTACCAGATTTGTGGGCGCCGAGATGAGCATTGGGAGATGATCGCCACCAGGAGGGACAGATCCATCGCAACTTACATTCAGGAGTTAAACCAACACATCCGACGCCAGGAGAACCAGATGTGCGCAGATATGGAGGAGCTACAGAAGGCTATGACCAGGATCAAGGAGTTAGAAGCAGAACTCAAGGCTACGCGTAAAGACTATATGGAAGAAATCGTCGCTCTAGTAAGACAGAACGGTGACCTTAAGGAGAAGATTGGAGTATTCATGGGAGGTTCAGCACCCAAAAGAGAAGAGGATGAACCTACTTGTCCAGATAATTATATCATCATCGACGACACCGACTCGGATCCCGACGATAGCGATGATGACTATGTTGATGAAGCTGGAGCAGATATCATGGAATCTGCATCGGAGCAGGTTTTCTAGTTGACCACCATAACAGTAGTAGAATTTACCACCATTTAACTAGTTTTAGTCCCAGCACTTTTGTAACGATAGTTAGTCCGTTGTATGCCCTTGTTTGAATTGATTGGAATGATATTGTGTGCTTTTGTCTCATGTGCATATGGGTAGTGTTTTCTCACTAGACCTCATTCTATTCTTAACTCTCCCCTTTAAACCCTCAGATGCCTCCGAGACGCGACCCCGAGTTTGTTTTCCTGCCAGAGATCACTCAGTTGATTCAGCAGCAGAATACCTTGATTCAAACATTGGTACAGAACCAAGGCAACAACAACAACAACCCACCAGCACCACCACCTGTTGACCATCTGTCACGTTTCTTAAGGTTGAACCCGCCAGTGTTTTCCAGTAGCACCGAGCCAATAGTAGCAGATGATTGGCTCCGTAAGATAGGGAAGGAGTTGACCACTGCAGGATGCACAGATGGAGAGAAGGTGAAGTTTGCCGCGCATCAGCTTGACGGACCCGCAGCAGCATGGTGGGAGAATTTTATAGCCACTTACCCTGTAGACACTGTCACATGGAATCAGTTTCAGCAAGCTTTTCGTACTGCCCATGTTTCAGCCGGAGCTATAGCCATGAAGAAGCGTGAGTTTCGCAACTTACGCCAAGGAGGACGGACAGTTGGCCAGTATGTGGATGATTTTAGTAAGCTAGCACGTTATGCCCCAGATGACGTTGCTACGGATGCAGCCAAGCAGGAGAAGTTTCTAGAAGGACTGAATGATGAGCTGAGCATGCAGTTGATGGTAGCCACTTTCAATAACTACTAGGAGTTAGTAGATCGTGCTCTTATGATTGAAGGGAAGCATCAGCAGATTGATAATCGTAAGAGGAAGTATGCACATGGGAAGTATAATTCTGGAGCTCAGCAGAAGCCACGCTTTACCCCAAAGTCAGGAGGACATTTTCAGCATACTCATGGAGGAGGCAGCTCGCACAATCACAATGGCACAAAGAATGGGAACGGGAATGGAGGAAGTAATGGACAAAGCCGCACCACCCCGTCAACACCATCCAAAGCAGACCTGAGCCACATCACCTGTTATAAGTGCCGCAAGACGGGGCATTATGCAAATGATTGTCCTGAAGGCCAAAATGGAAATGGCAATGGAAGCTCAGGAAAGAAGCCGAACCCTTTCAACAGGGGGCAAGTGAACCACGTTACCGTGGAGGAGGTTGAAGCTCAGCCAGATGCAGTAATAGGTAAGTTTTTGGTTAAGGCATTTACTGCAGTTGTTCTTTTTGATACTGGTGCATCGCATTCATACATATCAAGGGGATTTGTGGATAAATATAAATTGCCAACCCAAGCACTTAGTTCACCCATGCTAGTAACCTCACCCGGAGCAGAGTATACGACTAGTAAATGGTGTGATCGACTGCCATTAAGGATTGGACACCATGTATTTCCCTCGGACCTAATAGTTTTGGAATCGCAAGGTTTGGATGTGATATTAGGCATGGATTGGTTATCGAAGTATGGAGGGAACATTGATTGCGCCAGTAAGACAATTTTGCTTACAACACCAGAAGGGATAAGGATCAAGTATGTATCACGGCATGAGCCGAGGAGAGCACATGTAAATTCCTTATCAGGAGTTGTGCAGGAGGAAGTACCAGTGGTAAGGGATTTTCCCGATGTATTTCGAGAAGAGTTGCCAGGCATGCCACTGGATAGAGACATTGAGTTCTTAATTGAGCTACTGCCAGACACTGGACCTATATCCAAGAGACCGTACAGGATGCCAGCCCAGGATTTGGAGGAAATCAAGAAGCAGATTAAGGAGTTGTTGGATAAAGGTTTTATTCGCCCAAGTTCTTCACCTTGGGGATCGCCAGTACTTCTAGTGGAGAAGAAGGATGGATCGTTAAGAATGGTTGCTGATTATCGCGGATTGAATGAAGTAACCATCAAGAACAAGTACCCACTACCAATGATCAATGATCTGTTTGATCGGTTGCAAGGAGCTAAGGTGTTTTCCAAGATCGATTTGCGATCAGGGTACCATCAGTTGAAGATTCGGGAGCAAGATATACCAAAGGCGGCTTTTACCACCAGGTACGGGCTGTATGAGTATACCGTTATGTCATTTGGTCTGACTAACGCCCCAGCCTATTTTATGAACATGATGAACAAGGTGTTTATGGAGTTTTTGGATAAGTTCGTCGTGGTGTTCATTGATGATATTTGGTTTACTCGAAGAATGAAGAGGAACACAAGGAGCACTTGCGATTAGTACTCGAGAAGCTCAGGGAACATCAGCTATATGCCAAGTTCAGCAAGTGTGAGTTTTGGTTGAAGGAAGTTGGATTTCTCGGACATGTTATATCCGGAGAAGGTATCGCAATAGACCCCACTAAAGTCGTCACTGTGACAAACTGGGAAGCGCCCACCACAGTTGGAGAGATCAGGAGTTTCCTTGGACTCGCAGGATACAACCGAAGATTCATTGAAAATTTCTCGAAGATTGCGAAGCCTATGACAGAATTGTTGAAGAAGGATACTAAGTTCATTTGGACTGAGGAGTGTGAGGCTAGCTTCCAAGAGTTGAAGAAACGCTTGGTTACCTCACCAGTGTTGATTCTGCCGGATCAGACTAAGGATTATGAAGTGTATTGCGACGCTTCACGTAGAGGACTTGGAGCAGTGCTTATGCAGGAGGGTAGAGTTGTTTCGTATGCTTCACGACAGCTTAAGCCCCATGAGTTGAATTATGCTACTCATGATTTGGAGTTATCAGCCGTAGTGCATGCACTGAAAACGTGGAGACATTTTCTCATTAGAAATCATTGTGAGGTGTACACGGATCACAAGAGTTTGAAGTACATCTTCACGCAGAAGGAATTAAATCTCAGACAGAGGAGATGGTTGGAACTTATTAAGGATTATGATATGAGATTGCATTATCACCTCGGGAAGGCTAACGTTGTAGCAGACGCGTTGAGCCGCAAGAGCCATGTCAATACTCTAATGACGGGAGAAATACCCAAGGAGTTAGCCGAGGACCTTTGAGAGTTATGTTTGGAAATAGTTCCGAGAGGCTATGTAGCAGCATTGGAGATTCATTCTACGTTGATGGATAAAAACAGAGAAGCTCAAAAGGTAGACACGGAGGTTGCCACTATTAAGGAACGGATGAGCAAAGGAAAGGCTAAGGGATTTCATGAGGATGAGTATGATACCCTACGATTTGAGGACCGTGTTTATGTGCCCAATAACCCGGAGATCAGGAAGTTGATTCTGCAAGAGGCACATGATTCACCATATTCGATTCACCCTGGGAACACAAAGATGTATTTCGATTTGAAGGAAACATTCTGGTGGACCGGAATGAAGAAGGATATCACAGAGTATGTAGCAGTTTGTGATGTTTGTCAGAGGGTGAAAGCAGAACATCAGAAGCCAGCTAGATTGTTGCAACCATTACCTATACCCGAATGGAAGTGGGACAAACTAGGTATGGATTTCATCACGGGATTACCCAGGACACGTTCAGGCTATGACTCGATATGGGTTGTAGTCGATCGTTTGACGAAGGTAGCTCATTTCATCCCAGTAAAGACTACCTACAGCAGTGCCAAATTGGCTAAGATATACATGACGAGGATCGTATGTTTGCATGGAGTTCCGAGGAGTATCGTATCAGATAGAGGAACCCAATTCACCTTGAAGTTCTGGAAGCAGTTGCATGAAACCTTGGGAACCAGGCTGGAGTTTAGCACAGCTTTCCACCCACAGACAGATGGACAGACCGAGAGAGTCAATCAGATTTTGGAGGATATGCTTAGAGCTTGTGTTTTGGATTATGGATCAAGTTGGGATGACCACCTACCATACACGGAGTTTTCTTACAACAACAGTTATCAGTCCAGTTTGAAGATGGCCCCTTTCGAAGCCTTGTACGGAAGGAGGTGCAGAACCCCATTGTTGTGGGATGAGGTTGGAGACCGCCAGTTGTTTGGACCAGATTTGATTAAGGAGTCTGAACAAAAAGTAAAGTTGATTCGCGACAGGCTCAAGGTAGCACAGTCAAGGCAGAAGAGCTAT
This sequence comes from Triticum timopheevii, assembly GCA_963921465.1. Lineage (NCBI taxonomy): Eukaryota > Viridiplantae > Streptophyta > Magnoliopsida > Poales > Poaceae > Triticum > Triticum timopheevii. Next base: position 407,288,650 of record OY997274.1, on the reverse strand, counting down.
GCAGATTCGAAACGCAAGGAGACAGAATACGAAGTCGGAGACAGAGTTTATCTTCGAGTATCTCCACTTCGAGGAGTTAAACATTTTGGAGTTAAGGGAAAGTTAGCGCCACTTTTTGTGGGGCCATACAAGGTTTTGGAATGCATGGGAGAAGTAGCCTACAAGTTGGAATTACCTGAGGGATTGTCAGGAGTTCACGATGTGTTCCATGTTTCACAGTTGAAGAAGTGTCACACAGAGATGGCCGATATACCACTGAGAGATACGGTGCCATTGGAAACGATTCAGTTGAAGAAAGATCTAACCTATGAAGAGAAACCTGTTAAGATTTTGGATTATGCCAGCAGAGTTACCCACAGCAAGGTTATCAAGTTTTGCAAAGTTCAGTGGAGCCACCACACCAAGGAGGAAGCCACCTGGGAGCGAGAGGAAGATCTGCTCAAGGTCCACCCTCACCTATTTGCTAGCCAACCCGAATCTCGAGGGCGAGATTCATCTTAAGGGGGGTAGGTTTGTAACATCCCAAATTTCCAATTTGGAATGTTATACATAGATCATCATGCATATCATATTTTTATTGCATTGTTGGCTCGATCCTAGAAATTCTACGCAACTCAAGGACCCTCGGAGAGAGTTGGGAATTTTGTTATTTTCATATTTGTGGTTTTTCTCAAATTTTGAAAAATAGGATCATTGATTTTATTTATTTTATCTTCAATTATTTCTACTACCAAAAATTCAGAGAGGGAATAAAATGACTTTCCCAAAATAAAGAAATAATGAAGATTTAATAAAAAAATCAAATAAGATTTATTTTGGAGTTTTTCGCTTTTTATTTGAATTTAGGAAAAATGCGCGTTTTTCAAAATTGCATTTAGGCCCCAAATAAATGTTCATCTAGTCTGGCTTGATTTTAGAAGTCGGGGAAAAGTTATTTCGGGACTTTTGGAGTCCGTTTAGTATTTCTTTTTATTTTTCTACCGAGTGTAATGTTTAAAAAAAAACGCGCGCGCCGACTCCGGGCCTTACCCGAGCGGGACTCCGCTCGGGGGCGCTAAATAAAGCGCGGGACCCCGCCGCCCCAGCCCGCCAGATCCGCCGCCGCCGGCCCACGCCAAACCCTAACCCTAATCCGCCGCTGCCGCCGCCGCTGCCGCCAGCCGCTGCCGCCCGACGCCGCCGCCACCGCCTCCGCCGCCGCCCCACTGCCCCGCATCCCGAGGTTCGCCTCCGCCTCGATTCGCGTGCCGCCGGTTTTCTTAAAAACCGGGCGGTTTTTCTTTACGGTTTTTTTTCGGTTTTTTTAGATTCGTTTTATTTTAGTTTTCGATTTTTTCCGGTTTAGGTTAATTAGCGGACGTTATTCCGTTAGTTCGTCTTAGCGAACGATTTTCGTCAGATTTGTTGAATTAACGAACGTTCGTTCGTTAATCTGTTCATCGTTTTTCTTTTTCTCGGATTTTCCACGGTTATTTTCTGATCGCGATTTCTGATCCGATTTTCGTTTTAGTATAACTTTTCGCTCGTTTATCGGAATCAGGCGATTCAAGCGCCTGGAGTTTCGTCTCGAAACCCTCCTTCCGAATAATCTACTTAATCAAGTTTTTGCTTCTGTAAAATTTGACTTAGATCTAGATTAGTAAAACGAAGCTGTTTTCTTTCGCCGTTTGACTTTCGTTGCTTTATTCGATTCGATTCTTTTTGCAAACCGGAGTTCTTAAGTTGAATATTCTGGTTGGATTTTTTGCTCGAGTTTTACCTGTGCATTAGATGAGTACTTATTGTATGCTTGTTTGTTTGTCTGCGATAGAATACCCGGAGTGCGCCGCCTGTTACTTCGAGTCTCTAGGTTTCGCGGATCATCAGCAAGGCAAGTAACACTTGATCATACCTTTACTACTACCCAGTTTTTATGCATTAGATCTATCCTCAAACATTGCATGATTAGGATCTAATTAAATTGTGGGATGGGAAGTAGATGAGGTAGTACCTATTACCTATTTTATTATCAAACCTTTGGGAGTTACTTCTACGTTTGCTTATTATGCCATGCTATGCTAGTAGACGTGGATTGGGTGAGTGAATATCCATGACAGATGTGAGATTGTTAATTACTGGTTTATTTAAGGTGGCAACTTAAACACACGTCTGGGTGGATTGAGGCACCTGTTTCTAGCAGGACTTGCCTGTATTTCTTCGGACCGCCACCCAGGCTCAAAGGGATCATGAGATTATTCAAACTAGAAATTTCCGTGTGCAGCCACACGCTATTATGGGCTCTAGCATAGTTGACTAAGTTGTGCGAACTCTTACGGGGTGGACTAGCAGATGTAGGGGATGTAGGTTGGTACGGTCTACCCCTCATGTAAGGTGCTAGTGCTTCTGAAAGGCTATGTCTCGGTCATCCGTTTCTCAAACACCATGTAGTGCGGGAAACCAAGCGGAGGCGATCGAGTCATGTGGGGAAAGTGCGCAAACCTCTGCAGAGTGTATAAACTAATCATGGTTAGCCATGTCTCCGGTTACGGAAATCTTGAATATCTAGTACTTGATTATCATGTGAATCTCATCATGTTACTTTAATTAATATTGTTGGGTTTTTAATGAGTACTTTTTAATTGGGATTGAGGATGCTGTCAACCATTCTCAATGTTTAACAACCACCATGATAGTTAAATAAATTTATTCCTTTGCAATAGGGAAAATGCAAAAAACTGTAACCATAGAGCTTTACCACCAACCAAATATGCATGTAGTATAGCCAATCTCCATTGTTATTCTCTATGTGTTACAATGCCAGCATATTCCATGTGCTGACCCGTTTTCGGGCTGCAACGTTTCATGTTGCAGACTTTTCAGATGATGAGTAAGGTGCTTTTAGGTCGTGGTTCTATACTCAGTGATGCCGTTGGAGTTGATGGACTCGCTTATCTTCCAAGCCTTCCGCTGTTATCATGGCCTTAAGCCATATTTATTTCAATAAGTTCTCTTTTGAGACATTCGATGTAATAAGTGTGTGATTGCTACTCTATTATAAATCCTCCAAGTACTGTGTGGTGTCAGCATTACTGATCCAGGGATGACACTGAGCAAAGAGATCAGACTGTTTGAGGTCTGGTCGCTACAAGGTGGTATCAGAGCACACACTGACTGTAGGACACGACCACTAAGCTTAAGCCCTAGATCACTACTCTTTCTTCTCATTCTGACTCCTCATCTTTTCTATTCTTTAGGATGGCGGATGCAAGGATCAAGTTCGTGCAACCAGATGAGAATTCACCTTTTGGATGTCACTTGAAGGAAGCCGCTAGATATCTGAACATAGGAGTACCAAGCTTCACTGGAATTTTCAACACCACTTTACCCGAAGAGGAGCGCTGGAGGATTCAAGTCTACATTCCAGGAAGGACGTTTGCACCAGTCACGGAGCAAATAGAGTTTACCTTTGATGTACCAACATGGAGCCTAGGAAAGAGCATGGCAGCTCACATCGCCATGGGACGAATCGGAGAAGTTTATCGCAATGATCTCAAGAATACTATCTACCAGATTTGTGGGCGCCGAGATGAGCATTGGGAGATGATCGCCACCAGGAGGGACAGATCCATCGCAACTTACATTCAGGAGTTAAACCAACACATCCGACGCCAGGAGAACCAGATGTGCGCAGATATGGAGGAGCTACAGAAGGCTATGACCAGGATCAAGGAGTTAGAAGCAGAACTCAAGGCTACGCGTAAAGACTATATGGAAGAAATCGTCGCTCTAGTAAGACAGAACGGTGACCTTAAGGAGAAGATTGGAGTATTCATGGGAGGTTCAGCACCCAAAAGAGAAGAGGATGAACCTACTTGTCCAGATAATTATATCATCATCGACGACACCGACTCGGATCCCGACGATAGCGATGATGACTATGTTGATGAAGCTGGAGCAGATATCATGGAATCTGCATCGGAGCAGTTTTTCTAGTTGACCACCATAACAGTAGTAGAATTTACCACCATTTAACTAGTTTTAGTCCCAGCACTTTTGTAACGATAGTTAGACCGTTGTATGCCCTTGTTTGAATTGATTGGAATGATATTGTGTGCTTTTGTCTCATGTGCATATGGGTAGTGTTTTCTCACTAGACCTCATTCTATTCTTAACTCTCCCCTTTAAACCCTCAGATGCCTTCGAGACGCGACCCTGAGTTTGTTTTCCCGCCAGAGATCACTCAGTTGATTTAGCAGCAGAATACCTTGATTCAAACATTGGTACAGAACCAAGGCAACAACAACAACAACCCACCACCACCACCACCTGTTGACCATCTGGCACGTTTCTTAAGGTTGAACCCGCCAGTGTTTTCCAGTAGCACCGAGCCAATAGTAGCAGATGATTGGCTCTGTAAGATAGGGAAGGAGTTGACCACTGCAGGATGCACAGATGGAGAGAAGGTGAAGTTTGCCGCGCATCAGCTTGACGGACCCGCAGCAGCATGGTGGGAGAATTTTATAGCCACTTACCCTGTAGACACTGTCACATGGAATCAGTTTCAGCAAGCTTTTCGTACTGCCCATGTTTCAGCCGGAGCTATAGCCATGAAGAAGCGTGAGTTTCGCAACTTACGCCAAGGAGGACGGACAGTTGGCCAGTATGTGGATGATTTTAGTAAGCTAGCACGTTATGCCCCAGATGACGTTGCTACGGATGCAGCCAAGCAGGAGAAGTTTCTAGAAGGACTGAATGATGAGCTGAGCATGCAGTTGATGGTAGCCACTTTCAATAACTACTAGGAGTTAGTAGATCGTGCTCTTATGATTGAAGGGAAGCATCAGCAGATTGATAATCGTAAGAGGAAGTATGCACATGGGAAGTATAATTCTGGAGCTCAGCAGAAGCCACGCTTTACCCCAAAGTCAGGAGGACATTTTCAGCATACTCATGGAGGAGGCAGCTCGCACAATCACAATGGCACAAAGAATGGGAACGGGAATGGAGGAAGTAATGGACAAAGCCGCACCACCCCGTCAACACCATCCAAAGCAGACCTGAGCCACATCACCTGTTATAAGTGCCGCAAGACGGGGCATTATGCAAATGATTGTCCTGAAGGCCAAAATGGAAATGGCAATGGAAGCTCAGGAAAGAAGCCGAACCCTTTCAACAGGGGGCAAGTGAACCACGTTACCGTGGAGGAGGTTGAAGCTCAGCCAGATGCAGTAATAGGTAAGTTTTTGGTTAAGGCATTTACTGCAGTTGTTCTTTTTGATACTGGTGCATCGCATTCATACATATCAAGGGGATTTGTGGATAAATATAAATTGCCAACCCAAGCACTTAGTTCACCCATGCTAGTAACCTCACCCGGAGCAGAGTATACGACTAGTAAATGGTGTGATCGACTGCCATTAAGGATTGGACACCATGTATTTCCCTCGGACCTAATAGTTTTGGAATCGCAAGGTTTGGATGTGATATTAGGCATGGATTGGTTATCGAAGTATGGAGGGAACATTGATTGCGCCAGTAAGACAATTTTGCTTACAACACCAGAAGGGATAAGGATCAAGTATGTATCACGGCATGAGCCGAGGAGAGCACATGTAAATTCCTTATCAGGAGTTGTGCAGGAGGAAGTACCAGTGGTAAGGGATTTTCCCGATGTATTTCTAGAAGAGTTGCCAGGCATGCCACCGGATAGAGACATTGAGTTCTTAATTGAGCTACTGCCAGACACTGGACCTATATCCAAGAGACCGTACAGGATGCCAGCCCAGGATTTGGAGGAAATCAAGAAGCAGATTAAGGAGTTGTTGGATAAAGGTTTTATTCGCCCAAGTTCTTCACCTTGGGGATCGCCAGTACTTCTAGTGGAGAAGAAGGATGGATCGTTAAGAATGGTTGCTGATTATCGCGGATTGAATGAAGTAACCATCAAGAACAAGTACCCACTACCAATGATCAATGATCTGTTTGATCGGTTGCAAGGAGCTAAGGTGTTTTCCAAGATCGATTTGCGATCAGGGTACCATCAGTTGAAGATTCGGGAGCAAGATATACCAAAGGCGGCTTTTACCACCAGGTACGGGCTGTATGAGTATACCGTTATGTCATTTGGTCTGACTAACGCCCCAGCCTATTTTATGAACATGATGAACAAGGTGTTTATGGAGTTTTTGGATAAGTTCGTCGTGGTGTTCATTGATGATATTTGGTTTACTCGAAGAATGAAGAGGAACACAAGGAGCACTTGCGATTAGTACTCGAGAAGCTCAGGGAACATCAGCTATATGCCAAGTTCAGCAAGTGTGAGTTTTGGTTGAAGGAAGTTGGATTTCTCGGACATGTTATATCCGGAGAAGGTATCGCAATAGACCCCACTAAAGTCGTCACTGTGACAAACTGGGAAGCGCCCACCACAGTTGGAGAGATCAGGAGTTTCCTTGGACTCGCAGGATACAACCGAAGATTCATTGAAAATTTCTCGAAGATTGCGAAGCCTATGACAGAATTGTTGAAGAAGGATACTAAGTTCATTTGGACTGAGGAGTGTGAGGCTAGCTTCCAAGAGTTGAAGAAACGCTTGGTTACCTCACCAGTGTTGATTCTGCCGGATCAGACTAAGGATTATGAAGTGTATTGCGACGCTTCACGTAGAGGACTTGGAGCAGTGCTTATGCAGGAGGGTAGAGTTGTTTCGTATGCTTCACGACAGCTTAAGCCCCATGAGTTGAATTATGCTACTCATGATTTGGAGTTATCAGCCGTAGTGCATGCACTGAAAACGTGGAGACATTTTCTCATTAGAAATCATTGTGAGGTGTACACGGATCACAAGAGTTTGAAGTACATCTTCACGCAGAAGGAATTAAATCTCAGACAGAGGAGATGGTTGGAACTTATTAAGGATTATGATATGAGATTGCATTATCACCTCGGGAAGGCTAATGTTGTAGCAGACGCGTTGAGCCGCAAGAGCCATGTCAATACTCTAATGACGGGAGAAATACCCAAGGAGTTAGCCGAGGACCTTTGAGAGTTATGTTTGGAAATAGTTCCGAGAGGCTATGTAGCAGCATTGGAGATTCATTCTACGTTGATGGATAAAAACAGAGAAGCTCAAAAGGTAGACACGGAGGTTGCCACTATTAAGGAACGGATGAGCAAAGGAAAGGCTAAGGGATTTCATGAGGATGAGTATGATACCCTACGATTTGAGGACCGTGTTTATGTGCCCAATAACCCGGAGATCAGGAAGTTGATTCTGCAAGAGGCACATGATTCACCATATTCGATTCACCCTGGGAACACAAAGATGTATTTGGATTTGAAGGAAACATTCTGGTGGACCGGAATGAAGAAGGATATCACAGAGTATGTAGCAGTTTGTGATGTTTGTCAGAGGGTGAAAGCAGAACATCAGAAGCCAGCTAGATTGTTGCAACCATTACCTATACCCGAATGGAAGTGGGACAAACTAGGTATGGATTTCATCACGGGATTACCCAGGACACGTTCAGGCTATGACTCGATATGGGTTGTAGTCGATCGTTTGACGAAGGTAGCTCATTTCATCCCAGTAAAGACTACCTACAGCAGTGCCAAATTGGCTAAGATATACATGACGAGGATCGTATGTTTGCATGGAGTTCCGAGGAGTATCGTATCAGATAGAGGAACCCAATTCACCTTGAAGTTCTGGAAGCAGTTGCATGAAACCTTGGGAACCAGGCTGGAGTTTAGCACAACTTTCCACCCACAGACAGATGGACAGACCGAGAGAGTCAATCAGATTTTGGAGGATATGCTTAGAGCTTGTGTTTTGGATTATGGATCAAGTTGGGATGACCACCTACCATACACGGAGTTTTCTTACAACAACAGTTATCAGTCCAGTTTGAAGATGGCCCCTTTCGAAGCCTTGTACGGAAGGAGGTGCAGAACCCCGTTGTTGTGGGATGAGGTTGGAGACCGCCAGTTGTTTGGACCAGATTTGATTAAGGAGTCTGAACAAAAAGTAAAGTTGATTCGCGACAGGCTCAAGGTAGCACAGTCAAGGCAGAAGAGCTATGCAGATTCGAAACGCAAGGAGACAGAATACGAAGTCGGAGACAGAGTTTATCTTCGAGTATCTCCACTTCGAGGAGTTAAACATTTTGGAGTTAAGGGAAAGTTAGCGCCACTTTTTGTGGGGCCATACAAGGTTTTGGAATGCATGGGAGAAGTAGCCTACAAGTTGGAATTACCTGAGGGATTGTCAGGAGTTCACGATGTGTTCCATGTTTCACAGTTGAAGAAGTGTCACACAGAGATGGCCGATATACCACTGAGAGATACGGTGCCATTGGAAACGATTCAGTTGAAGAAAGATCTAACCTATGAAGAGAAACCTGTTAAGATTTTGGATTATGCCAGCAGAGTTACCCACAGCAAGGTTATCAAGTTTTGCAAAGTTCAGTGGAGCCACCACACCAAGGAGGAAGCCACCTGGGAGCGAGAGGAAGATCTGCTCAAGGTCCACCCTCACCTATTTGCTAGCCAACCCGAATCTCGAGGGCGAGATTCATCTTAAGGGGGGTAGGTTTGTAACATCCCAAATTTCCAATTTGGAATGTTATACATAGATCATCATGCATATCATATTTTTATTGCATTGTTGGCTCGATCCTAGAAATTCTACGCAACTCAAGGACCCTCGGAGAGAGTTGGGAATTTTGTTATTTTCATATTTGTGGTTTTTCTCAAATTTTGAAAAATAGGATCATTGATTTTATTTATTTTATCTTCAATTATTTCTACTACCAAAAATTCAGAGAGGGAATAAAATGACTTTCCCAAAATAAAGAAATAATGAAGATTTAATAAAAAAATCAAATAAGATTTATTTTGGAGTTTTTCGCTTTTTATTTGAATTTAGGAAAAATGCGCGTTTTTCAAAATTGCATTTAGGCCCCAAATAAATGTTCATCTAGTCCGGCTTGATTTTAGAAGTCGGGGAAAAGTTATTTCGGGACTTTTGGAGTCCGTTTAGTATTTCTTTTTATTTTCCTACCGAGTGTAATGTTTAAAAAAAAACGCGCGCGCCGACTCCGGGCCTTACCCGAGCGGGACTCCGCTCGGGGGCGCTAAATAAAGCGCGGGACCCCGCCGCCCCAGCCCGCCAGATCCGCCGCCGCCGGCCCACGCCAAACCCTAACCCTAATCCGCCGCTGCCGCCGCCGCTGCCGCCAGCCGCTGCCGCCCGACGCCGCCGCCACCGCCTCCGCCGCCGCCCCACTGCCCCGCATCCCGAGGTTCGCCTCCGCCTCGATTCGCGTGCCGCCGGTTTTCTTAAAAACCGGGCGGTTTTTCTTTACGGTTTTTTTTCGGTTTTTTTAGATTCGTTTTATTTTAGTTTTCGTTTTTTTCCGGTTTAGGTTAATTAGCGGACGTTATTCCGTTAGTTCGTCTTAGCGAACGATTTTCGTCAGATTTGTTGAATTAACGAACGTTCGTTCGTTAATCTGTTCATCGTTTTTCTTTTTCTCGGATTTTCCACGGTTATTTTCTGATTGCGATTTCTGATCCGATTTTCGTTTTAGTATAACTTTTCGCTCGTTTATCGGAATCAGGCGATTCAAGCGCCTGGAGTTTCGTCTCGAAACCCTCCTTTCGAATAATCTACTTAATCAAGTTTTTGCTTCTGTAAAATTTGACTTAGATCTAGATTAGTAAAACGAAGCTGTTTTCTTTCGCCGTTTGACTTTCGTTGCTTTATTCGATTCGATTCTTTTTGCAAACCGGAGTTCTTAAGTTGAATATTCTGGTTGGATTTTTTGCTCGAGTTTTACCTGTGCATTAGATGAGTACTTATTGTATGCTTGTTTGTTTGTCTGCGATAGAATACCCGGAGTGCGCCGCCTGTTGCTTCGAGTCTCTAGGTTTCGCGGATCATCAGCAAGGCAAGTAACACTTGATCATACCTTTACTACTACCCAGCTTTTATGCATTAGATCTATCCTCAAACATTGCATGATTAGGATCTAATTAAATTGTGGGATGGGAAGTAGATGAGGTAGTACCTATTACCTATTTTATTATCAAACCTTTGGGAGTTACTTCTACGTTTGCTTATTATGCCATGCTATGCTAGTAGACGTGGATTGGGTGAGTGAATATCCATGACAGATGTGAGATTGTTAATTACTGGTTTATTTAAGGTGGCAACTTAAACACACGTCTGGGTGGATTGAGGCACCTGTTTCTAGCAGGACTTGCCTGTATTTCTTCGGACCGCCACCCAGGCTCAAAGGGATCATGGGATTATTCAAACTAGAAATTTCCGTGTGCAGCCACATGCTATTATGGGCTCTAGCATAGTTGACTAAGTTGTGCGAACTCTTACGGGATGGACTAGCAGATGTAGGGGATGTAGGTTGGTACGGTCTACCCCTCATGTAAGGTGCTAGTGCTTCTGAAAGGCTATGTCTCGGTCATCCGTTTCTCAAACACCATGTAGTGCGGGAAACCAAGCGGAGGCGATCGAGTCATGTGGGGAAAGTGCGGAAACCTCTGCAGAGTGTATAAACTAATCATGGTTAGCCGTGTCTCCGGTTACGGACATCTTGAATATCTAGTACTTGATTATCATGTGAATCTCATCATGTTACTTTAATTAATATTGTTGGGTTTTTAATGAGTACTTTTTAATTGGGATTGAGGATGCTGTCAACCATTCTCAATGTTTAACAACCACCATGATAGTTAAATAAATTTATTCCTTTGCAATAGGGAAAAATTGGCTTTATGCAAAAAACTGTAACCATAGAGCTTTACCACCAACCAAATATGCATGTAGTATAGCCAATCTCCATTGTTATTCTCTATGTGTTACATTGCCAGCATATTCCATGTGCTGACCCGTTTTGGGGCTGCAACGTTTCATGTTGCAAACTTTTCAGACGACGAGTAAGGTGATTTTAGGTCGTGGTTCTATACTCAGTGATGCCGTTGGAGTTGATGGACTCGCTTATCTTCCAAGCCTTCCGCTGTTATCGTTTTAGATGGGCTTAAGCCATATTTATTTCAATAAGTTCTCTTTTGAGACATTCGATGTAATAAGTGTGTGATTGCTACTCTGTTATAAATCCTCCAAGTACTGTGTGGTGTCAGCATTACTGATCCAGGGATGACACTGAGCACAGAGATCAGACTGTTTGAGGTCTGGTCGCTACATTTGCTTTGGTTATAAAATTAGTCCTAGTATGATGGGCATCCAAGATGGGTATAATAAAAACTTTCATATGAAGTGCATTGAATACTATGAGAAGTTTGATTCTTTATGATTGTTCTGAGATATGAAGATGGTGATATTAGAGCCATGCTAGTAGAGTAGTTGTGAATTTGAGAGATACTTGTCTTAAAGTTTGTGATTCCCGTAGCATGCACGTATGGTGAACCGTTATGTGATGAAGTTGGAGCATGATTTACTTATTGATTGTCTTCCATATGAGTGGCGGTCGGGGACGAGCGATGGTCATTTCCTAAAAATCTATCCCCCTTGGAGCATGCGCGTAGTACTTCATTTCGATAACTAATAAATTTTTGCAATAATTATGTGAGTTCTTTATGAATAATGTTGAGTACATGGATTATACGCACTCTCACCCTTCCACCATTGCTAGCCTCTCTAGTACCGCGCAACTTTCGCCGGTACCATACACCCACCATATACCTTCCTCAAAACAAACACCATACCTACTTATTATGGCATTTCCATAGCCATTCCGAGATATATTGCTATGCAACTTTCCGCCATTCCGTTTATTATGACACACTCCATCATTGTCATATTGCTTTGCATGATCATGTAGTTGACATTGTATTTGTGGCAAAGCCACCGTTCATAATTTTTTCATACATGTCACTCTTGAATCATTGCACATCCCGGTACACCGCCGGAGGCATTCACATAGAGTCATATTTTGTTCTAAGTATCGAGTCGTAATTCTTGTGTTGTAAGTAAATAAAAGTGTGATGATCTTCATTATTGGAGCATTGTCCCATGCGAGGAAAGGATGATGGAGACTATGATTCCCCCACAACTCGGGATGAGACTCCGGACGAAAAAAGAGGCCATAAAAAAAGAGAAGGCCCAAATAATAAAAAAATGAGAGAAAAAGAGAGAAGGGGCAATTCTACTATCCTATTACCTCACTTGTGCTTCAAAGTAGCACCATGATCTTCATGTTGGAGAGTCTCCTATGTTGTCACTTTCATATACTGGTGGGAATTTTTCATTATAGAACTTGGCTTGTATATTCCAATGATAGGCTTCCTCAATGCCCTAGGTCTTCGTGAGCAAGCAAGTTGGATGCAAACACACTTAGTTTCTTTTGTTGAGCTTCCATACACTTATAGCTCTAGTGCATCCATTGCATGGCAATCCCTACTCACTCACATTGATATCTATTGATGTGCAGCTCCATAGCCCGTTTGGCCTAGTTGATGTGAGACTATCTTCTCCTTTTTGTCTTCTCCACAACCACCCTTCTATTCCACCTATAGTGCTATGTCCATGGCTCACGCTCATGTATTGCGTGAAGATTGAAAAAGTTTGAGAACATCAAAAGTATGAAACAATAGCTTGGCTTGTCTTCGGGGTTGTGCATGATTAAATACTTTGTGTCATGAAGATAGAGCATAGCCAGACTATATGATTTTGTAGGGATAGCTTTCTTTGGCCATGCTATTTTGAGAAGACATGATTGCTTTGTTAGTATGCTTGAAATATTATTATTTTTATGTCAATATTAAACTTTTGTCTTGAATCTTTCGGATCTGAACTTTCATGCCACAATAAAGAAAAATTACATGAATAAATATGCTAGGTAGCATTCCACATAAAAAATTCTGTTTTTATCATTTACCTACTCGAGGACGAGCCGGAATTAAGCTTGGGGATGCTTGATACATCTCCAACGTGTCTATAATTTTTTATTGTTCCATGCTATTATATTATCTGTTTTGGGTGTTTAATGGGCTTTAATATGCTATTTTATATTATTTTTGGGACTAACCTATTAACCGAGGGCCCAGTGCCAGTTTCTGTTTTTGCCTATTTTAGAGTTTTGCAGAAAAGGAATACCAAACGGAGTCCAAACGGAATGAAACCTTCACAATGATCTTTCTTGGACCGAAAACAATCCAGAAGACTAGGAGATGAAGTCGGAGAGGCAAGGAGGCGACCACGAGGCAGGAGGGCGCGCCCAGGGGGTAGGAACGCTCCCCACCCTCGTGGGCCCCTTGTAGCCTCCCTGACCTAGTTCCTTCGCCTATATATACTCTTATACCCTAAAACATCAGGGAGCCACGAAACCACTTATCCACGGCCGCAACCTTCTGTACCCGTGAGATCCCATCTTGGGGCCTTTGGCGGCGATCTGCCGGAGGGGGATTTGATCACAGAGGGCTTCTACATCAACACCATTACCTCTCCGATGAAGCGTGAGTAGTTTAGCACAGACCTTCGGGTCCATGGTTATTAGGTAGATGGCTTCTTCTCTCTCTTTGATTCTCAATACAAAGTTCTCCTCGATGTTCTTGGAGATCTAGTCGGTGTAATACTCTTTTGCGGTGTGTTTGCCGAGATCTAATGAATTGTGGATTTATGATCAAGATTATCTATGAATATTATTTGGTTCTTCTCTGAATTCTCATATGCATGATTTCATATCTTTGCAAGTCTCTTCGAATTATTGCTTTAGTTTGGCCTACTAGATTGATCTTTCTTGCCATGAGAGAAGTGCTTAGCTTTGGGTTCAATCTTGCGGTGTCCTTTCCCAGTGACAGTAGCGGCAGTAAGGCACGTATTGTATTGTTGCCATCGAGGATAACAAGATGGGGTTTTCATCATATTGCTTGAGTTAATTCCTCTAGACTATGCCATCTTGCTTAATGCATTACTCCGTTCTTTATGAATCTAATACTCTAGATGCATGCTGGATAGCGGTGGATGTGTGGAGTAATAGTAGTAGATGCATGCAGAAGTCAGGCTACTTGACGCGGACGTGATGCTTATGTTCATGATCATTTCCTTAGATGTCATCATAATTATGCGCTTTTCTATCAACTGCTCGGCAGTAATTTGTTCACCCATCATAATATATGCTATCTCGAGAGAAGCCACTAGTGAAACCTATGGCCCCCGGGTCTCTTTTCCATATTATTGAATCTCGTTTACATCTTGCTAGTTTTCGATCTATTATTTTCCAATCTATACAACCAAAAATACCAAAAACATTTACTTTACCATTTATCTATCTCTATCAGATCTCATTTTTGCGAGTGACTGTGAAGGGATTGACAACCCGTTTATCGCGTTGGTTGCAAGTTCTTGATTGTTTGTGCAGGTATTCGGTGACTTGTGCGTCGTCTCCTACTGGATTGATACCTTGGTTCTCAAAACTGAGGGAAATACTTACGCTACTTTGCTGCACCACCCTTCACTCTTCAAGGGAAAACCAACGCAAGCTCAAGAGGTAGCAAGAAGGATTTTTGGTGCCGTTGCCGGGGATATCTTCGTCAAGTCAAGCCATACCAAGTACCCATCATAAACTCTTCTCCCTTGCATTACATTATTTTCCATTCGCCTCTCATTTTCCTCTCCCCCACTTCTAAAACGATTTTCGAAAACCTTTGCCTTTTCTTTGCCCCCCTTTCGTTCGTCTCTTTTCGCTTGCTTCTTGTGAGTTCTGTGTTAGATCGTTTGATTCGCCTTCATGGCTAGTCCTCCTATCGTTGTCAGTACTCCCGATAATGAATTTCTCAATTTTAAACAAAGGGAGGGAGAAAATCTAAAAGATGCTTGGTACAGAATTTGCAATGCTCAAAATAGATCTACTAAAAAGCAATCTACTTTCGTTCTTCTCCGCAATTTTTATGTAGGCATTACTCCTTGGAATAGATATGTTCTTGACACCATTACTGGAGGGAATTTCTTGGGAAGCCATACTTTTGATTCTTATAATGCCATGATAGATTTATTAGGCCCACCACCTCTCTTGGTCAATGGAACTATTTTAACTTTGGAACATGTGATGCAAAGACTTGATATTATTGAAAATAAAATAGCTACTGTAGAGTTAATCAAAAATATGGATACAAATATTCATAATCAAATTACTCAATATGGATCTAAGGTAGGAGTTACGCTTAAGAATCTTAGAGAAAAGGAACCCATGGTTACTGAAAAGATAGATCAAGATTCCACTAGAATTGATAAACTCGAAGATATTATTACCAACTTGGGTTCTGCTTTTTCTGCGTTTAAAAATACCTCGAATCCTCCTCCTGCCAAAGTCGTCAAGTTTATTTATGTTCCTAAGAATAAGGGTGAATCTTCTAGTAAGGAAAATGAAGATCTCAAATCAATAAGTGTTCACACCAATTTTTTTCGATATTATTAAGGAACCTTTCACCACAAATGAATTTTTCGATTTCTTGCCTAGGAGTTTGATCATTGACAAAACCAAAGAACCTCCTAAGGGATATACATTTTCAATTGAAGAATTGCATACCAAAGATGGCAATACCTAGATCTATTCGTGTTTTTATGCCTAGCTAGGGGCGTTAAATGATAGCGCTTGTTGGGAGGCAACCCAGTTTTATTTTTGTTCTTTACTCTTTCCTCCTGTTTAGTAATAAATAATTCATCTAGACTCTGTTTAGATGTGGTTTTATGTTTTAGTTAGTGTTTGTGCCAAGTAGAACCTTTGGGAAAACTTGGGTGAATCTATGAGTAGTATTGGGGGGTATGAACCATAGAGAAGTTGGAATACAGTAGGTTTTACACCAATCTAAATAAATAATGAGTTCACAACAACACCTTAAAGTGGTGATTTATTTTCTTATACTAACGGAGCTCATGAGATTTTCTTTTGAAGTTTTGTGTTGTGAAGTTTTCAAGTTTGGGTAAGGATTTGATGGACTTTGGAATAAGGAGTGGCAAGAGCCTAAGATTGGGGATGCCCAAGGCACCCCAAGGTAAAATTCAAGGAAAACCAAAAGCCTAAGCTTGGGGATGCCCCGAAAGGCATCCCCTCTTTCGTCTTCGTCTATCGGTAACTTTACTTGAGGCTATATTTTATTCACCACATGATATCTGTTTTTCTTGGAGCGTCTTGTATGGTGTGAGTCTTGGATATTTAGTTTACCATAATCATCCTTGCTGTACACACCTTTTTGGAGAGACACACATGAATCGTGATTTATTAGAATACTCAATGTGCTTCACTTATATTTTTTGAGCTAGACAATATTGATCTAGTGCTTCAATTATATCTTTTTAGAGCATGGCGGTGGTTATATTTTATAGAAATTGTTGATCTCTCATGCTTCACTTATATTATTTTGAGAGTCTTTTAGCACTGCATGTTAATTTGCTTTGGTTATAAAATTAGTCCTAATATGATGGGCATCCAAGATGGGTATAATAAAAACTTTCATATGAAGTGCATTGAATACTATGAGAAGTTTGATTCTTTATGATTGTTTTGAGATATGAAGATGGTGATATTAGAGCCATGCTAGTAGAGTAGTTGTGAATTTGAAAGATACTTGTCTTAAAGTTTGTGATTCCCGTAGCATGCACGTATGGTGAACCATTATATGATGAAGTAGGAGCATGATTTATTTATTGATTGTCTTCCTTATGAGTGGCGTTCGGGGACGAGCGATGGTCATTTCCTACCAATCTATCCCCCTAGGAGCATGCACGTAGTACTTCGTTTCGATAACTAATAAATTTTTGCAATAAGTATGTGATTTCTTTATGACTAATGCTGAGTCCATGGATTATACACACTCTCACCCTTCCACCATTGCTAGCCTCTCTAGTACCGCACAACTTTCGCCGGTACCATACACCCACCATATACCTTCCTGAAAACTGCCACCATACCTACCTCTTATGGCATTTCCATAGCCATTCCAAGATATATTGCCATGCAACTTTCCACCATTCCGTTTATTATGACACGCTCCATCATTGTCATATTACTTTTCATGATCATGTGGTTGACATCATATTTGTGGCAAAGCCACCTTTCATAATTTTTTCATACATGTCACTCTTGAATCATTGCACATCCCGGTACACCGGCGGAGGCATTCACATAGAGTCATATTTTGTTCTAAGTATCGAGTTGTAATTCTTGAGTTGTAAGTAAATAAAAGTGTGATTATCTTCATTATTAGAGCATTGTCCCATGTGAGGAAAGGATGATGGAGACTATGATTCTCCCACAAGTCGGGATGAGACTCCGGACGAAACAAAAGAGGCCATAAAAAAAGAGAAGGCCCAAATAATAAAAAATGAGAGAAAAAGAGAGAAGGGGCAATGCTACTATCCTTTTACCACATTTGTGCTTCAAAGTAGCACCATGATCTTCATGTTAGAGAGTCTCCTATGTTGTCACTTTCATATACTGGTGGGAATTTTTCATTATAGAACTTGGCTTGTATATTCTAATGATAGGCTTCCTAAAAATGCCCTAGGTCTTCGTGAGCAAGCAAGTTGGATGCACACCCACTTAGTTTATTTTGTTGAGCTTTCATACACTTATAGCTGTAGTGCATCCGTTGCATGGCAATCCCTACTCACTCACATAGATATCTATTGATGGGCATCTCCATAGCCCGTTGATACGCCTAGTTGATGTGAGACTATCTTCTCCTTTTTGCATTCTCCACAACCACCCTTCTATTCCACCTATAGTGCTATGTCCATGGCTCACACTCATGTATTGCGTGAAGATTGAAAAAGTTTGAGAACATCAAAAATATGAAACAATAGCTTGGCTTGTCATCGGGGTTGTGCCTGATTAAATACTTTGTGTGATGAAGATAGAGCATAGCCAGACTATATGATTTTGTAGGGATAGCTCTCTTTGGCCATGTTATTTTGAGAAGACATGATTGCTTTGTTAGTATGCTTGAAGTATTATTATTTTTATGTCAATATTAAACTTTTGTCTTGAATCTTTCGGATCTGAATATTCATGACACAATAAAGAAAAATTACATGAATAATATGCTACGTAGCATTTCACCTCAAAATTTTTGTTTTTATCATTTACCTACTCGAGGATGAGCAGGAATTAAGCTTGGGGATGCTTGATGCGTCTCCAACGTGTTTATAAATTTTTATTGTTCGATGCTATTATATTATCTGTTTTGGATGTTTAATGGGCTTTAATATGCTCTTTTATATTATTTTTGGGACTAACCTATTAACCGAGGGCCCAATGCCAGTTTCTGTTTTTTTTGCCTATTTTAGAGTTTTGCAGAAAAGGAATACCAAATGGAACGAAACCTTCGCGATGATCTTTCTTGGACCGAAAGCAAACCACAATTCTTGGAGATGAAGTCGGAGAGGCAACGAGGCGGCCACGAGGCAGGAGGGCGCGCCCAGGTGGGTAGACGCGCCCCCACCCTCGTGGGCCCCTCTCATAGCCCCCCTGACCTAGTTCCTTCGCCTATATATACTCTTATACCCTAAAAACATCAAGGGGAGCCACGAAACCACTTACCCACCGCCGCAACCTTCTATACCCGTGAGATCCCATCTTGGGGCCTTTTCCGGCGATCAGCCGGAGGGGGATTCGATCACGGAGGGCTTCTACATCAACACCATTACCCCTCTGATGAAGCGTGAGTAGTTTACCACAAACCCTCGGGTCCATAGTTATTAGCTAGATGGCTTCTTCTCTCTCTTTGATTCTCAATACAAAGTTCTCCTCGATGTTCTTGGAGATCTATTCGATGCAATACTCTTTTGCTGTGTGTTTGCCAAGATCTGATGAAGTGTGGATTTATGATCAAGATTATCTATGAATATTATTTGGTTCTTCTCCCAATTCTTATATGCATGATTTGATATGTTTGCAAGTCTCTTCGAATTTTCGGTTTAGTTTGGCCTACTAGATTGATCTTTCTTGCCATGAGAGAAGTGCTTAGCTTTGGGTTCAATCTTGCGGTGTCCTTTCCTAGTGACAGTAGGGGCAGCAAGGCACGTATTGTATTGCTGCCATCGAGGATAACAAGATGGGATTTTCATCATATTGCTTGAGTTAATTCCTCTACATCATGTCATCTTGCTTAATGCGTTACTCCGTTCTTTACAAACCTAATACTCTAGATGCAAGCTGGATAGTGGTGGATGTGTGGAGTAATAGTAGTAGATGCATGCAGGAGTCGGGCTACTTGACACAGACGTGATGCCTATGTTCATGATCATTGCCTTAGATGTCATCATAATTATGCGCTTTTCTATCAATTGCTCGCTAGTAATTTGTTCACCCATCGTAATATATGCTCTCTCGAGAGAAGCCACTAGTGAAACCAATGGCCCCCGGGTCTCTTTTCCATATTATTGAATCTTGTTTACATCTTGCTAGTTTCCGATCTATTATTTTGCAATCTTTACTTTCCAATCTATACAACTCAAAATACCAAAAATATTTACTTTACCGTTTATCTATCTCTATCAGATCTCACTTTTGCGAGTGACCGTGAAGGGATTGACAACCCCTTTATCGCGTTGTTTGCAAGTTATTGATTGCTTGTGCAGGTATTCGGTGACTTGTGCATCGTCTCCTACTAGATTAATACCTTGGTTCTCAAAACTAAGGGAAATACTTACGCTACTTTGCTGCATCACCCTTTCCTCTTCAAGGGAGAACCAACACAAGATCAAGAGGTAGCAAACATGGTATTGAGAATCAAAGAGACAGAAGAAGCCATCTAGCTACTAGGTATGGACCCGTAGCTCTGTGGTAAACTACACACACAGTAGTGCAGAATCGGGCAATAGCACTGGTTCGTAAGGCCCTTTAGTGCCGGTTCCATAACCGGCACTAAAGTGTGGGCACTAAAGGCCCCCCCGTTTAGTACCGGTTCAGCACGAACCGGTGCTAAAGGGCAACCACGTGGCACGAGCCAGCTCCGGGGGCCTGGAGCCCTTTAGTACCGGTTGGTAAGACCAACCGGTACTATAAGGTTTGGGTTTTTTTAGTTTTATGATTTCTTTTTCATTTAATTTTGTGTTTCCATTTTAATTCTTTTTCGTTTGCTGGTATTTTACGATACTACACATTGTACACGTTATGCATATATATATATAAATAGAATTTCTAGTGGAACCAATCATGCATATATATATCATCAATGTCTCACAAACCACCATATTAATTAATTCACACATACACACATGTATAGCTATATACAATTTCTCCTACATATGCATGTTGCCTTCGGAGCCAGTGGCATTAGCCTAATTGGTGCCTTCGGAGCACGATGACAATTGGAAGTGGTTTTCATGGGGGCGGTAGCGGGTAATAGTATTCTCCCTTCGGATTTATGACCTGGTTGAGCAAAAATCCCGCTATTTCCTCTTGAAGTGCTTCTACGCGCTCCGTTTCTAGGAGCTTCTCCCGCACCTCTTTGAACTGTTAAGAAGGAGATCAATATGCATGTGTATTAGTTGTGTGACTAGATATCGATAATGGTGTAAAAATTGTGAATAGTGTTCTGACAAGCATACCCATTCCTGTCTTTGAGATCTGCTCCTTTCGGACGCCATCATGCGAATGTTCTCGCAAACGCAGAATGCACACAGATCAATCCCCTGCGCCTGCTTCAGGGCCTTTACAAGAAAGGAATTTGATCAGATAATAATTAATCAAGCATGATAATTAAAGAGATGGCAGCTAGCTAGCTAGTACTACTTAATTACTTACCTTGGGTCAAAACCATTTAAGCTTTTTTTTTTCCATTCGCCTTCCGTGACGCTGATGAACCTTGCCCAAGCCCTTCCCGCCGACAAAGAAAATGAATAAAGGGGTTATTAAATAGTTCATATCATGAAATGACGAACTAAATAGGCCGAGATATATAGTTAATAATGATTGAAATTACCTGTTGACTATCCCACACAAGATTAGCCATGTCTATAATTTTTTATTGTTCCATGCTATTATATTATCTGTTTTGGGTGTTTAATGGGCTTTAATATGCTATTTTATATTATTTTTGGGACTAACCTATTAACCGAGGGCCCAGTGCCAGTTTCTGTTTTTGCCTATTTTAGAGTTTTGCAGAAAAGGAATACCAAACGGAGTCCAAACGGAGTCCAAACGGAATGAAACCTTCACAATGATCTTTCTTGGACCGAAAACAATCCAGAAGACTAGGAGATGAAGTCGGAGAGGCAAGGAGGCGACCACGAGGCAGGAGGGCGCGCCCAGGGGGTAGGCACGCTCCCCACCCTCGTGGGCCCCTTGTAGCCTCCCTGACCTAGTTCCTTCGCCTATATATACTCTTATACCCTAAAACATCAGGGAGCCACGAAACCACTTATCCACGGCCGCAACCTTCTGTACCCGTGAGATCCCATCTTGGGGCCTTTGGCGGCGATCTGCCGGAGGGGGATTTGATCACAGAGGGCTTCTACATCAACACCATTACCTCTCCGATGAAGCGTGAGTAGTTTAGCACAGACCTTCGGGTCCATGGTTATTAGGTAGATGGCTTCTTCTCTCTCTTTGATTCTCAATACAAAGTTCTCCTCGATGTTCTTGGAGATCTAGTCGGTGTAATACTCTTTTGCGGTGTGTTTGCCGAGATCTAATGAATTGTGGATTTATGATCAAGATTATCTATGAATATTATTTGGTTCTTCTCTGAATTCTCATATGCATGATTTCATATCTTTGCAAGTCTCTTCGAATTATTGCTTTAGTTTGGCCTACTAGATTGATCTTTCTTGCCATGAGAGAAGTGCTTAGCTTTGGGTTCAATCTTGCGGTGTCCTTTCCCAGTGACAGTAGCGGCAGTAAGGCACGTATTGTATTGTTGCCATCGAGGATAACAAGATGGGGTTTTCATCATATTGCTTGAGTTAATTCCTCTACACTATGCCATCTTGCTTAATGCATTACTCCGTTCTTTATGAACCTAATACTCTAGATGCATGCTGGATAGCGGTGGATGTGTCGAGTAATAGTAGTAGATGCATGCAGAAGTCGGGCTACTTGACGCGGACGTGATGCTTATGTTCATGATCATTGCCTTAGATGTCATCATAATTATGCGCTTTTCTATCAACTGCTCGGCAGTAATTTGTTCACCCATCATAATATATGCTATCTCGAGAGAAGCCACTAGTGAAACCTATGGCCCCCGGGTCTCTTTTCCATATTATTGAATCTCGTTTACATCTTGCTAGTTTTCGATCTATTATTTTCCAATCTATACAACCAAAAATACCAAAAACATTTACTTTACCATTTATCTATCTCTATCAGATCTGATTTTTGCGAGTGACTGTGAAGGGATTGACAACCCGTTTATCGCGTTGGTTGCAAGTTCTTGATTGTTTGTGCAGGTATTCGGTGACTTGTGCGTCGTCTCCTACTGGATTGATACCTTGGTTCTCAAAACTGAGGGAAATACTTACGCTACTTTGCTGCACCACCCTTTACTCTTCAAGGGAAAACCAACGCAAGCTCAAGAGGTAGCAAGAAGGATTTTTGGTGCCGTTGCCGGGGATATCTTCGTCAAGTCAAGCCATACCAAGTACCCATCATAAACTCTTCTCCCTTGCATTACATTATTTTCCATTCGCCTCTCATTTTCCTCTCCCCCACTTCTAAAACGATTTTCGAAAACCTTTGCCTTTTCTTTGCCCCCCTTTCGTTCGTCTCTTTTCGCTTGCTTCTTGTGAGTTCTGTGTTAGATCGTTTGATTCGCCTTCATGGCTAGTCCTCCTATCGTTGTCAGTACTCCCGATAATGAATTTCTCAATTTTAAACAAAGGGAGGGAGAAAATCTAAAAGATGCTTGGTACAGAATTTGCAATGCTCAAAATAGATCTACTAAAAAGCAATCTACTTTCGTTCTTCTCCGCAATTTTTATGTAGGCATTACTCCTTGGAATAGATATGTTCTTGACACCATTACTGGAGGGAATTTCTTGGGAAGCCATACTTTTGATTCTTATAATGCCATGATAGATTTATTAGGCCCACCACCTCTCTTGGTCAATGGAACTATTTTAACTTTGGAACATGTGATGCAAAGACTTGATATTATTGAAAATAAAATTGCTACTGTAGAGTTAATAAAAAATATGGATACAAATATTCATAATCAAATTACTCAATATGGATCTAAGGTAGGAGTTACGCTTAAGAATCTTAGAGAAAAGGAACCCATGGTTACTGAAAAGATAGATCAAGATTCCACTAGAATTGATAAACTCGAAGATATTATTACCAACTTGGGTTCCGCTTTTTCTGCGTTTAAAAATACCTCGAATCCTCCTCCTGCCAAAGTCGTCAAGTTTATTTATGTTCCTAAGAATAAGGGTGAATCTTCTAGTAAGGAAAATGAAGATCTCAAATCAATAAGTGTTCACACCAATTTTTTTCGATATTATTAAGGAACCTTTCACCACAAATGAATTTTTCGATTTCTTGCCTAGGAGTTTGATCATTGACAAAACCAAAGAACCTCCTAAGGGATATACGTTTTCAATTGAAGAATTGCATACCAAAGATGGCAATACCTAGATCTATTCGTGTTTTTATGCCTAGCTAGGGGCGTTAAATGATAGCGCTTGTTGGGAGGCAACCCAGTTTTATTTTTGTTCTTTACTCTTTGCTCCTGTTTAGTAATAAATAATTCATCTAGCCTCTGTTTAGATGTGGTTTTTTGTTTTAATTAGTGTTTGTGCCAAGTAGAACCTTTGGGAAAACTTGGGTGAAGTTTTTGTGATCTTGCTGTAAAAAACAGAAACTTTTGCGCTCACGAGAATAGATGTCATTTTTTTTATAGAAGAGTGATTTTAGGTTGATTACTTTTGAATAAGATTAATAGAAAAATTCCTCACATCCACCAATTTATTTCAGAATTTTTGGAGTCACATAAGTATTCAAAAGTTACAGATTGCTACAGACTGTTCTGTTTTTGACAGATTCTGTTTTTCGCGTGTTGTTTGATTATTTTGATGAATCTATGAGTAGTATTGGGGGGTATGAACCATAGAGAAGTTGGAATACAGTAGGTTTTACACCAATCTAAATAAATAATGAGTTCACAACAACACCTTAAAGTGGTGATTTACTTTCTTATACTAACGGAGCTCATGAGATTTTCTTTTGAAGTTTTGTGTTGTGAAGTTTTCAAGTTTGGGTAAGGATTTGATGGACTTTGGAATAAGGAGTGGCAAGAGCCTAAGATTGGGGATGCCCAAGGCACCCCAAGGTAAAATTCAAGGAAAACCAAAAGCCTAAGCTTGGGGATGCCCCGAAAGGCATCCCCTCTTTCGTCTTCGTCTATCGGTAACTTTACTTGAGGCTATATTTTATTCACCACATGATATCTGTTTTTCTTGGAGCGTCTTGTATGGTGTGAGTCTTGGATATTTAGTTTACCATAATCATCCTTGCTGTACACACCTTTTTGGAGAGACACACATGAATCGTGATTTATTAGAATACTCAATGTGCTTCACTTATATTTTTTGAGCTAGACAATATTGATCTAGTGCTTCAATTATATCTTTTTAGAGCATGGCGGTGGTTATATTTTATAGAAATTGTTGATCTCTCATGCTTCACTTATATTATTTTGAGAGTCTTTTAGCACTGCATGTTAATTTGCTTTGGTTATAAAATTAGTCCTAATATGATGGGCATCCAAGATGGGTATAATAAAAACTTTCATATGAAGTGCATTGAATACTATGAGAAGTTTGATTCTTTATGATTGTTTTGAGATATGAAGATGGTGATATTAGAGCCATGCTAGTAGAGTAGTTGTGAATTTGAAAGATACTTGTCTTAAAGTTTGTGATTCCCGTAGCATGCACGTATGGTGAACCATTATATGATGAAGTAGGAGCATGATTTATTTATTGATTGTATTCCTTATGAGTGGCGTTCGGGGACGAGCGATGGTCATTTCCTACCAATCTATCCCCCTAGGAGCATGCGCGTAGTACTTCGTTTCGATAACTAATAAATTTTTGCAATAAGTATGTGATTTCTTTATGACTAATGCTGAGTCCATGGATTATACACACTCTCACCCTTCCACCATTGCTAGCCTCTCTAGTACCGCACAACTTTCACCGGTACCATACACCCACCATATACCTTCCTGAAAACTGCCACCATACCTACCTCTTATGGCATTTCCATAGCCATTCCAAGATATATTGCCATGCAACTTTCCACCATTCCGTTTATTATGACACGCTCCATCATTGTCATATTACTTTTCATGATCATGTGGTTGACATCGTATTTGTGGCAAAGCCACCTTTCATAATTTTTTCATACATGTCACTCTTGAATCATTGCACATCCCGGTACACCGGCGGAGGCATTCACATAGAGTCATATTTTGTTCTAAGTATCGAGTTGTAATTCTTGAGTTGTAAGTAAATAAAAGTGTGATTATCTTCATTATTAGAGCATTGTCCCATGTGAGGAAAGGATGATGGAGACTATGATTCCCCCACAAGTCGGGATGAGACTCCGGACGAAACAAAAGAGGCCATAAAAAAAGAGAAGGCCCAAATAATAAAAAATGAGAGAAAAAGAGAGAAGGGGCAATGCTACTATCCTTTTACCACATTTGTGCTTCAAAGTAGCACCATGATCTTCATGTTAGAGAGTCTCCTATGTTGTCACTTTCATATACTGGTGGGAATTTTTCATTATAGAACTTGGCTTGTATATTCTAATGATAGGCTTCCTAAAAATGCCCTAGGTCTTCGTGAGCAAGCAAGTTGGATGCACACCCACTTAGTTTATTTTGTTGAGCTTTCATACACTTATAGCTCTAGTGCATCCGTTGCATGGCAATCCCTACTCACTCACATAGATATCTATTGATGGGCATCTCCATAGCCCGTTGATACGCCTAGTTGATGTGAGACTATCTTCTCCTTTTTGCCTTCTCCACAACCACCCTTCTATTCCACCTATAGTGCTATGTCCATGGCTCACACTCATGTATTGCGTGAAGATTGAAAAAGTTTGAGAACATCAAAAGTATGAAACAATAGCTTGGCTTGTCATCGGGGTTGTGCCTGATTAAATACTTTGTGTGATGAAGATAGAGCATAGCCAGACTATATGATTTTGTAGGGATAGCTCTCTTTGGCCATGTTATTTTGAGAAGACATGATTGCTTTGTTAGTATGCTTGAAGTATTATTATTTTTATGTCAATATTAAACTTTTGTCTTGAATCTTTCGGATCTGAATATTCATGACACAATAAAGAAAAATTACATGAATAAATATGCTAGGTAGCATTTCACCTCAAAATTTTTGTTTTTATCATTTACCTACTCGAGGATGAGCAGGAATTAAGCTTGGGGATGCTTGATGTGTCTCCAACGTGTTTATAAATTTTTATTGTTCGATGCTATTATATTATCTGTTTTGGATGTTTAATAGGCTTTAATATGCTCTTTTATATTATTTTTGGGACTAACCTATTAACCGAGGGCCCAATGCCAGTTTCTGTTTTTTTGCCTATTTTAGAGTTCTGCAGAAAAGGAATACCAAATGGAACGAAACCTTCGCGATGATCTTTCTTGGACCGAAAGCAAACCACAATTCTTGGAGATGAAGTCGGAGAGGCAACGAGGCGGCCACCAGGCAGGAGGGCGCGCCCAGGTGGGTAGACGCGCCCCCACCCTCGTGGGCCCCTCTCATAGCCCCCCTGACCTAGTTCCTTCGCCTATATATACTCTTATACCCTAAAAACATCAAGGGGAGCCACGAAACCACTTACCCACCGCCGCAACCTTCCATACCCGTGAGATCCCATCTTGGGGCCTTTTCCGACGATCAGCCGGAGGGGGATTCGATCATGGAGGGCTTCTACATCAACACCATTACCCCTCTGATGAAGCGTGAGTAGTTTACCACAAACCCTCGGGTCCATAGTTATTAGCTAGATGGCTTCTTATCTCTCTTTGATTCTCAATACAAAGTTCTCCTCGATGTTCTTGGAGATCTATTCGATGCAATACTCTTTTGCTGTGTGTTTGCCGAGATCTGATGAAGTGTGGATTTATGATCAAGATTATCTATGAATATTATTTGGTTCTTCTCCCAATTCTTATATGCATGATTTGATATCTTTGCAAGTCTTCGAATTTTCGGTTTAGTTTGGCCTACTAGATTGATCTTTCTTGCCATGAGAGAAGTGCTTAGCTTTGGGTTCAATCATGCGGTGTCCTTTCCTAGTGACAGTAGGGGCAGCAAGGCACGTATTGTATTGCTGCCATCGAGGATAACAAGATGGGGTTTTCATCATATTGCTTGAGTTAATTCCTGTACATCATGTCATCTTGCTTAATGCGTTACTCCGTTCTTTACAAACCTAATACTCTAGATGCATGCTGGATAGCGGTGGATGTGTGGAGTAATAGTAGTAGATGCATGCAGGAGTCGGGCTACTTGACACGGACGTGATGCCTATGTTCATGATCATTGCCTTAGATGTCATCATAATTATGCGCTTTTCTATCAATTGCTCGCTAGTAATTTGTTCACCCATCGTAATATATGCTCTCTCGAGAGAAGCCACTAGTGAAGCCAATGGCCCCCGGGTCTCTTTTCCATATTATTGAATCTTGTTTACATCTTGCTAGTTTCCGATCTATTATTTTGCAATCTTTACTTTCCAATCTATACAACCCAAAATACCAAAAATATTTACTTTACCGTTTATCTATCTCTATCAGATCTCACTTTTGCGAGTGACCATGAAGGGATTGACAACCCCTTTATCGCGTTGTTTGCAAGTTATTGATTGCTTGTGCAGGTATTCGGTGACTTGTGCATCGTCTCCTACTAGATTAATACCTTGGTTCTCAAAACTAAGGGAAATACTTACGCTACTTTGCTGCATCACCCTTTCCTCTTCAAGGGAGAACCAACACAAGATCAAGAGGTAGCAAACATGGTATTGAGAATCAAAGAGAGAGAAGAAGCCATCTAGCTACTAGGTATGGACCCATAGCTCTGTGGTAAA
Source organism: Triticum timopheevii (assembly GCA_963921465.1). Classification (NCBI taxonomy): domain Eukaryota; kingdom Viridiplantae; phylum Streptophyta; class Magnoliopsida; order Poales; family Poaceae; genus Triticum; species Triticum timopheevii. Next base: position 407,260,565 of record OY997274.1, on the reverse strand, counting down.
CTACACACACACTAGTGCAGAATCGGGCAATAGCACCGGTTCGTAAGGCCCTTTAGTGCCGGTTCCATAACCGGCACTAAAATGTGGGCACTAAAGGCACCCCCATTTAGTACCGGTTCAGCACGAACCGGTGCTAAAGGGCAACCACGTGGCACGAGCCAGCTCCGGGGGCCTGGAGCCCTTTAGTACCGGTTGGTAAGACCAACCGGTACTATAAGGTTTGGGTTTTTTTAGTTTTATGATTTCTTTTTCATTTAATTTTGTGTTTCCATTTTAATTCTTTTTCGTTTGCTGGTATTTTACGATACTACACATTGTACACGTTATGCATATATATATATATAAATAGAATTTCTAGTGGAACCAATCATGCATATATATATCATCAATGTCTCACAAACCACCATATTAATTAATTCACACATACACACATGTATAGCTATATACAATTTCTCCTACATATGCATGTTGCCTTAGGAGCCAGTGGCATTAGCCTAATTGGTGCCTTCGGAGCACGATGACAATTGGAAGTGGTTTTCATGGGGGCGGTAGCGGGTAATAGTATTCTCCCTTCGGATTTATGACCTGGTCGAGCAAAAATCCCGCTATTTCCTCTTGAAGTGCTTCTACGCGCTCCGTTTCTAGGAGCTTCTCCCGCACCTCTTTGAACTGTTAAGGAGATCAATATGCATGTGTATTAGTTGTGTGACTAGATATCGATAATGGTGTAAAAATTGTGAATAGTGTTCTGACAAGCATACCCATTCCTGTCTTTGAGATCTGCTCCTTTCGGACGCCATCATGCGAATGTTCTCGCAAACGCAGAATGCACACAGATCAATCCCCTGCGCCTGCTTCAGGGCCTTTACGAGAAAGGAATTTGATCAGATAATAATTAATCAAGCATGATAATTAAAGAGATGGCAGCTAGCTAGCTAGCTAGTACTACTTAATTACTTACCTTGGGTCAAAACCATTTAAGCTTTTTTTTTCCATTCGCCTTCCGTGACGCTGATGAACCTTGCCCAAGCCCTTCCCGCCGACAAAGAAAATGAATAAAGGGGTTATTAAATAGTTCATATCATGAAATGACGAACTAAATAGGCCGAGATATATAGTTAATAATGATTGAAATTACCTGTTGACTATCCCAAACAAGATGTTATAGTCAGTATTTGCTTTGAGTAGTGAGTCCAGTATTTCAACTGTTCCGGCGTCAACTTTAATGATACACAAGATCCAGTGAAATCTGCATGCACACACGTTTGCATGTCTTAATTAAGCGGGCATATGTAAGCAAAAACATGTAGCTAGCTAGTAGGCAAAAACAGAGAATTTGTAGTACAAGACAGTGTGACTCACTGGAAGTTGTAAGGAAGTAGTATATCTTCATTGTATTTGAGGCGCTTCAAGAACTCTAGCATGTTGTCCTCTACGTCCTTTTCATGATGTGGATTTAATAGCCATGTGTATTCATTAACGGTGTTTGGGTCAATGAACCCAATGCCAAAGTGTCCACCTTTTCTCATTTCATACATCTTCATCCTGCATAATACCACAGAAAAGAATATAGTGAGGATAATTACAGGTAATGATTGATCAAAAGGATCACTACAGCTAGCTTGAGACTTAAATTATAGAAAGAAATCACTTACAGACAATAGCAACTGACAATAGATTTGTCGAGTGCGTCTTGATTGTATAACTGAAACAGTTCAGAATACTCAACGGACAGAGCTTTCTCATGGAATTAATGCTCCTCCTTGACATTCACCATGAGGGACTCTCGATTGGAAATCTTGGTAATGTTCATGTACCATTGATGCAATTCATACATTCTCGTTGGGAGGTTCTTGACCTTGTCTGGCTCGACCAAAGGTTGGCCCCGAACATATTTCCGTTTTATTTCATCCTCTGTAAGCACAGGCATGGGCTCGATCTCGAGGAGCTGTCCAACAGTGATGTTGAGAACTTCAGCCTGCATTATATGGTCCTTGGTTATTACCACATTGCCCACCTCGGGAACGTAAACTGTTTGCCCACAATAATATTGGGCACGCATACTGTCACATGTTGTTGGCACAACAAGCGAGGGGATCGATTGCGCCGCCTGTTCTCCCAGCTGGGGAATGGTTTTCCCGCATTTTTTGACAGCTACTTGTTTGTTTGCTCAATCCCGAGCTCGCCTCCTTACATAGACGTGCTCGATTTAACTTCCTGATGTGGCGCTCATAGTCTGTGTCAACAGGCTTGGGAGCTGGTGGTTGAGCCATACGAATGAAGTGGTCAATCGTTTCCTCAGGCACTTTCTCCCTTGGCGGCGGTGGCAGTTTCGGTGCAAAATGGGCTTCCACCTCGGCCTTTGATATGGCTGCGTTTTCCTCCTCGGACTTGTCATAAGGCCTCTGCAGAAGAGGCGTGAGGCTTGGACCATATTTATATCACTTGCCTCCGCCTGTACTTCCTGTACTACCTCGACTCGTACCGCTACGCACCATAGCTGCAGGGTATCTCTTCTGCGATTGCTGAGGCGGCGGAGATGGCTGACGGGGCTGAGTTGGACGAGGAGGAGTGGCCTGAAGCTGTGCCGGACTTGGAGGAGGAGTGGACGTCTGATGCTGTGGCGGACTTGGAGGAGGAGGAGTGGCCTGACACTTTGCCGGACTTGGAGGAGGAGTGGCCTGACACTTTGCTGGACTTGGTGGACTTGCAGGAGCGGGAGTCTGCTGACTCGGTGGCGGACTTCGACGAGGAGTCGGCTGACGCGGTGTCGGTGGCCTTCGAAAGATGATGCAATCCTTTTTCCATAGGATGATACGATGTTTGGCCTCTTCGAGAAAGTGCTCGTCGTCACCTCCAGGAATGTCAAGTTGTAGCTCCGAATATGGTGGGTCCACCACCTCATCAACCAAGACACGAGCATAGCCCGCTGGAATCGGGTTGCAATGGAAGGTTGCCTCGGGGGGATTTGTAAAAGCAACGGCGTCCGCCACCTTCATGGATATGTTCTTCATTTTGACGTGTAGCTCGCAGTTAGTGTTCTCCGTGATGTCCTCCACGGGGTATCTACCTAGCATTGCGTCGTCCGGGGCGGAACCCACGCTGCTTCTCGGCATGGATGGGGCGGTGCTATCCAATGCTGGATCATCCGCTAGCTGCTGCAGCTGCTGAGACCCCCTTTGCTGGGTAAGTGAGTCGATCTGCTCCTGCTGCCGCTGGAATTTGACTGCCAATTCCGCTTGACTTGCTTCTAGGCCTTGAAGACGTTCATAGTCCCGCTTCCTCTACTCCTCCTCCATCTTCCTCTTCTTCTCCTCCGCAATCTTATTTCTTGCACGGGTTCTGTAGTCGGTGTTCTAGTCTGAAAACCCCTCATACCACGGAATAGCGCCCTTGCCTCGTGTTCTTCCCGGATGTTCAGGATTTCCCAGGGCACACGTAAGCTCGTCGTTCTCTCTGTTGGGCTGGAACACCCCCGACCGTGCCTCTTCTATTGCTACAAGTATCGCATCGTCGGCTCCCTTCAGACTTGCCTTCGTCGAAACATTGCCTGTCTTTGGGTCCAACTTCCCCCCATGCGCATAGAACCAAGTCCTGCACCTGGGGGGCCAGCTCTTAGTAACCGGAGTGACACCTGCATCCTCCATCTCTTTCTCAGACTTCTCCCACTTAGGCATTGCCACCGCATAGCCACCTGGCCCCAGCTTATGGAACTTATCCTTTTTTCGGCATTCTTCTTATTTATTCTCGACCGTTCCTTAGCTAATTCCGAATCCTTGAATTTCATGAAATCGTCCCAATGAGCACGTTGGTTCTCTAGTGTTCCCTCGAATACTGGAGTCTTCCTTCCTCCCTTGACGTACTTGTCCCATTCACGATTCTTGTGGTTCTTGAATGCAACCGCCATCTTCCTAAGAACAGCGTCCTTGACTTTCTGCACATCTGCTTCTGTGAAATGATCTGGTAGGGTGAAATGTTCCATGAGAGTATCCCAAAGCAGATCTTTTTGTTTCTTGTCAAAAAAAGTAACATCTGGACGTGGCTTTGCTAGATCTCACCATTCTTGAAGTTTGATTGGGAGTTGGTCCTTCACAAGAACTCCGCACTGACGAACAAACTTGTCCGCAATCTTCTTAGGCGCTAATGGTTCGCCATTAGGTCTGACTGCCTCGATATTGTACTTTACGCCCTCCTTCAACTTTTTGTTCGGGCCTCGTTTCGTCCTTTTGCCTAAAGATTTGCTCGATCCGGATGGCTGAAAGAACAAAGATCGATTCGTTAATATATCTTCAAGTCATTTAAAACATGTGATGATCACCAGATGCCTGCTTATATAAATATATATACCTCGCCGATCTTTGTTGTTTCAGGATCAACATGTTCTTCGTCATCGTCATAATCGTAGTTCATGACTTCATCAATTCGGTCGTCGCGATCGAATATCATATCACCCTCTCCGGTGTTGTTTAGAAATTCGGAGCCGTCATAATCTTCTTCATTCTGATCATCATCTGGCCCACGTATCATATAGAACATGGTCTATTCTCCCTCTCTGTCGGTATTGTCTGCCATAGCTTTTATTTAACTAATCCAAAAGAAATATAAAACAATTTAGTATTCAAATTACATCATCTCGAATAATAGATATAATCTCGAATACATCGTCTAGAATAATAGATATAATCTCGAATACATCGTCTCGAATAATATATAATATTGAATAGTACATCACTGGCTAGGTAGCTAATTAAAGATCGAATACTACAGAAGAATCTAGGACACTCGCGGTTCCTGCGGCGCGGGCGGTGGACACCCAAAGAGAAGGAACCCTCACAGGATCATAGCTGAAGTGAGATCCCTGAAGAAACTGCCAGGTATTGGAGAACCTGCCGCCCTCTAACGCAACCATGTAGCGACGGACGTGCTCGTCCTCCTCCCTGACATGGCGACGTACCACCTCCGACGGGGCCGGGTCCGTCCGCACCTAAACTGGCCCACGCGAACGCCACCAAACGAGATCAGGGTCGACGACGGGACCCGGGGCCGGGTTCCTCATAAAGTGGCGCGCCCCTCTAGGCAGCACCTCCCAGTGCCAGCCCGGCGGAGCCCAGTCCCAGACATGGGTCAGCCGGACGTCGTCGCGGACGGGTCGACGGCGAGGATGCGGGCCAGGCATCGTCGAGAACAAATACTAGCTATATGCCCGCAAAAAGTAACATTTTTTTAGTGATTGGATTTTGATAACTAAAATTTCTAACATTTCTATATAACACTAATTATGCTATCATTGCATATGTCAAAAATCTATATACTATTTCATACTAATTAAGCATCTAACACTAAAAACAGAAAACACAACTTCTATACATCCATTAAAAACTGAAAAACAACATTATATAAAAAATTTCCATACTAATTAAACACTAATTATATCCATCTAACATGCATTCATACATATATAATAGTGAAAAAATAATAATCTAAATAATCTAAACTAATTAAACATACAAAATACGTATATACTAATATATACATGCATTAATTCATACATATGTACGTGTGTGTGTGTGTGTGTGTGTGTGTTCATCATGCTTGTGTGTGTGTGTATGGGCTCGGGGAGGGGCGGCGCCCATGGTGGCCGCCGGGGGCGAGGGAGAGGGGTTAGAGGGGGAGAGCTCACAGCGGGGCGACGGCGACGGCGAGGCGACGGCCGGGGGCGGTGACGGGCCGGGGCGTGACGCGGGGGCGGCGACGCGGGGACGGCGCGATGGGGACGGGCCCGGGGCGGCGACGGAGACGAGGGCGGCGACGGGGACAGGGGCGGCGACGGGGACGGGGGCAGCGACGGCGACGGCGTCGATCGATCGGGGCGCGTGGGTGGTGCTTCAATGGGGAAACAGAGGAAGAAACAGAGGGAGAATGAAATTTTCATAAGTGTTGTATATATAGAAGGCACCTTTAGTACCGGTTGGATCCACCAACTGGTACTAAAGGCCTGTTTTGGCCAGGCCAAGCGGCGGGAACTACACCCCCTTTAGTACCGGTTGGTGGCTCCAACCAGTACTAAAGGCCCCCCTTTAGTACCGGTTGGTGCCACGACCCGGTATTAAAGGGGGTGCGCTGGCGCAGGTGCGGTGCCGCAAGTTTAGTCCCACCTCACTAGCCGAGGGGCGACCGCACTAGTTTATAAACCCCCTTGCGGTCGCTCTCTCGAGCTCCTCTCCAAAGCAGGCCTACTGGGCCTACGTGTTCTTTGCTGCCCTATGGGCCCACTTGGCCTTTGCGGGCCTGCATCCTGGCCCAACAACAGGTTGGGTTTCTAGTCGTATGCAGGCCGCTCTGGCCTAGTAGGCGGGCTTTTTTTTATTTTTTTGATTTATTTATTTTTGTGTTGTTTTTTTGTGTATTTAGAGTTTCTTTGTGAATATTTTTGCTTTAGGTACAAAAAATTACAAACTTTCTGTTAGTGCCCGTAGTTTTCAATTTTGAATAGTTTAAATTTTGAATTATTTGAAATTAGTGTGAATCACTAGTTTGTGAATAACTTAACTTTAAAAATCAGTAAAGGCATGAAAGAATTTGTTTGCACATAAAATTTCTTCGCGTTTCAAATGCCAAAACACATAACTACCCTAACTATTACAGAGATTCCCCTCTGGGTGTGAAACACAGAAGAAAGTGATGATAGTGAAGCCGATCACATCCCAGATCTTTGGGTGTGAAACTTTTTCTTCGCGTGTGTCCCTTTGCGCCGTAACCATGGAAAATCTTCATCATTTAACGGGATGCTCGGGTCAATATTCACTGTGAATGGAGCAATTTCATCAAACTTTTCATAATCTTCTGACTTGCCTGTCTTGTCATCCACTCCCACGATGTTTCTCTTCCCAGAAAGAACTATGTGCCGCTTTGGCTCATCGTACGATGCATTCGCTTCCTTATCTTTTCTTTTTCTTGGCTTGGTAGACATGTCCTTCACATAGAAAACCTGTGCCACATCATTGGCTAGGACGAATGGTTCGTCTGCATACGCAAGATTGTTGAGATCCACTGTTGTCATTCCGTACTGCGGGTCTTCCGTTACCCCGCCTCGTGTCATATTGACCCATTTGCACCGAAACAAAGGGACCTTTAAACCACGTCGATAGTCAAGTTCCCATATGTCCTGTATATAACCATAATATGTTTCCTTTCCCGTCTTGGTTTCTGCATCAAAGCAGACCCCACTGTTTTGGTTGGTGCTCTTCTTATCTTGGGCGATCGTGTAAAATGTATTACCATTTATCTTGTACCCTTTGGAAGTCATTATATTCAAAGATGGTAACTGGGACAGCAAGTACAGGTCATCTTCAATAGAGGTGTCATGCATGGTACGTGTCTGCAACCAGCTGGCGAAACTCCTGGTTTGTTCACGTGTAATCCAGTCATCAGACCGCTCCGGGTGTTTGGAGCATAGCAAATTCTTGTGTTCATCCATATACGGAGCCACCAAGGCGGAATTCTGTAGAACTGTGTAGTGTGCTTCACTGAGAGAATGTCCGTCCATACATATTATTTGTTCCCCTCCTAGCGTGCCTTTTCCATCCAGTCTGCCGTTATGCCGCGATTCAGGAACACCAATCGGCTTAAGGTCAGGAATAAAGTCAATACAAAACTCAATGACCTCCTCATTTTGATGGCCCTTGGAGATGCTTCCTTCTGGCCTATCACGGTTATGAACATATTTCTTTAAGACTCCCATGAACCTCTCAAAGGGGAACATATTGTGTAGAAATACAGGACCCAAAACGTTAATCTCTTCGCATAGGTGAACTAGGATGTGCGTCATGATGTTGAAGAAGGATGGTGGGAACACCAACTCGAAACTGACAAGACATTGCACCAAATCATTCTGTAACCTTGGTATGATTTCTGGATCGATTACCTTATGAGAGATTGCATTGAGAAATGCACATAGCTTCACAATGGCTAATCGAACGTTTTCCGGTAGAAGTCCCCTCAATGCAACCAGAAGTAGTTGCATCATAATCACGTGGAAGTCATGAGACTTTAGGTTCTGGAACTTTTTCTCTGCCATGTTTATTATTCCCTTTATATTCGACGAGAAGCCAGACGGTACCTTAATACTGAGCAGGCATTCAAAGAAGATTTCCTTCTCTTCTTTGGTAAGAGCGTAGCTTGCATGACCCTCATGTATGCGGTCTTCTCCGTGCATACGTTGCTGGTCCTCCCGTGCCTCAGGTGTATCTTTTATCTTCCCATACACGCCCAAGAAGCCAAGCAGGGTCACGCAAAGATTCTTCGTCACGTGCATCACGTTGATTGCGGAGCGGACCTCTAGGTCTTTCCAATATGGCAGGTCCCAAAGTATAGATTTCTTCTTCCACATGGGTGCGCGTCCGTCAGCGTCCTTCAGAACAGGTTGTCCGCCAGGACCCTTTCCAAATATCACCTTCAAATCCTTGACCATATCATGTACATCAGCACCAGTACGGTGGCGAGGCTTCGTCCGGTGATCCGCCTCACCTTTGAAATGCTTGCCTTTCTTTCTTACGGGATGCCTGCTCGGAAGAAATTGACGATGTCCCAGGTACACATTCTTCTTACAACTATTCAAATATATACTGTCGGTATCATCCAAACAGTGCGTGCATCTGCGGTATCCCTTGTTTGTCTGTCCTGAAAGGTTACTGAGAGCAGGCTAATCATTGATGGTCACGAACAGCAACGCCTTTAGGTCAAATTCTTCCCCCATGTGCTCATCCCACGCACGTACACCTGTTCCATTCCACAGTTGTAAGAGTTCTTCAACTAATGGCCTTAGGTACACATCAATGTCGTTGCTGGGTTGCTTAGGGCCTTGGATGAGCACTGGCATCATAATGAACTTCCGCTTCATGCACAACCAAGGAGGAAGGTTATACAAACATAGAGTCACAGGCCAGGTGCTATGGTTGCTGCTCTACTCCCCAAAAGGATTAATGCCATCTGCGCTTAGACCAAACCATACGCTCCTTGCATCATCTGCAAACTCCTTCCCGTACTTTCTTTCGATTTTTCTCCACTGTGACCCGTCAGCGGGTACTCTCCACTTTCCGTCTTTCTTACGGTCTTTTCTGTGCCATCGCATCGCCTTGGCATGCTCTTTGTTTTGGAACAAACGTTTCAACCGTGATATTATAGGAGAATACCACATCACCTTGTCAGGAATCTTCTTCCTGGGGCGCTCGCCCTCGACATCACCAGGCTCATCGTGGCTGATCTTATAGCGCAATGCACCACATACCGGGCAAGCGTTCAAATCCTCGTACTCACCGCGGTAGAGGATGCAATCATTAGGGCATGCATGTATCTTCTGCACCTCTAACCCTAGAGGGCAGACATCCTTCTTTGCTTCGTACGTACTCTCGGGCAATTCGTTGTCCTTTGGAAGCATATCCTTTATCATTACCAGCAACTTTCCAAATCCCTTGTCAGACACACCATTCTCTGCCTTCCATTGCAGCAATTCCAGTGTGGTGCCCAGCTTTTTCTTGTCACCTACGCAATTCGGGTACAACAATTTTTTGTGATCCTCTAACATGCGCTGCAACTTCTTCTTCTCCAAATCACTTGCGCAGTTTCTCTTTGCATCGGCAATGGCCCGACCTAGATCATCAACGGGCTCAGCTGATGCCTCTTCTTCAGCTTCTTCCCGCATTGCCGGCTGAGCTTCTTCCCGCATTACCGGCTCAGCTTCTTCCCCCATTGTTGTACCATCGTATTCAGGGAACCCATGGCCAGGATAGCTGTTGTCGTCCTCTTCTTCTTCATTGTCTTCCATCATAACCCCTCTTTCTCCGTGCTTGGTCCAAACATTATAGTGGGGCATGAAACCGGACTCAAACAGGTGGACGTGAATGGTTCTTGACATAGAGTAATTGTGACCATTCTTACAGCCAGCACATGGACAAGGCATAAAACCATCCGCCCGCTTGTTTGCCTTAGCCGCAAGCAGAAAAGTATGCACGCCCTCAACGATCTGGGGAGAGCATCGATCATCGTACATCCATTGTCGGCTCATCTTCATTACACAACACCGAATAGACCAAATTAATACAAGTTCATACATAAAGTTCATACAACACTTAAATGCAACAAACAAATAACTCTCTAGCTAAAGCATTTAAATGCAACAACAAATGCGATCAAGATTGCAACTAAGGTAACAATTGACCCAACAGCATAATGATACCAAGCCTCACTATCGATGGCATATTT